>OZ008339.1:3893292-5093292 GCA_963931975.1 Cataclysta lemnata
AAATAGAGTTTTATATCATTAAAATAAGGTGTCTTAATACATTACACTTTTAATAGCGTTGAAATGTTCAAAAGCCGCCCGCAGAAGTCGCGGTTAATCCATATCTCATCTCAGTAATTAAAACAACAAATCACAAGCATTCACAGAAAAATCCTTGAATACCTTTGCAGCTATCAGATGGCATAACAAAAAGCGGCGAAAGAGATGGACATACTAAGCCGTATCCGAAGCGATATCTACATAAAATGGTAGGTGGTTTATTAAAATTTTTATTTATGTTTTTATTAATTCCGATTTTATTGTTGTAATGGAAATCGTAGTCAAAACATTGTCTATAAATATTTACAACAACACCATAACTCTATACACAGTATACGCGCGTTCTATTTGTGATCTAAAGATTCTAAAGTTTCGCCAAATGTTTATTTTTAGTAAGAAACATAATAAGCATCTAAGAATAAATCACTTACAAGACTTCTCTTTGTTCAAGAAGTTTCTTCTTAATATCGCTCAGAATAATAATATATTACTTAAGCTAGTGGACGCCTGCGGCTTCGCTCGCGTTAGCGACGGTTATTATAGCCTATAACCTTCCTCGAAAAATGGACTCACCAACGCAAAAAGAATTTTTCAACTTGAGTCCGTAGTTCCTGAGATAAGCGCGTTTAACCAACCAACTAACCATCAAACAAATAAACAAACTCTTCGGCTTTATAATATTAGTATAGAAGTATAGACACGATAATAGCATTCATAAAATAAAAAAAACGTAATTTATTAAATGTTATGATGATATAAAACATTATTTTATTTATTCATTTATGGAAATAAATAATATTTAAAACATTTTCGTTTGTATACTGGCGCCAAGTTTTTTATATTTTGTTGGAGACAAATTATATTAACTTTAAACTTTCACGAAGAAGCTCAGAGATGTACCACACCGAAATTAAAAAATTCAAGGACGCCCAACATCAAAAAGGATGACCACATCCAATTATGTTTACAAAAACTGGAGACGCTCTATGGGTACCCAGGTAAGAATACTAGATCTGATTATTATGTCATAACTATAGCCATGAAGGGGTAGGCAAAGGCGTATGATCCACATATTCAAAACCCACTTTGGTTTTATAGTACAAAATTACATTATTTTACTTTTAGTATTTAGCTAAATAAACAACTAAATAAAATTACTGTATAAGTATATTGTTGTAGCATACATGTATATTTTCTTTTGCTATAAAAAGACAAATAATTATTTAGTAATAGAATCAATATTTAACCCATTAGAATAAACAACGCCTCGTTATCATCTACCTGCCTTGTTCTGTCTGTCATCTCTTCATATCTGGCAGGCAGTCATCCACTTCCTTTTGATTTATATCATCTATCAACACCGGAAAGATGTTATTGGTTAAATAATGTATAGAAAAGTGATGGATAGGTCGATGCACGGCTAGTTATGATGACAACATTCCAACCCATACTGTACAAAGTATGAGCATAGAATCTAAAAAAAAAAATCAAAATCCTAGATAAAATATTCATAAAACTGAACAGTCTGTTGCTTCATCATTCACAACGACAGTTACATAGAGCCCCAATAAGCTTTCTCGAAGTAAAACATGGCAGACAACCAGTAATGACATGGCTTACGCGATAAATTTATCCCGCCCATCTCAAAGATAGTTGATACGATAGTCATGACAAAACATATAAAACGTTTTATGTGGGGCGTAA
This sequence comes from Cataclysta lemnata, assembly GCA_963931975.1. Classification (NCBI taxonomy): domain Eukaryota; kingdom Metazoa; phylum Arthropoda; class Insecta; order Lepidoptera; family Crambidae; genus Cataclysta; species Cataclysta lemnata. The sequence goes on from OZ008339.1 coordinate 3,895,036, forward strand.
ACAAACTGCTAAATGTTTATGAGTGTGAGCTGTAAATGTGGACGTTAAATGAGTTCACATTACGTGTCACACTAAAACCAAGTTTCTTTTATCATAGGGCTTAAGTTATCGTGGCCAATTTATTGTTAAGGCTGTTACAGCAAATCTACCGAACATACAGTTAAAATAAACCGAAAGCACTGCTGACAAACCAAAACTTAATTAGGTTCCTAAATAAATCGATGAGCTCGATAGCGCAGTGACTTAGCGCGCTCGCTGCGATTGCGAAAACTAATCAATGTTTTCCAAGGTCGGTCATTTAACCGCCGTGTGGTGACGGCAGAGCAGAATACAATTGTCACCACCCCCATCTCTCCCGTGGGTGTTGTACAAGGCGACAGGGTAAAGACAGCGATGAGTAATACGCAGCAGCATTCCTCATAAATCATTTAGCAATATACAGCGACCTATGAGGGACCTTACTTAAGTTGGCTAAAAGTGGGTCTTTAATTCGCCTCTCTACCCCTATATCCCTATATGCGTGATTTATGTATGTGTGTGACCGCTTTAGCCCTTCTTACCCTATACATTATATATATGCTTTTCTTTTCAGCACAACAAATTGACAGTCAACCGGTTTGGCTTCGTTAATATGGTTACGTGCAAGAAAATTTTAAAAGGAGCCCTTCTACCGCATTATGAGCTAAGTGAGTATCTCTTTCTGGTACGGGTAAAAGTAGTGTTAACAGTTGTTTTTACTTATTGCATTGCCATGGTCGGTTGACTGGGTTGAACACATTAGTAGGTAATATTAAAAACAAATCAAACCAAATGCCTCCAACTAACACAATATCAAATATTGTTCCAACGATATTGATAGCATTTTTATTTATTAAATCGGCCGCTATGTGTAAACACAACTTTACGCATTCCCTGTGAGCACGCAAGAAATTACCGACAACCATTCAAATGCGGTTTTCTCACCCATTATAGTATCAGCTGCAATAACTTTGATTTTCGATATCGTTCGGTTCTGTGAAGTCCCATTAATATCTATCGGCACTAACGAAGTTGTCAAACTAGTTTCTCGTCTCAACTTTTTAACTATAACCAAAAACTGAATTTGGTTGAAATTTCAGTTCACCAACGTAGAATTGATGTAGGTACCGTTTGAAATAAAAACTTTATTTTGTAACCTATTTGTAAATATGACTGTTCGAATTTTACCTAGAAATCACGAACTCTCTGCCCCGTTTCAGTTCATACTGTGCATTGAATTAAATCTAAGTTATAATTATGACCGATGCCATGTAGTGATGGCAGAGCAGATTGAAAAAATTAGTGTGGAAATTGCTGCACATTATTTAGAAGAGACAGCTTTTAATTTTATTTAGGTATGTAACGTTAGAAGAAAACATATGTTATGTTTCAAATATTACTGTAATTTAAGGAATTGGCAAATACATGAACATGGTATTTATTTCTTTATGTCACACCTGACAATAAAGTGGCTACACGTATGGAAAATCCCATTTTCTGGTTAGAGGTTGACAAAACTGTTATCTTACCTCGGGCCAATGATATTATATATAATATCATTGCCTAGGGCGATAAAAAAGATAGCCTCAGATCGCATATTTATCGCCCTTGCCTTCGACTCGGGCGTTAAATACTTGCGATCTAAGCCATTCTTTGTTTTATCGCCCTTGCTATATAATCAACTATTATATTAGGTTTATTTTCTTATATTAAGTACCAGGAGAGAATTATAAATTTCTCGGATAAGAACCAACTCGCATTGATCGTCACCATCTCATTCCACAAAAGCTGCCTAGCTTGTCGGTTGCTACGCTCTGTTAATCTTTTGGGACTCAAAACGGAAATGTCGCAAAAGAGGCTAATTAACTTCCAACCATTGCGAATCTCATTTATGAATAATTAGGACTAATATTACAAGGTGAAAATTGACGTAGCCATTTCACTTTAAGACGTTATAGAATTAAGCAGAGGATGGAAATAATCTTGGAATCTTGGAAATAATTTAGTTTTAACGGAAAAGTGATGTGCTTGCTTCTTACAGATATCTGCTTCATTGCTTGTGGTACACGAACAGTTAAGGAAACATGACAGTTAAGTATTGACGGCCGCCTTGGTCGAATGCTCAGATTGCTGGGTATTGGCCAAGAGGTCCCGGGTTCGAATCCTGGTAGGGGCAAACTTTGTGATGACCACAAATGTTTGTTTCCGAGTCATGGTTGTGTATATGTTTATGTAGTATATTTTCAACATTTATATACATAATTATATTAAAAATATATCCGTCATCTAGTATCCATAACACAAGTGCTTAGGCTACTTACTTTGGGCTAGATGATAGGTGTAGGTGTAAAAATATTTATTTATTTATTTATTATTTATGACCCAATGTTGGTATAATGCCTCAAAAAGCTGATAGTCCAATGACTTTTTCTTTTTCTGCCTGCCCTGTTCCCAGTCTATCTGAGATCGGCGCTGTATTTTCTCTTCCCTTCCATTTAAGTCGGTCAGGCGTCATCAAGCCATCCACTTCATTTTGATTCATATCATCCATCACACCGGAAAGGTGCTAGTGATGAATGTATAGAAAAGTGACTAAAGGGACCACGTCGAGAGGTTGAAGAACGGCAAGAGTCATTGTGATGATAACATTCCAATTTATACTGCTCAAGATTTTGGTTTAAGTTTTACAGCCGGCCGCCTGCCTGACACTAACCCTCTTCGGTTATGCTGTTGTTAGTTGTTCCCTCCGCCATTTAGGTGCCCTTGGATGCTTATTGGTACAAGTCGAGTAAGAAAGATCTCTTACTCGACATCCCTAAGATGAGCCGGGGCATTTTTTCGCTCCTAGGCCAGCATGGAAACCGGGAAGATGATGGTCTAATGAATACGAAATGAAAATCTGAACTAAACACTGGCGTTAATCTCTTTTATTTTTTCCCAGAGAACGGTGAGATTGCTTGCTACGCGAGCGATGAGCGTTACATAACGGATGTAAGTAATGAGTGAGATCTACTTTCCGAGATACAATAAGAACGACTTGCATAAAACACTATCAGAAAATATTGAGAGCTGTAAATAAAACGGTGCACTAGATATTGCTTCAATGTACGTGTATTTTATGTTCACTCCGCACCATTTAATTTGCAGATATACCCTACACTGTTCTCTGTATTCCTCTATTTAGGTGGTAGCTCTAGTTTTCTGATAGTTATTCTATTCTTGTTTGCTCAACTTGTGTTCAATCCGGTACTTGAAACTGTGTTGGTTTATGTAATATTCTTGTATTCTCATACATCAATTAGCTCAATTGAAGCTTTTCCTTTGTTGATTATAGATAACAAAAGCTTTATTAAAAATTTTCGTAAATTTTTATCTGTGAACACTCCTAAATATCCTCTCTATCGATCAAAATATAAACATAGCTTTACTTCCATTCAGATGTACACTTCGCATATACACTAATTCTCAATTGGAGACTTTGCTAATCTGTAGCATTTTAATGTCAACAGAGTTAATAAAGATTACTGCATTTTATTGACTGATACTAATGAAATACTGCGCCGATCCTAGATAAACTTGACACTGGGCAGGATGATGATGATGATGATGATGATGATGATTATTATATCAATGTACTATTCCCGCACTTCCGATTATTTGCCCGTACAGGACGACGCAGGCGCGCCCGCTGTCCGGCACGGGAAACTCGTCGCCGTGACGGTAGGCGGCGCTGTGTGCGACGGCGAAGATGAGCTGCTTTTGCACCTGGATTTCTAACAACTTACCGTAAACTATTCGATTTTAATTTTAACATTATATAAATGTTAGTAAAATTAGTACAAAGATTTTGGTGATTAAAAAAGAATTTCGAAAAATTATGATTTCCCGCCTCAAGATCATAATTTATCGAAATTCTTTTTCCAACCACCAAAATCTTTGAACTTACCGTAAGTAGTAGTAGTTACCTACTAACATAGCGGTTTGGCGGCCGGTTTGGTCAAATGGTCAGATTACTGGCGCCAACAAGTCCCGGGTTCGAATCCTGGTAGAATACAGACATTCCAGGGGTCTGACCATTCAACCCAACCTTGCTGTCACTATTATTGTTGCATTTCTTGAGAACAAAATTGTATGTTTAGTTGGCATTGGGGGAACGTCTGTACCATGAGTCCCACATACCACTACAGTTCCACCGTACTGCAGAGATGATAATGCAACGATGATAAACCTATGATAAACATAAAACACTCTAAAACAAAATACGAAACACAGGGACATTGTTCTAGTGAATTTTTTGCATTTAGTGGCATGCTGGCTTGAATATGTCTGGATTTCACACTGACGTTTGGGATGAATCACGCCGTGCTACGCCGGCCGCCCTCGCTAACAACATTCGCTTGTGGCCTATTTTCAAACCGTTCGATTAGCAATATTCTATTAATCACTCGATACACGCAATAGTATAATATGAAGATTTTATTTTAAACATTTTATGTAATCAAATGAGAGGAGCTCGTTGAGCAGTGACTTAGAGCGCTAGGCGTGCGATGTTAGTTAATAGCAATGGGGACATTAAAGTGATGGTCGTGATGATAATGGTGTAAGTAAAATATTAGTTATGTTATACTAACGGATCACTAAGGTTTAATAAAAAAAACTTATACCTAATATCATTCCAAAAATCTTCATTTAACTGCTCATTCTCTTTTTCAAGCTGTGCAAAAAACAACTCATTGCATTGTTTTTGCTTGCATGCATGCATATATATAAGCACATGTCTGTTAATAGGCAGAAAATACTCAAGCAAACCATCCCATTTGCCTTCAGAAATGAGGTTCATTGGTCCCACAAACTCTCTTAAGACAAGGAGTCTCGAAAAGTCCATTGGGAAAATATTTTCAAACAAATAATATTTGAAGGAACGTCTTTCTATTATGAGGAAACAAATAATATTGAAATGGAATTGCTTTATAAATAGAAGTTTAAGATCAAATATTTGTTTTCCAGTTATTGATAAGTCCAATAATTATTTATTTAATCTCAGTTTTAACGAGAAGAATAAAGCGAGTAATTTCGAAGAGTCTTAAGATATTTACTCAAGCGGGCCTAATAAAAAAGACGAAATAATAAATTAGTGAGATTATATTAGTAATACATACTATTGTCACCTAGCGATTGTCGTACAAGGAGAGTTTAATTAAACATGGAAAAGTGTTACTGGTGAACATCAAGCAAATTACTGCGATTCATTTACGCGATAGCAATAGGTTCGCTTTAATAGCCTAGGTAAGGGTATCGTAAGGTAAGGTTTTACCCAAAAAAATAAAATCGGACTAAATCAAGATACCACCCTGTTTACTGTTCTGTTTAGTTATAAAGCTATTTGATCCACTTCACACCCAATTTCACGTGTCGATCGAGACTGATCTATCAAAAGTCGTGATAGCCCCCGGGCTTATCGGCGTGACGGCGTCAATTACGGGTTTTGTTCACAGCCATGCGTCTCTCGTTTCGCTGAATGTTATGCTCCAGAACGCTGTTTTTATTCCGTCCATTTATATTTTCAACATTGATGGACGTGGAAATTACTGCGAAACAAAAGCAATCAAGCGTCCATGGTTACAAGGTTTTATTTAAGCGACTTTTACATGGTAACCTACTTACGATATTCCATGCTATTGGCCGCTGAAACTTGATGACGCAATGGCTATAGTGCTTGGTCTGCGATTGTGTAAACTATATACATACACAAATTACGCCTCGTTATACCCGGAGGGGTCGATAGAGGTGAATGAAATTAACAACCACGTTTCGTCAATTATGTTGGGTCCCATGTGATAGCGCTATTTTTCGATTCTGGCTTGGGACCGAAAATGTAACGTAGAATGTGCCAGCGCCGACACACTCAAGGGGTGTCGTAAAAGACGACTAATAACTGCCGCACTCAGAGTCGATTTAATGATCATTAAATGACATTTAAGTAAACATTAAATAAAATTCCCTCTCAGAGTCAGATAATGGGTCAATAGTGACGCTAATGAAACTTAAATTTTAAGTAACCGATGACCCTTACTTAGGTCTTATGTGACGTTTATTTGACATTTGAAAAGTAGGGTTATCTTTTGTTGTAATTTATATTTCAGTGCATTCATAGTGATATTTTCAATAATAATTTATAATTAATTGCGTTGTGGATTTTGTGGAGCTTTCAGATTACGTGAGAAAGTTCAGACAAGCACAACCTAGATTCTATTTACGCGACTATTCTGATACTTTCACTATGTGCTTGAATTTCATGCAAGGTACAGATTTACACCCGGGCAGTAAAAAATACTTTACCCCCAAGTTTGGAACCTGATTTAAAAAGCACCGAAACAGGACAGGCTTGCCATTTGCCCCTGAAGTAATACTATTAATAACATTGCGGTATTTAGCAACTGGAATTTTTCAGGTTAGTTAAATATTACTTTACATTCAATGAGCCGTGTGGTGATGGCAGAGTAGAATATAATTGTCACCACACCCATTTCTCCCGTGGGTGTCTTACAAGACAACTGAAGGTAAACAGCGATGAGTAATAATGGGCAGCAGCAAGCCTCTACAACCTAGCAATATACTGCGATTTACGTGCCCGATAGATGGCAATAGGCTCGCCACGTATTACACGGGACCTAACTTATTTGCCGAATAGTGGGTGTTTAATTCACCTTTGCCTACCCTTTTGGGATATACGCATGATTTATGTATGTATGCATGTACTTTTAATATCTGTCATTACTGTCTTTATATTTATTTCAGAAACTAGGTGGTAATGTGATGGAATATGGATAAATATTATTAGGTCAACAGTCAGTATCACAAATTGTCACCAAAGTGTCTATCCAAGCAAGAACAATGAAAGACTTTGTAAAATTCCCTTCTACAGATGAGGACACAAACAGAATAAAGCAAAATTTAATCAAGCAATGTCACAATTAATATTACTAATAATTGTAAAATTAAAATAATATAATGAAATTCTTTTATGAGCCTAATCCCTTTATTTTTCTGCTAATTCATTTTCATTGCTTGGGGTTTATTTTGTTTTTTTGAATAAAACTAGTAGATATAAAAGAAATATTTTATTTTGAGTTCCAATTTATTTTTTGATTCCTCGAACTGTAATTTGAGAATTTCCAAAAGAGTTTTACTCCATTCTTCCTCTATTTCAGAAGCACATTTCTTTTTAACTTGATTCTCCGGGTAAAAAAATATTTTTGACTTGGTGTGTAATCGTCAGTCTTTAGATTTGATAATATGCCCCTCATCTAATAATTATATCTATATGATCTGGAAAAAGATAAGTATAATATAATTAATTTTAATCATTTTTCTAATTGCATGTTATTATTGAACTATATATACTAATAGCCAGTTGCACCAAGTTTTAAAATTTTCCTTAAAGTAACATAAAAACAACTTGATTTATATGAACAAGTTTTTAAACAAGTGCTCATTTTATTTAAAATCTTATGAAATATAATAGGTACCCATAGCAAAGTCTAGGTCAAACTCATTGTCCAAAATATTTTATACTGTTTTATTTTGATTATTGTCTATATACAGCACAATACCATCATTATCAAATGGATTCTGCATTTCACATATAATTGAAGGTGCAGCCTGAATAATAATATTAAAGTTAATAATGATAGGTTACAGATAATTTATATAAATTGTGACACTTTCATAACAGTTAATTAGTGGAAAATAAATGTTACCTCCTCTACTGCTTATGATAGCTCCTTGCTGTGGGGACAGTGGTGGATTTTATGGACCACTTCCAGTTTTTATTAAACTCCCTCGCTCTGTAGGTTTACAGGTCATGGCCTTAAGATTGTCCCATGCTCTTTTTAATGTTATTGTATCACGCTGCAAATTGCAAAGAAATATTAGTTACTTTTTAATAATGCACCTTGGAATACAGGATAATTCTATCCAAGCACAAAAAAATATAATAAAATACGAATACTGTGCACATATGCATTATAATTAAATTCCTCAGTCATTCCACTCCCGGAACGATCGAACCCCATGCATGTAATAAAGAAATCATCAATACTTACCAAGACAATCACAGTACTAATCAATTATTTTAATGAAGATAGGGTTTGTGTGGCTTTTTCTTCTTTTTTATATGGCGTTTCCTATATGATTTCGCCAATATCGAGTGTGCCGCTCAGACTTTTGTATGTTAATGATTTCCCAGGCTGACTCCACTTGCAGTGGCTTTTTCTATTTGATCACAAAATAAATAGATTTGATTTTGATATGTATTTGTTTGGTATTTCCATGGAATTATTTGGGGCATTTCTTGTTTGTTGACATTGACTTTTTGATTTTATTTTAATGACTTTTGGTCCGGTGTGGCCAAATCTAAAAAGTCCCGGCATTTACAGTTCAAGTTTGATTAAATTTAATTATTATTGTGGATTTTTACGTTAAAATTATAGTAAATAGCTATTAGTAACTAATTCTAATGGAAAACAATACTTTTGTGTTATAAAAACTAGTGTAACTAATAATAGCCATTGAAACAATTCAATGGCTTTTGCATGTGGCAATTCCGCGCTTACCGATAACACTGGATATAAAGATGCACTGCACTAACCTGACTTAAAATTGTCACTTATCTAATCAATCAATTATTTTTGACTCTGAGAGGAACGGTCAATTAGATGTTTTAATGATAATTTGTAAAATACCCATTATCACTAATTTAATGAACGACTCTGAGTGCGGCAGTAAGGTAGATTGACTTTTATTGATTGAGACGCAACTTGGGGCAGCCGAATGGTGGAGGACAAACCAGCAACAACAGCATACAGCAGGGTTGATGTCAGGCAAGCGGCCGGCTATTAAACCTAAGCCTTGAGCTTAAAGCCCTAAAACCTTAAACAGTATGGATTGTTATCATCCGTTTACTCTCTCTGTTTATTGGTCTCTCAACAATGTCCTTTCCGACAATTTTCTATACATTGATTGCATACATCACTGGCGCCTTTCCGATGTAGTGCATGATATCAGGCAAAATTAAGTGGATGGCTTGACGTCTGGCCGATATGAATGGAAGAGGAAATATTATATAATTTAGTACAGATGTACGTTTACAGCCTATATATATATAATATCGCCTGTGATTATAAGTTATGTCTTAATCGATGATGTTGGTTGATTAACCAATCAATATAATTTCAATATAATTTCTTGATCTACGAATATAATTTCAGAGTTTTAAATTTCCCTTCATTGTGTGCTTCATCATTGTGATATCGTGTTTTTCAGAGACGGAGCAAACATGAGCTGTTGCCAAAATTGCTGTGATGTAACTCATATTAAACACGAGAGAAATCCTGAAGCTTTAAGAAAGCGTAAAGCTAAGTATTCGTGGCAGTAAACGTACTCGTATTTTGTACCTATATGCTTGCCTTTTATTATACTTACGAACTTAATAACCGATCACCTAAAATTTATTTGATGGGAATCGTGGATTTGTTTGAATTTTGATACCGATAATCTAGGTGGGCAAGTTGGTTTTTCTTATAAAAATATTTATATAATTATTAGATTTTAATTTTAACATTATATAAATGTGCCCGCGTCCGCTGCTGATTCGATTCGATTCCCGCCTCAAGATCATAATTTTTCGAAATTCTTTTTCTAACCACCAAAATCTTTGTACTAATTTTTCTAACATTTATATAATGTTAAAATTCTTTCACCAAAATCTTTGTATATAATTATTATAAACAAAAACAAAAAATATATATATTATCTATAATATAATACTGGCATAGTAGGCAGGTGGTCGTTGAGTAGGTACACCTCTGTACACCTTGCTTTCGTTCCTCTTATACCACCTAGCAAATTAGCAATAGTACTGCTACTTTTGTGCCCTATAAATAGCAATAGGCTCGCCACCTATTGGATAGACATGGGACTTGTCACAGTTGGCGAAACGTGGGTGCTAGTTCACCTCTGCCTACCCCTTCGGGGATATAGGCGTGATTTATGTATGTATGTATATATATTTAAAAATAATACATAATATGTTTTTACAACCTAGTGGAAATTTTGTTCCAAATATCATGAGCTTCCTACTTTTCACCAAGCAAAGCAAGATTGTAAAATAAACATCCAAAATCATCAAAATCGTAACTGGGATAATTAATGAATTTTGATAAATTAACATTTAATAAAATTTATTAGTGAATACCGCTTGAAACTCTCTTCACAAAATAGCTGCAAGAATTTAATTAACATTAAAATTGTTGTAATGTCTGAAAGGGTTGAAGTACAAAGACTGGTGTAATTAATAATAATGGAACGAAGAAAAGAAATTAAATGCAAACAATTTCTAGAATAGAGTGAAATTGAAAAGCTTTCTGATTTGAATATAACCTACCTAAGATAGTTTTGAAAATATTTAAATACGAAGTTTTCTCTGTCATTGGATGAACTTGGAATAATTCATTTAGTGTGACAACCAAAGTAGGTTATTACTTTTTTAAGGTCTGATTGCCGTGTGTTAGAGACATAGTGTTTTAATAGCAATAAAGATTTATAATAAGTTACTGAATGATATACAAATCAAGCAAAAATATGAAAGATATAAAATATCAGAGAGAGCTTACACGTAAATACTTTTATTGAAAAAAAAAATTTTGTTTGAATATATTATTTGAAACGAAATACCTACTGTATTCTATAGTATACATGCATTTGTATTCCACGGGTAATTTATGAATATAAAAATGTGCTTATACAGTAAATAGGATCTTAAAATATGCCAAAAACCTTTGCCCTTAGTCACCTTGTACGGCACCTGCGGGAGAGTTGGGAGTGGTGATTATTGTATTCTGCTCTGCCGTCACCACGCTACGTAAATATTAACAATTATCTCAAATCAATATCAATGTCTGTGTTCATCACAAACATTTGTCCCTGTCAGGATACGAACCAGGGACCCCATGGCCGATAACCAGCGATCTGATCATTCCAGCAAATCAGCTGTCATAGATTTTCCATCAAGTGCACAAAACGAATCATTTTTGTCGGAGACTTTTAGCAGCCCGAGCCGAAGGCGAGGGCTGATAGTAATGTCGAGGATAAAAATGGTTTTGTGGACGAGTTAGAAACTCTGCTTTTCACTTCGATTGCGAGGAAATAAAACAGTAATTTATCTTAACATTTCTTAAAATTCAAACTAAAATTAGTACAGTTTTGAATACTAAAGGAAATTGTTTTCCCTGTTGATATTAGGCTTGGGCTGCAGACAGTATACAGCAGTGGCGTGGCGTGAAAAAACAAGTTAGGCAAGCCACAACTATATGAAGCCTCTTATGGTTTAAGCATTAACTTTTAACACCGCCTGCTAGGACACGGCTACAACTGTTCAACGCCATCTAGTGACGAAGCGGAGAACTCCGTTGCCACTTTTGCGTGCTTGTGCTTTGTTTTATACAGCCAGAAAGAGAGATCATTATACAAACAAAAGCCGTGTTAATAAGGGAAGAACGATTCAACCCGGTCCGGAGCGGCTTGCAGGAGCGGCGCACGACCGCGATATTGAGTGCAGTTCACAAAAGAAATTCCGCTTTTATGGCAATTGCAATAAGATCTAAAATATTTACTTTTGACGGAACATGTTTTCGTGGGAGTTTATTACTAATGTGTGCGTGTGTCGTAGTGTATCGATGCATAAGCGCGTAGGCTGCCGAAATGCCGGCTTGATGCCGGCTTGTAGGCAAACTTTAGGTACTATTTCGCGTTGCGTGCGCCTGACAAGACTACGCTTGTCTCTGTGCGTGCAGGCGCTGTATAGCGGGCGTCCATAACTCGATATTTAGCGAGTTAGTTGAAGGAATCTAGAGAGTGGGAGCGAATTGTATGTACCTGTGTTGCATATTGTTTCGCGCGCGTTTAATACTGTTATGATAAGATTATATTGATGAATTTTTTTTATTTGCTTATAAAATGGTATTGTACTTGAATTATGGTAATGATTTTTTATGCTCGCTCGTTTGGTACGGCTGTTGGGAATCGGGTTATATGGACGCTCCGCCACTGGTATACAGCCAAGTATTAAATTAATTTTGAAATAATATTTTTCTTAAATTAATTTAATACTTACCGTACCTACTTGAATTAAAATTTTAATATCTTTTATGTCTTAAAAAACGCATTTGGAAAATAAATTTAAGTAAATATTAAAAAATAACAAATTCTATGTCTGAATTTCTTATTGAGTTTGGCTGCATAGCTCATTTTCTTTGCCTTAATATAGATACTTTTATGATTAGATACGTTAATGCTCTAGAGCACAAAATTCGATTTTGTGCAGCCTATATCCTGCACAAACAAGCACTTTCAGAGCATGAGAAGTGAAAAAACTATTAATTACATGTAAAGCAATTTACTGTTGATATTTTCACTTTGTAGCACGAAAGTCAAATACGCTTGCCACGTGCATCTTCCGTAGTTTTGCTTAAAGAAACCACGCGCTTTAGGCTGCATTCCCACCAGAGATGTGCGAGAATGCGTTGTGAGGGATATGTTTGAGAAGAACCAATAGAATCACTACATTATGCCTAGGAAATTTGAGTAATTCTATTGGTTTTAAGGGGGAAACGCAGCCTTACACTTAACCACTGCTTCAACGAACTCCTCATTACTCTTAATCCGCATTACAGCAAAACAAATTATATGCCATCTCATTCGAATACTAAGCAGCAGTGGAGTTTCATAACCAGATACACAGGTACGTAATCAAATTCGCCCAAGCCGAAGCAAGTATGTGAATACAAAGTTTATTGTCTAGCTCGCTAACTATCTAGAAAGTTCACGGCAGTTCTACTGTTTAGCCATTCAGTGCGCGAGATCTCGGGGGAAGTCTATAATCTTGCAAGTAAATCTCTACCCTTGTACCCATATGAGTACAAGTATACTTGAGGCATATGTCTGAAGAACATTTATTTTGAAAATTTCCACGCTATACCAAGCAACCGGCTTGGCGTTAATTGTAAAATATTAGGGAAAAGGTTGCCGAGATATATGTGGTAAGCAGAATGGATACTCAACCAAAACAAAAACAAGATACAATGTGACAGCTGCAATATATCTGATTATTAATCTCAATATTTTCCTCCTTGCATAAGACAACTCGCTAAATACCTATCTGTCCATCAATTCCCTTAAATTTAACGGGGGCTGTGTTGTGACGGCAGAGAGCAGAATACAATTGTCACCTCTCTCGCGGGTGTTATACAAGACAACTAAGAGTAATGACATGATAACTTATTATTTTGACAAATAATATTGATCACAATTTACGAATCCTAATTTCTCACAATACATTTTCTTCGAGTCCAAATGATAATTATTATTGGCAGCCTAAAACACCTCGGTTACCTGGCAATGCCGGTGTAAATGTTATTTGGCGATCGCATTAATACCTGTATTTAATACAGGCAGCAATATCTCGATAAGCTTTGCTTAGCCTCTAATAATCGTTCGCAATAATCTTCTGGATTGGATAGTATTCGTTCATAGTAATGGCATTAATTAAACCTTGCCTTTTCCTTTGCAATATTAGAATAACAAAGAATGTCTCAGATTGCAAGTATTTGACGCGATACGCGATCTGAGGCTTTCTTATTTATCGCCCTACGTAAGATCATAGTATATTAAATATATTTATATGGTTTGATTTTCACCTACTTGAACATTATATAAATGGCAGACAAAACGTTACAAGAAAATTTATTTATCCTGATGATGATTTCGACATCAGCACAAATAATTATTCAAAATTTTTCTGACTTTATTTTCTTTGAAAGAATAAATAGCTATTATAGCAATCAAATCAGGAATTGAATTACAAAAAGTTTAACTTTATTATGTCATTATTGTGTTAGGCGCCTGAGAGATACCTTTCACAATTCACGACGCCAAGCGATCCCACGATAATTCAGAGCCTAGCTAAATGCACAAAGTTTCGCAATATTTCGTGGGCTATGTCTCGCGTTGTGATTGGTTTCTTGTCGTGAACTGTGGTACTTGTTCATCCCCACTGAACTTCTAAACAACAACGGTACGTTATCGACTAACTACGTTATATTCTCTAATTATAACATTTACCTTAACCCGTGATAAGGTGCGCCTAATTTTCTTACATCGGAAGCGCATGCGAGCTAATTTCTCACACTATTTTAATTATTCATAGTTTTGGAGTTTCCATATGTATTTAAACGAATAAAATAAGGTTCAATAAGTAAGAAAACTAGAATTTTAAGTAGAATTATTGAACATAAATGTAATTTGAATAGGTTATATAACAAATCAACACTTATTATTCTTGAAAATTTTTGGCAGTCCTCATAAATCACAAGAAAATCTCTTTCATACCAAAAACTCAAAAGGCCCAACCCCTTAGCGGGCCTTCCAAAGTTAGGTTCCGAATCTCTCTAACATCAAACATCACATAGCTTAAGCTGCACTTTATTGAGCTCCTCAATTTACAATGTACCTCAATAACAAAAGCTGCAGGTTACACCGGGTACGTTGTAAATATCAGGATAGCAGCAAAATTAAAAACCGATCGACCTTTATTCGTGGACAAAACATAAAGCTTGTAGATGCTCAATAACAGCAAATAACCTGTCTGGCCTGAAGCAATATCTACTTAAAACGTGTTCGAGCGAACAGAGGCTGCCAGATACAGGCGCTCTGAAAAATATTCAAGAGCAGATTGGTAGGGCTGCTTTTTACTGTTAGAATAATAATAATAATAATAAACGGAGAGCGGAAAAGTTTTATTATAACAAAACAAACACACATACATAAATCACGCGTAGTTATCCCCGAAGGGATAGGCAGAGGTGATTAATCACCAACGTTTGGCTAATTATTTTAGGTCCATATTATTATGTTATATGTCCATGTCCATAGGTATCCTGTCCGACTGAGAGTCTTTAATAAAGAGACTTAAATAGCACCATCACGTCGGGGTCACCAATTTGCCCGGGGCAAGAAGTATAATGCGACTTGGTGTTATTTAAGTCTGTTTATTAAAGATACAAATATGGGCTTATATAGTAATATGGTGCGTATCTAAAGTTAACTTACAAATGTGATGAATATTACTACGTGTATTAATGTAGGACATGCTGTGATGTCGCTACATAAAGCTATAAGTAATGGACAGCAACGTTTCTCATAGATCACATAGCAAGATTACTCGATTTACGTGCCCGATAGATGGCACTAGGCTCCGCACCTACTTTACGGGACCTGACATAATTAGCGAAACGTAGGTGTTAATTAACTTCTGCCTACTCTTCGGGGATAAACAGGCGTGATTTATGTATGTATGTAAAATTTTTCTTTTGTATGCGCAATCTCATTCACATTCAGCTCCTCCTGAAGCCTATTTTCCCCCTATATTCCCCTTATAATAAAACAAGAACTAAATTTAGTCTTAGTTTAAAACTGATGCTGTCCTGTTACTTTTATTTGCTGAATGAAAGAAGATTTAACTTCAATTCAAAACCATGACTAACTTTAGTTCATGTTTTATAATAAGGGGGATTTTGTGCAAACAAAAATTATTAGTCCGTTCGATATTTTGGCAACCCTGTGCGCAGAGGACACGTATAGGGTAACGCTGGGCAGGGACAGATGTTGTTTACTTTCTGCTTAAGTTGTTGTTAGCGATCTCGCATGGCAATATTGGTGGACTACCGTTCACCACGAGTGCTCAGATGTAGGTGCATCGAAGAAGTGCATTCAAGATGTAGACTAAGTGTGCATGATGCCATGTTCAAATAACGTATGTACTTTAGTACCTCTCTATACTCATATTATACATACATACATACATACATAAATCACGCCTATATCCCCGAAGGGGTAGGCAGAGGTGAACTAGCACCCACGTTTTGCCAATTATGTCAGGTCCCATGTAATAGGTGGCGAGCCTATTGCCATTTATCGGGCTCAAAAGTCGCAGTATATTGCTAGGTGGATAAATGGTGGTATAAGAGGAACGCTGCTGCCCATTCCTCATCACTGATTTATCCTTAGTCGCCTTGTACGACACCCACGGGAGAGATTTGGGGTGGTGACAATTATATTCTACACTGCCGTCACCACACGGCTAATACGCATATTATAAAGCTGAAAAGTTTGTTTGTTTGATTGAACGCGCTAATATCAGGACTAATTCCAATTTAAAAACATATTATTGTGTTGCATAGTCCATTTATGAAGTTCACGCGACGACCAATAGGAGCTGAGCATTAATGAAAAAAGTTGCAAATACGGGGAAAAAATGTTTATTTTAAAAGCGGTCGTTGCGTGCGATGCGTAAACAGTTAAAGTTACGCAAAAATCATGTATGGCGAAAGGGGACATAGGTTCATACATCAAAAGTTCTAAAATAAGTCCGCGACAGCAACAGCAATTTATGTCTATCTTTTAAAGTTGACCCATTATAACCTTTTTATTTATGCATTAATTGCGATGGTGTTTTTATAAACATAATTTTCTCATTTCTTAACCAAATAAATAGCCAAGTAAAATGACGTAACCTGTTTGTTATGAGCCAGCGTTATGACCCATTCTTATTATATTCTACCACCCATAGGCAAGGCTGGGTGCTGAATTATTTACCCATATAAATACGTACTTTTATACTGATTCTAAATAAACACACAATATCATTTCAAACGTCTTTGTATATTTGATATAACACCAAATAACGCCCGTGTCCCTTGCTTTTTATATGCTAACAATGGAATACAACATCTATATGAAAATATCAATTGTTGTGAATAGCTTTTGTACCCGACGACTGACACGCAGACAGTCTCGTCTTCACAATAAAGACCATCTACGCCAACACCTTGATAGACCTCCCTTAACTGTGACCTTTGGAACACAATAGCGGCTATTATATAACACTGCTTCTCAGAATGTTATAAATATCACAATTTAGGCAAATAATAATACCTCAATATATTACGAATAAATATCACATTAGATACTCGTAGTCCCTTCAAGATTTTCAGACTTTGACTAATTTAGAATTAATTATTAATATTTAATAATTATGTAATTTATTCACGTTGATGTCTGAAACAATAAATTAAGGCGAAACAGCACTTTTATTAGTCAAAGAAATACATGCGAACATATTACATATTTATTTGATAGTAGTATAAAATATGACAAACCTACACAATCTAAAATCACGCCTATTTATATCCGAAGGGGCAGAAGGGAATTAAAACCCACGTTATACCAATTCTGTTAAGTCCCATGAATAGGTGGTGAGCCTATTGCTATCTTTCGGTCACGTTAATCCCAGTATATTGCTAGGTAGTATCAGAGGAACGCCTACTCGTCGCTGATCGCTGTCTTAACCGTTAGGCTCCTTTTATCGATAGTAAATAAGGGGTTACGATATTTAAATCGAGCTCTGCTGATTGTTTTCTTAAGCCATATTAAACTAAATCATATGATATGAAAATTACTAACTCCCTCACGCTCCCGTGAGGCTGTACGCTGAATACCGATACATTTACAGATTTAACTAATTTATTAGGCAACAGTACATTTGTACGTAATGCATAAATAATTTACAAAGTTAACCCGTTAACGTTAAATTGTAAACTACCGTTCGTAATGTTTACAATGTTGTTTTAATTGTGTACGACCGTGTGAGATAACAACTTTTATATTATGCACGGTTGTAAATAACGAAGCGAAGCGAAGGAATGTTAATGGATGTTAGATAAAGACATGTTATTAGGTGAATAGAGCGCTAGATCTGTCTCTGGATGAATGACAACATTATAGTTGGGTATCATATTGAAATCGAAATTAAAATCATATTTTTATTTGAAAATTATAATGATATAAGAAAGACAAAGAGGTCAGAAAAATCATTGTCGATGCGGGAATCGAACCCGCGACCTCCGCGGCGACTGCCTATACTGCTCGTGAAACAGGACGTTAATTAACTTGCAGAAATGTATCTCACCAACACGTAAAAATAGACACGTAAAGAATTTCAGCATTGGGACAATAATTTATCAAAATTATTCTGACCTCTTTATGGTCTCAAAAATATAGTATCACTAGCTTCTGCATAGTTCGAAACCTTTTTTTAAACTAAGCGCTAAACGTTTTTTTCTAACAGCATGTTTGGTATTTAGGTCTTACTCTTCATGTTTTTTATTCGTACTTATAGAAGCCGACGACCCAGCAGTGGGGACATTAAGGGACTCATCATGATAATGTCCAAATTTCGTCGTCATATACAGAAAAGTGTTAAGTCATGCAATCCCTTTAACGTCTAACTTATTTTCATCTCCAATATTTGTGCTTAAAATAGTTATTCCCAAAATAGTTACACTTTGGTAACAGAAACAACTATCAGGCGTTGTAGATTAATCTGAAATACAATGATGTATATTTTTAACTGTGGAAACTTTGCTAATTTATGTATCATTAGATTGTATTAGATTGTACCTTAAGTTGTTATAATAATTGCATGTTTCCCAAAGAATAAACCTTCTATTTCCTGCTCTGTTCCCAGTCTACCTGGGGTCGGTGCAATTTTAATTTAATTTATATTATTTTCATCCTTATTATAGGGACTGTGATTAATGAATATATAGAAAAGAGAGATAGATGATATCGAGATATAAGAGATGGATATCGAGAGACCGATGATCGGAAAGAGTGGTTGGAATGACAACATTCAAATCCATACTGCTCAAGGCTTATTGATCTTTGCTAACAATCTCCTAGTTTTTACGTTGGTTCTTTAGTAAGTTCTTTTCTTTTTTACGGCACTTCTGGGGTGGCACAATCTACTCCCAAGCCAAAATAGAAGGAAGGAAGTAACGCAATCTACGTAATTTCATCGCTCCCAGGCCAGGCAAAAGGGTGGTAACGTTTGTAACGAAAGTCTGAGTCAGGAGACATCCTGAAAGCTTCGATGCTTTGCAAATGCCGCAGCAATGGAATATTGAATGGATGGAGTAGTCGCGAGCGTCCTCTGGTCATCATGCAAACACAAATGGTTTCTAATTGGTGTCGCTCGCCCATTAATCTCAGAGCGTTCGCCTGCTCCCTAGCGTCTGACTCGGCAGAGCAATACATCGTCGGCTTTTATTGCTTGCTGAGATTATTTAAACGGCCCGAGTGAGGCTATAATTTGCTAGAACACTTGAGCTTCTTGCTATCCTGTGGTGCAAAATATCTGCTTCATTGCTTTAACTTGTAAGCAGTGTTAGTTACACTGTACGGAAATTACTACTATCTTGTTTATCGTCTTCTCAGGGTGACAATCCTGTAAGACGGAACAGGCCTATTCTGAGTAGTGCGAAAATAAATTAACTATTTATTTGATTCTCGGATCTATCGTCTTACCCGAAGTAAGTAGCATAAGCACTTGTGTTATGGATACTAGACAGACACATACATACACAAATCATCCCCGAAGGGGTAGGCAGAGGTGAATCAATACCTACGTTTCGCCAATTAGGATAGGCCCATGTCATGTATCGTGCACGTCAATCACACAATAGGTAGGTATATTGCTAGCTCGTATACGAGTAATGCTGCTGCCGACACCTGCAGGAGATATGGGGGTTGGGATAATTGTATTCTGCTTTGGCGTCAACACACGGCTACCTACTACATGGATACTAGATGACAGTCAAGTTTTTAATTTATACAATATATATTATAAACAACCATGAAACGATAACAAATGTCTGTGTTCATCACAAACATTTGCTTCTACCATAATTCGAACCCGGGACCCGATATGATCTCGACATTATTCTAAGGGCCTGTTTCACAATCGACAAGTATGTTCGAAGTCGATTACTTGGCAGTTCAATTGGCCTTTATTTCATATTACAACTGTCAAATGATCTGCGAAGTAAGCTACTTAGAATTTACTTGTTGATTGTGAAATAGGCCCTAACATTTATATAATGTTGAAAGTAAAATCGAATAGATCAATCCGGAAGTCAAATAATTAATCGATTCCTTATTAACTTTGTTTCAGTTATCATACTTTATACGTAGCAGTTGTCCGCGCGGCCTAGCGTAGGTAATACACAAAGTTTCAGCATATTTCCGAGCGCGAGAGCAAAGATGGTGATTCGCGGGTCTTGAGATAATGGACCAAGTTGCCAACTCACACCCAGCTCATGTTAAATAGGAAAGTTCCCGTTAACACGGCACATTTTTACAGTAAACGCCTCTTTCTACGTTATCTCGTTTAAATTTCCTTAGCAATTTAAAAAGACGAGAAAATTTTTTATATTGTGTTTTTGTCAACTTCAATTGCCATTTTCTTAATACGTTGATTACGAAGAAAATAGTGGTTTGATCAAAAACTTTTTGTAACCACAATTTTTTATGTGCTAATTTTAAATAATACATCGATTACGGTTAAACAATAAAATTGGATTACATACATACAATCTCTAATTTCGCCTTTTTGTAACCGAAGGGTGAAAGGTGAATTAACACCCACGTTTCGCTAAGTAAGTTAGATCCCATGTCCCATCCTATTGCTATCTATCAGACACGTAAATCGTATTATATTGCTAGGTGGTATAAAACGAACGCTGCAGTCCATAGGCCGTGTGGTGACGGCAGAGTAGAATACAATTGTCACTACCCCAAATCTCTCCCGTGGGTGTCGTACAAGGCGACTAAGGATAAATCAGTCATGAGAAATGGGCAGCAGCGTTACTCTTATACCACCTAGCAATGTACCTACTGCGACTTTTGTACCCGATAAATGGCAATAGGCTCGCCACCTATTACATGGGACCTATCATAACTGGCGATACGTGGGTGCTAGTTCACCTCTGCCTACCCCTTCGGGGATATAGGCGTGATTTATGTATGTATGTATGTGTATGCAGTCCATTACTCACTTCTTGTAATGGACTGCATACACTCTCGTTACAAAGACACTTCTTTAGTTTTAAATCCTGGATAAGTAAATTGTTTATTGTTGCTATTGGTAAACATTTTTATACTGTTTTGTGCTGTCCAATGATTTTTCTTTTTTGTTTCAATCGTATTTCCTGAACTACAGTTTCATCAATCTAGTTTCAAAAATAAATGCCAAACAAAACACCTGACACGTGTCACGATTCCAAGGATATTAAATTGTACTCAACAGTCTGATCGACGATTTAAACTAAAACATTAGATGTCAATGTCACCCCCCATTCCACAGGGACTCAGACATCTAATTTTCATTACGGGTCCGATACAAAACTTAGAAAATGATTCACACATTCCAAACTACAATTAAAGTTCTCCTGTCTCCGGTATCTGGCTAGACTTGTAGATTACACAGGCGAGCGGTTTCTATCTTAATCCTACAGATAAGGTTGATGTCCTATGGATTTGCGACAGCGAGTGTCTTGAACCCGATATGAACATTGGAGAAAACAAGTGACAATCGAACGGAGCAGAGCTTGTATCCTCAGGTACACTATACGTAGGAAATTCTCATCATTTAATTTAAATGTACTGCTAGTGCAAATATGAGAGGACATTATGAAATAATTTTGTGCTACCATTAAAAATATATATTATTTATGTGCAAAAATTTTTCAAACAAAGAAAAGTATTGTGTAATTTAAAAGATCCCTGAAAAGAAAAATAGATATCGGTTCTATTGATTTCGATCAAAAATAAAACGTCGTCTGCCATTGAATTGAACCAATAATATTTCTTCTTTTAGCACAAAATAAATTGGAAGCGGTCTTTAGAGATCAGCTAATTGCTTCCCAAGCAAATCCGCTTGCTTCTTTCGAGCGGACTTCCCACTCAATTATTTATTTTTACTCATGATTTCAATTTCGAAATCGGTTCGATGCTTAATTATGAATTTATGAGAACGACGGAACATGCCGGAAGTAATTAAGTTCCTTTACATATTATTATTCTTTTTGGAAGATAATCCTATTTCCACGCGCATAGAAACACGACGAGTGTCCTAAAAGTTGAAATATGCTTCAGCCAAGTTGAAGATAAAATATGTAAAAATGTAAATAATGTGAAAAAAAAAACAAAAATCGCCTTAACTTTATACATTTATTAAAAACTAACACTGTTCCGATATGATGGATAATTTGAATTAAGGGGATTGGATGGCGAGCAATTGACGCCTCCTTTAGCAGTGGCAAGACTGAGATCTACAAATTGATAAGCCATATGTCTTCGTTAGTGTTATCTACATATTTTTAACTTTCTAATTTGTATTCATTTGACAGTATAAGGTGGAAATGTTATAAGTAATAGCGAACTTGACAACTCACCATCACCAGCCTTTTAATGTCTCCACTGCTACAGGCCTTCACTATCAGGGAAAGATATAGGGAGAATAGGCTATAACCCACCATGATGGCCCAGTGCGGGTTAGTACCCTTAATAGTATTTAACGGCTGCAGATGCAGCCAGGACCAACGTGCCTTCCAAAGCAGGGAAGCAGGAGGAACTCGATATTTCTCGCCATTCTAATTCTCCTGAAATTTAATCATAAGCAGACGACGATCTTGCCTATCTGTCGATTGGATTTTTTAAGAATATTATTCCCATAAAGTTCGAACCCATTAAGTGTGCTCAATGGAATCCGACATTAATAATTCGGTTAATTTGTGTTCGCTTCAATTTCGCGGCCCGATGCACATCAATTTGCAGGTGCCAATGAAAATATTGAGCCGCTTAAAGTTTGCATGAACTTTTTGATTTATTGCCCTGTGGTGCTTTCACGTTAATGTATGAGCACACCGCTAATGGTAGGATTTTTGAGTTGATTTCTTTTGCATAACTTTTAATTTATAATGTCTGACCATAACAATATATGAAGGTGAATGGAGCCTAAAGTGGATATAGTACTTGTAATAAAAACCCTTGCAAATATAATTATTTAGAAATTGCAAAGAAAAAGTAGTCAGAAAATAATTCGAAAAAATACTGTCCTGTTATCACACATCTTTTAATTTTTTTGTTTAATTTTTTTTTAGTACTTTTCGGCAAATAATCATTTAAAACATAAGCTTAGAGATCGCGGTGTGTTGGATGATATGGATCACAGGCAGACGATGGCTTGATGACATCTGACCGATATTAATGTAAGAGGAAACATACTGCATCAACCCCAGATAGCCTGGCAGGGCATGAAGATGATAAATTAAAGAAAATCATACTCAGTACCTACTAACGCTAGTACTATGAACAACACCATAAAACCTCCAACAATTACTACCACACTCAGAGACGTCAATTAACTTTAATGTGTACTAAATCATTAAAAAAAATCATTTAAATGTAGAACATAGACCCGGCAAGAATAGCGACTAGTATTGAATAATCATTTTTTGATGTTGAGTACTCCTCTTCTTCTTCCTGCCCTGTTCCCAGTCTATCTTGGGTCGGCGCAGTATGTTTCCTCTTCCATTCATATGTCAGACGTCATCAAGCCATCCACTCCCTTTTGATTCATATCATCCATCCCACCGTAAAGGTGCTAGTGATGAATGAATGTATAGAAAAGAGACGGAACGGACCATGTCGAGAGACCCATGAACGGAGAGAGTGATTAGAATGACAACATTCCAATCCATACTGCTCAAGGTTTTGGCTTAGGTTTTACAGCCGGCCGCCTGCCTGACACCAACTCTCCTTGGGTACGCTGTTGTTGGTGGTTTGCCCTCCACCATTCGGGTGCCCCAAGGTGCTTATTGGTCTACACCGGGCAATCTCCCTTAGTCGACTTTTACGACACCCATGGGATGAGTTGGGGCTGGCCTATTCTACGTTATTTGTTCGCTCCCAGGCCAGCATAGAAGGCTCCCAGGCCAGCATGTTGAGTACTATTATCGTTAATTAACGTCTCCGAGTGCGACAGTTAGTCTAATTACAGAAAGAAAGCTTCCTAAATAAACATGCCATCCACTAAAAATACATCTTCCCTGTCTCTCTCCGAGCTTTGCATCAATTGTGATAACAATGCAAGTTTTAACAACACTCGTCGCAAGGTACCATCGCGCTGTCTGATGCCTCGGTAGAGCTTGAAAAACTGACTGTTCGTTAAAATTAAAAAGGCACAATAACTTGGACACCTGTGATTCTTGAGCTGAATAAATTGGAAGTGGGAGAGATATTTCTGGAGAGAAGCTCGATAGCACAGTGGATTGATGGATTGACGCGTTCGGCTGCGATTGCTGAAACTAAGCGATGTTCGCTAAGGCCAGTCATTGGATGGGTGACCACAAATTTTACTATCTCGAGTTCCTCCGCGCTTTGGAAGGCACGTTAAGCCATTTGATTGGCCCCGGGTGCATCTACAGTCGTTAATATCCATTATTCCGCACTGGGCCAGCGTGGTGGGTTATGGCTCATTCTCTCTATATTCCTCCATCCGTAAGGAAGGCCAGTGCCACAGCAGTGGGGACGTCAAAGAGCTGGTGATGATGATGGGAGAGATATTGAGATTTCACATTGAATTTGCCGTATGGTGACGGTAGAACCGACTACAATTGACACCACCCCCACCTCTCCCGTGGGTGTTGTGCAAGGCCACTAAGGGTAAAGACAGCGATGAGCAATGAGTAGCAGCATTCTTTACAAATAACCTAGTAATTTACCTTAATTTATTTGGCTGGTTGATAGCAATAGTCTCGCCACCGATTACCTAACTTAATTTGGCGAAAAGTGGGTGTTTATTTCAACGCTAAATACCCCTTCGAGATAGGCGTGTTTTATGAGTGCATGTCTTAAATTATACATTGTAGTTATTACTATTCTCTACTTACAGTTTAAATTAGAACTCTTGTTACATCAGTCACATTACATATTGCTGCAAAAATTATTTCTTCAATCATAATTACAACCGTACCTAACTAGAATTTAGCCCTGCAATTTGTATTTTTATTTCATTTTAAAAAGCGTATTTTATCTCCAGTCTATGCTCAATAGCTATTACAAACTCCTTGGTGATAGACAAAGAGTTTTTTATTAGAATCTGACGTTTGACTTTTTTTTTTAACTGTCTATAAACTCTCCAGCATTTGGATTTTCATAAGTAATGTTGTGGAGTTAAGGTACTGACAGACGTGCTCATTACTAGCATGCTCATTATTAGCATGCTTACTGCATCTGTTCACACGGTCTATCAATAGGCATGCCGGTGAGATGTCAGTTTTGACAAATTTTCATGGTTGCCTAGCAACCGCAGCACCCACTTCCACTCGCGCTTCAGGTAGTATGCTCGAAAATCAAACAACTGTTGATTTTTGGGCATTCTCATTACTAGCGCCTATACACACGTGCTTATTAGTGACACTTGCTCATTAGTAGTATGATTATGTGCTTGTAACGAGCACGTCTGTCGGGACTTTAAAAAAAAACCAGAAAAATTAAAACTGATAATGTAAAATGTCAAACGTAATTAAGTCTCTTTAATACTCGCCTTCATGATCCATGTCTTCGTACCAAATTCCTCAACAAATTACTTGGTAATCATTGCCAAGAGAAAATGAAGAATTTTATGTCACTATCGCTAAGACCCAGCCAAATATTAAATTTTATAACTTTACGCTAGCGGCACCGCCGTAATATAAAAAGACGTTGTAATAACTCATAGTGCATTTTATTGTTGTCTGAAAACTACATATTAGGATGCTTGAGAAGATTTACTGCATTTCTCATATGGTCTCGTAATATGAGAATGCCGGCTGTAGAACCTTAGCCAAAACCTTGAGCAGTATTGATTGGAATGTTGTCATTCCATTCAGTCTCCGTTTTTAATTCATTCATCACTAGCACCTTTACGGTGTGATGGATGATATGAATCAGAAGCCATCCACTCGATGGCTTGATCCCGTCTGACCGATATGAATGGAAGAGGAAACATACTGCGGCGACCCCAGATAGACTGGGAACAGGGCAGGGAGAAGACGAAGGTCTCGTAATATGAATTATCGCTACTTGATAATAATGCAACACACAATTAGTTGATTTTAACAGTGCAGTTTGAGTTCAGTAACGTCATTGTTTTTAAACTGTCGTGAGCCAAGAGAAGCTCGCTAGCACAGTGGCATAGCGCGCTCGGCCTGCGATTGCGTAAACTAAGCAACGTTCACTAAGGCCGGTCATTGGATGGGTGACCAAAAATTTATTATCTCAAGTTCCTCCGTGCTTCGGAAGGTACGTTAAGCCATTGGTCCCGGCTGCATCTGCAGTCGTTAATACACACCAACCCACGTGTGTATTAACGACTGCAGACCACAGCGTGGTGGGTGATGGCCCAATTTCCCTATATTCTTCCATCCATAGGGAAGGCTCGTGCCCTAGCAATGGGAACATTAAAGGGCTAGTGATGATGTTGATATTATTATTTTGTCACAAATTGTAACTTCGCTTAGTGTATTGACTAAATTGTATTACTATTTTGCCTTCCTTTTCTATGAATAGAGCGATCATAATTCGTTCTAGACCATTCAATAGCTAATATTCATAACCCTTATACCGGTGTTGATTTATCTTACAGCCTTTTAGGCGTATGTTATGAACCTGAACAAGATCTAGATGTACCCAGTGATCCGTTTCGTCAATGGACTCAAAGCGTCCTTTCAAGCTAGATATTGCAAACTGTAAGGTAGGATGTACACACGGCTTAGGTATTAGGTAAGTTACGGCTGAAAACGAGATGTGGCTTCGAGATATATGTCTTTGATGTCGACACAGTAAAATGGGAAACTATATTTCAGAAAGGTAATTTTTTTAGTAGCGTCCTTGTTATTCCATTTGGAAATAATGATTGTATGAAAACTGTTTATCTGCCATCGCTACTGGCGTTCATTTATTTTTATCTTTCATTCTTTAATATTTTTTTTTTGTTTTTATGGTGATCTTAAGGAATCAAACAATTATTTTGATGAAGGCAAGACAAGCCCTTGGTCCTGGCTGCATAATATTATTACCCACCAATCCGCACTGGACCTGCATGGCGGGTTATATATTCTTCCATCCATAGGGAAGGCCTGTGCCCACTAATTCTATAAGTAATCTATGATATCCATTCATGAATACTTACTTCTGTCTGTAAGTTTAGAGGAAGGTGATCTAAAGCGACCATACTGCCTAAAGCGGATATTCTCGCGAGTAAAACTATTGAATTTTTCCGTTACGTAATACGAGAGGGGGAAACTTTAGATCCTTGCTGCCCCCTTAAGGGAGCAGACATCGAGGCCGACGTGGATAATATATCAATTTCCAAATTTATTTTTTACGCAAGAGTATCCGTTATAGGCACTATACGCGCTCTAGGCCAGCTTCCCCCAATATTAAAACCGACCGTTAGCGCCATACCTGCAGAAAGTGTCGTTTAAATTTCGACCACTGAATATTCGGTGGCAGTGTGCCGTTTAGCGTGACACACCAAAGGCGCCGAGCACGAGTCATGTGCAGTGCGCTACACGGCGGAAAATTAAATGGCATCGCAGCCGCTGTTCTTTGAGCGTCAATTTGTGGTTTGTCATCGCTGGTTATGCAAAAATACTTATTCAAGTGGCAAAAGTCACTAGGTACCTTAACGTTGCGTATTTCGACTGATGTGCCGTGAGTTATTTAAGCGGTACCCATTGCACCACCAAGATTCGACCCAAAAGCAAAAACTGCCCATTGGATCTCATTTACAGGGCCCATCCGTCCTTCCTAAAAAGATTATAATCAAAGCACCTATTTTTGGAATTCCTTTGGTACCCACTAGATCTTCACGATTGACAATAAGTGCACAACGCTACCCAATGGACCTTACTTGTATGACCCATTCGGCCATCCTAAACTCGTCGTCATCATCGTTATGACCTGTTCCCAAGTCATATGGGGACGGCGCAGTATGTTTCTTCTTTCATTTATATCTGTCTGTCAGTCATCCAGGTATCCACCCCCTTTTGAATTCAAATCACCCACCATATCAGTAAAAACCAGCCCGGCTAGCATGACCATCGAAACACGATATGATATAGCCATTTTATCGCTTTGAACTGTCAAAAATCTATGGAGTTTCGACAACGCGATAAATGGGTATATCAAAAAACGTGTTTGGGTGTTCATGCTAGCAGGCAGGTCGAGAGATCGATTAATAGAAATTTCTCTAACATCACTTTTATTTGGAATCGTGGTTATTTTTAGAGAAGTACGTAACACATTAAAATGCAATAAAAAGCGGTTGTATAATGCTTTCCTATAATTCGCAATTCAAAAATTCTATTGTGCTTTATATTGTTGTCTGCAGTGTTTTAACAGGTTTTCAGACATGAATAGGTTATGTGTTCATGATGTACGTTTATTCCACAACAAAACCCAATACAAAGGGAGAGAGATTATGACGTAATTGTAGCAGAAAAAAGATTGCGTGCTGTTTTTTTGTTGCTTTCGCGTTGTACTCGTTGTATATTTCGCCGAGCATAGGACCGCCTTGTGTTTTAATCTTAAAACATTAGACTTCTCGGAATAATTGGGAAGATAATTGGAAGCATTTTTCCAGGTATTGGCACCCGAACCGTTTTCAAGGTTTCTAATACCTGGAAAAAATATTATCGTTGTTTATTTATTATTGTTATTAAGGCAAGTTACTGTAAAGTGTTGACGGGTGTCTTGTTCAACACCTAGAAATTCTCACGATTTATGCAAGTCATTACATAAATAAAACACAAGTAATAATTCCAAAAATTACATCTACATCAGGAGTACCTAACCTACTTTTATTATGTGATAAATTATTGGTTTTACTTTTATACAATGTTCAAAGCGACACAATATAAAAAAATGTCGTTCAATTACACCCAATTTGTAAGCGTCAGAGATACCTATCAAAACAATTCCTCGTTCGTCTTTTACCTCGCCGGTTAAACATTTCAAACATTTCCTTTTATATTTTAGGCAAATGAAAACATAATGCCATTTCCCATTATTTACGGGGAGCGTTTGTACTTTGTAGCAACTATGAAACCTTCAAAGGGTTCGTAACGTCAGTCTTAAAGCAGAATGTAAATAGGAGCGGAATATTTTAATGAAAACATAATTTTATTTCGGAAAATAATTCAATCTTCCGTCAACGTTTAAGGAATGGTACCTACGTGTGTCATAATTGAAGAAAAACAATTTGTGTTACCTATATACTCGTACATCGTATATAGTTTTATACATGTTTTCTGTGAGACGAAATTTACATGTTCAATTTTCCTCCTCAATCCAGTATTATATCCGTTTTGTGCAGTACCTATACCTGTTACCGGTTGTCGGTTGACTTTTCATATTCTTCTTATTAGGACACAAGCGTAAAAAATATTTAGAACAACAATAAATGCCAATAATTTACAACATCAATAGGTACCGTGTGGTGCCGGCACTAGCAGAATACAATTATCACCACTCCCAATCTCACCAGTGGAAACAAGGCGACGACTAAGGGTTAGCAGAGCGATGAGTAATGGGCAGCAGCGTTACTCATAAATAATTTAGAAATGTACTCTTGGTCAGAAGAGAGAGTTAGAAATGATTTACTTGGCCGCTAGATGGCAATAGGCTCACCCCTGTTTACAGGGGCCTAACATAGGTAATTGGCGAAACGTGAGTGTTAATTTACCCCTTAGATGGATGGGTGAGACTTATGTATACAATTTGTGTATCTATAAATGTCAACATAAAATGTCACCTAAATAATTCTGACATAAAATATCATTGCTCATGAGATAGGTCTTTTATCGAGACTACTAGAGATTTCAATCTGAATTTCATTACAGTGTTTTACGATTTGACGTCTTGAATTTTACTTCCCTTTTCACGGATCACTTTTATGCATCACACGGCGTCTATCAATCAATCAGCCCCTACTATGTCAGTTTACTACCGAAGTTTCACGAGCTATCCATAAAAGAATTACTCAAGACGAACATGTTGACGGAATACTTGATTCTGCTTATACACACGTGTTTAGGTGATATTGATGTCTTGGGAGGTGCAAATTCTTTTTATTTTGTTGTTTGAAATAAAATTTCATGCTGGCCTGGGAGTGGCAGCCCTAATTCTCTTCAGGGGTGTCGACAAAGTCGAACCGAAGTCGGTAGACAAAATATAAATATTATGTAGTTTGAATTCTCAGTATTTGCACGAAATTGGCTTTAGATGTTTTAGTTTAATAGTTAATAATGGTACCTTATAGTGCAGGCCCCTATCGGATTTGAAAGATGTGGATACTGAAACGTGGTCGCTTACAATAGGCCTTATAAGAAAGGCCAATGGACAGGGCTAAGTTCGGTGTTTCCCTGCGTGATCATATTAGTAATGATGAGATCCGCAGGAGAACTAAGGGCTCACTGTGAGGAGGATATTAGAAATGATGAAATCAGCAGGAGAACTGAGGTCATTTGGCACATTGTGAGGCGTACTACGGATGTCGGGGCGGAAAGGTCCTCAAATGGCGGCCCCGCACCGGAAGACGCAGTGTTGGTCCCTATAAAGTGGACCGACGATCTGGTAAAGGTCGCGTTAAGACTGGACCGGGACCGATCGGTTTGAATATCTTTGGAGGAAGCCTAATACCAAACAGTGTCAGGCCTCTTTCGGTTGAAATCATTATGATGATATCAAAATCAAAATTCGTTTATTCATTCATATCGGGTATGATTACTATACACTTGTTAATTAAAATACACTTGTGAATCATCAAGACGCTAGACATCGATAAACTTGTGTGCCCATGGAAGGCTATGGAAGTGCACGGCATGCCTCAGTCTATAGTGATAGGTCTCCAAAACCCACCCACGCCCCGATCCGCTAGTAAAGCGCTGACCCCAACGCATTCAATACCAAAATTTATACTAAACTAGTCAAAGCCTTGGTAAGAAAAAGGTTGTAGATAAACCCATCATTGATGACGAAAGATGTGGCTACGATGCATGCTGCGAATACAAATAGCTTAAAAGCTATGAAATACTTCTTTCGATTTTCTTGCGATTTAGACCAGCGATCGAATGACCGCAACCTCGACGGCAGGTCACTCATATAAGTTATAACTTTTATTGCCTGTCCAAGCGATCCGGGCTAATAATTTACTCGCGTGCGGCAACACAATTCCCGAAAACCTTGCGCCGTTTCCAATGAAACAACACTAATTAAATTCAGTTTCACACAACAGTAATTGCAGTACAGATTCAAATCGCTCAGTAAAAACAGCTGGCCTTTAATTTCCGACTGTAGTACATGTTCACAAACACGAAATGCGCGGAATATAAATACAGCGCAATTTCGTATCTATAATTAGGGACTGGAACTACACAGCTTAGGCAAGGCAGAGCTACAGAAAGCTGGCGCGAGATAATAAAAATGTAAATTGGGGAAAGCAAAACGGTTTGAAATAGCACATGCTACTCTCCCCGGTATTCCTGGGACATTTTAATGCAGTTAAGTAATACCATTATAAACATAAAATCATCGTCATCCGCATTGATGGAAGAATATAGGGACAATGAATAATAGCCCTTAACCCACAACGGAAGCCCAGTGCCGATTAGCGGTATTAAGGACTGAAGATGCAGCCGGGTCTAATCAATATTTAGACACCCATCTGACCGGCCTTAGCGAACATTGCATTTTATCGATTATTGTTCTCTATCAACATTCAACGCAACACATTATCCAAATCCAAAAAATTCAACCACTGATGTTATGAAAGTCCGACCAAAACTGCTCTCCAAAATAACACATCTAAGAAACAACAGACTATAAATACGCATAGAATAATCCTCTAAGCCCGTATAATGGTAACCCTAGCCAAAATGGCGGCCGTCAAGTAAATCTTTACATAATTCAGTGTAAAAACGCTTATCTGCACGCAATAAATTTGGTTTATAAATATTTTATATTTAAATGCAAAGCGGTGTGCAGTTTACGGGCGAGGTTCGATTATACCCTGTGGATTGTGGTAACAATAAAAGCATGAGTGTTATTATACACTAGCAACATTGTTGGCTTTAGTTCTACGCTTCAGAGATTTGCAAAACATTATGCAAATACGCTGGGAAGCAAATTAACAGGTTCACTTGCTATCTCGGAACTGTAACTTGATTTCCTCAAAACATAAAACTTAAATCCGTGTGGTAACGGCAGAGTAGAATACAATGGTCACAACCCCAAATCTCTTCCGTGGTTGTCGTACAAGGCGACTAAGGATAAATCAATGATGAGGAATGGGCAGCAGCGTTCCTCTTATATCACCTAGCAATAGTGCGACTTTTGTGCCCGATAAATGGCAATAGGCTCGCCACCTATTACATGGGACCTAACATAATTGGCGAAACGGGTGCTAGTTCACCTCTGCTTACCCCCTCGGGGCTATAGGCGAGATTTATGCATGTATGAATAAAACTTAAATCTACGAAAATTATACCTACAGAAATAGACATTGCCCAAGGCAAGCAAACTTAAGAAGTACTTAGCTTATTGATCTTATAAAGTAAACGAAACTACTATAAGATATGATATATTGTTCATATCTGTTTTCATCCGTCTCATCCATAACATTATCATCACCAGCCCTTGAATATCTCTCTGCTGGGGCTAAGGCAAAGACCTATGGATGAAAAAATAAAGGGAGAATGGGCTATAAACCAACAACAGAAAATATTCATAATATTTTGAGACTACGGACTACTGCACTATATTCATTCATAAGATTTCAATAAAACTCTCATGGATGATAAATCGTAAATGAAAATAAAATTTACTACAAAAATAAATAGCTTCAATCAAGTCAAGAATGGCATTAATATAATCTTTGCCGTAATATGCACAAATCTCCCCCAAATCGCGTGTATTTCAAGATGGCGGCCCAAAGATCTTGGCGCCATACGCTTCCACTGCAATAAAGATATTAATTAATCACTCCGAAGCCATTGGCCACGGAAGACATCGAACCGTAATGGATGGCTTGATGTCAACCGCCCCATCACATCCTTGGACTGACACGAAGCCGACCTATTTCTGATAATGGCCTACTAACGGCCGGAGTGGTCATTTAACATGTTGCTAAGCGTGGGGGTTGACAAAAGTCTTGTAATTAATTACCATCAGATCTGGCCTAGTCAGATTGGATTGGACACTTTTTGAAAACTTTTTAAATTTTTGTACCTACCTATCATGGCGTCCAGACATATATCCTAATACCTATTATAAAGCTGAAGAGTTTGTATGGTTAAACGCGCTAATCTCGGGAACTACTGATGAGAGTTCACTTCTCTAGAAAGGCTATATAATAACCGACATAAACGTAAGCGAAGCCGCGGGCGACCTCTAGTCTTTCATAAACTCAAAGCGTCGTGTAAAGGGAGGAACGAAACTTGCAAAGTTTCTTGCCCCTCTCCTGATAGTTTATGAACGGATTTGATAAATGAAAATTTTATTAACAGGCTCTCTATAACTGTATTCTAGATTACTTGCGATGCTGAGAAAAAGGGGAAGATAATTAAGGTAGATAGGATGACGAAAATCTATTAAATTTGCCCTCGACGGAAACACGAATTCCGTTTCGATGATTTCCATTCCACAGAAGTGAACAAACAGCGAGTTTAGAGTCATTGCGTTTTAAATATTCAACCGAAAGCCATTTTCGAAGTATTGTAATACAAGTCGCTCGTGTTAGAAAAGTTATGAGCGGCCGATGAATAATGTAGCTGAGGCACGTTGTCATGACGACCGATTTATTTTGTATTCAAGGGAATTGTCCCAGCGAAAAGGTTGTGTTTATCGTGTGTCAGCACGTTTGCAAGATCGACCCATGCTGCGGCCGGTTTTACATGGCGATCCTCAATTTGGGTCTGTTCGTCCGCTGAATAGTAAATTGGGCGAGGTGTCCTCTCTAACAGTTTACTCCATTAACCCTTTTAATGGTGTGGCTGGCACGCTCAGCGATCGCGCAAGCTAAACGTTGTTCGCTAAGGCCGGTCATTGGATGGGTGACCAAAAATACATCATCTTGGGTTTCTCCTTTCTTCGGAAGGCACGTTGAGCCGTTGGTCATGGCTGCATCTGCAGTCGTTAATACCTACCAATCCGCACTGTCCCAGCGTGATGGATTATGGCGCATTCTCCTTATATTATTCCATCGATAGGGAAGATCTGGCCTCAGCATTATAGAGCTGGTGATGATGTTGGTGTGAACTACATTATTTTTATTTAATCAAGGACCTCACCTCACGGAAGGTTAAGCTACTATCGCAAAAGCCTAGCTGTCTTCGGGTTGGTGAACAAAACTCATTAACTCAAGCCCGTTCATTCTTAGAAAATAGCGTTAAATATCCGTGTGTATTTTATAGCTCAATCTAGGCCACTTAATTAAATATTTTAATAGCATAATCCCTCTTAATATATATATTCCATATTTTAATAAAAATATGAACGTCACCCATTTTTCAAGTAGGACATTTCTCTTAGTTAATTTGCATTTATATTACTGCCGTGTAGCGAGATTTCCACGTCGCATTTCATATGAGGAACGAGAAAGTGTAGTTTTCCGCCGCTTGAACACTAATTTTGTATATATGATTTGTGTAAATCCGTTTTATTATGCAAATACACTAAAATGCTAGTCAGAAAAAGTTCACATCTGATACATTATTATAACTTATTCCCAATAAAAAATCTGATACTTTTTTTTTGTTGCCTATATTTAAAGTGCAGTTGATATTTCTGATTTATGGCATCTATATACCGACATAAATCACGCATACAAAGGTATACAGCGACAATACAAGTACAGTCCACCCCACGTATTGACAAATTTTTGCAGTCATTAGGTTTGCTGTTTATATTGCGTAAAAGCGACTCTTACCTACAAAATAAAGACAAAAGTTTAGGAAAAGTTGTCCCATATGACAAATTAAGTTAAGTAAGGTAAGTAATTGGTTTGCTGTTGTCTCTTACGTCAGAAGAAATCGGAAAATTATCGTCTCTTACCTGCTGTCCCCATATTAGGGACACTCATTGTAGGGACAACCGGAATACAGGATCTTACTAATATACCTATTATACTCGTAAAGCTCAATTATTACCAGCGACAGAAATGATTAAAAGCAATTTACACGAATTCGTCCCGATGACAATGTTCACTAATTTAAATTAAGATTATTGTTAAACGGAACGCTTGTCTCGAGCAGCTATGCTATTCTGTAATCACAAAATAAATTTTCACTGCGGAATCAGCGGGGAAATGTCAAAAGTGGGAATATGTCTTCCATAATAGTGACGCCACGCTAAGGAAGTAGAGAAACAGTCCCAATATTATGTCAAAACCTATAGATTTCACGTCTCATCTCAATTCAATCATTCTATAGAATACCAAGGCTGTTGTTTGTTAATTACGCCCACTGTCCTTGATTGATAACTTTAGGAAGTCGTAGATAAGCGTCTGTTTGTCGACTAATTTCGCTGGCTGTTATTGTTATAGAGGGCTCGAATCCTCGACTACCAGCAATCTACTCTACCAGCAATACAACACGTAACGGAAATAACGCAAACCCCAAACACTACCCATGCTAACTTACCCCCGAATACAGAAAACATTTAAGAATTGTCAAAATTGACGTTTTCTCTATAAATTCTGATAGGTATTGTCCACTTAACTTTATAAGTAGTGTTAATAATTCAAGTAGCGTTTCTGTATTTGGGGGTTAGCCAGATAAAAAAAAATTAAGATTGTAAAATAAATTTTCGAATTTTCCTTACATTTTGATTATTTACTAACATTTTGCGTCGGGAACGAATGGAAATATTATTTTAAAAAAAAAATCCTATACGAAATACACGATGAAGAGCAAAGGAATCGCAGACAAAACAATTTTATTTTTCTTGGTTGTCATCAATAACGTGGATGCTCGAAACGAAATCACGTCTACAAGCTGACGTGTAAAATCAATAAGTACGACCGTTAGTACAGTAATCTGCTTAACTATTAGCTGAAGCAAAGCAGTTTTACGAGCGAACCCTCGGCGGTGAGCGTAACAGGTGCCCGCGATGACGGACTACGTACGAAACGTGACCAGACCCTGCCGTTTCACGTACGGAATTGTTATCGATGACTAGTTAGGGCACGGTCAGACTAGAGGTTCCTGGCAGCTCTTTCTCTAATGCGGAGTGTTCACTGGCAAGTGACTTCCGTAATTTTTTGCAGAAGGCAATTGACAACTGTTTTCACTCACTGCAATTTTATTGCAAGGTCAAAACAGATTAATATTTATAATATAACCTTTGTCTTCCATGCTGGCCTGGGAGCTAAATAACGTAGAATGGGCCAGCCCCGACTCATCCCATGGGTGTCGTAAAAGTCGACTAAGGGAGATTGCCCGGTGTAGACCAATAAGCACCTTGGGGCACCCGAATAGTGGAGGGCGAACCACCCACAACAGCATACCCAAAGAGGATTGGTGCCAGGCAGGCGGCCGGCAGTAAAACCTAAGCCAAAACCTAGAGCAGTATGGATTGGAGTGTTGACATTCCAATCAATCTCTCCGTTCATTAGTCTCTCGACATGGTCCGTTGATATGAATCAAAAGGAAGTGAATGGCTTGATGACGTCTGACCAATATGAATAGAAGAGGAAAAATACAGCGCCGACCCCAAATAAACTGGGAACAGAGCTGATAGACTTTTTGTTTAAATGTAGAACAACTAAGAAGGTACATTTGCTTAAGGGTTTTTCTTGAGACCATCACAAAATACTTGACCGTACCAAGACAATTTCACGAAGTTAATTGGCGACAGGATTTCTATTGTCTCGTAAACGAATCCGACAACGTTCTGTGTAACGCACAATTAGAAAAGAACATAACAGTTTCGTATTGCTTACGTCACGATAACGTGTTCTCAAACAGGCACCCAGGGGAATATAAGCTTTATATAATAACCGGTTGGGCTTAGAATGATGCGAGAACAAAATGTAATTTAGACTTTCTTGACACAATTAATTACAATGTAGCCCCTCTAATTGGTTTACATAATTCCTTAAATGAATCTTCAGATGCGCAACTTGCGGAGCGTGGTTACGTTATAAATTATTGCAAAGTTTGTATTTACGGTTGGCATTGTGACATTTCTACCATTCTGAACACATTACTGATTACACTTGATTAATAAGTTACCTAATGGAGCATTGAGTTTTCTCTTAGGCCTAGACTAAACACATTATGGAGCGTTGACTCTTCTCTCAGGCCTAGACTAAACTCATTTATCAATAGGTACCCGTCTAGTACTACCCGTCTGAGTTGAATCTTCTTCTCCCTGCCCTGTTCCCAATCTATCTGGGGTCAGCGCAGTATGTTTTCTCTTCCATTCATATCGGTCAGACGTCATCAAGCCATCCACTCCCTTTTGATTCATATCATCGATCACACCGTTAAGGTGCTAGTGATGAATGAATGCACAGAAAAGGGACGAAACGGACCATGTCGAGAGACCGATGAACGGAGAGAGTGATTGGAATGACAACATTCCAATCCATACTGCTCAAAGTTTTGGCTTAGGTTTTATAGCCGGCCGCCTGTCTCACACGTCTGAGTTGAATCTGTTTAATAATATTATAATCTAATAAAAAAAGAGTGACCTTTATCATGAGTGATGACTTAGACGGGCCGGTCGGTCAAATGGTCAGACCGCTGGCTATCGACCAAGAGATCCCGGGTTTGAATTCTGGTATGGGCAAAACTTTGTGACGAACACAGACATTTGTTCTCGAGTTATGGTTGTTTGTGTATTAAGCAACAAATACATTAGTGTAGTTTACATATGATTTTTATATATTAAAATTTTTACCTCATAACAATGCTCATTATACTGACTTTGGCCTAGAATAGGTGTGAGTGTAAGAAATATGTATTTATTTATAAATCCAACAGATAATAATATATTATAATTGTGTTAGCACGTAGGTCATTCAACCAGACACCACGTCCAATGCTAAAATTAATCCCATCACTTAGACGTGTGTAGCAAGTATATTTATAATTTAAAGTACTTACCTGCGGGCAGCAGATACCCATTAAAAGCTTTAGACCCTCCATCCGGCTTTCGTTTTCATAATCGCGTGTATTTATCGGTATTTATTTAGTAAAGTGAAAGCTCTTTATGAATTATTTATAATATCCGGTATAAAATATACATACATACATACATAAATCACGAAAATATCCCCGAAGGGGTAGGCAGAGGTGAACTAGCACCCACGTTTCGCCAAATATGTCAGGTCCCATGTAATAGGTGGCGAGCCTATTGCCATTTATCGGGCACAAAAGTCGCAGTAAATTGCTGGGTGGTATAAGAGGAACGCTGCTGCCCATTCCTCATCAATGATTTATCCTTAGTCGCCTTGTACGACACCCACGGGAGAGTTTTGGGGTGGTGACAATTGTATTCTACTCTGCCGTCACCACACGGCTTGTATAAAATATATAGTTTCAAAAATATTACTAGAAAATTAGTTGATATTATGTCACTTTAGAAATATTTTAAAAACGGCTGTGTCTTTCATATATGTATATAAATTGTATGTATGTTACCGTCAGGATCATTCTTCCTTACGAAGCAATATTAAATAAAGTGAAGTCGAAATGAAACTTCTCATTTTATTTCATGTTCAGAGAGACGTGGTAAACAAGTGCAATTAATTTATAGCACATTAAGTGAATAGGACTTGGTAATTAATTAAATATAATATGTTAATTGGTTACTAAGTCACAAGTATAATACAACAGGAGATTAGGTTGATGTAAAGTAGCGTTAGATTTTGATGCTGAAGTAAATAAAAATTGCCTTCTTACGCATTTATTGTTATTTTTTATGTATTTGTTACTTTTATTTTAATAAAGTTAAATAAAGCTTTCAATTTGCTGGATCACTTTGGTTATCGTTGAAAAACTTGGAGAAAAACTCAAATATTTGAAGTTAAAACATTCTGAGGCCCGATGTGGGACTTGATTTTTCGAAAATATTGTTTCCTGCGTGGTTTCAATAAGAAACAATAGATTTGTGTTCACACTCTACTTTTCAGAACGGCTCAATACAAATGAAATGTACAATTCTGGTTATTTGATGACTTTTTTTATAAAACAGCAATATTTCGTTTTTTTATGAGCAGGCAGACAAAATTTTGCACTCACGTATAAAAAATAACTTGTTATACGTGAGTGCAAAGTGACTTTTTAACCGAGCTCAATTCTGATGACCGAGCTAGCGAAGGACTCTAAAATTATAATCCTGAGCGTTAGCGGGGATTCAAAAGAGCACAAGGTGAAAAATCGTTGCACTCGAGTGCAACACGTAACTTTTCATCCCGCTTCAGCGAGTAAATGGTAAAATACAAAAAAAAATAACAATCAGATTAGTTTTCGTTTTCACCCAGAAACTTCCACAACACCCGCCCAGAACATCCATTTACATACACCCACCCAGACACACACACAACACACACCCCACAGCATACACCCAAACAGAACCAAAACACCCACCCACCCAGACACACCCACAACATCCACCCAGACACACCCACAAAATCCGCCCAGACATACCTACAACATTAACCCAGCCACACCCATAACACACACATATCCACTCAGACACACCCACAAAACACTAATTCACCCATACACACCCACAACACACACCCATCCACACAGAGACACCCACCAAACACCCATTCACCCATAACACACACCCA
Organism: Cataclysta lemnata; assembly: GCA_963931975.1. Taxonomy (NCBI): domain Eukaryota; kingdom Metazoa; phylum Arthropoda; class Insecta; order Lepidoptera; family Crambidae; genus Cataclysta; species Cataclysta lemnata. Next base: position 3,934,913 of record OZ008339.1, read on the forward strand.
TCCACCCAGACACACCCACAAATCACCCATTAACCCAGACACACCCACAACATACACACATCCACCCAGACACATCCGCAACATTCATACAGACACACTCACCACAATATTATTTTCTACTTGCTTAAACCTGTGAGTACATAATAAAAATTGAGCTTCCGAGACTGTCAATCAGCTTGAGACGAACACGTTGATTTTTTGTTTTTTTCCGTTGCAAGGTCAAACAAATCAAACACACCTAAAAAGCTTTTAAATGCTTGACTCAAGCATCAAGCAAGCGTTGTAGACGATCAAAATGTTTAAAGCAAGATTGACGCCAAGCTGATTGACCGCCTCGGAACTCCAAGGTTTTAACAAATTTATGACGTGAAAGAAAATGGCGCGCGAAAAGCAAATTACAAAAAAAGTACACCAAGAAATTTCCGAGTCTGAGTTTATCACAAACTAAAAAAGGTTGTATGATAATTTCGACACCATGGAGGTAGAATTAAATAGGTTTAATGTGTTTTGAATTCACCTCCTTCAAGAACATGCCACTAACAATCTGTATTTAAAACAAAAAGATGACCAATAAAAAAACATGTCGGATTTTACAGTTCACGATGACCAAAACATGCCTTTTATTTATTAAATTTAAATTTAAATTATAAAATCAAATAATAGTTTAATCTTAAACAACTATTTTCTCCTCGGGCTAGTAGGTACTCTATAATGACGGAATTTTTGAACCAGAGAAATAAAAATAATATTGTTACACATTTGCTCCTACCGGTGTTCGAGACTGTACCTCCACGACCGGTAGCTCGCGTCTGTCACAGAGTCGTCGGAAAACCCGTACGAACATGAAAATAGACAATCTAGTACAGGTATTAAAAACGGTGGCAAAAATATGACATCGGTATTTTGCAAGCAGCGGGATTCCGGTATTGGAAACCGTAGTGATATCGTATTTATATGATAGTAAACCTGTAAGAAAGTATCATAACTACACAGTGTAGTGACGGCAAAACGGAATATAGTTGTCACCTTTCCCATCTCTCTTACGGATGTCGTACAAGGTAAGGGTTAAAGATAGTCACGAATAATGGGCAGCAGTGTTCCTCTTATATCGTTTAGCAAAATACTGCGATTTACGTGCCACATAGATGGCAATAGGCTCGCCCCCATTACATGGGACTAACATTATTGGCGAAATGTATGTGTTAAATCAACTACATATACGATAGTTATTCTATTTATGAGATGTGCAAATAAAAGACCTCAATACCGCAGCGAATAGCGCCGTTGATTCTAATGAGGGTAGGAAGAAGAAAAATATTTGACTGACAACACGTCTGCCCATGTTCGTATTGTCAGATTGGAAATCGCATACTAAATTCGGAATCATAAATATCAGCATTATAGCGCTTCTCAGAGGAAAAGTGGGATTCGCCTATCGCACGCAATCGCGGACAGTAAGCCACTTTAAGTATTTCTCTAAATCCGGCCCTGGGGAACCGTGCAGAATCTTCGTCCGGATCTTTTCAATGAAATTCAATTTCTTTAGATGTGCACATTTGTTTTGTACGGATCCGCCCTCAGGCCTCTCGGAACCTTATCTGGAAACAACATTTTACGGGCAATTTATGAACGTTAACTAATCGTTTGCAAAAGCAGCCGTCGATATGCTCTGTACAAAGAAACCCATTTTTCTTTGTTATAATTTTTCTGGCCTATTTTTCGCAATATTTTTCAAAAATACACACATAAATCTCGCCTTTAACTCGGAAGAGGTAAGCAGAGGTGAATCAACACCCACTTTTTGCCAATTAGATTAGGTCCCATGTGGTCTGTGGTGGCGAGCCTATTGCTATCACAGAAATCGCAGTATATTGCATTGTGGCATAAGAAGAATACTGCTACCCATTAGTCGTTGATGTCTTTACCCTTACTCGCTTTGTACGACACCCATGGGGGAGATGGGGGTGGTGACAAAATTGTATTCTGCTCTGCCGTCACCACACGGATCCTCTTTTCAAAAATGACAAATAATAAACCACAAAGACATTTAATTTATTTGAAATGAATAATTAAAATTTAAATTTCCAATGGAGTTCAGTTTACCGAGTGATATTTGCACAGCTCTTAAAGCCTAAAATTATGTTCGTAACATTTGCAAAGCGCCAAATTTTGTTAATGCTGTATTTAAATGCATCAACACGTTGCATACGCTTGGTGTTATTTATTTATAATTAATGACATTTGCCGGTTAATGTATTGGAAACCTGTTTAACAAGTAATTACGTTGGCCGCAAATGTTATTCAATCATGTATAAGTACTAAATCAATGGTGATGATGAAAAAAATGATGTCTTCTCTAAGTATGTCTTCCAGTTGCCTATAGTTTACTAATAGCCATTACCCGTGTGCTTTTCGAAATTTCTCTGACATATTGAACACAGATCATACATAAATCACGCCTATATCCCCTAAGGGGTAGGCAGAGGTGAATTAACACCCACTTATCGCCAATTTAGCTAGGTGCCATGTAATAGGTGGCGAGCCTATTGCCATCTATCGGGCACATCAATCGCAGTGTATTGGTAGATGGTACAAGAGGAATGTTGCTGCCCATTACTCATTGCTGTCTTTAACCTTAGTCGCCTTGTACGACACCCACGGGAGAGATGGGGGTGGGTGGTGACATTTGTATTCTACTCTGCCGTCACCACACGGCACAAATCACGCCTATTTATCCCCGAAGATTGTATTCTGCTGTACCGTCACACGGCACACTGCCATATTTTCCTTTCAACAATTGTGTAAAAAGCAACGAATGGGATGGATTGTGTTAGGAGGATATGATAGCGAAAGGAGTGGATGAGAAATTGGTAAAGGATAGAGAGGAGTGGAAGAAGAAAACCTGTTGTGTCGACCCCATCAAGAGCGGAGAGGAAGAAGAAGAACACTTTTTTTTAAAAGCAACCGTTAAATAAAAATTCAGAAAAGCAATCGTATGAAATCAAATAACGCAGAGAATCACAAGAGCACCGAAGCCGTGCCCGTGCAGCCACTAGCACTGAAAATAAATGAATTATTCCGCGTCGTAAAAGTTTAGTCCTCAGAGCATTAGTCCCCATTACCTCCAACACGGTGTTACCTATTCCTATTACGAATTCAACGGTGAAATTAAACCAAACATAGCCTCCAGATAGACGGAATTGTTTTGCGGTGATTCCAGGACGCAACTCCACAGAATTTCAAAGCTAAATACCCTTTAACAGGAATTACATAATATTGTTCGCTATTATAATTAATAATTTGTAGATAGTTACACTGCTTAATTTTGGTAGCTGAATAATTACGGGTTGCTTTTGACGTTGCAAAGTTTGTGAAAGCCGATGGTCTGTCGGTGTCGTTCGACTAACGGCAGGATTCAAGAATCTATCTACAGTTAATAGTAAGCCTACTAAAGTTTAGTTGCCTGGCATATTTTGTTATATTACGATTAATAACAGAAGTTGCTAAGCCAGACTGTGGTACGTATATCTGTAAGCTGTAGATAGAATAATGAAACCCGCCGTATATCGCTAGCTATAGCTTTGTCGGCAGACTGGCTACATTCATACTACGAAACATGACATTTAATAAGAATATATGGAATAAGAATATGACAACCGATCTCTACGGGTGTCGTACATGTCGTACTAGGTGACTAATGTTCATTTAACACACAAACTAAATAATCTTTTTCAATATTAATTTTAATATACAGCCCACCAATTCCAGTTTCCCCTGTTTCAGTTTACAGTATTGGTCTTTATCCTTTCCGTTTCCAGTTTATCTGGGTTCAGCGCAGTAGGTTTCCTCTCCTATCATGCCATCCACTCCCTTTGTGAAAGCAGTAATGAATGAATATATAGAAAAGAGAGGGAAAGGACCATGTTGAGAGACCGACGAACGAAGAGAGTGATCGGGATGATAACATTTAAATCCATACTGCTTGGGTTTTGGCTTCGGTTTTACAGCCTTGTTAGTGGTTTAACCTCCACTGTTCGGGTGCCGCAAGGTACTTATTGGTCTACACCGGTCAATCTCACGCCTAGGGTGACTCGCGGCTGGCACATTCTGCGTTATATTTTCGCCCCCAGGCCAGCATAGAAGACAGTTTACAGTATAGGTAACTTTACTTAAGATAAACATTCTAGACCAAATAATTTAAACAAGACCCAGTTCCGCGTAGCTTCGTCTAGCGATAGGTGGACAAGCATTCCTTATACGACACCAGAGCTTGTAAGCCGAGAAGCGAACGGCGTAAACCTAAAGTTTTATTGCATCTGGGCGGTTTATTGTGGCCGTAAAGAGCGGGGCAAGCCGGCCAAGTCGCTTGGCAAATAAACACAACGACCGCGGTCCCGCCAAATTGGTCCCGTCATACGATTTACGCGCGAGACCCGCGTAACGTGACACGGGACCAACGCAGGAATTACGCGAAGAAATTATTTTCTCGGCAAACGATTTCCGGCTAAACTAACGGGGACTCTAATTGACAATCGGTGTGGTCTCTTTTCGCTTGACTTGGGAAATGGTCCCTGGAATGCAGTAGAGTTTTCCTTTTGTCGTATCGTATCTTGTTTTCATTTTGTCGTGTCGTATCGTGTTTTCATTTTGTCGTATCGTATCGTGTTTTAATTGTGCCGTATCATATAATGTTTGCTAAGGCCGGCCGGGTTCCTCCGTGCTTCGGGAGGCACGTTAAGCCGTTGGTCCCGAGCTGCATCTGCAATGGTCAATATTCATTAACCCGCACTGGGCCAGCGTGTGACCTATTCTCCTTGTATTCTTCCATCCATAGGGAAGACCTATGTGCCCCAGAAGTGGAGACATTAAAGGGCAGTAGAGATGATGATGATGTTTGTGTTGCTCAGATGATAGCAATAATGTTTATTTGGTAAAAACATACTGCGCCGACCCCGAACACAGATGGTAATTAGCTAAGAAAAGCCTATCTTAAAGTTCCGTTTTCCATTTTACATTCATTTAGTTTCGTCTTACAAAGATTATCCCAAGTGACCCCACTAAATCGCGACAATGCAATGTGTAGTTAAGACAACAATTTAACATGTGGCCTTTATTATGTTGGACATAATTATTATATAATACGCTTTGTAGTTTACAAACGAATGGCTTGGCTTTTAGGGTTTAATTTCGGAAACCTCTTTGGCCTAGATACGCTCATCATTTCTATTTTGACGATGCGGGCACATTGTGAAAAACGGGGACGTTCGTGTATAAAATCATTTTACAATGTGAAGTGTAAAGATTTGAGAAATTTCGCTAACTCAACTAAGGGATGATTCTCATTAGAGCGTGCAGTGCCCGGGACGGGCCGTGGTGGCCTGGACAGTGCACATTCACGGCCCGTCCCTGGCACGGCACGCTCTAATGTGAATTATCCCTAAAGTCTCGATTGGCCGAGTTGTATAGGCATCTGGCCGGAATGCAGAGGACGCGGGTTGTAACCCGTGTCAAGACTGTAATTTTTCGAACTTTTAATAACGAACGAAAAAAAACTAAATTCGCGATCTATTAGATAACCTAATCTACGAGTAGTTGTCACCTGACTTGGTTGTCAACTGGTAAAGCCCACCAATAGACACATCAAAGGTCTGGTGATGGATGATTTTTTTCTCAACAAATTTCATAAACAGTCGCGCAGTATTACGTGGTAATAGACTTCCACACATCATACGACGCCCGGTTTTTAAGAAACACATTACTGTAACGTTAGAGCACTACCCAGCTAGACTACAAAGTAACTGTCGATTCCAAAAACCCTTGTCAACCCTCAAATAGCTGACCACATAAGGCCCCACATTAAAATTCTGTATGCATCTTGCATGATCGAAAATGCTTACACGTAAAAGGTTTCATAGATGTACTGTTAGTAGCAACTCAATCAAGCGTAGCGTACCCACATACCCAACCTTATTTCTCGGTCACAAAGGCTATATTGGCTACTAAGGGAGTCGGTTAAGTGGCGTTTTATTTGAAGGTTGGAAACGAAATATTCCTCGGAGAAAGACCAGAAAATATTTAATGTAACACACTATTAGATTACGTCGTAGTTTTGGACCGGTGTAATAAAATGTCTCAAAGGAAAATACAACTTCTTTTTCTTTATTTCACCGTATCTCAGCTTAAAGTTTTCGTCACCAGTCTCTATTATCCAGGAACCAAGGCAAACGAGTGCTGACTGCTGGGGCGCAGGCCTTCCCAGTGGATGGGAGAATAAAGGAAGAATGTGGGCTGGGCCAGTACGGATTGGTGATTACAGTTACTAAGCAACTATAGATGCAGCCGGGACCAACGGCTTCACATGCCTTCAGAAACACGGACTCGTTAAAACGTATTATCTTTTTGGTCATTAACTAATCAAACTGCACCATTCCTTGTTAACATCATAAAACGCGTCGTTTAGTTACAACAAACAGATGCCGTTTAGCCATTCAAGTCTGTACATTTATCACGGATAAATCCAGATGGGTGAACAAAATTAGCAATGAACTCAAGCTCGTCGGAATAACCGGCGCTAAGCCATTTAAGCTTAGCCACCAAAATTTACGCGGTCGGTGAATTGGCTTTGCTGGACCAGTTAATATAGGTTTCTTGTTAGAACACTGAATTGCATTGCGCTACTGCATTTATTTCCGTAGGATTAGTTGTGTATTGTAATTCGAAGTGTTCTTAGAGGATGATTAAAGTTACTTATTATGCTACTAACTTATAGTTTAGCGGTCGAGAGAGTGATGAGAATAACAACATTCAAATCCATGCAGCTCAAAAGTTTTTCTTGGGCTTTATAGCCGGCCGCCTGCCTGTCACCAATTCTTTTTTGCCTGTTGTTGGTAGCTTGCCATTCGAGAGACCCAAGGTGCTTATTGATCTATACTTACTAGTAGAAAATGAGTCTAATTGACGTTCCTTTTCTCAGGTCAGCATGGAAGATACTGCTGAGATCCTGCACAAAATCCACAGATCTGACGGTTTCAATTTTCACTGGACATTAAAAATAATCCGGCATTGCTAATGAAACCAGTTCGAGCAAGCTGCCACATAACGAGTTGAACAAATGCTACTAATGAACAGTACTGGGTGTGTGTGTGTGTGAAAATTGCTGCTCTTTTTCAAGCTCTTGTCAGTATTAAGCTAGTGTGTTTATTTCGCGAGCGTGCAAGTATTTTCTGGTGAAAACTAATTTCAGGTAGACGAGATCTCATCACGGTACCTAAGCGGCTTTAGAGAAATTAAGGTGCAGCTGTTTGTGTGTTGAATATTTCCAGGAAATGTTTGGGATGCAATGAATCGCTTCCAAGTAATTTTTACGCCACTGTTTCAAGAAGTAATCTTTTACATTGTCGTAATGTTCTTTATGATTATGCTCATATTGAAAAATTTTAAATTTTGTATTAATATTTACACAAATTGTTAATATTTTATAGTTTCCCATGATTTTAAGTGCGTTTGTGATTATGTGTGTATTTTTACTACAACTCACAAGAATTTTCAAGTAAATTAAAAAAAAAAAATTTCTCTTATATCACGTTAGTTTGCAATAGACTCGTCGCCTATTAGACTGGTCCTAACATAATTGGCGAAACCTAGGTGGTAATTTACCTCTAACCCGGTTTTCTTTACCTAAACCTATGCCTTCGGATAAAATAGGCGTGATTTATGTTATGGTAAAGTTTTCACAAAAATGTTGATTAAAACTATGTCAGAAAAAATATAGCTACATTTTATTCTGACTCGCAAAGAATACATAATATCTAATCAATGCACCATTATTTGACATCAGTCGTAATAAGACGCCTGTGTCAAACTGTAACGTTATTATTTCATAAAAATATTCGCAAAGAGTACTAAAATACGAGATTACACTGAAACGAGACAAGAAGTGAATTAACTGCGGCACGCCCACACATTCCTATTAGTTACGTGAAGCTAATAGGATCTTATTTCTTTTGTACTCTAATTTTTGCCTCCTCCGGTTCTTGCTACACTTTAATCTTATGAGAATTTAATTACACGCCATGTCTACGGATAAATAAGAGGACTTTTACACAAATATATTTTTTTAATTACTCCTTATTTAATTATTACTAGCTGACCGGCAAACGTGTTTTTGCTCTTATCGGCTGGGGGTATAAACCTAAAACCTATTCTCAGACCTACCAAATCTTTCTTCTTCCTGCCCTGTTCCCAGTCTATCTGGGGTCGGCGCAGTATGTTTCCTCTTTCATTCATATGTCAGACGTCATCAAGCCATCCACTGCCTTTTGATTCATATCATCCATCCCACCGTAAAGGTGCTAGTGATGAATGAATGTATAGAAAAGAGACGGAACGGACCATGTCGAGAGACCCATGAACGGAGAGAGTGATTAGAATGACAACATTCCAATCCATACTGCTCAAGGTTTTGGCTTAGGTTTTACAGCCGGCCGCCTGCCTGACACCAACCCTCCTTGGGTACGCTGTTGTTGGTGGTTTGCCCTCCACCATTCGGGTGCCCCAAGGTGCTTATTGGTCTACACCGGGCAATCTCCCTTAGTCGCCTTTTACGACACCCATGGGATGAGTTGGGGCTGGCCTATTCTACGTTATTTGTTCGCTCCCAGGCCAGCATAGAAGCATAGACCTACCAAATATACACAAAAATAAATCATAAAAATCGATCAAGGCGTTTGAGGAGTTCGATAACAAACTGTACATACATACATAAATCACGACTATATCCCCGAAGGGGGAAGCAGAGGTGAATTAAACACCCAATTTTCGCCAATTAAGTTAGGTCCCATGTAATAGGTGGCGAACCTATTGCTATCTACCGGGCAAATAAAATCGCAAAATCTTTACCCTGAGTCGCTTTGTTCGATAACACCCACGGGAGAGATGGGGGTGGTGACAATTGTATTCTGTTCTGCTCTGCATATTATAGACATTACCGTAAAAATAAGTGACATAGACGGTGACAAAGCTATATCTATTTGTTACACTGATATTTTTTCTAAGAATACCGATTAATTACTAATTTGATTTTTATTTGAACATTACCTATATAAATGTTAGAAAAATTTGGACAAACATAGGCATCTGCCCGGATGCCAGAGAGGCGAGTTTGATCCCCGCATCCAGACTATAACTTTTCGAACTTTTTCAAACCACAATATTCCTAATACCGATTAACCTGACTCGGTAACGCACTCCGTGGCCGCACTAGCCCATCAGGCATCTCGATACGGGTGAATGCCTCAGGGAAGGCCAAGCCTCTGACATCCGGGTACTTTACTATGAACTGCACCCTGGGGGGCCCTTAAGTTGAATTTATAATTTAGAAAACATTGAAGCAATTTAACAGTACAACAACGGGGCAAAATTTTTCTTTTTAATAGTTGAATAAACGGAATGGCGGAGAGCGTTTTACTCACTTTTTTTTGTTCGTTTTATACATATAATTTAACTCGGCGCAAATGTTTGCCCGCAGAGAACAAAAGGAGGTGTGATACGCCTCGCACTTGTGTAACTTGCCCGCTTGTTTTAGTCGGTTTTTCGAAGAGGTTGCTCGCCCTACTAAATTTGTAAATGAAAAACGTGCGACTTTTTGGTTGCAATATCACGACCCCAGTTTGTGTGGTAGCCTTTTGGATTTACAATGTGTTGGAATGGTGTTACCAAGGTAAAAACGTGTGTTTGTGTGATTAGTGACATATTTGTGACGGCAGACGGAAGAGTAGAATATAATTGTCACCACCCCAAATCTTTCCCGTGGGTGTCGTACAAGGCGACTAAGGATAAATCTTAATATGATTAGGAACGGGCAGCAGCGTTCCTCTTATACCACCTAGGCTAGCAATATACTGTGACTTTTGTGCCCGATAAATGGCAATAGGCTCGCCACCTATTACATGGGACTTGACATATTTGGCGTAACGTGGGTGCTAGTTCACCTCTACCTACCCCTTCGGGGATATAGGCGTGATTTATGTATGTATGACATATTTCTTTCTTGCCAGGGGTAATAGTAGATTATATACCAAAGGCGATACAACAAAGAATGTCTCCGATCGCAAAGTATTTGAAGTCCGATGCGAAAGCGAGGGCGATAACTATGCGATCTGAAACTTTTTTTATCGCCCTAAGTAATTCAATAATTTTATGTCACCCCCTGACTAGGAAGTGGGATTTTCTGTACGCGTAACGGGCGGAAAAGGCCACTTTATGGTCAGGTGTGACATAAAATGCATTTATGCATCCTCTCGCATGCATAATATACACACCGATTCTTCTTCAGCTCTTCGGTTGCCTATTAATTCCACTTTTGTACTGTTATAGGTGTGTAATAAAGTATAAAATATATTAACATAAACAAAAGTATTCTATATAATGTGTTCAGTTAAAACTTTTATTTCAGTAGCATACCTACTCCGTTAACTCAGCGCACATGAAGAAACGGCCTAAATCTAGCACGACTCAATGTGACCTTCTGTTTTCGCAAAGAAAAAGTGGCTTGTACTACAAAATGGACACCGCGGATCCAATTTGGCGTGTTTAAGAAGAAAAAACAACCTCTCTCATCTCTGTAATGCTTAAAAGCTTTCTTTGAAAACAACCCCAGGCGTTAACCATTGAATCATCGCTGAAGAAAGGGTTAGGAAAAAATTAAACCTGAACTGGGCTTTTGTGAAACTATAATGCTTTTAGTAGCGACGTCCAGCGAATAAGCTGCCTTGTGGTTTTATACAGCAACACAAAAAGTTCAGTTATTGTCTGAATTGTAAAAATATAATAGACAACATTTCAAAAAACAATTTACGATAATTACGTAACCATTTAGATTTAGAACTTCGGTCATTTAGAACACTATAATTTTTTTCAGAACTTATTACTTGCTAAATTAAGAGATATTTCAAAAATAAAACAAAATGGCCCAAAAAAGGGGATTGTGGTAACCCTAAATATATATGCCATACATATTTTTTTAAAACACCTCAAAGATTTGACTTCATTTCAAAGATTTCACAGTTGTAATAACATTTTTTTTTATTTGTAGAGGGCCTATGACTTCAACCCATAAACATAACAACCCATAAACTACAGTTTCACATTTTAGTAAGAGTAAGTTTTAAAATTTAAAAAAAAAATAGAATCGAAATTAAAGAACATTAAAAAATACCTGAAGAGTCTTTTAAGGTCTTTCCATCCATAATTATAATAAAAATATACCTTACAAAAAATGTAATGTTGTTAATTATAAAAAATGCCGTGTGGTCACTGCAGAGCAGAATACAAATTGCCACCACCGCCAATCCTACCCAAGCCTACCAAAAAATGTAAATTTTTCTCAATCGACTTTGTGCTTTACCTCAAACAAGTTAAGGTGGACAATCGATTAAAGGAATTTGGCAGTTTTGGGTATCTGAAGTGCCGGTGTACAAGGCGACGAAAGGTTATGACAGCGCTGAATAATGGGTAGCAGCGTTCGTCTTATACCACCTATAACAGAATACGATTTACGTACCCGATAAATGTTAGGTCCCATGTAATAGGTTCGCCACCTATTAGATGGGACCTAACATAATTGGAGAAACCCACGTCGTACGAGGCGACTAAAGATTAGAAAGAGAAATGTAGGTGAATGGCGTGATTTATATTATGTATGTCGAAATAAGCAACAGTGTTATTAACATCGTAATATAATATGTAAATCGGATACTTTTTAACAACAATCCAAGTCATAATTTTGAAAAATGGTACCCACATGTAACTTTTTCCAATATCTTACATTTAATTTCGATTCAATTCGTAAAGTAAGAGCTTTTCACGGATTTTGAACTTGGCGAAATTAGTTTCGCCAACTCCGTCTTTTCAAACGTCTTTTGGAACATCTAAATTAGCAAGTTATTGTAATGGTAACATTATGAACTTGGGAGGCCTACCGAAAAAAGGCCAAGTCAATAACCTAAACCGAAGGGCATATTTATGGCTGTTAATGATGTGGATAATGGATGAAGCAAAGAACTATGTGAGGATCTCATTATCAAATAGTTGTGTGGTGACGGCAGAGTAAAATACAATTATCACCACCCCTCTTTCCCGCGTCGTACAAGACGCCGAAATTAAGACAGCAATAAGAAATAGGCAAGGGTGTTCCTCCAGTAGAAGGAACACCCTTGCCTATTTCTGTAGTAACACCTATAGTAACACCTAGCAATATACTACGATTTACGTGCACGATAGATGGCATGAGGCTCGCCACCTATTACATAGTACCGAACATACTTGGCGAAACGTTGGTGTTAATACACCTCTGCCTATCCCTTTGGGGATATAGGTGTGATTAATGTTTGTAATTTTTTTTTATGTTTGCCCACCATCTCGCTTGACGGGAAACGATTATGAGGCAGAGGAGTTTTAACACCCAACTATATCAGAAGTATTTTAGCTTCATAACTTTGGATATCACTACAAACACATCTAATACATTCAGGCATATTATGATCACTTGTTACAAAACTCAAGTTAGATAGGCAACGTAAGCCATAAAATAAGTTATCTGGACGTTTATATTCGCACGTTTAAGTATCCAACTGCAAGTTACTTGATGCTTTAAAATACAAATCTGATCAGTTTGTAACAGAAAATAGTTACAATGTTGGCGCCGCCGTACAGAATTTTGTTAGATAACGCTATAAGTACGGTGAAAGTCAAGAGGATGCTTCCGGCGAGTGAAGTAATGAAATGGACTTGAGTACAATAATAAATATAGAAGAGATTATATAGTAACAAATAGATATTTTACTGACAAAATAAATATAGAATAGCAATGATATTATATTTATATAAGATATCGACTCTTTTTTGGCATTGTAATTGATCTCATAATAATATCAATAATTGACATGTTCTATTATAATTTTGCATGCTATCTTCATATAGCTGAATAAGATGAATTTACTGTTACCAGACCATCTTCTTTAAGTATACCTCATTCATATGCAAAATATACAAATTGAATTTGAAATTTACTGACATACAACAACACGTTCTACAATACAAAACTGTCAAATAGATCTAATCGATTGTCAACCTTGACACGTTGGACGTGAAGCACGAAGTCGATTGAGAAAATTTTACTGGTGTGATGATATTGCGCCGACCCCATATAAACTGGGAACAGAGCGACATACATACATAAATCACGCCCCTATCCCCGAAGGGGTAGGCAGAGGTGAACTAGCACCCACGTTTCGCCAACTATGTCAAGTCCCATGTAATAGGGAACAGAGAGAGAGAGAGAGATGCTGAATACGCTATCATAAATGAAATTAGTCTGAAGATTTAAAAACGTGCCTTTAATGCACCAGAAGACTTTATGAATTGACAACGTTTCTTAAAAATATTTTGCATACATTCAAACACAAGCTCCACAATACATACATACATAAATCACGACTTTAACCCCGAAGGGGTAGGCACAGGTAAACTAACACCCATGTTTCGCCAATTATGTTAGGCCATGTAATAGGTGGCGAGCCTATTTCATTTATCGGGCACAAAAGTCGCAGTAGGTACATTACTAGGTGGCATAAGAGAAACGCTGGTGCCCATACTATTCATTGCTGTCTTAATCCTTAGTAGTCTAGTACGACACCCGCGGGAGAGGTTTGGGGTGACAATAATAATTATTGTCACCACAATTATTGTATTCTGCTCTGCCGTCACTACACGGCATTTACTTTACCTAAATATTTTAGGTACCTTCCCAAATTTCTTCACCAACAGACATTTGTGTCTAGAGCGTGCTGAAATACATTTATGAAAGTGTACTCACTGAAATTTCGGTAGGTGTAACAGTGACGAAAGTTTTGCTAGGATGTCGTTACCGCATTGCAGACGAAGTAATGGAACATAGGTACTGAGGCGGTGGTGTACAGTGGACCAATAATGCGATACGCCTGAAGTTCATTCGTAGGTCATAAAGAATAAGGTCGATACTACCAATCACTTTGTACATACTTTGGTATTTATTTCTTTGTTGAACGCATTTTGTTCTTCGTTAATTTTTAGTTAATTTTAAATAAGCTTCTATATCTTCAAAGGTGCGTTTTCGTAGTCTACACCGGTTTATCTCCTTGTACAACATTTGTTTAATTAACTTTTTTTAAATATCCCTTGCTATGATGGCAATTCACGTAATCTAATCGTCTTTCATCTGTCCTTCTAGTGACCCAGCACTAGAAGGACAGATGCGATACAACAGTAATGTATCAGACTACCTTGTCACCATTTTGCCCTTACATTTTATGGACCGTTGCATTGCACGTTATTGCAGAGCTGTCGCCATTTCACGAGTCAATGCTTTATGGCCCGGTCAATACCTCCGTACTCTGCACTAGAAGCACGAAGACCCAATAGAGGTCTTTTTAGTATCCAGTATAATCCATCTTACGATAAGTCTAATCCTAATGCCTTTTTTTTTATCTTCCAAACTAAATATTCATTATTATTCTCTGTTTTCAAAGTTTCTTACCTCTTATTCTTAACGCTTTATCCCTTTTTTAATTTTCACTTTCATTTCTGACCGTTCGCATTCTTCATTATTCGTCCTCAAACATGTATCTCCGTCAACAACCTTTCCATCCCATCATCAAAATAAAAACTGTCTATACTTCCAGCCTTCACTGTCATGAACACATTTCTTACACACTTCTATCCAGAAATATGTTCCACACGAAGGAAGACGTGAAACATTATCTCGAAGAGCTCACACAATTAATTGACGAAGTACTTGTCCCCTGACATTGTCCTCAGCTCACAAGTAATACAACAATGGAAGCTACTAGCTATCGCCCGATACAAATCATTATGAAAAACGGACTGCCTCAACTGATTGCGGCCTGAAACAAAATGGCTCCCTTGGAATATCATCTAAAATATATACAAAACACGCTGAAAGCCTCAAGAAAGCGATAAGACACGCTCCATTGTCTACCACTGATAGCTCCACAATAACAAAAGCCCGGTAAACATAATTCGGCCCTTATCTCAATGAGAATTTTGTACGTGATCGCTTCTCTCGAAGGAAAAATTCTGACAAGGTGAGTAGGTTAGCTTAATAATACCTAATATTCATTTTTTTTTCATTGTGTTATTAAATTCCGAGACAGGAAATGGATGAGGAATTGTAAGGTACCTAGCCTTGTCAAATAATAAGCGAAAGGTAAAATGTTGATCTATATCTTCGTTAACTCCTGTCGTGTTTGTAACGAGAAATGATTGACGTCTCTTGGCGTTATTAAAGAGAAAATTAAAGTTCCCTTTGACCTAATAAAATATTTACACTTTATTATTGGAGATAATATGCCATACTACATAGTGTTATACCTGCTCTGCCTACCTGTTCGGGGATAAATAGGTGTGTATTTCATGTTCTGTATAAAATATGGATTGTATTATCAATATACTGAATATTTATAATGCAGAATTGCATGTGATCTTCCCTTACGAACACTTTCAAAGATATTCGCATTCCGTTTGCTACCTTGAAACAACTTCTAAATAAAACGAGATACAATGTAGCAGAATAAACAGTACTTATCTCTTGGTATATATATTATTGCTTTCGATAACTGCTTGTAGGCTAAGAGCCGCCACACAGATTTAAGATTTCTTTGTTTTATATTTTATAAAATAATACAATAAAACAAAATATCCAAATATATAATAGCGGAAATAGATATGTATTTATATCCGGATTCCGGTATTATATATTTGGATATTAGTTGAGTAGCTAAGCTTCATAGAGTGAAGATATGGCCATGACTAGAACTTCAATCAAGCAATAAATGATAAAAAACACATTTGATTTTTTTTTTGGGAAGATTGTCTAGTGTTTATCAATAATCACCATAGGGCATCCGAGTTGTGGAGGGTAAGCTATCAACAGAAGCATACCTAAAGAGAGTTGAAAGGTATTACTATCTGTAAAACCTAGACCAAAACTTAGAGCAGTGTGGATTAGAATTTATCATTCCCATGTACATCGCCTAGCATTGCCTGCATAGCCGTGTGGTGACGGCAGAGTAGAATACAATTGTCACGACCCCAAATCTCTCCCGTGGGTGTCGTACAAGGCGACTAAGGATAAATCAGTGATGAGGAATGGGCAACAGCGTTCCTCTTATACCACCACTTATCCACCTAGCAATATACTGCAATATACTGCGACTTTTGAGCCCGATAAATGGCAATAGGCTATTAGTGGCCTATTAGTAATTGGTTGGTCTTCAAATTCTAATTATGCTTTATTAGGGGCTTTACGATCTGTAGCTGAAACTATTTCTTATAAAGTTAGTTTAGCTTTAATGTTAATATCTAGATTATTAATAATTATAGATTTTAATTTAATTATTTTTTTTAATTTACATGGGACCTGACATAATTGGCGAAACGTGGGTGCTAGTTCACCTCTGCCTACCCCTTCGGGAACATAGGCGTGATTTATGTATGTATGTATGTACATTCATTGACCTCTTGACATGGTACTCTCCATATTAAAATTAATTTCTCGCTAAGTATTATCATTAGATGAGTTAAATGGGATTGGATGGCTAGATGACGTCTAACTGACTATGCCGACAAGAAAAGTCAGGAAGGTGATTATGATTTGACAATGCATAGTCCAATTGGCAAAAGGTCAAATTTACCCCACTTCACCCTATTACAGAAGGGTTGTTTAATTGAAGTTCTCCTACAAAAAACGAACTTGACATTTACCTTAGCCAAGATTTGACGGACCAAGCCCTTCGCCTACACGAAATAAACCGTACACCATTAAACGTCTTCGGCGCGCTCGTACAGTCAGTCTCAAAGCCCAGAATGCAATTAAAACAAACTCGGGCTATGCACAAACACTACACAGAGAACAACACGAGCCGTGTACTGTCGGGAAAAGAAATTTTATTGGTAGTAGGTATGTATGCTTAGAATCCCGTTCGATTATCGAGGTAACAAATGTTTATGTGCGCAACGTTTGTGTCGGAGCGGCATGGCTCAAAACGTTCCAGTGTTTCATTTTCATTTCAACCTTTACACGCTTTTTAAAAAAGGATGTTAAATAACGAAACGTAATTAATCCTTTGTGTTTGTTACTTGGAGTCAAAACACTGCTTTTCGCAACATCATTTTTCTCGACGTGCCGCCGTGTGGTGACGGCTGAGAAGAATACAATTGTCACCACCCCAAATATCTCCCGTGGGTGTCGTACAAGGCGACTAAGGATAAATCAATGATGAGGAATGGGCAGCAGCGTTCGTCTTATACCACCAGCAATGTACCTACTGCGACTTTCGTGCCCGATTAATGGCAATAGGCTCGCCACCTATTACATGGGACCTAACATAATTGGCGAAACGCGGGTGCTAGTTCACCTCTGCCTACCTACCCCTTCGGGGATATAGGCGTGATTTATGTATGTATGTATGTATGTATTTTTCTTACACAAGAATATAGTTTAGTATTATCACCGTTATTTAGAAGAGAAGAATACAATTGTCACCACCCCAAATCTCACCCGTGGGTGTCGTACAAGGCGACTAAGGATAAATCAGTGATGAGGAATGGGCAGCAGCGTTCCTCTTATACCACTTAGCAAATTAGCAATAGTACTGCTACTTTTGTGCCCGATAAATGGTAATAGGCTCGCCACCTATTACATGGGACTTGTCATAGTTGGCGAAACGTGGGTGCTAGTTCACCTCTACCTACCCCTTCGGGGATAAAGGCGTGATTTATGTATGTATGTATGTACCGTTATTTAAATGAGTCAAAAACAAAAAATGAGTCAAACTTTTATAACAGCCTCCATTTTTATCAAATCTTGGAGCCTAGAGAAGTGGCCAACCTAATACAATGAATAGAATACAAATGTATTTTTTTGTATTCTATTCGTTCGAATAGATTGGTCACTAGTCTAGAGGGGCTGTTTTTAGAATATCTATTTCGATTTTATTCAGCGGCTCGTATTACCTAATGGGGTCACATAATAAAATCTATCTTTTCTAATCTTAAGATAAGAGAATTTGAAAGACCCAATGTTTCTAAGTATTTCTAGGGTTGCGAGAGTTCTAACGCAAACTCAACAGACATGTTTACACATTTTAAACTAACTACTGTACCCACCACTACCTGCGCAAATGTTACAACCTAAATACTTTTAATGAAAACTATGAAAAATATTTAGGTTGTAACATTTGCACACCACATGAACAGCAACCGCTGCTTAGCAGCCGATAGCCGATTCACCGGGTATAGGTATCTCACAGAGCCGGGTCGAAATCAGCCCTAACAGTCGGTCCGATAGTCGGGTCCCTTAAACAGAAATTAATTCGAACGTTTCTATTACACTGGCACGTACGGAATCAATACGGTGGGGCCGTTACTGGGTGAATTCTTGAAAATATTGTCACGTTGTCAGCCGTATCCGGGCAAATGGCCTATTCTACCTTCGCCAGACAACATTATCGGCGTCGGTTACAGCTTTTGGCAACGGTATCCCGGCGCACTCGTTTGAATAAGCTTCACTTAAGCTATATTGTGTGGTCGCGCCTCCTTTGAATTTTCGTTTACACATTTTGTTGGAGACTCCATTGTACGAGACTAACTGATCATAAAATTTCAGTGCCAGCATTATGCTAGACTTGAACGGATTTGCGAATACATTTTGTCGTGGCGTGGTACTTGAGGCGTTTGGTGACGATAAGCACAAGGCGACTAGGGGTTAAAAGAGCGATGAGGAATGGGCAGCAGCTTTCTTCATACACCACCTCTTATCAGTTTATGCTAAATTTTCACTTCTTTATCTAAAATTTTAAACGGTGACTACAATTTATTATTTCAAATATGTGCCATGTAATAGTGGACTTAAAATTATAAAAATAAATATCTACAATTGCAATAGTAGACAAACTATTATTTCATGACTGAAACACAGCAGTGTGAAATACCTTAACCGGAATGTACCAGAATACTTTATAATTAATTATGGATTCAGGTTATGCAAAGTAGCTATTGGAAATTCAAAATAAATGCCCTCTTAATACGTGACACTATGGTTATTGCAATAAAGATCCATTTATATTTACGTCACGTTATATCAAAATATTAAGGTTTTTATTTTATGTGACTGTTATGTAGAGCAGAATACAATTGTCACCACTCCCGTCTATTCCGCGGGTGTAATACAAGGCGACTTAGGGCCGATTACACCGTAGAATGAAACCGCGATCAGTTGAAGTTGAACTCGGTTTATGCTCTAAACTGAGTTCCGCTACATAGTTTGCATTAATCAAAACCAAGTTTTTTTAAACTCAGTTTCTATGAGAGACGGTGAAATCGGCCCTTAATCTTTACCCAAAGACAGCGGATGAGTAAAGGGCAACAGCGTTCCTCAATTATTATACCACCTAGCGAATATATTGCGAATAAAGTGCTCGATAGGAATTGTCTTACCCCTTTTACGTAGGAACCCAAATCTTTCCCGTGGGTGTCGTACAAGGCGACTAAGGATAAATCTGAATATGATTTAGAATGAGCAGCAGCGTTCCTCTTATACCATCTAGGCTAGCAATGTACTGCGACTTTTGTGCCCGATAAATGGCAATAGGCTCGCCACCTTTAGTTACATATTTAGCGAAGCGTGGGTGCTAGTTCGCCTCTGCCTGCCCCTTCGGGGATATAGGCGTGATTTATGTATGTATGTATTTTACGTAGGACCAACTAGCATAATTGGCGAAACATGGGTAATTCACCTCGGCCTAGGATAAATAGGTGTCATTTATGTATGGGGTGCGAAGTTCCGAGACCTCCACGTGGTGCACCCTGGGCAACGTCTGTTCGATGGGTCAGAGCGGCACTGACTTTCCGGGCAGACGGCTAACTTCGGAACGGGGGAGGGACCTTCGGGTCAAAGGTGGTCTCCAATGGTGGTGCCGGAAGAGGCAGCGCTGGCTGGTCGATGCGAGAGCCTGGTGCCTACACGTTGGCGTCGGCTCACCACCTAAGACGTGGTGTTTGCGGCGTCTTCCGGATGGTTCGCCTTTGGTAGGGGGCCAAAGCGTAGACCATAGCCTTAAATTTAGCGCTGAGTTTCATCCGGGCCCCTTTTGACACCACTGTTGGAGACGTGTGTGGGGCCGCGTCGGGGCGTCTGCCCGGCGGCCGATAGGTGTTGGCCGCGTCGGGGCGTTTGTCCGGCGGTCGGCAGTTTTCTCCAGTGGCGGGCGCGGCTCGTCGGCGGGTGGAGTGTGCGGACTTGTGCTGGGAGCTGTCTGAGCAGTGAGTGACAGAGCCCTATGTGGAGGCACACCACACGATGGGTATGTCCACCGCCCAGTGCCGCACAGTGTCTTGGGCAGGTCCGATGCATCGCCCGCCGGGGGATCGCGATCGCCACTGGAGGAGACGGCAGGACGTAGCGGTCGTATCGGGGCGTTTGTCCGGCGACCGGGGGGTGGGACCACGTCGGGGCTTTTGTCCGGTGGATTCTAGGAGGGCCGCGTCGGGGCATCTGTCCGGCGGCGTTAGGTGTGACTGCGTCGGGGCGCTTGTCCGGCAGTGCAGGTAGGGTGGGGGAGCCTGCGCCCTCTAGCTCCCTCTGGGGCTGGAAGAGCGCCGGTTCCCGTCGTATGGGGGCCTGTCTTGGAAAGATTCCTCTTCAGAGGAAACTTGGTCAGGACGGGCGGGTCCTTTGTCCGGCGCAGTACGCTGTTGTTGGACATTGGACTAGGGGAAACGGTGCACAGAAGGAGCCCGAAAGGGCGGGCGCAGGTGGCTGTCCGGTGACATATCCTAACGGATGACCCCGGATGGCTGCCATAGTGTGCTTTGGCTCGATATGCCCGGAGAGGATGTTTAGTGGTGTAGTGGGGGAACGTCTCTACCCCGAGTCCCACATACCTCTGTAGTTGCACCGTACTGCAGGGATGATGCGTAAATGCAGTTTACCTCTCCGCAAAAAAAAAAAAAAAGGTGTCATTTATGTATGTATGGAGAGAGTTAATAACATCGTTTTCCAGTCCTGTTCCCTGTTCATAATATCATCCATCACATTTTAAAGGTGCTAGTGGTGAATTCTATAGATGTATATCATTACCGTAGCGTAGGCATGGCTCGCATTCCGACCGTTTATGTGAATATACAGTACCCTATTTATATCATTACCGTGCTTTAGTGGTCAGATACAGAGAGTAGGTATAAACATAGCCACATAATACACCCTGAAACATGCAGAGCTTTAATGCCAGCCAACAACTCGGTTCCAACATGCCCGGTATGCGCGCGTACACAAACGTCCTGCCGAACGTCACCTGGGAACATGAGTAAATAAACGGAACAGAGAATAACCTTCCTACAACCGCGCGATTCGGTTGCACTGCTACAAGTGCGCGGGGCATATGTGCGTTACCACTGGCCGCTGTCACGCACGCGGCGAGACTGGAAAAAACCGGTTTATGACGCACAGCCAGTTGCATAATCTCAGGGTTAGTGCGACGGCCGGCGTTCTTAGGCAGCTTTTTCTCGGTTCGGTTTATCTACTCGTGTGCCTGGGGAGTCGCGCTGTTAGCTTTGATTTCACCGCCACAGAATCACATTGTAGCTGACGTGTTGGGTACAAAGCAAATTTGTCCTTTGCTCGTCCGCTCCTGTAGGATCCTGCGCGTGTAGTGGCGTGTGCTGTAATTTGTTTGACGTAATCTTGTATGGACTTTGCGTTACAGCAACTACTGTTGTGTGCTTAATTTTAATGAATTACGGGTAAAATGGACGGTCGTCATGTTTACCAACATAATTTATTTACTATCCCGTGTGGTGACGGCAGATGAGAATATAATAATTATCAACACCCATCTCTCTTTATGTTGACGAACATAATTCAAATTATGTATTTACTGTGACGTCTAGTGACCGCAGATAAGAGAATACAATTGTTGTCCCCAGCCCTGTCTCTTTCGTGTGTGTACAACGCGACTAACAGTTGTAAAATAAAGAGAAAATTACCGCGATTAAAGTTCTTGGTGAATGGTAATAAGTACACCCCCTGTTACATGGCATGGTACTGTAATGGGCTCTAGTTCAACATTTCAATCCATACTGGTCAAGGTTTTAGCTTATTATACTGGCAACCGCAACTTAGTACGCATTTATTTGGCAAACTTCTTTGGGTATGCTTTATTGGTGGTTTGCCCATTCGGGTGTTTCTTTGTCTACATCTGACAATCTCTTTTACGTTGAATCAAAAAACAGCGTAGAATGTGCTAGCAATGACAGAATGGGAGACTACAAAAAATATGATTAATCTCATTTTATTAATCTACGATTAATAATCCAGTTTTATACTACTTTATTTGCATCATTAGCTTGTATTGTTGAAATAATTTAGTGTTTCTAATAATTGTCTCTATTCAAATTTCACTCTCTGTCTGTCGAATGAGGTGCTTAATTAATTAGACCGCTTTTAGTCACAATTACTGATACGTTTCACTTTTCAATCTCACACATCGTCTATTTAGCTCAAACTAGTTCTATTTATGCCTATACTCATTATTATCGAACATGTATTATTCATCAATCTTTGTTATGACTAGAAATTGTTTGCAGAGGTACATGTGGTCCTGGATAAAATAAAATTGTGTGCATTATCCCTGATAAGGCATGAATTTAAAATCTATTAATTGAAATTTGTATATTTCGATTTACAATTTGCAAAACTAAAAACACCAAAAAAATAGCAAAAATGTAGAGCTAGCAATAAAAATACATCGTGTTTTCCCATAGTCGCCTTGTACGACAACCAAGGTAGAGATGGTGACAAATATATTCTGCTCTACCGTCACCACAAGGCTAAGCGATAAAAATAAATAGGTATTTTTTTATATCGCTATATTTATAAGCATTAATAAATTCTTAAAACACAATAATTACTGCAATTACGTTGCGATTCATTTGTGTTCTCGTAAATAACGGTTCATATCAATCGCAAAGACTTTAGAATTCCCATCATGAGATTTCCACTTGACTTGCAACACAAACATGTTAGCTCACACTCTAATAGGAACACTGACTTGAAGGAGACAGTAGGTACTCTAGAAAGCTGGCTTCCAGGAAAGCGTTTGAAGCGTTACTTTGATTGCATATGCCGGTGTGAACTATTCAAACTCCAACGAGGGCTTGTACAAGACCGCTATTAGCTTTGATTTTGCTTTACACTGCAGAACACACGTGTGCTTTGTCCGAGGAATGTAAACACATATGTTTGCTTACAGTATAAGCATACAGTATCATCACCAGCGCTTTAAAGCGCCCACTGCTGGGGTACAAGCCTTGCCCACAGGCAAGGCTTGTACAGTATTGCGGATGGTGAGTATTAATACCTGCAGATACAGCCGGGCCCATAGTCTCAACGTGCCTTTCGAAGCACGGAGGAACTCTAAACAATATATTTTTGGTTAAAAAATTTAGAAAAATGTGGAATAATATTTTTAAAACTTTTCTGACTTTATTTTTTTGGAAATTATCTTTCTGGCAGCAAAAGTTGCAAAAGTTGAAATAATGTTACGTCTACACTGTCACAGCATATTAACTAAGTCCTAAGATTAAGTTCCAGTATGTTCCTCGCTTAAGCAAACTGCTATACGTGCAATACTTCGTCGATGTTAAAAATGTTGCCAGTAACAAAAACAGATCACGTCCAGAGTCTCAGCACATACCACCATTTTGGTGTCTAATGCTGAAAACGATAGAAAACAGGTACACTTTCTTAAAATATTTTGCCTGTTTGTGCGTGCCTGTGTTTTGATGTAAGTATCTAACCTGCGCCCTCTGCAATCCAGCCGGCTGCCTACACCACCACCACACCATTTTGGTATCTAATATAGAAAACGATAGAACGTATTTTCTTATAAACTTTTTTCTTGTTTATTCGTGCCTGTGTGTTTTAATGTCAATATGCGCCCTCAGCAATACAGCCGGCGGCCTATACCACCATAGAGCCGTTAATTAACTTGTGGTTTTTCTAACCTTTCATTCAACTTTACGTTGTCAGCCAAAAGGTGTCGTAATGTGGAAATAAATTTCTAACATCCAAAGCAGGTATTTTTACAAATATCGCGCGTTATCCTCATTATCTTCCTTACAACTCTTTTTCATTTAAATAATATTTATAACATGTATAACATACGTATATAAGCCACGCCTATTGATCCCCGAAGGGTACCGCAGGTGAATTAAGACTTATGTAAGATACTAGGTAATAGGTGGCGAGCCTATTGCCATCTATCAGAAACGTATATCGCATTATACTGCGAAGTGGTATACAAGGAACGCTGCTGCTTATTACTCGTAGCTCTCTCAACCCTTTGTCGCCTTTAAGACACCCACGGGAGAGATTTGTTGTGTGACTATTTTAACTGAAGACATGGCTCACCTTAATCTATCATGTTTGAAATATCGAGTGGTTTCAGAATCAAACATGTAAGATTTTACAAGCATCACACGCTACGCCAACTATTTGCTTTGATTTCACTTACTGCCTATTCGTTAGATGCACTCTGTAGGATAAATGCCAGCTTTGCAATAACAAAAGTGACTTTTGGAACACTAGGTGATCAATGGCTTCATAATTATTAAGACGTTTATAAAGATAATAACTGTTGTACTCTGAACTTTAATTACAGAAAAACTGAATTTTATTGGAGTTACTTTGTTCGACGTGTTCGACACGTTCCACGGCCGTGTGGTGACGGCAGAGTAGAATACAATTGTCACTACCCCAAATCTCTCCCGTGGGTGTCGTACAAGGCGACTAAGGATAAATCAGTTATGAGGAATGGGCAGCAGCGTTCCTCTTATACCACCTAGCAATGTACCTACTGCGACTTTTGTACCCGATAAATGGCAATAGGCTCGCCACCTATTACATGGGACCTATCATAACTGGCGAAACGTGGGTGCTAGTTCACCTCTGCCTACCCCTTCGGGGATATAGGCGTGATTTATGTATGTATGTATGTACTTTATTCGATAGTGTAATTGCTTGTAAGAGATTTTCACTAAAATGTATTTATTAGTCGGAATTTTTAATTGAAATGACAACATTTCAACCTATACTGCTCAAGGCTTTGTCTTAGGTTTTACAGCCAGCCGCCTGTCTCACACTAACCCTATGTGGGTACCTATTTTGCTATACCACCAGTACCAGTTTTATCTAATTAGTATTGTCAAGAATAGATGTTTATTTTTGAGCTAGACAAATTAGTCAAATCTGGTCACGAATGTTGGTTACGACCAAGGCATAAGTTTCTTTGTTTGTGGGGTGAAATTCTAAACGGGCATGCGAAGTAGGTACGGCTAAGTAACTCTGTTACTCACATATTAGACAAATTTGCTCCGCCAATTAAGCTTAATGCCACCGTAACTTGAACCTTGCTTCTCAAGGAATAAGAGCTTACACCACATACTAAGCCTGTTAAGAACCCCGTACCACTTCGGCTGAGCAAGCGTGTCGAATTGACCATTCGCTTCTGTAGCAAACTGCTGCAATCGACTTGGAACTAAATTGATTGGTCAATAAGTCAGTTGGCTACTTGTAGGCTTCAATCACATCGTTCTATTATAGGAAGAATTACTAATATTAATGTGATTGGTATTAGATTTATTCTGAATAATTTACTTGTGCTTCTTTACATTACTAAAACTCACGCCACGATAAAATTTCATAGTCTCAGATTAATAATATGATTTTATTGTATAGTTCTGAGACTAAAAAATATGTGGCGAACATTGTCTTATTTTTATTAAAATTTAATTATCTCTAGAAACAAAACCAACCAAACAAACAGCCTAATAGTTACAAAAGTTGATAGAACTATTCACACCACTAGCGCCATCTAATAGGAGCAATACTAACATACATACATACATACATACATATATAAATCACGCCTATATCCCCGAAGGGGTAGGCAGAGGTGAACTAGCACCCACGTTTCGCCAAATATGTCAAGTTCCATGTAATACAGCAATACTAAAAGCTATCCGAAATTAAGTTACTTAACAAATTAGACACAATTATTATAATAAAAAGTCACAATATTCTTAATAAAATTTCTTCGCACCAGAACATAATTATTCTAAAATGTTCTGACCCATTTTGCTTCGAAATATCATCCCGATAATATACCAGCCGCTTTGTAACAGATCTGGCAACAGAGAAATAATAAATACTTAAGTGGAAATCCGACTGAATAAAACAATGCGGCAAATCGCGGAATATCTTGCCTCTCGTCTCCAAGAAAAAGGCATTTCGCGAATGAAATGCCTTGCCGCCCCCAAATTTATTCCTCTTCCTTCGGAGGATATTAAAAAAGTTGCCGTGACTTATTTAGCATAAAACAGGTGACTACGCGTGTCTCCTAGTGAAATCGTCTTTTCCGCTATGTTTTTCTTTGATATGAGATAGTTCTTACAGTTCCAAGTTTTCTTCCTTGGTTTGCACAAATAGAATACACAATGCCACAATATAAAAACAATCCAAAATAGTATTACGATGGTGAAATTTATTTATTCCACATAGGTACGTCGACACTGGCGCAGATTTCATAAGAATCGATTATATTATACTACTCTATAAGGTACTGAAACGTGGCCGCTTACGATGGGCCGCATAAGAAGGCTCAAAGTCACTCAAAGGGCAATGGAGGGGACTATGCTCGGTGTTTCCCTGCCTATTCATATCAGAAATGATAAGATCCACAAGAGAACTAAGGTCGCCAGCATAGCCCGAAGAATTCCAGACCTTAAGTGGCAGTGGGCAAGGCACATTGCGAGGAGGACTGGCGGCCTTTGGGGGGGAAAGGTCCTCGAATGGCGACCGAGCACCGGCAGACGCAGCGTTGGAAGGACTTCCACGAGGTGAACCGACGATCTGGTGAATGTCACGGGAAGCCGCTGGATGCGGGCAGCGCACGACCGATCGGTTTGCAGATAATTGTAGAGGACTATGCCAAACAGTGGGTGTCTATCGATTGACTGACTATGATAATATTTCATGTTATATCGCCATCTTCCAGATCTCTTACAATCATAATCAATCAGGCTTCAAGCGATGAACTCGCTTTCGATTGATCATCAGTGATGGAAAAGACCATGTCGAGAGGAATGGGGTATGTCATTGGGATGTCAACATTACAATCCATATTGCTCAAAATTTTGGCTTAAGATTTACATCCGCGGCCGCTCTCCTTACACCAACACTCCTCGGGTAAGATTTTGTGTTTTAATAAAAAATTGATGTAGTTTTTTTACAAAGATATCGTCAAAATATTTATTGTTAATATTAAAAACTGAGTTAGACGTGTCTCAATTTAACCAAAAAATTTACCATCAGTGCCTCTAGTACGAACTTTTTGAAGTTTCGTAACGTTCGTAAAGCACTCAATTTATGAATATATGAACGGTTTTAGAATTTCGAATTTATATTGTTTTGGTTTTAGAGTGCTTTCTCAGTGCGATTATGACACGAATCTTCGAAAATTCGTGTAGATGTTGGATAGAAGGAATTATTTACTAAAACCGGCATTTGCAGCAATTTCCAACTAGACTGTTAAATAGCGATAAAGAAAAACAGCAACATTCTTATACGTTTGAACATAATGAACATTTTCGATAATAATATGCAAAAATAGTTCGAGCATACTCCTCTTAAGCTGATTTAGTTTTCGTTACATTCCAGGAATATTTTTTATAATAAGGCTATGCAAACTAATCTCTTTTACACATAAGTACACTTATAATACTTCTCTTCAAACATTCGTCTATTCTTATTACATTCAATAAAGGCCTTATTCATACGGAATTTTGGCTTGCCACTCATTTTTTACCAATATTTTTTAATTTAATAAAAACTATTAGCATCTTTAAGATTGTTGAAATAAACTTTCAAGAGAAAATTAAGGCTTTATATATGAAATACCTGGAAGGGACCGTAAAATTTTGTTGGAACTTAAAATATCAAATTTGGAATTTCTTTGAGATGGTGATAATAATATTGGATATTCTTTTTTCGCTTCTTCTTTGTATATATGAGTATAATCTTTAAATAAACCTCTCTTCGAGTTGGTAAAGTTTGCAGCTATTTTGGTAGGCGAGGATTCGTCCTCCATAGTTATTTCCCTCTTATGAGAGGAAGACCCACCACCACTATCTTCATGTATAATATGGTATTTAATTTACATGCAATAACAATACCTCTACAATTTAAACTAAAAATATATACAAATTATTTACAAACAATTACAATAAAAAGGGCTTTAAAAGAAATATTCCAAAAATTCGCAAAAACCCGCCTATCGCTTCGAACGCTCGCGCCGCCTATCGCTTGACCACAGAACACAAAACACATGACATTGACAGTGGCTTTATAAATTGTTAGACCCTTTTCAGTGAAAGCAAAGTCATACAGCCATGACTTGTGTTTTATTTTTCTTGATTACGTTTAAATATCGGTGGCACAGATTTTAATGCATCTAGGGAGTGTTTGGTGCGAATTGAATGGTTAAAGACTTCGTTAGACTGATGAGGTAGTGAAGGGCAATTTGAAATTCTCAAGGTCAAATACATCATCACTTTGATTTAATTGATTTCAAATGATTCCGCTGTCTGAACCCTATTATGAAATGAAAAGAAAATACATCAGCAAACCTGTACACTGTATAGGCTTGGTCCCCTTGCCTTCACGTAAAGGGAGAATTAAAAACCTACTTTTATTTTTTTACTCTCCCTTTTAAGGAAGGCAAAAGGGTCTAGGCCACGCAGCCTTGCCTGTAGTTTTCATTTTCTTAAATTTTACATTAAAATACAAGTGTCACAGAAAGTTCAGAATATATAAACTGAAATATGTCGAGTCTTATTCTTCTCCTTCTTCTCCCTGCCCTGCTCTCAGTCAATCTGGGGTCAGCGCAGTATGTTTCCTCTTTCATTCATATCGGTCAGACGTCATCAAGCCATCCACTCCCTTTTGATTCATATCATCCATCACACCGTAAAGGTGCTAGTGATGAATAAATGTATAGAAAAGTGACGGAACGGACCATGTCGAGAGACCGATGAACGGAGAGAGGGATTGGAATGACAACATTCCAATCCATACTGCTCAAAGTTTTGGCTTAGGTTTTACAGCCGGCCGCCTGCCTGACACTAACCCTCTTTGGGTAAATGTTGTTGGTGGTTTTCCCTCCACCATTCGGGTGCCCCAAGGTGCTTATTGGTCTACACCGGGCAATCTCCCTTAGTCGACTTTTACGACACCCATGGGATGAGCCAGGGCTCGCCTATTCTACGTTATTTGTTCGCTCCCAGGTCAGCATAGAAGACAATGTCGAGTAATATTACGTAATTTATTACTAATAAACATCAGAATTACCATCACCAAGCCTTCAATGACCCCAATACTGGGGTACATGCCTTCCTTATGGATGGACGGAAATGAATGGGCTATAAACATAGGCAGAGTGTTGAGGCGATGGCCCATTCTCCCCATATTCTTCCATCCATAGGGAAGGCCTGTGCTAGTGATAATGAAAATGTTTGTATTTATAACATAACCTGAATCCATATAATCTGACCTAAGCATAATTTTATTTTAATACTTAGCTCTCTCAGTTATTTCAACGAATAAAAACAGAATTATTTTTTGCAGAACTTGCGTTAGACGAACAGTTACAGTTGACCATTAAACTGACTCAATTGAATTATTAGCGAGCTACTTACCATCCACTTTAGCTCCCTATCACACTGAATGGTTGCTTAGAATCTTTAATGAGAACTGTCTTTCCCGTTGTACCTTAAAAAGTTTACTATTCAAGCCGAAAAACCCAAATCCAATTTTTGAGCATTCAACGCTCGAGTAGATCGTTAAAACCTCCAGCCTATATTTCCTGACCAGATAGCCTCAAAAGCCGGGTCAGGCGGAAGGTTCCGGCATCCTTAATATTGCTGCGAAGACATCTGCGGCCATCCGCGTACCCAATTTAATGCTTCACGAAATCTGGACAAAATAAATGGAAAAGAATATCCGTTTCTCCGTTGACAATATCTAAACGTGTCCCTCGGATTCTGGCGTGGTTATTTGCATATACTTATTTGTGACGTGATATAAGTCATGTTTAACTTTCTTCGTGGTGTTTTTTGGTGGTTGTTCAGACTAGGCTACGGTCGGTTTGGTCGAACGGTGGCTATCGGCTAAGAGGTTCAGGGTTTGAATCCTCGTAGGGGCAAATGTTTGTGTGATGAACACAGATATTTGTTCCTGAGTCATGGTTCTTGACATTCACGTTTCGCCTAGTATGTTTGGTCCCATGTAATAAAGGGTAGCCTTTTGCTATCTACCGGGCACGTAAATCGCAGTACATGTAGGTGTATAACAAAAACGCTGCTACCCATTCCTCAATACTGTTTGACCCTCAGTCGCAGTCAGGGTGCTCACAATTAAATTGTGCTTGCCGTCACCACAGGGCGAATAACTGTAATTATATTATTAATTGTCTGTAAATAAATTACGATTATTATTGCTGAGCATTGTAACTCTTTGTGATCTTCTTCTTCTGGAGGTGATCCATTATCTCCTCTAAATCTGGTCATCTCTGTAACAATTTTTTTGCATCCATCTACAGTATTTGATTCGTCATTTACTTTAATATTTTCTTTATGATATCAATACTTTCTTATTCGATGTCGCATTGCTATTATTTCCGATAAAAAATGTGCTACCATCGGACGATCTGATAAAAGTCGTTATACCCTCTTTCAACGGTGCTACGATTGTTACGTCACGTATATACTTAAGCGACTGTCCTGCCAGAGGCTTTCTTTATTTTCGTTGTGCAGTTAGAATTACAACACTGTGGACATAGAGGATGGCGTACTGAATCAAAAATTGTACTTAAATAGTGAATAATGTTCATTGGCCTTTTGTTTTGAACCACTCGACTCTACTCCGACAATTAGACTTTGAAATATTTCTTGGTAAAAGAGGCAGATTTATTGAAGAGTTTTTACAAAATCATTTTTATTTTATTGAATTTTCTTAGTAATTTTATGATAGAGATTACAAAATATTAGTTTAGAGCAGAGCAAAGTAAAGTACATTATGTTATGATTTTTGTATACCTTTGTTTGTAATCTGCTAGGTGATTATAATCTTCAAAATTAAATGAATATTAAAAAATTATTAAACCATCTAAGCTGAAATCAAGTTTCCTCTTAAAGAGTTATTTTCTATTTCTTTTCAATTGAGTCTGGTTATTTATGTTTTCTAACAAATGGCGTAATAACAAAAATAAAAAAAGGTTATTCTCTTAACGCTTCCTTGAAAGATAAGAATATCTTCTCTTCCCAAGTTTCCATTGAATATAATTGTAGTTAGTCTCCACTCGGCACCAAAATTAAGTCCGGTTATAAGACCGATATTAAAATATCAGCGGGAAATAGGTCGCGCTCAGTAAGATATTAATAGCGGCCTTTGAAGGTCCTTTGTAATCAATAATATAATTATTATTGTAAAATTTATGATAATTTGTTGTCGTTTTGGAATATTCATTGGAGAACACTATACAACGACTTTGAAACTACGCTAAGAAATATAGTAACTTGTAAATAATATAGGAGAGCAATTCAATTCTTATAGTAGAGTTTATAGTAAAGGATAATTATTTTATTTATAATATTTTGATGAGGACATCAATAATATTTATTATAATTGATGTCATCAAAATATTAAAATAATTATCTAGAAATAATTGAGTTAATTTTTGACATTACGGTGATCGATGCGATGGAATGGTCCTACGTTTTGACTGGAATGCTGTCATTCCAATCGCACTCAATTATCAGTCAACATGAATGTATAGAAATGTGATAGAACTGGCTTCTATCACATTCCTATACATTCATTTATAACTTGCACCTTTCCGAAATGGGGTATGATATGAATCAATACAGACATGAAATGAAATGAATGGAACACAAAATATACCTACTGACTGCACCTTGGTTGGACACCGAATGGTTTCATATGACGCCAACATTACCTGTAATAATGTGGACAACAGTTCATAACACATAAAATTCCTTACAAATGCTGAAAATCTCTCCTAAAACAGTAGTACCACCAACGAGAGCACAAAGTATGACACAAATGAAATTCCGAGAGCAGTACGGGAGACACTACCCTCCTGAAACTTATATACCTACGCGAAAAATTTAATTTGAAAATAACTCCCGAATACACGTGTTTTCGTGACAGCAACGTTAGTAGCGAGGTAAGTTAATACTCACTTAATGGCAGACGCTTTTAAGAATCCCAGCTTTACACCGTAGTGGAGATTTGAGCGTAGTACAATCAATATAAAAATTTATATTTTACAGTTAGAATTGTTTTCTCCCAAGGGGTTAAAACTAGGAATTTAAGTTCCCACTTTTCCCGTTGGGTGTATGGAAATTAATCTGCGCAGGAAAGTGCCTGCTTTAGGCTACCTCTCCCTAACTGAGGAATTTATTCATTGATACATAAATTCATGTGCTGATCATTGTTTATATTCGATTTGTCAATATAGGTTGTTGGAACTTTGTCAAAAATAAGCCCTAAGCAAACGTAAGCGTTAATATTAAATAACAGGAGTTAAAAAAGGCGTTAATACTTTCGAACAAAGCAATCGGCACAGGAAAAGCTTGTGCAATGCAAATGTGTATCGCTGGTTTGTAGGATTAGAGGGAATGTGCGACGAGTTTCAAAAAGTTCCCAGCTACGGAGATCAGTTATCGATTACCAAAAAGTCTGGTAGCGCGCGTTAACATCGAATAGAGTTAAATATTATACTCTTTATTATACACCGAAATACTATATTCAGGTAGTAACTTTAAATTGATCATGATAATTAAAACCAAGTAAAAATCTATGTAGACACTAAAATAAAAAAATTAATGTTGAACCTTTTTAGACACCATTGTAAAAAAAAAAAACAAATGATAAACATTTATAGGTGCCAATGAATAAAAAAGCTCACCTATACTGCATTATCAGGATTATACATATCATTCTCCAATGCCCTGTGTCCAACACAGGAGTGATAACCACTTGCATTAATTTTCAACCAACAAACAAAAATATATTGTGTTCCTATTATAATACTTAACAATACACTGCAATTTACGTGGCTGATAGATGGCAATAAGCTCAACCCCTATTACATGAGATGTGGGGTGTTAATTCACCTCTACATTCCCTTCACGGATAAATACGTAATTTATCTGGTGCATTTTCTCTTATAGTGTAATACCCAAACCATACATACATACATATGTAACGCCTTTCTCCCACAGTGGTAGGCAGAGATCACTTCTTTCCACTTGCTACGATCCTTACATACTTCTTTCGCTTCATCCAATTTTTTAATAGATTTTCAATTTGATTATGAAAGATCCGCCTAGGCCTTCCCCTTCCCATTTCTCCATTCACTTTCACCATGTAAATCCTTTTTGTCATTCTAACCCAAACCGTCCCACTAATATTTACTGTTTACAGATAAATGCTCCTTCAAACAGAACATCTGAAGGTAAACAAGATTAAACGTAGTATTGCTTATTTACGTAACATGTGTACATCTACCGTCAGACTTGTAATTGTATGTCATAAATGCAGAAATATGGGCTCCGTAAGTCTAATCCGTTTCGATCACGGCTAATTTCCCTCGGGATATGTGGATGACTGCCTGCACTGGAGTCTGCCATCTTTCGTGGCCATTTTTGATGTGAGCAACTCTATTTGTATACATTTATTTCGCATAGGTACCGGCCAGTCATTTTGCCAAGGGAGTTGCTTCAATCAGAATTCTGATTTTTTTTTCTCTTTACCAGTTCTGTGTTATGCGACGCTCAGCTTAAGCATTAGGGAAAGCTGACCTAAAGCAGGCATGGTGCCTAAAACGGTTGATATTGTGTATAAAATTGTTTTCATACAGTCAAGGACGTAAATCTTCAAGGGAGCAGTTAACAAAGCTGACGAAAATATACATACATACATAAATCACGCCTATGTCCCCGAAGGGGTAGGCAGGGGTGAACTAGCATCAACGTTTCGCCAATTATGTTAGGTCCCATGTAATAGGTGGCGAGCCTATTGCCATTTATCGGGCACAAAAGTCGCAGTAGGTACATTCCTAGGTGGTATAAGAGGAACGCTGCTGCCCATTCCTCATCACTGATTTATCCTTAGTCGCCTTGTACGACACCCACGGGAGAGATTTGGGGTGGTGACAATTGTATTCTACTCTGCCGTCACCACGCGGTAAATATATCGGTTATGAAAACGATTTTATATACAGGAGTGTACGAGATTTTTCACATTTAAGATTCAGAGACGAAACTTTTAGTTGCTTTACTTTTAATATTTTTCGATTTTAATTTCAACATTATATAAATGTTAGAAAAATTAGTACAAAGACTTTGGTGGTTAGAAAAGGAATTTCGAAAAATTATGGTCTTGATTCCCGCATCTAGACCATAGTTTTTCGAAATTCTTTTTCTAACCACCAAAATCTTTGTATTTAATATTTTTTTATTAGATCAGAGTATTGATATTAAATTCCATTTATCGATACCTACTGCGATTTACGTGCTTGTAACGGTGCTTAATTTGAATACTTAGATTTGAGTAAAATAAATTTTAAATTAAAATTATAAATACAATATCTATTTACACCTTTAATTATCTTAAACTAATATATTAAAAAAAATCATAAACTAAACCTACTATTTACAAAAGTCACAATCGTTAGAAATATCATGCGCGCGAGCGATGTTATTCATACGAGTATAGCTAGAATTGTTATACATCGATACATGACTCATTACGGGCCGACCGAACGATGATGTACCTGAAATCGAATGAGGGAATTTGCTAACATTCACCGGCCATACGTCAAGACGTTTGCTACTTACTTGCTGGAGTTACAAAATTATTGCTATCGATATTTTATATAATTATCACATTAATGTTATTTTTACATTGAGAACTTTTAAAACAAAAGTTAATTAAATAATTATTAGTGCGTGAAATCCCCGATCGGGTGAGTGTTGCAAATTATTTTATTTACTGCTTAGCTGTAGTTAGTTGTAAATCATTTTATATTAATACAGTATAGTATTGTGGTTAATGTATGTAATTAATTCTAAACCATATTCACCGTAGTAACTGCTTTTGTCGTTGAAATTCTCCACTGTTAATAATGTTGGCGGATCTGTTCAATTCTACCTCCATTATAATAATAAATATTAAGTTATTTTAAATAATGCACTAAATCAAGCCTTCCCTCCTATTATATCTTTTAATCATAGAAATTAGTTTAATAGTAAATATTTAATGTGCGATACTAATATTTATTCATCATCTTAAACATTTTAAGCATCGCAAAAATTCATTTATGTAAAAGCTTAATCATTTTAATTGTTACCATTCATTTTAATGAGATTGCCACATCATTGATTGCTAAATAATAATGTACCATCTTATACTGCTTATCGGCTTTGCACTACTTCGCGTCAATGATGTTGCAGTCACTATAGGAAAATCGGACAATTTCTAAAACGTCCAATCACTGATGAATTCCAGGGATCAAGTACTGGCTTCGCTTCTATCAGCACTAGTCTACGCTACTCTGGAGTGTCCCTGAATTTTAACCACGTGACTGCCGACAGCCCACTACCCACCCGTCGTGACGCCAAGTTCGGGTGCAGCCAGTTAAGTGGTACCCCATAGGCGGTTCATAGTGTGCACAGCCCAAAATAAATTCACGACCCTGCGATTTTTACTTAACTACCTACTGCAGTATCTGTTTAGTGTTTACTTTTTTTTTTAGAATTGTAATAAATTAATAATTTTAAAGTTGTTATTATTTTATTCTGCCAGTCTAAACTAAGCAAAACGTTACAATGGCGCCCAATACTGGTATTTTGTGAGCTGTGTGCACTATTTATGGCTTTGGATATTTTTTGGTTATCTCTGGTGTTGGCTTTCTCTTCGCTTTCGCTTAGCTTTTGAGTTGTCTTGTTCAGCGAACTTACGGAACATTCATAAAATCGGAAATAAAATTTTATTTACACTATCAATTTTTTTATAATTACAATCAAATTTTTTTAATTATTAATATTATTTATATTTTTATTTACAATTTTAAATCTAAATAAAATAAATAAAATTGTACCTTGAGTTGGCTGACGGATTTTATTATTTTAAAGTTTGCAAATGTAAATTATATATCTTTCTGCCTATTGTACATTTGCAACACACATCCATTCGTGTTTGAAAATAATGTCTTACCAAATTAAATTTCTATCACTACAAAAAGCTGAACTTGAATACGAAGTGGCTGTAAGAGGCAGCACTAGTGATTCAGTTCAAGAACTCCGCAAGCAAATAGTTAAATTGTCTCAGATATTACCTTCAGAAGATGTTCTCGAGTCACATCTTGAACCTAAAGATGACTTAATTCAGGTGAAAGATACCCTATTAAAAACTAGAACTAACTTAGACTGCCTAAAACAACGATTCGATAAAAACCTTTTCTCTCGTACTGAAACAATTTTAAATCATGTGTATCATAGGGTTAATCGAATAAATCGAATCTCTGAAGTTGCTGAAAGTTATAAAGAATGTTGTGCAAATTTCAACGCTCAGTATAAAGAAATAAATAGTTTACGTCTTCAAACACCTCAGGCGAAATCTACTACATCGGAACCTAATTCAGATGCTATAGCCACTCCAACAAGCTGCGACAGGAAATATATATCTGATGTAATTTCTAAATTAAAGTTTTCCGGCAAATCTTGCGTACGGTCTTTTATTCAGCGAGTAGAAGAGACTGTTATATCAAAAGGTATTGATAAAGATATAATATTATCATACTGTTACGAAATCTTCACAGACGATGCACTGCATTGGTATCGCTGTATAAAGGATAAAGTAAACTCGTGGGATGATGTAGCTTCTTTATTGAAACAAGATTTTAGCCCTACCGATTATGACTACCGTCTTTTGGCTGAGATTCGTAGTCGTACTCAAGGAGAAAAGGAATACATTGCTATTTATTTTTCTGTTATGCATGGTATGTTCTCAAGGCTATCAAAGAGTTTGTCTGAAGAAGATAAGCTGGAAATCCTCTTACATAATATTCGACCGTGCTATGCTAGTACCCTAGCGGCTTCTAATGTAACTAGCATTGATGGTTTAAGAGACATTTGTCGTAACTATGAAGCTATACAATCACGTTCAGTAAAATTCCACGAACCACCTTCAGTTACGACAGAAACTCTTGCTCCTGAGTTTGCATATACTAAGAGGTCAAACAATTTTCAATCTACTAGTAACACGAATAGAAATTTTATTTCGTACGGATACAATACTACAAATTACAAAACTTACCCAACTAATACTAAAAACTATAATAAAACTAATACACATCAAAACACACAAGTAAATGCTGTACAAGTTGAGAACAACAACTATTCTCTTAAAGAAAAGTATTGCCCACGTTGCAGAGTCAATACACATTCACTTGGTCAATGTGAACAACCACATTTTCCTATTTGTTTTAAATGTGGCAAAAAAGGCGTCCGCTATCCGGAATGCCCTATTTGCAAAACAACATGTACTAAAACAAAAAACTAAAAACGATGGATTGTAGCGACAGTAATAATAAATTAAAATTTAATCAAGAAGAATGGAAAAGTTGGTTAAAATTTATAAGTACATTTTTCTCATGCTACACTGTCACAACAATCCACAACACTGAAAATTATAGTCTACGACCTTATATTAACATTGAAATTAATGGAATAAATTCTACTGGCTTACTTGATACAGGATCTAGTCTAACAATTTTAGGAAATGATAGTCACAAATATTTTTTAAATATTGGTTTCACTTTACACACATGTAAATCTATAAATTTTACAGCTGCTGGTGGCCAGAAATTACATTGTGATGGTTTTATTTATTTACCAATAAAATTTCAGGATCAATTACATATCCTAAATGCTTACGTTGTTCCTGACATTCGTAATAATCTTATATTAGGGATGGATTTTTGGAGAATGTTTGGTTTATTTCCTTCTAAATTAGACTCTGTCATTCTTCAAAAGGAATCGGAACCCATTCTACACAATCTAATTGTAAACTGTGATAGCCATCTTCTGAGCTACGATCATTTGACCAACGAACAAAAGATAACTGCGGACCACATGATCTCTCAATTTCATGACATATCTTATGAGAAACGAGGCTTAGGCCGTACCAAACTAATTACACATACCATTGACACTGGAGATGCTGCCCCCATTCGTCAAAGGTACTATAGAATGTCACCCGAAAAACAAAAAATATTGGTCCAACAGTTAGACGAAATGCTAGACGAAGACGTCGTAGAAAGTTGTGAAAGCCCTTGGTCTTCACCCGTTTTACTCACACCTAAAAAGAATGGCGATCTCAGATTTTGTTTAGATAGCCGTAAACTTAACGCCGCAACTAAAAAGGACGCTTATAGTTTGCCCTATATCGCCGAAATCCTGGACAATTTGCGAGATGCCAAATACCTATCGAGTCTAGACTTGTCTAAGAGCTTCTGGCAGATTTTGATTAGGGAGGAAGATCGTTGTAAAACTGCTTTTTACATTCCTACGCGCGGTACTTTCCAATTCAAGTCAATGCCCTTCGGTCTCACTAATGCGCCGGCAACTCAGCAAAGATTAGTCGATTTATTATTTTACGGTCCTGAATTTGAGCACAAGGTCTTTGTCTTCGTCGACGATATTATTATTGTTTCTCCTACGTTTGAACAGCATATCTCATTACTTGTACGAGTTTATGAGAAATTAAAAACTGCAAATTTGACAATAAACTTCGAAAAAAGTCAGTTTTTCCGAATGAAGTTGAAGTATTTGGGATATGTTGTTGACTCGAACGGATTACAAGCTGATCCTGAGAAAGTGGAAGCTATTATAAATTACCCTACGCCTTCTAGTCGAAAGGAAGTGAGACGTTTTCTGGGAACCGCCTCTTGGTACCGCCGTTTCATTCCCAATTTTAGTTCCGTTGCTAGTCCACTTAACAAATTAACATCTCAAGGAAAAAAGGCCCCTCCATTCATTTGGTCTTCTGAAGCAGAGAACGCTTTCAAATCCCTAAAGGAATGCCTTGTATCTACGCCTGTTCTATCGTGTCCTAACTACTCTGAACCATTCCAGGTGCATACTGATGCGAGTGATGTGGGTATTGGTGCTGTACTTACCCAAAACTTGGATGGTACAGATAGGGTTATTGCTTATATGAGTAAATCCTTGAGTAAGCAAGAGCAAAACTATAGTGCTACGGAGCGTGAAGCATTGGCTGTACTAACCTCTATTGAACACTGGCGATGCTATCTCGAAAATGGGCAAAAATTTGTCGTCTACACTGACCATGCTGCTCTTAAGTGGTTCCTCAATCTTAATAACCCAACTGGACGCTTAGCACGCTGGGGTGTGAGACTTTCGGCTTACAATTTCGAGATTAAGCATCGAAGAGGTTCCGAAAACGTAGTTCCTGATGGTTTGTCTCGTGCTGTTCCAATTCTTGCTATAGACGCTAATACTAGTACTGTCAACTCAACATCTGATACTTGGTACCTTAACATCTACAATGGTTGCCAAAACTCCCCAACTTCTTTTGTGGACTATCGAGTTGCAAATGACAAGCTGTTTCGTTTTAAAAAGAGCCTAAACCCTTTATCTAGAAACTTCGAGTGGAAGGAGGTTATTCCCTTAGAAAATAGGACTGATGTTATGGCAAATAACCATTCAACTCCAACATCTGGCCATCTAGGGGTTTTTAAAACGTACAAACGTTTAGCTTTAAGCTATTTTTGGCCTGACATGCATCGAGACGTCACCAAGTACGTAGCAGAATGTGATATTTGTAATGCTCACAAAAGTCCCAATCACTCGCCTTTAGGTACTATGGGTCGTCCTAAAGACTGCTCCGTTCCCTTCCAGATGCTGAGCATGGACTTAGTTGGTCCCTTACCACCGTCAAAAAAACAGAATACATTTCTACTAGTCGTAACGTGCTGCTTCTCCAGGTATTGTATGCTATTCCCTATTAGACGTGCTACTTCAGAAATAATAGCTCATATTCTAGAAGAGCAGGTTTTCCTTGTTCATGGTATTCCGAGTACCGTCCTAATGGACAATGGTAAACAATTCATTAGTCATATTATGAAACAACTTTTTGCAAAATATAAGATTCCTAATGTTTACTATACTCCAAAATACACGCCTCAAATTAATACAGTTGAGCGATACAACAAGACCATCATGACTACCGTTTCAACTTTCATCGAAGACGATCATCGGTCTTGGGATTCTCAGATACCTAAAATCCAGTTTGCTATTAACTCATCTGTGAATGAAGTTACTGGATATACACCTTCATTTCTAGTATTCGGTAGGGAGTTGATTTCGTGTGGTTCGTATTTTCTTGATGTTGACCGGAGGGTGGATATCATATTTACACCTAGGGATGAGTACGCGGAAAACTTAGGCCATTTGCGTTCCATATTTGATAAAGTTCAATCTAGTTTAATAAAAGCACATTCTAGGAATTCAAATCATTATAATTTACGCCGAAGGAACGTTGAATTCAATGTTGGTGATATTGTGTGGAAGCGAACTTACTATCAAAGTAGCAGGGATAATAAGTTTTCAAAAAAGCTAGCTCCTAAATATTTAAAGTGTCGTATAGTATCTAAGAAATCTCCTTTAGTCTATGAACTACAAGACATGCAAGGTAACAATATCGGTACCTGGCATGTAAAAGATATTAAGTTATCAAATTTAAAATAGCGTTTACCACGGCTGGAACTTTATTTTCATAATCAATAAAAAAATATTGACGCATTTTCTATTATCCATATTACTTATTAATTGGTTACTTAAAAGGATCATCGTAGCTGAACGATAGGCCTTTAATATTGGAAGACACACACTAAATGTTCTCCAAAATTACCAATTTAAAATATTACACCCTCACATTACACATATAATACTTAGTTATATGTTGGACAGCTAAGTTATTCCTACACTTTTAGATTATGAATTTTTAAACACCATCTACTAATCAAAACTTGAGTATTTTAGTAAATTAGACACAAAATACTCTGAATAAAAGGTCGCATAAACACACAAACATATTTCAAGTGTTACTGCTAATATGAACGAGGATGTAATGAAAGATGAAGTATAAAAAAATGAAAGATTGAAAAGTTTTGATAGTTGATAGAGATTGATGTCAGCAGTAGTCAGCGGATTTTACTAGGTAAAATCCTGCGCTTTTGAGGGGGGTATGTAACGGTGCTTAATTTGAATACTTAGATTTAAGTAAAATAAATTTTAAATTAAAATTATAAATACAATATCTATTTACACCTTTAATTATCTTAAACTAATATATTAAAAAAAATCATAAACTAAACCTACTATTTACAAAAGTCACAATCGTTAGAAATATCATGCGCGCGAGCGATGTTATTCATACGAGTATAGCTAGAATTGTTATACATCGATACATGACTCATTACGGGCCGACCGAACGATGATGTACCTGAAATCGAATGAGGGAATTTGCTAACATTCACCGGCCATACGTCAAGACGTTTGCTACTTACTTGCTGGAGTTACAAAATTATTGCTATCGATATTTTATATAATTATCACATTAATGTTATTTTTACATTGAGAACTTTTAAAACAAAAGTTAATTAAATAATTATTAGTGCGTGAAATCCCCGATCGGGTGAGTGTTGCAAATTATTTTATTTACTGCTTAGCTGTAGTTAGTTGTAAATCATTTTATATTAATACAGTATAGTATTGTGGTTAATGTATGTAATTAATTCTAAACCATATTCACCGTAGTAACTGCTTTTGTCGTTGAAATTCTCCACTGTTAATAATGTTGGCGGATCTGTTCAATTCTACCTCCATTATAATAATAAATATTAAGTTATTTTAAATAATGCACTAAATCAAGCCTTCCCTCCTATTATATCTTTTAATCATAGAAATTAGTTTAATAGTAAATATTTAATGTGCGATACTAATATTTATTCATCATCTTAAACATTTTAAGCATCGCAAAAATTCATTGATGTAAAAGCTTAATCATTTTAATTGTTACCATTCATTTTAATGAGATTGCCACATCATTGATTGCTAAATAATAATGTACCATCTTATACTGCTTATCGGCTTTGCACTACTTCGCGTCAATGATGTTGCAGTCACTATAGGAAAATCGGACAATTTCTAAAACGTCCAATCACTGATGAATTCCAGGGATCAAGTACTGGCTTCGCTTCTATCAGCACTAGTCTACGCTACTCTGGAGTGTCCCTGAATTTTAACCACGTGACTGCCGACAGCCCACTACCCACCCGTCGTGACGCCAAGTTCGGGTGCAGCCAGTTAAGTGGTACCCCATAGGCGGTTCATAGTGTGCACAGCCCAAAATAAATTCACGACCCTGCGATTTTTACTTAACTACCTACTGCAGTATCTGTTTAGTGTTTACTTTTTTTTTTAGAATTGTAATAAATTAATAATTTTAAAGTTGTTATTATTTTATTCTGCCAGTCTAAACTAAGCAAAACGTTACATGCTCGATTGATGACAGTAGGCTCGCCCCCTATTCCAATGGATGTAACATAGTTGGCGAAAGGCCTATTCGGAGATAAGTTCGCGTGATTAATGTAGGTATGTATGTAAGCTGCTTCTATAAAGTGTTGCCACATTTCATTAACCTATTTACATTGTACATTTGCTATTCCTTATTTAGGCGTAGCTCGAAAGAGTGGATTCGATTTCGCTGCGGGTCAGATCTTTATTCATGAATCACTTATTTATCTTCTCGGGTAGGAGAGCTGTGTTTCTGTTTCCTTAATATATTGCTTAATTTACGTGAACTTATAACAATTTCAGATGAGAGCTTCTCGAGACGATATTTAAATGTATTTGCTAATAAAACAACGGACTGCAATGCAGACTTTTAGCATAATGAACTTAACGAACTTCTCAGAGTACACTGGCGAACGCTTTGATTCGAATTTGTTTTAGTGCTACAGCACAGAGCCACAAACTTATCGGAGCGGGCGGCGAAAGTTGGAACTAAAATTTAACCATAGAATTTGACATTTATATGACACTCTTTGCTTACCACTAGCGACTCCACCAACTGATCAGATAAGTTGGTGGCAGTATGTTTAAAAGTCACACAGATAACATAAATCCATGTCCTAATTTGTTTTTAGTTTTTGAAAAATAACGGCCAGGGCTTAGTGTTTCCATTAAATTAGATTATTAATTAGTCTTCACCATAAAACCTTTATTACTTACTTAAACAAACATTTGCATTTAATTTTACGCTCTAAAGTGAAAACAGCAGTCGTAGGGGTATATCAGACTAATAATATGTAACTCTTCAACATCTTTAATTGATAGCCAATCATTACTATTTGCTTCAATTAATTCCAGCATATCTCGTTTAAAATTTTCCTTATACAGTTTATTATAAAAACAATAAGTTATTATAAAGTTAATCTCAAAAGACATAAATTTTACATTTTAAAAATAGGAGATTATTGAAACTTTCCACAAATGAAATGAATCTCCATCTATTTGGCAAGTTTTGTCAATAATGTTGTAATTAAACTGTAACATGATTCATGATGTTACAATAAAAATAATGACGACTGTCCAAATCGCAATTAATGTATGTCCCACTCTATTATTCACAACCCTGCGTTAATGGCACTCGTCTCAGACCAAATGAGGCCGGGAATTTCAAACTTCAACTCAGTGCACGACTAAAACTACGAATGCGAACCGCTGTTTTTAATTAATTCACAAAATGGCCGACCTCGGACAGTCGTTCGTGAAAACAGACCGTTGATTTTGGCTCAATTTCGAATAGAGTTGCTTCATTGTACCACATTAACGGTAACAATGTTAGGACCTGGGGGCCTACCGCCTAACTCGATTGCTAAAGCAAAAGCTATAGTTTATGACGTCATGCTGTAATATCGCACTAAATTTACCTAAACTATCAGCGATAGCTTTGAATGAATGATCACCGTATGATTTTGTATGAATTTGGAAGAAAATCCGTTCCACCTAAACATTCCAGATGGTTGCTAGCTAAATTGATAGCCGTCGATAAACCTATCACCAGCAATCGAGTTAGGCGGTAGACCCCCTGAAACGTTGTTGAGACAATTTCAAATGGCAGTAGACAGACACTATTGCAGACAGACATTTTAAACCTTATATTTTGCAGTAGTTTTTTTTTGTGCTAACATATGTCATGACAGCAATTAACTAACAAATAATTTGAATTTATGTTGACACATTCAATAATAATTATTACTAACAGCTGATATTAGTAGTGATATTCAACAAACAGCGCTAAGACCAAGAGGCTCTTTTTTGACGAACGTGGGCACAGTCATATTAACCGTGATAATTACAGTGTCCGTACATAATCATATACATCGATATTTAAATGTATTTGGAACGGCTATCAACATTAAATTTCTTTGCAACAATTTTTCATTTCAATTGTCCCTATGAAATAACA
Organism: Cataclysta lemnata; assembly: GCA_963931975.1. NCBI lineage: Eukaryota > Metazoa > Arthropoda > Insecta > Lepidoptera > Crambidae > Cataclysta > Cataclysta lemnata. The sequence continues at coordinate 3,979,725 of OZ008339.1, forward strand.
AACAAACAAAGAAATATCAATAATCAAATTATTTCCGATAAACTCATACATACATACATAAATCACGCCTATATCCCCGAAGGGGTAGGCAGAGGTGAACTAGCACCCACGTTTCGCCAGTTATTTTAGGTCCCATGTAATAGGTGGCGGGCCTATTGCCATTTATCGGGCACAAAAGTCGCAGTAGGTACATAGCTAAATAGTATAAGAGGAACGCTGCTGCCCATTCCTCATCACTGATTTATCCTTAGTCGCCTTGTACGACACCCACGGGAGAGATTTGGGGTGATGACAATTGTATTCTACTCTGCCGTCACCACACGGCGATAAACTCATTGATCCTTATTGACCGAGTGACGAGAGAGGCAAATTTACTTTATACGCACTATTATTTATTCCCATTTATTCATTTATTTTATTGAAAACTGAAGTTGGGAAAGTTAATTATGCTCACATAAAGAGAATTATACTAACAAATAGTTGCCCACTTGAAGCTATAATAACGTAAGTTCATGGCAAGTCACGCGATAACTGTCTTCGGGGTATTATTCTGTACCCTTCTTATAATTGGGTACTCGTTGGGACATTATTTTGTGAAGATATGGCGTATCCCTTTATGGGCCCAATTCCCACAGTAAATAAGACATAATTAATCACTTCTAGGAACCTGACTTGGTGAGTCTTTGAGCCGCAGCGAAGATTGGAAATCAGCATCTCATCGACTAAATTTAAAACCAAAATCGTCCCTTTCGACGTATACTCCAGCGGGGTTATTATGTAAGCCTCTTTCATTCGCTTTCGTCTACCTGTCACTCTCCCTCATTGAGAATAATCACAAAGTGTGATAGCGACAGTTAGACGAAAGCGATTGAAAGAGGTTTACATAATCGGGGTTCAGGACTATACCAAGAGACAAAATGTAAACTTTTTTGATATTGTTTCTTAGTTTACGAAACTAAAAATGAGTAAGGTGTAATTTAAAATACACTATCAACTTTGACAAAAAATAACACACGACACAATTTGTTTTTTGTGTTAATAAACTAGTATAATATTATCCAAACAAAGTCTGAAGCAGATATTGTTAGATTGACCGTGTAAATGTATATTCGTCGAAATCTAATTTACTTTCCAGCCAGCCAGACAATCGCCGACTTAATATTGACTTAATCAGCTAATAACACACCTAAACCAATACACAGTAATTAATTATTAACACGTGAGCTTATAGAATAAATACATGATATTTCATAACATTATCATTTTGATTTAAACTTAAACATCAATAAAATTGTTAGAAAAGTTAATACATACCTACAAAGAACGCTTGGTTGGTCAAGATTGCAAAAGACGCGGGTTCGATTCCTATAATTTATCGAACTTTTCTAACCATTTTCTTGTAATATTTCATATAGTTATGTTATAAATGAAAACAATATTATTGTGTCTGATGTATATTTTTATATGTATGCAAACAACAAAGATTCTGTCTAGTTCTATATACACTTAAGTAGGTACATAATATCCTTACGCATAACGCCAACTTTGTATTGTTAAGTTAAATTAATGCGAACTGTGTCAGGAGGCGATATTAATTGCTGCCTCGTTTTACCAAATATTCGCATTTGCGAGAACTGCAGCGCCATCTAGAAATGATTACTACATTAATAATTTTAGTATAAGCCAGGGTTGGGGCAAGCCGCCATACCTATCAGTTTCAATGAAACATTTGTTTTAAATTACATACATACAAAATTCACGCCTATCTCCCCGAAGGGGTAGGCAAAGGTGAACTAGCACCCACGTTTCGCCAACTATGTCAAGTCCCATGTAATTGGTGGCGAGCCTATTGCCGTTTATCGGTCACAAAAGTCGCAGTACATTTCTAGGTGGTATAAGAGGAACGTAGCTGCCCATTCCTCATCACTGATTTATCCTTAGTCGCCTTGTACGATACCCACGGGAGAGATTTGGGGACGTGACAACTGTATTCTACTCTGCCGTCACCACACGGCTACTTTTTCTTTTAACTTACAGACTTCAAAATATAATGGACAACTAAAGTGCCTGACTCGTAAGTATTGCTTTCTAGCAATTGCATTAAATGGTAGAGGAAGGAAGCCCATAGCGCCTAAACCTGAAACATTCGTGTATCTATAAAAACACGAATTTTAATATACCTATTCCTATTCACCCCATTAAATGCCTTGCCTGCAACCCCTTAGAGGACATGTGACAACTTATATCCCCCTCCCCCCCCTGTATATGGCAACAATGTAGTTATTTTTACCAATCGACGGATTGGTCATTTGTTTGGTGACCAAAAATAACTTTTGTAGAGTTCCTCCGTGCTTCAGAAGGCACGTTAAATCGTTGGTCCCGGCTGCATTTTGATACCTACTAAACTGCACCGGGCCAACGTGTTGTCCATTCTCCCTATATTGCTCCATCCATATATAGGGAAGGCCTGTGTGGAGCCATTAAAGGGCCTATGGTAATGATGATGATCTATTATTAAATGAACTATTTCCCACCAACAGATTAGCTTCGACAAGGCCGGAAGACCGAATATCCTCGTAGATTTATTTAAGCTCCATAACTGAAGTAGATCCATTTAGCTTATACTTTAACTTACAGCAACCCTACCAGGCCACATTAGGTGATGATGAATGAATATGTGCTTCCCAAGTACATAAATACTGCTTGAACTTACCCGGAATATAATTTCATAGAAGTCGTTGTAAATCATACTGTAGCTTGGGAGAAAGATAAAGTGAATGTTGTATAAGTTTCGCTCTAGCAAGTCTTCGTTAAATTTTGGGAGAATGAGCAAAGAATTTGAGGAGCTCGATAGCGCAGTGGTCTGGTGCGCTCGGGCTGCGATTGCCCAAACCAAGCAATGTTCCCTGAGGCTGGTAATTGGATGGGTGACCAAAATTTTTTTATCTCGAGTTCCTTCATGCTTCGGGAGGCACGTTAAGCCGATGGTCGCGGCTGCATCTGCGGTTGTTAATACCTACAAATTTGCACTAGGCTATCGTGGTGGATTATGGCCCATTTTTCCATCCATAGGGAAAGCGTGTACCCCAGCGATGGAGACATGAAGGGGTGGTGATGATGAATAAAGAATTTAAAAAAAGAAACTTACTATACCGATATAATAGACATACTCAATTCATTAAGAATGTTGCCAAAAATGTTGATGTCATTTTGTACTTTATCATTTTACAGGGCCTAGTATAATACTGTAAGGAACGACGGAGGTTTCAGTGAGACAAGCTAAATGTAAAACACGTCCCACGCCAATTCCTCCTAGTTTTTCTTGGCCTAATTTGATTTACGTATCGACTGCGAAGAGCCAATACCTCCCACCTTACATACATAAACCAGTTCTGTTTACTCCCGTAGGGGTGGGCAAAGGTGATTTGACACCCACGTTTCGCCAATTATGGTGCTGGTTATATGCTTGCTAAAGTAATATTGAACGTAACTATGGACATAGATAAGCTAGAGAAATAAATTCTCTCGACCTCGAATTGGCGCGATGCGAATTCGCAACGTAGAAAACTACAACATAAATTGCTGCGAGGCGACAGAAAGAAAAAAGATATTGAAGGAATGCGTGATTGCGAATCAACTCGCAAGTTCTTGCGATGCGTCGTGAGAATTCGTAGATTTTTATGATGCGACGTCGCATAGCAGTTTTGTGTACAAGCCCTAAAATGGGCATTTATGTATCAAAATTACATTCCTGGCATAGATAGTTACAGTACTTCAAGGACGGGCTTACATTATGAACTGGCGGCCTACCGCCTAACTCGACTTGCTAAAGCAAAAGCTATAGTTTATGACGTCATGCTGTCATTTCGCACCAAATGTACCTAAACTATTGGCGATGGCTTTGAACGAATGATCACCGAATGATTTTGTATGAATTTGGCACAAAATCCGTGCCGTCTAAAAATTCAGGATGGCTGCTATAGCCGTAAGCAGTGCATTGCAATATAGCTATCATCAGCAATCGAGTTAGGCGGTAGGCCCCCTGAAGTAGGTACAGTACTTGGTTTGATATATTTATAGTGTTACTTCTATTTTAATAAAAAAGGTGGGGTAGCTTATTGCGCTCCCAATTAATTCCATATCAATAAAAACATGCGAAGTCTCACAGGCGGAGGAGAAAATCAAATTACAATGTAATAGAATCGTCGAAAGCAATTGAATCTTTTAAGTCCTCCGCGGACGTCTTATGAATTCCAATCTGGAATCTTTCCCCGCCATTCAAACAGGTTCGTTAGATACTTCTAAACCATGCCACCAATTACGGACGCTAATAGAAATAAGAGGCCCAATCAAAGGTATCTCATTAGTTTTAATTGCGTGGCGATCATTAGAAATAGGAGGACTCGACTCCCCTGGGATTCGGTATAGCAGTCACGTAGCCACAAATTGATACAGCGTGCGTGACTGGCTTCGTAGGATGACGTTCACTCCAAGTTCGAAGCGCCTTGAAAGTACACATTGGATCTTAATAGAGTAACTATAAGACAGCTTAATTAACATTAATCTTACTTGCAGATACGTTATTGCTAACAAGTGTACTCGTTATACATCAGCAAATACGTATTGGCAACTGAGCTGAAATTTGAGCGGCATCATTGTGTTTTCTTATTGGAACTAATAAGTTAACCAAATATTCTCGTGTGAGTTTAATGAACTTTTGTAGGAGTAATTTAAATGTTTCTCGATGTTCCAGAGTCCAATTATCTTTTTTTAGCACGAACCACTCTTTTCTTTGTTCATTTGTTTTATAGTCTTTTTTCTGATTACAAAATGCTTCGAAACGTCGGGATAATTATTCAGTAAAATGTTTACATCATCATACTCGACAGAATTAAACTGATAGCTTATTTTATTTCCAACCAATTATAACAAAATGTGTCATATTATCGCGGGTAGTGACTGTCATATACACTGTTCATTAGTGACTGTCTGTGACATAACTATTGTATTTGTGTTTTCTGTGTAATGTATAGTGTAACGATGTAAGCTCGCTCTCAGTCAGTATAGTCTAATTATTAATTTACTGTGGTTTAAATCATATAAACCCCGCAAAACAGTGACTTTTTCCAGTGACCTATTCTGTAATTTGGGACTCACTTTAAATACACAATTTTAGGTTAATTATTTTAGGTTTTTTTTTATGAATACTATACGGTAGCGCTTTACAATCTAGATAAATCGTAGTCGTATCCTATAATTTTCGTAGAAAAAGTCAGTGGATTGAAAAAACAACATCTCTCATTAAACACTGGTAAGATCAGAACAGTCTGGTGCAGAACAACAATCAGAAATTAAGAAACTTCAGTTAAAATTGTTTTAAAACTTTCCAACCAGCTTCGGAAAAGTTCGAATACTGTTTCGTTCATAGAACAAATTGCTGAGTTTTATAAAGCGAGTCCTCGTCTCTAAATAAACATGGAAGTAGCAAGTTAATGAAATCGAAAAGATGCTTTCATACGGAATAATATTGGAAGTTGTTGCAGCTTTAAGAGAAACTTTGCTGCAGTATTTTGTTTTGTTCGAAAATGTAATCAACGCTCTATTTTGGAGTGAAATTTCAGCTTCAATTTGCTTTGGTGTGTTTTGGTTTTAAGCCAAACGTTTCCCAGAAAGAGGTATCAAAAGGACATCCTCCATTTTGGCCCAAAATCAAAAGTGCCGACCAATAAAAAAAGTGCTGTATTCTGACAGAACACGACGGCCTTAGCATTTGTTAATATGGCACCAAAGCTGTAGCACCAATATTAGTAGTGCTATACAGAGTGGAAAGTTGAGATGGGGCATTAAGGGCAGCTCCTTTGCTGCCACGCGAAAATGGTCCTAGGAGACCCTTCCCTACTTTTTGAGTGATGACAATCGACATACACAGATTTTTGATTTAATGTACAGTCAGCGAGAAAATCATCTTTACCCTACTAAAATATTTGGAAAAAGTTTTCTTTGATTTGTGGGTGTTCTATTACTCTAACCTCATTTGGTCTTAAAGAATTTTTCGATTCCCGCCTCAAGATCATAATTTTTCGAAATTATTTTTCTAACCACCAAAATCTTTGCCCTATCTCAACTTTTCACCCTGTATAGCACTACTAATATTGGTGCTACAGCTTTGGTGCCATATTAACAAATGTTAAGGCCGACGTGTTTTGTCAGAATACAGCACTTTTTTTTATTGGCCTGCACTTTTGATTTTGGACCTAAAATTTATGAAAAGTGGAGGATGTCCTTTATGTATATTTTATTTGAGCACTATATAGATGTTCGTCGAATTAACTACAGTACGAAGGATTAAGCAGCCTTTCGGATTGCGTAAGACACGGGTTACTTTGTATAACATTTTTTTTAGCATTAATACTTATAACGCTCAAATAATAAATATTAGCGATACTCGTCAATTCCAAATTACATTTTTCAAACGTTTGATTAACTAAAATTGACTAATAATAATGCATACCAAATAAATAATTTTAATGGATTCATTTTAATGAAACTTGGAATATAGTTACTGCTACAGACTAATAATATAGCTAAACAAAGACATCATGATTCCAATAATACTAGGAATAGCTAAACCAATAACGCCGAAGCACTCGATTAAAGAGAGTCCATTTCGCAAGACCACAGCGAAAGTCTGCCCGGCCCATTGTCCCTGTGGAGTGTCGATTTCCCGCATCTCCTATCGAGCATAGATCGGACATGTGGATCACGTATTATTCAATAAACCCAAAATTAATACCGCACACGTGAGCTGCGTACCAAGCACGCCACTTTTACGTTATGTCGGCGCCAATAAAGACGAGATGGAGGCATGAACTATTCACCGGACACGAAAAGTTTCTCTCGCGCTCAAGAAAGTCGTTATTAGTGCGAAACAAAGTTCCAGCGGTGTCCGTTGTAATAATTCTTATTCATTAATTATGAATGCCGTGTGGTGACGGCAGAGCGGAATACAAAATAGTGTCACAACTCCCATTTATCCCGTGGGTGTCGTACAACGCGACTAAAGGTAAAGACAGTGATGAGTAATGAGCAGCAGCATTCCTCTAGTACCACCTACCAATATACTGCGATTTATGTGCCTGATAGATGGCAATAGGCTCGCCACCTATTACATGGGACCTTACTTAATTGGCGAAAATGGGGTGTTTTATTCACCTTCGGGAATAAGGGCGTGATTTATGTATGTATGTGTAGTGATGGCAAAAAAGAAATCAATTTGAATTGTCACCACCCCTGCCTCTCTTATATACGGCGACTAACTGCCATCTTAGGGACGTCAATTAACGTTAATGAGTACTTAATACAAAAAAATTTCAATGCAAAACTAGTCGCTATTCTTACCTTGTCTATTGTCTAGTTTTGATTGATTTTTTTTTTGGTGTTATGTACTCATTAATCGACGTCTCTGAGTGCGGCAGTATTAGATATAATATAATGACGAATGGGCACCAGCGTTCCTGGTGCACTATTTAACAAATTATTTTGATTAAAGTTCTCAATAAGCTCTCACCCTATTCGTAAATACATGTACAGGTACATCATTGAGACGCTGGAATCGTTTAAATGATGGATATAACCTGCGCAAGTGCTTCAACAAGCGCAAGCTACATGCACAGTGTAAAAGCCCCATAAGACACTGTATGTATGTAGGTATGTATAAAATATAAGGCTCGACGAACTCCGAAACAACCGGCATTAGATATTATTATAAACGAAAACCGTTACGCTGCGCCCAACTTCCAAGTCGCATCACGTCCGTTATTAATTCCAAGCAAAATAGATTTAAATACGGAAAATTTCGTGAGAAATTGGTATTTGATCTCCGGCCGGGTTCTTTCTGAAACGTGGTCCCAGGCAGTAAAACCCGTTAACGGCTAGTAAATTGGCATAAATATTAATAAATATACAATAAGGGCGGGGAGTAATTGGACGTAATTAAGAGGAAGGGATCCAAGCGAACACAAACAGTTTGGCAATTTTTGCTAATAACAAAATCTATGGCTAGTGAAAAGGGTTCGACAGGTGTTGTTAATTTGGCTTTAAACATTTAAATTCGATATATAAAATTGTAATGAATCAAAAAAATTGGTATCTAATGCTGTGGTTCATTTTTGCTTAGCTGAATCCAATTTTGAAATTTATTTTTAAATAGTACAATTTTGTTTATGCCATGCAAATTAACGTTGGGAAACTTAGGTGGACAAGTGTGATGTGCTGTAGACTGTAGGTACTTTTTACACACAGCAGCGTACGACAATTATACATAATATAAAAATATCTATTTAAGGTGGTAGTTGGACAATCATTAAAGTTCTGCATGGTCATTTCCGTAACGGCTTGATGACCCCTATATTAATGGAAGTGCCGACCCCAGATAAACAGGGCAGGAAGACGATGTATAACCCTTAGTTGCCTTGTACGACACCTGTGGGATATATTGCGGGTGAAGACAATTGTATTCTGCTCTAGCGTCGGGGTATGGGCACAAATGTATGGACTCTGGTCTAGGACCCAATAGATATTAGTCATAATAATATATAGTTAGAAAGGTATGTACTCATAGAATACGAATTGGTATGGCGCTTGTCCTGATTTGTTGTCCGATAGGACGCGTACCTTGAATATTAAATAATTTTGTGATTACATCTCTAAGCATTTTTGTTATATTGGTCAAACGTCATAATTCGTCCATACATTAATTCTAGACCTTTCATTTAAGACATAAATCATTAAAATTAGTTCAGCCGTTTGAAGAATATAACAATAATACTTAGAGAGTTTGAGATCAATAGATCTCTCCAGTATTATAGCACAGGTATGGGACAAAAAATCAAGATGGCGACCGTGAGTTGCATACAAAAAACACATATTTATGAGCCGATATCTCGAGTTGGACAACAATTCGAAATTTGACCCCTTATTATCTTCTTTCCCTCTAGAAAGGACCTATCCATTGCTATACGATTCAAGCCTATTGGTCAGTAGACCATACCCCTTTGCCTTCAATAAAACCAGACTTACAGTAGTAACGATGTTGTTTATTTCCATATCATTGCTTACACCGAATAAATGACGCTTGTGGGTTAACATAGAGCATAACGGGCTTAATGCGGTATTATACCGCATTAAGCCTTTATTATTCTAACAATTATGTCTTAAGCAGTTTATTAGTACATTTTTAAATAAATTAATATCCACATCCATAGCATGATTTACGAAACATTGATTATGAGTAAGACTGTCAACACTCTCTAATTGACTCTTAATTTTTTGTACAGTAAAAATCACTTCAAATTATCACAATAATACTCGTAGGTAAAATATTTTTTAATCTAATATGTGTTTTACTTCGTCAAAGAAAGATCAACAATTAATTAGAGATATTTGACAGTTTTGTATGGACTAACGTGCTGTCGACTGACACTAATAATTAAAAGGAAAATATAATAATTTGTCGAAATTTTCTTTGTAACTTTAGTCTAGTCAAAACGGTTTGTGCCCAGTCCCAATCCTTGACTTGACTAATGTTGGCAGTAACTTTACAGAAATCGACTATGAGAGTTGATTTGAGTTGACATCTCCCAAGCTAAGCAAACTAATATATGTATCTAGAAACCAACTGAGAGAGTACTTCACAATACTATTGTTCGAGTCACTAATTCTAGTAACTATAATAAGATTACATGGAAGCGATATCATAAAGTCGAGAACCATTCAAAAATCTACATTGTTAAAAGTTCCTTAAACATTACATTATTTTATTTTATTTCGTCTACAAAGTGCAGGCTTGCCTACGAAGATATCACCGGTATCTCCACGACGTCCTCCTGCAGCATTTCGCCGCTGGAATGAAAGTAATGTGCTTTTAAATTGTTTCGGATAGTTTTCGTGAGGCACAGTCCGCAGCGAAAGTTGATCTGAGGCAGGAGTTCTCAATTTATAAAAGGAATATTGCCGTAGTAATGTTCCTTCTTTATTTATCAGGGTAAATTCGAAATGATTATAGTAACTACATAATTAAATATCTTAAAAATAACTAATTTAGCAAATTAAAATTAACTTCTATTTCTTCTATTATAGAATCCAATTCCATATAGTGGCAGTGGAATCGGCGATCGATGTAGAACCTAAACTAACACCTTGAGCAGTATATATTAGAATATTATAATCACAATCTCTCTCTCTCTCTCTCTCTCTCTCTCTCTCTATATATATATATATACTCTACAAAGTGCAGGCAGTCGACATGGTCGGCAGTCGACATGGTCTTTTCCATAATTTGTTTCCTTTTCTATACATTCATTCGTCACTAGCACCTTTCAGGTATGAGCATAATATGAATCAAAAGGTTAGTAGCTCTCAATGAAAATTGCCTTCTTTTCCTTGAACATTCACAATGACCGATTATCAGCATATTCTGCAGTATGGTGGAGATACAATATTCTGCTATTTTGACCGGCACATTGACTGGAGTTTTCCCCTACTCAACTTCCATTTACATACATGTATATCGGGACCAGCACTTCGTTATGAACAGACATACGAGCCGTTCTAGACACGCTTTAAAAATATTGTTCAATAACGGCTTGACTCAAGAAAATAAATTAAAAATATATTATTACGATCGTAACCTACCTATTAGCACCGTTCTCGCTACTTGCCGAAGGGACATAAATATCCCCCATTCCTGTAATGTGCAGTTAATTACTTTGTAATGAATTAAAAGTCATTTGAAGTTAATTGGCCGTCATTATCCGAGACAGAGCAATTATTATCAATTTTGTGGATTGTTGGAGAAAAATAATTATTGTGGAGAAGCGTTCACTAATTTGTGAGACGACTGTGAAAGGAAAATTTGGATAATTGTGATAAATGGAGCACCGATGAATGTAATTAGTCAAGTTTTAGAGTTATGAATTTGGACAATCGAAGTCGAATTATTAATAAATGCATTTGTAATTATACTGATATTATATTTTAAGGCTTATTTTTTATTTACCTATGTTACGACTAAACTGGTCGTCAAAATGATGATAGCGGCATACAGGATGGACATTCGAACAATTATAATCAAGTGATTTCGTTCTGCATTACATTTGACTATATAAAAATCCACAGTTTTGTTCTTAAAATATTTAAAACATACGGGTACGAGTTGAGTAACGTCCTCCGGTCTTTCGTCGGTTGAATAATAAAAGCACCACTCAACAAAATGATAATAGGACACAGTTAAACGAAAAGGAACCACAAAATAAATAAATAAACAATTTAAAAGTTCATACTCAAAACTTTGGCATTTTATTAAAAGCAAATTTGCAAAACTATTCAGTTTCGATTAGATCCCTGCTGCTAAACCATGTCCAATTAATGTGTGGTGATCAATGGATACGAATTACGAATGTTAGATAAATTAAGAATTATTCTTACGAATAGTAAGGCGCCTGCTTCCCCTGCAGCATCATAGACAAAGCTGTCTTGGAACTTCTCTTCCTTGGTATTTCAGCCGGAGGCAGAGTCTCTTTACTCAACATGTGATCTGCAAAGAATATAAATTAAAAAAAAAAACCATACATACATAAAATCACGCCTATGTCCCCGAAGGGGTAGGCAGAGGTGATTTACCAACCACGTTTCGCCAATTATGTTAGGTTTCATGTAATAGGTGGTGAGACTATTGCCATTTATCAGCCACCAAAAACGCAGTACATTGCTAGGTGGTATAAGAGGAACGCTGCAGCCTATTCCGCATCACTGTTATAACCCTCAGTCGCCTTGTACGACACCCGCGGGAGAGATTTGGGCTGGTGAAAATTGTATTCTCCTCTGCCGTCATCACACAGCCATTACAATTAAAAAAACATATTCGTGTAAAATGGCGGGGTAGTTATAATAATAATAAATAATATAAATAAATATTTTTACACTCACACCTATCATCTAGCCCAAAGTTTGTAGCCTAAGCAATTGTTTTATGGATACTAGATGACGGACATATTTTTAATATAATTATGTATATAAATGTTGAAAATATACGTAAGTAAGTAAGAATACTACATAAACATATACACAACCATGACTCGGAAACAAACATATGTGGTCATCACAAAGTTTCCCCCTACCAGGATTCGAACCCGGGACCTCTCGACCAATACCCAGCAATCTGAGCATTCGACCAAGGCAGCAGTTAGATGGTGCATAGTGCCTGAAATGCGAGTTCTTACGCCTCAAATGTTTTCGTGAACGTAAAAATAAACAGTAATACTTAAAGGATATCTTGTTTCAACGACGAACTGGTTGTTCTTCTGTGTGTTTCTGTGGTTGTTGTTTTTATAATTGATTTAAATATAGGAACAAAACTTTGTACTTAATTACAAAAAAAACTGTTAATCTAGGTATAACTGTTGTACTTCTTTTTAAAATTCCTCAATAAAAATCATATATTCTGCTCTTCAATAATGCAACGCATTACAAGAAAAATGTATGTCCGATTGGCAATTTTTTGTATTTATATAGTTACTGTTCGTTGTTTTAAGTTAAGGCAAACTTTACTACCATCCATGCGGGCCCAGAACTTACTGCATACCCTGAACGAAAATAATTGAGTTAACTTTTTATTGACCATCCAGAGCTACACACAATAAAGTTCTAGTTTTTTTAGAATCTCTAGAAGTTTTCATATTTGAAATCTAATAAGTATAAAACAGCCGTTAGTATTAAACTTACGTGACATGCCAGGGGCATGTGATGCAGACGCCGACTACTTCAGTTGCTATTCAGCCCCTAGCTAGAATTCCTGATAACCATCAACCCCGGATATTAACACGTACACGGTACACCTAGGGTTGTCAAATGAATATAATGTATGAAGAATAAATTGTTATTTTTAAAATTGTATATTAAGAATAATAAAGGGCCAAGTTAAAAGACCCGAAACCGACGGGCATGCAAGACAGTAATGAGATTGAAGCGAGAGAAGTGGGTAAAGATCGTAAGTGATCCCTACCTATGTTGGAGAAAGGCGGGACAATTATGTATGTGAATTGTTATTAGGTAAGCATTTAGTTTTAAAAATCTGTATTTATTATAGTCGTGATCGTGGTGCTATTATCCTAAAAATCGCTATCCTAAAAAAGAGATAATTTTTTTTTATATATTTTTGTGTTTCTTAATGGAACAAATTCATGGTCGCTTTCACACAGCAGTAATGACAATCTTTTACAAAAAAATTAGGGAATCTACTTTTATTCCTAAATTTTGAAAATAATAAGCTAATGTATATACATGGGCAGTATTAGGGATGATAACAATTATTATTATATTGTACACAACTAACAATGAATAAAAAAACACGATAAATCTTCAAACCATATTAAAACCGCAGATATATTTTAAATTATGATCGACAACCCTAAAGTCGATAAACTGAGCCAATCGGTACGTACTCTTGAAGACGTTGCCGGTTCTCTTCCTGTACTCCTGCTCGATCGCCGGCAGCAACCCCGGGTACAGCTGCAGCGGCGTCCGGTAGAAATCTGAACCAAATAACGATCACATTGGCGCAGGAAATAACGTTGGCAAAGTTTCACATGCTTTCAAAAAGCTCACTTAATCATTTATATAAATAAATGGATCTTTTACGTATAATATTAAGTTGTTTAAATATATTAAGCTAACATTAAGATACGATAAGATAAGTAAGATATAAGATATTAAGCTAAAAATCTTGTGTCACAGTGGTTGTTATTGAACTCCTCCGAAACGGCTTGACAGATTTTCAGGATTTTTTGGATGTTTTTGGTAGGTCTGGAAATAGGTAGTTAATTACGGATACAGCTACATAATTATATAAAAAGATCAACCACGCATAACGTAAAATTTTGGAAACGCGTCAGGTTATATAAAACTAAAAAATCACTTTACTTTTACGAATATTTAGGCAAGTGAAATCATTGTAGATAAAAAGTATTTTTTTAAATTAATCAATCAAAAGCCAAATAATCTCCTCCTATGATATGCTCTAAAATAAAAATCATGAGCAATTTTAATTTATATAGGTAGCTATTCCATGTTTATGGTAATTTTTTTATGTTAGACAGGGAAGCTCTTTCATCTCACCTGATCTTAAGTGACGATAAGGGCTGAAGATAAAATCGAGCTTCACCTGAAACCCTTAACCACAGAGGCTGGCTATCTTATCACACAATGTCGGAACACGATAATGCTGTTAACATTATTATTATGGCGACAGATTTTGATAACATCAAACCGAGCACAAAGTTGTACCCCCCAGGGGATCGAACCTGGGATCTATGGATGTTATTCCAGTGGGCGAACCACTAGCCCACAGAGGTGGTTAGAAGATTAATTTTGGTGAGCGTATTACTTAACTAAATATTAAAATAAAAATGCGTTTGCCTTAAAAGCCAATGCATTTTTGGCTTGGTTGAGAGTCAACAGCGTGAAAATTAAAACATTAAAAGTTCTGATTTTGGAGAATCGATTCCGAACGATACTTACAGAGCATCCTTTCGCCGGGCAATGGCCCCTCTAGCATTGCTTCGTCAGGTTTAGCCCGTAAATAATCTGAAAAAAAAACCCAAGAAGTTGAAGGTGTTCTTTAAAGTTATTCAAAAATGATGATATATTACTGTTTAAGTAAAATAAATTCGTACGGAAAGAAAAAGATTCTGAAAATATATACAAAATGATTGTATATGCGGGAAATACTTTATTTTAATATCAATTACAAATTGATAAAACTATTTCTTAGTGTCCTACCATGGCCTGTAGCTCTATTGTGTTTTGCATTCGGTCTAGGATTTCGTAAACTAAGCAATGTTCGCTAAGGCCAGGCAACAAAGAAACATAACTAGATATAAATATTTAAATTGTAGTCATAAACAATAAAGAACCATGACTCGAGAACATAATAAATGTTCATCCGTGTTTATTACACAAATATTTGGCGCTATCATAATTAGAGTACGTGACCTTTTGACCGATTGCCAGCAATCTGACCTTGGGGCCGAACCGACCGTTAAATATAAAATATAATATAAGCTTTAAGAATGGATGAACCTGTAAAATTGTTTGCATACTTTATAATACGTTAAAGTACCCTTACTAATGCAACATAATTAACTCGTGGACAAAAGTCAGGCCATCTGGCAGACAAATTATCGTCGGGGCCAGGTTAGCAAACAAAGACATTTAAAAAAAAATTATAGTCATAATTTTAATATTGCAATGCTCGAGCATTACACATTAAATTTGTAATTATACATCCTTTACGGATTACCGTAAAAGTTAGTTTTATTTCAAATTTTGTACTAAAAGAACTTAACGGATTTAGCTCGCGTAATATTTTTTAACCACGGCCGCTGAAAAGTGGTCGAAACATCTGGATAAAAACAAATTAAAAAAAATAAAAACAAATTAAAAACGGTTAAGTTGTTTTATTTCAAACAACTTTTACGGATTTTACTTGCTTGACATTGTTATGATTTTAACCAGACATCTCGGTTCTCAAGTAAGACAATAAAATTAAATTACTTCCGCAATTAATCAAAATTTACCCAATTTGATGTCGATATTGCAGCGACCGGGATAGATACCGCAAAGTTAAGTGGAAAGGTTACAAACTGACAATCTGATGGAACCGAAATTATTATCGAAAATAGAGCTCTCTCGGTGTAGCGACGTTAATTAAAATGTCTATCAGTTCACGATTGATTTCCTGCTGTTAATAAAACTGATTTAGTATGCGGGTAGAGTGTCAACGTTTTATGTAGGGTAAGGGCGTTCAAAACCGGCAAAAGAACTTATCTCATCACCATCATCGCACGTTTTAATGTCTTACCACCACCAACTGCCCGGGTCTTGCCTATAGATAGAAGAATATAGTGACTATGAGCCATACTGGCCTTGGAGCTTAAAAATAACCTAGAAAGTGCCAGCTCCGACTCCCCCACAGGGTGTCGTAACGGTCCACTGAGGGTGAAGACCATTGAAGACCACCAGTGAAGACCATTAAGCACCTTAGGTCAACCGAAATGTGGAAGATAAACCACCAACAACAGCACCCCAAAGAGGGTTGGTTTCAGACACGCGATCCACTGTAAAACTAAGCCAAAATTTCAAGCAGTATTGATTGGAATGTTGTCATCCCAATCACGGGTTGATGTCAGGCACGCGACCGGATATAAAACCTAAGCCCAAACCTAGAGCTGTATGGATTGGAATGTCCTCATCCAATCAATCAATCTCTCCGTTCATCGGTCTCTGGAAATGGTCCTTCCTATAATTATTCTATACATTTACTTTCCGGGGTGATGGCTGATATGAATCAATAGGGATTGGTTGACTTGATGACGTCTGACCACAATTAATGAAAGATAAGTTATCTTTTATATAAGGCCCCAGATAAACTGGGAACAGGGCACAAAGATGAAAATGATGAGCCATGCGCAGGTTCCATTAGATAATTTGTACAGTTGTGAAGCAAGCGTTCATTTATTTACCTTTGTAAAAGTTGAAGCCGTCTTTGCCGATTTCGGAGCTCTTTGCGAAAGCTAAGGCTGCCAACATCACAATGGATAGAAACATTTCCCTCATCTTGATATGTGACAAACCGTTATATAATAAAGATATGATGAAATAAATATTTATGTTGGCATGCCTGTGTCGGGAGAATGCACTGCAAAGACTGAAGGAAGCGACGCTCTGGTGGCGTCTTTTTATAATATTCACGGAGACTCAGAGAGCTGTGTGGGCGTAGGGTTGCGGTAAGTAGCAATTCGATTCTTGGGAAATACAAATATAGTTTATTGCACACCTACCAAAATTACAAATTACAGGAAAGAAAAATATGCGGCTAGGCAGCAATGTTCATTTTAAATGTATTTATTTTTAAATACAAATCTAGCCTATGCCTAATTATATCGCATATCTATAATAAGATTAATAAGTTATACAACATAAAAGCTCCTTTTTAGAAAGAGACCAAAAAACGGAACGAAATTCTGTTTAAACGATCCTTAAAGACTTACTTATAGCGCCATCTACATTTTATTGATAGAGATTTTTCACACATGTCTTTGGATTCAGGCGCAGGTTCCAATCAAATTCACAGTTCAAATTCTTTAATTCAAACGCAATAACTCAGTTTTGATATTGGTCCCTATTTTTTCATTTTAAATAGATATTTTATTAAAAAATTATAGCATTCCGAGTGATGAATATCAAAGTTAAGGTCCCAAGAGAAGTAAAATCAGAAGAGAAAGACATAATAAAATTGGTTTTTCAAAAGTATGTCCGGAAAAAGTGTCCTTTAAAAATAAACAATAAAAAATTGGTAGTGAAGCTACTAATGTGGTGGAAAAAATAAAACTGCCAGTTATTATCCCGAAAAGGGCACTACCCACAGACGTCGTTGCAGAAGACAGCGCCACGGGGCGTCGCCGTAGACTTACCTACGTCTTACGCAAACCGGAGACAATCGCAATGTATTTTTAAAACGAGACTAAAGAAAATTTTCCCCTTCTTCACCGTAGATCTAGGTTGTTAATGCAACTCAGGCTTATTTTAAATTGCGAGATAAGCATACCTCTACATAATAGTTTGCAAAATGTAGGTGCTAATATACGGAAGTATATAAATTAATACCTTCATTTTGCAAACTTTTTCAGGTCCTATGTTTTAAAGGACTAGCTTAGATAAATCTCAGGTGTATACACTCAAGTTTTGTTAACTATTTAAGGCCCCATGTAGGTCCGGGCCAGCTTATTGTCATCTATCGGGCTCGTTATTTGCAGTATAAGTATTACTAGATAGTAAAAAAAGGTCTGACCACTATTTATATAAAAACTTTAATTTAAGGTTTATTAAATGACTAAACCTGTGTAAGTACATAATTATATCTTACTTATTTCTTGAATAACATGAATCTAAAATTCAATTTCATTCTAAAATGCCACTAGTAAATAGTCTACTAGTGGCATTTTAGAATGAAATTAGAAATTTTAGAAAATCGCAAAGCCGCGTAAACTAACAAAAAGAGCAACACGCCGCATTCGCGACCGCGTTGAAAGGTTTCAAATTCAAAACGTCTCATTTTCAAATGCAGTAACAGAACACAAATGGCCGGATTTCTGGCGACACTTGAGCCGGAGGCTTTCAGCAAATGAGCGACGCTCTCAACGCTCTCGGTGCTCTCAGCGCTCTGAGCGGAGAAAGCAGTGAGCACAAAGGAGGCCTTTCGCTTCCACGGGTCTTATACACAAGCCCACATTAACGAGACCCCTAGACCTCCGTGCAAACTGACGCAAACAACGCCTTAGGCCTGCTTTGGTGCAGGGCCAAAGGTCTGCTTCAAATGGACGAGCTTTAATTCGCGTTGCACGTTTACAGAACGGTGCATAATTATTGTAATCTTCTTTTGCTTCAGTCTTTAGTTACGACACTTTTTCATGTCACTTGATTTTGATTTCAGCATTGTTATAACTATTACCTAATGTTACAAAAATTAACCCTGTGCCCCAACAGTGGGATGGATGATGATGCCTACACTCCTACAATACAGATAATTAATTTTTTGTTGGTTTTTAAAATCAGAAGCTAAATTAGGTATAATTATGGAAAAGAACAATAAAAGAGGGTATTTCTGCCCATCTTCGCACGTAGCTGTATATTGTGAACCATTGTTTGTTTTAATGAGCGTTCCATTTTAGGATCTACACTCCGAGCCATTAAAGATGATCCAATGCCGAAATAATTAAGAGCTTTTGTCGGCACGTGTGTATATAAGTATACAGCAGTGCCTGCTATGGTATTTTTGAGTAAGAGTACCTACTACATATTCAATTCTATAGTGGGCAAAGTTATCTAGAAGACGTAGGAACCTACAATGCTTGCTCCTAAAAAAAACCTTGGATTAAATTCTCCTGCACACCAAACGCGGGTCAGGAACAGAACAGAGGCGTTACTCTGGAAGTTTATTTCGTTCGATCGAGTCTTTGCGTCTTTGTCGCTGTTATCTTAACACGCAGTGACGTGAGAAAGACGGATAGATGTGAGTCAATCGTTTCAGAATAGTCCTCCTGGTCAGTAGC
Organism: Cataclysta lemnata; assembly: GCA_963931975.1. NCBI lineage: Eukaryota > Metazoa > Arthropoda > Insecta > Lepidoptera > Crambidae > Cataclysta > Cataclysta lemnata. The sequence goes on from OZ008339.1 coordinate 3,998,891, forward strand.
AGCGCGGGAGTCGGCACACTGAACGCAGCGGCAGTTTCAAAGCAGTTGCAACGCTGGACCGCGTTTAGTATGACGAGTTAGGCAGGCAGCAGGCTGAAAAATGTCGAAAGACACGGACTATGTAGACGAATTCATACTGCTTTTGCCGCAATACAAGAAGAGATAATATTTATTTCGAAAATCAAATTAACATTTATTTTTACGCACTAATTTAATTTTCATCCCACCATCTCGGAAAAGGCGTTTTTTCTCTTCGATATCTGAGTGCAAAAGCCGTTTTTATCCTCTAGAGGTTAAAGTAAATTTGAATTTAGAACATCGTGTGCAATGAGTTTGTGAATTCAAAACATCATTATACATAATATATTTATTTTCATCCCACCATCTCGGAAAAAGCGTTTTTGTTCTTCGATATCTGAGTGCAAAAGCCGTTTTTATCCTCTAGAGGTTAAAGTAAATTTGAATTTAGAACATCGTGTGCAATGAGTTTGTGAATTCAAAACATCATTATACATATTTATTTCTACCTCCATGGTGCCGAAATTGTCATGCAACCTATTTTAATTTGTTAAAAACTCAGACTCGGAACCTTCTTGGTGTACTTTTTTTGTAATTTGCTTTGCGCGCGCTATTTTCTTTTCACGTCATAAATTTGTTAAAACCTCGGAGTTCCGTGACGGTCAATCAGCTTGGCGTCCATCTTGCTTTAAACATTTTGATCGTCTACAACGCTTGCTGGATGCTTGAGTCAAGCATTTAAAAGCTTTTTAGGTCTGTTTGATTTGTTTACGCTAGTAACGGAACAAAAACATACAGAAAATCAACGTGCTTGACTCAAGCTGATTGACCGTCTCGGAACTCCATTAGGGACGGTAATTTTTATTAGGGACTTACAGGTGTGTCTGGATGAATGTTGCGGGTGTGACTGGGTGGATGGGTGGCTGTTGGAGGTGTGTCTGGGTGAATGGGTGTTTTGAGGGTATGTCTAGGTGAATGGGTGTTTTGTTGGTGTGTCTAGGTGAATGGGTTTTTGTGGGTGTGTTTGAATGGATGGGTGAGTATTGTGGGTGTTTCTGGGTGATTGGGTTTTATTTTGGGTGTGATTAGGTGTTTTGTGGGTGTTTCTGGGTGATTGAGTGTTTTTTGGGTGTTTCTGGGTTAATCGGTGTTTTGTGGGTGTTTCTCGGTGAATGGGTGTTTTGTGGGTGTTTCTGGGTGAATGGGTGTTTTGTAGGTGTTTTTCTGAGTGAATGGGTGTTTCTGGGTGAATGGATGTTTTGTGTGTGTTTCTGGGTGAATGGGTGTTTTTTGGGTGTTTCTGGGTAAATGGGTGTTTTATGGGTGTATCTGGGTAAATGGGTGTTTTGTGTGTTTTTCTGGGTGAATGGGTGTTTTGTGGGTGTTTCTGGGTGAATGGGTGTTTTTTGGGTGTGTCTGAGTGGATGGGTGTGTATTGCGGGTGTGAATGTTGTGGGTGTTTCTGGGTGGGTGTTGAGAGTGTGTTTGGGTTAATGGGAGGGTGTTGTGGAAGTTTCTGGGTGAAAACAGAAACTGTTGTGATTGTATTTTTTTTTTTGTGTTTGCAATTTCCTCGTTTGGGGGGATGAAAAGTTACGTGTTGCACTCGAGTGCAAAGATTTTTCACCTTGTGCTCTTTTGATTCCCTCGCTATCGCTCAGGATTCTAATTTTTAGAATCCTTTTTATTTTAGAATCCTTCGCTAGCTCGGTCATCAAAATTGAGCACGCGGTTAAAAAACAGCTTTGCACTCACGTACAACAAATAACTATTATCTTATCATTTATATCCATCACGCGGTTGTAAAAAAAATACAACAGTCGTGAACCGCTTTCGACGCGCTGCGCTGCGCTGCCCCGGTGAGGGATGCTAACATGATCGCCATAGTTATTAAAATGTCTTGACTAGATGTCTTGACGTGATCCGCCGTGGAACAAAATAAAAGAATAGTTATCTTTCAAACTGCACGTGTAATATTGATTGAATCGAAGATGTTACAATTGAGCACTATTAAACAGGGGATAATTAATTTATTAAAAGTAGCCTAAAGTTAATGTGGTAGCCAGTCCCCAGGCAGATGTCAAAGAGACCGTTTTATGCAGGAAGCGCGGCAAGCTGTCAAACCATAGCTGCGTTCCAAAACTAATATACTACAATACTCCTTCTTACAAATTCAAGCGCTGTGGAGGCTTTATATTTCTTTTGGCACGACTAACAATTTGCTCATTTACTTTAGTATTGTTTTCCGACTCATTGCCCTTTTCATTTACACTTTTGTTATTATTACTAGAATCAGATAAGTTTGAATTTGAAGGTAACTTCTCTTCTGTTATAACGCTGGGCAATGTTTCCAAAACAACTTGCTGTGGACAGTTCTGTTCATTATTATGAAATATAACATTTTTGTCAGGAATAAAGTCATTTGAATAATTCTTATTATTACAATTTTGTGTTTCAGAAAGTATGTCCTTTTTGTTTGAAAAATCACAATCTAAGTTTTCCTCCTTATTCATTAAGTTTTGTGGCAAAGAACCTATGATTTGGTCCAGGTGTCTTTTCCAAATTAATCCTTCATCTATTACCTTGCATAAGTATGTTCTTTGTCCCAAGACTTCATCAATAATACATTTTACAAATTGTTTCTTATTAGGATGCCTATAATCTCTACAATAAACTATTTCCCCTTCTTTAAATTTTTCGTTCCTTTTACCTTTGATTTCCCTTACTTTATTTTCCTTTCTGTTTAATAAATCAAATCGAGTTTTGAGTTTCCTTTGAAACATTAATTCTGATGGTGCTATTCCTGTAATTGTATGAACTGAATTTCGGTAATGAAATAGATAACGATTCATTAATGTTTCAAAAGTTACATTATTGTTATTTTTATCTTTAAGAGATTTTATTAAACTGGACTTGAAACTTTTCACTGCATTTTCTGCAAAGCCATTTGTAGCTGGATGAAAAGGTGGAGAAGTTTCATGTCTTACACCATTCATAGTTAAAAAATTAGAAAATTCTTTAGAACAAAATACAGTTGCATTATCCGTGACAACAGTTTTAGGCAACCCAAATCTACAAAAACATTCTCTGAACTTTTCAATAGTACTTTGAGAATCTAAACTTTTCATTACAAACGCTTCTGGCCACTTAGTGTAAGTATCTATAATTAACAATATATTCTTACCATTAATAGGACCTAAAAAATCAGCGTGTATGCGCTCATAAGGTACACTAGTCTTTGGCCATGATGTTACCATTGATTTTTGAGGTTCAGGTCTCATAGACATACAAATGTCACAAGATTTTACATAGTCCTCTATAGCATTGTCTAAGTTTGGCCACCAGAAATAAGAACGAGCATTATTTTTCATTCTGACTATACCTTCATGGGTTGAGTGCAATTCCTTTAATAATGAAATATGTAACTTTTTTGGAATAACTACACGATATCCCCACATTATTACACCATGATCAATGTACAATTCAGACTTTCTTTGTAAAAATGGCTTTAATACATCATTAGTGTTATTATTAGGAAAACCATATCTTATCATATTGAACACCATGCTTAATATGGGATCTCTTCTTGTTTCTGACCTAACTAAATGCAAATCTATAATATTTTGGTTTTCAATTAAATTTATATAATCGTATTCATTTTTGACATTATTTATTGAATTATCAATGTAATTTAATGGTAACCTAGACATACAGTCCGCCTTTACATTTTCAATTCCTTTTATGTGTTTAAAAACATAATCAAAACCTGCTAAGTATAGAGACCATCTCTGAAGTCTACCTGCAGCCATTTGTGGCAAACTTTTATTTTCAGCAAATAAAGCTTGTAGAGGCTTGTGATCAGACTGTAATTCAAATTTAGTACCAACTAAATATTGATAAAATTTCTTTACTGACCAGTAAATAGCTAACGCTTCCTTGTGTATCATAGAGTAACCTTTCTCTGCCTTAGAGTACACTCTAGAAATAAAACTAATTGGCCTTTCTGATCCATCTGGAAAAGTGTGACTCAGGACTGCTCCAATACCATTTTGTGAAGCATCACAAGCTAAAGTTATAGGTAAATTTCTATTATAATGAGTTAATACTTTGTCGGACACTAAATCATTTTTAACAATTTTAAAACTTTTTTCACATTGCTCAGACCAATGAAATGGACAATTTTTTTGTAATAAGTTATAAAGAGGCTTTAAATTTGAAGCTAATTGCGGAATGAACTTAGAGTAATAATTTACCATGCCTAACCATGATCTAACTTCTGAAATATTTTTGGGTGCAGGAGCCTTTATAATAGCTTCTATTTTTGAGTTATCTTTCTTTAATCCTTCCTTTGAAATGATATGACCCAAATATTTAATCTCGTTTTGGAAAAATAAACACTTTGACTTATTCAATGTAATACCAAAACTTTTAAAACGTTGTAAAACTTCTTTCAAATTTTGTAAATGCTCGAGGTCATTAGACCCTGTCACTAGGACATCGTCGATGAAGTTAACAACTCCCCTTGCTCCCAAAAGCACTTTTTCTAGTTTAGATTGAAAAATAGCACTTGCTGGCTTGGTGCCATAAGGTAACCTATTTAATTTATATATGCCTCTTGACGTAGACCATGCTAAAAGTTCTCCTGTATCATTATCTAAAATCAGCTGATTAAAAGCATTTTTTAAATCTAATTTTGTAAATTTTTGACCTCCCTGCAATGCTGCAAATATCTCCTCTATTCTTGGCAAAGGATGGTTAAAATCTTTTAAGTATTTATTAATTGTAATTTTATAATTGGCACAAAGTCTTAATTTACCATTTTCTTTTACAACAGGAACTAAAGGTGTACCCCATCTAGAGTTTTCAATTTTGGTAATGACCCCCTCTTTTTCCAATATTTGTAATTCAATATCTACACTACTTTTAAAAGCATGAGGTATTGGTGAAGGTTTATGGAAAATTGGCTTAATGTTGTCATTAATTAATTCCAACCTAACTATTTCACCCTTAATTTGTCCTAATTTACCTTTGAAAATGTCATCATATTCTTCTAATAATTTATTTAAACTTGGTTGTGTTTGGAAGCTCACTGAATGTAATGTTATGAAATCTGAAATATTTAATTTAAATTTTTCTATTAAGTCTCTTCCAAACAAGCTCCTACAGCCTTCTTTTACAATAAGTAAACTACACTTTTGTGTTTTAAAATTATTGATACTTAAATTTACAATAATTTGCCCTATTGGCTTTAATACTTGGCCATTATAAGCTTTTAATTCAATACTTGTCTTATGTAAGGTACAATTAGTGAAATGATTTTTGTATACTTGGTATGGAATGCAAGATACAGCAGCACCAGTATCTAGTTCAAATTGAATTTGTGTAGAATTAATATTACAATTAATAAAAAATGGAGAAATATAGTTAATGTCTTTTGAATTATTTTTCGGTTCGGTTATAAAAATGTCCAAGTTGTCACTAGACGCACAAATACTTACATTATGAGCTTTTTTACTCTTACAAACTGATGCCAAATGTCCAATTTTTTTACAGTTTTTACACTTGTATTGTTTATACTTGCACTTAGAAAAACTATGATTTCCTTTACCGCAATGAATACACTTTAACACTTTATCTTGACTAACACTATTTTTAGAAGATTCACTGTATTCTTTTGAACACTTATTGCCTGAAAATTTATTTTGATAACTTGTCACTTCATTGACACATGCTGACCTCTCCCGTAGCGCAGACTCCTTATTTAATGCAACCTCTAATAATTCTGAGGCAGTTTTATTAATAGACTCCTCACATAGCCTCTCTTGAATAATGCCTGGTAGCATGCCTGTGACAAATTTGTCTTTTACTCTTTCTTCTAATGTTTGGGCGAACTCACATTCAGCTGCGGTCTCCCTGACGCGCTGGTACCAAGAGTTGCAATTTTCCCCTTCTGCCTGGCATAATTTGTCAAATGTTATGCGTCTTCTAAAGTGTGAAACTCTTATTTCGTATCTTGTTTTGAGAGCTTGCTCCAATTCTTTAAATGTTTTGTCTTTCAATAGACACGGGTAAAGAAAAGCTTTTAAAGTTTTATACACATCTTCAGTGATGGAAATCAACAAAATTGAGGCTTTTAGCTCCTCTTTTGTATTTGTGGCCTTAAAATGTTGCTCTAACCTTTCAAAGAATATGGCCACATTATCCCCCTCAGCAAAATGTTTAAAACTTACTGAGTTTGCATTTGAAGTAGACATCTTCGTAATTATTTTTCACTCGTCGCCATGTAAAATGTCTTGACTAGATGTCTTGACGTGATCCGCCGTGGAACAAAATAAAAGAATAGTTATCTTTCAAACTGCACGTGTAATATTGATTGAATCGAAGATGTTACAATTGAGCACTATTAAACAGGGGATAATTAATTTATTAAAAGTAGCCTAAAGTTAATGTGGTAGCCAGTCCCCAGGCAGATGTCAAAGAGACCGTTTTATGCAGGAAGCGCGGCAAGCTGTCAAACCATAGCTGCGTTCCAAAACTAATATACTACAGTTATTCAATAGCACGGGCCCGCGCTCGAACTGCTTCTGCCCTGAGGCGTTACTCTGGAAGTTTATTTCGTTCGATCGAGTCTTTGCGTCTTTAGGCGGATTGATGTGAGTTCGTTCGTTCGGAGTTTCAGAGTAGGGCCCCTGCTCCCGCGCTGCCTGGTTTGTGATCCGGCGGTTGCAGTGCGGCGCCGCGCGGAGCATTTCGAGCGCGGGCTTGCGTTAAAATTTGGTGTAACGCAGTTCAAAGAGTTTCTTAATACAACTTGCGCAGGCCCGCAATCAAACTGCGCTGCTACTGACCTGCGTTTGGTGTGCAGGAGCCTTTAAGAAGGAGCTTTAGGGCCTGTTTCACAATCGACAAGTAAGTTCGAAGTAGCTTACTTCGCAGATCATTTGACAGTCATTGTAATATGAAATATATGACAATTGAACTCAACCCACCCCAAATCTCTCCCGTGGGTGTCGTACAAGGCTAAATCAGTGATGAGGAATGGGCAGCAGCGTTCCTCTTATACCTATCACCTAGCAAAGTACTGCGACTTTTGTGCCCGATAAATGGCAATAGGCTCGCCACCTGGGAATGGTGGGTGTTAGTGCACTTCTGCCTACCCCTTTGGGGATATAGGCGTGAATTATGTATATATGTATGTGAACTGCCTTACATGTCATTTGTGAAACAGGCCCTGTCTCGTAAACTGTGACTAAAAAGTAACATTTAAATATCACGAGAAGTGAAAAGTCTGATAATTGTTTCTTAATAAATTGACAGGTTTAAATTTTAATGTGAATTGTTTTCAAGTGTGACCGATTCTCCGGTGGTCCTTGATGATGTGCAAAGGAGATGTTCCAAAATGCCCCATGTATTTGTACACTATCCCAAAAAATTTACAAGAAATAAAAGATTCTAGGAAAATTGCAAATAAATATAAATAATGTATAGTTTTTTGACTTAAAAACCTTTTAAACCATTAAAATCGCATACATTTGGAGGTAAGTTTCTGTAGATACATTGTACTCTTTGGAGGTAAGTACCTATACCCATCTAATGTCAAATAAAATACGTCCGTCAATGTTATAAAGTGACATCTTCCCAACATCTCCCTTCCGCCATGACCGTAGGCTACTGTTGTGTTGCAATCTATGGCGAAACCAAAAAAACAGACTGTTTTATAAATTATTGCCTTCATTTTGAATAACTGTACAAATATATGGGCCAGACTCCATACATTTTGGAACATCTTTATTACTACGAGTAAGCTGCAGTGGCGAAGCCAGTATAGGCACTCTGCGGTCTTCGTTGAAGCTATTTTGACAATTTTCGTTTAAATTTCCACAGAGGCTTGTTTGCGACAATAAATAATGTCATTGGCGTTTCTGAGAAGTTAAAGGCGAGCTAATCGTTGTTGTCACGGACTATGATTTATGCCCGGGCTCTCGGGATTATATTTACAATAACCAGCACCTAGTTTCGAGAGATTCTAAGTTGTAATACCGTGTAATAAAGTTCAAAATCTGTAGTAGTTAACTGAGCGTTTAGTGTGGAAAAACAAAATTTTTGTTTTTGGTAAAGTCAGATTACACAAGAGTGTCAAAAGTTATATTCGACAATGTTTTGTTAATTGCATACAGTAATACTGAAATACTAACTTACCGAGTAATTTCATCTTTTACCAAATATTATAGATTACTTTTTTCATCCCAGTCATTCTGTTCGGTCATCGGTCTCTTGATAATAATAAGTATTATGGTCCTTTCTATCACTTCTCTTACTTTGATTCATCATAAGCACGTTTCCGGTGTTATGAATGATATGAATTGAAATGCCGTGTGATGACGGCAGAGCAGAATATCAATTGTCACCATCCCCATATATCCCGCGCGGGTGTCATACTAGGCGACAAAGGGTAAAAGTAAGCGATGAGGCAGCGTTTCTCTTATAGCACCTATCAATATACGGCGACTTTTCTGCCCGATAAATGGCAATAAGTTTATATTTATATATATGGCAGCTGGGCAATAAAGATTAAAATAAATAAATAAATAATTTTGGCTCAAATACATACTTACATAGATACTATCGCGATGAGAATGAAAGAGGTCTGCACATCACCAGTATTTCGACACGTAGTCCGCGTAAACAGTGATCAGTTGAACGTGAATGGAGCATTACTTCAAGTTAGGAGCCAAATGGGCCGGATTGTAACTTAGCGTTAGGGCGTCACATTAAAGTTGTTGGGCAATGACCACAGCCCGAAGTCACGTTCGATTTTTATAACCTATTTCGTCTCGAAATAGCTTTTGTATATACTCACTATAGTTAACTTGACCATAGGATAGGAGTTCCATGGCCTATGTCCAACAGAGGGTGTCGCTCAGCATAACGTATTATTTTATTTTTTATTTTATTTTATTTTATTTATTTAGGAAACAAACAATTAATTAATACATAAAATTAAAAAAAATTATAAATAACACATAAATCAGCAAAGTTTCCTCAGATAATTATGATATAAATCAAACGAATCAATTAATAAATATTTAAAAAAAATGTGATTAACAATATGGGTACATACAATTAAAAAAAAAACCATTAACGTTTATATACTGCATAAAATTAAACAATGTCAAAAGAGAAAATAGAATTGAAATAAATTAAAGAATACCAAATTAACATTTATAATAATAAAGAGAGAGAATAAAAATAAAGTACAAAATCAAATTAAAATTATTTGTCAAAAAATTTGGGCCATTAAAATAAAATAGATTTAAAAAAAAGTAAAATGCATTATGATCATAATTTTAAGGCGGGTACAACAAATCTCTAATTTGTTTCTTAAAGTGTAAAACATGATTACAGTTGAATGGATCAATTATTTTAAAACTTCTGTTGAACATTGCGCAAGATCTAAAAAGAAAAGTGTTACTCACATAATTAGTTCTTGCAAAAGGCAACGAAAACAATTTTAGGGAACGGGAACTTGTCCGAGGGCATCTCAATGATATATTTTGTAGGAGAAAAGGAGAATCAACAAAATTCTTCAAAATCTTAAATAAAAACATTTGATCTCTTTCAATGCGCCGATCCTTAAGTGACGGAATACATGGAACTGGTTGGTCATAACGTAAAGCTTTAAACTGTATATGCTTGGTAATTATATTCCGGATTTTCTCAATAGAATCAATTCTATTTTGGTACTGGGGATTCCATACAGTCGATGCATATTCTAAGATGGAACGAACATATGAATTAAACAACACCAACATTGTAGAGCATAACTTAAAATCTCTGCTAGTTCTAAGTACAAAGCCAAGCATTTTAAATGCTTTAGCTGTTATATGATCAACATGATAATTGAAGGATAACTTACTGTCCAAGTAAACGCCTAAGTCTCTCACCTCGGCCACCCGAGTAATAGGTTCCTTATTAATGCAATAGTCATATTTTATTGGTCTCACTTTACGGGTAAACGTTATAGACTTACATTTTAAAGGATTAAGCAATAGGTGATTATTATTACAATAAATTACCAGGTCATTAAGATCATTTTGGAAAAGAACACAGTCAGAAAGATGCCCAATTTTTTTAAATATTTTCATGTCATCAGCATAAATCAAAACTTCACAATGTTTCAGTACGGTCACTACGTCATTTATAAATAAGTTAAATAAGAGTGGACCAAGGTGAGAGCCCTGTGGCACACCTGATGTCACAGGAATAAAGGAGGAACAGAAGCCCTTAATAGTGACTGCCTGACTTCTATCTCTTAGGTATGACTCTAGCCATCGCAGAAGATCTCCATGAATACCAACTTCACCAATCTTCTCAATCAAAATATCATGTGGAATTTTATCGAAGGCTTTGGAATAATCAGTATAGACAACGTCCACCTGATAACCACGATCCATGGCAGCCGCCACTTTGTGAACAAATTCACAGAGATTGGTTTCAGTTGATTTTTGATTCACAAAACCATGCTGTTGGTTGACAATTAAAGGTCTTAATAAGGGAAATATACTATCATAAATTATTTTCTCGAAAAGCTTTGGAATAGTACTTATTTTGGAAATGGGTCTATAATTTTCTATATTGTGTCTATCACCAGATTTAAATATGGGTACAACATGGCAACGCTTCCATATTGTTGGCATTTTACCAACACTTAGAGATAAATTAAACAAATAGAATAATGGGAGAGAAAGAACTCTATGACACAGTTTTAAAAATATCGGAGGAACCCCATCAGGGCCACAACTCTTAGTGGTGTCAAGCTTGTTCAAATATTTCTCAACTATGCCAACCGAAACTTCGACAGATCCAATAGATGCAGCGTGGAAACTGTCTGTCGATGCCTGCGGCAAGTGTGATTGTGGTGTAAAAGAAGAAGAAGAGGAGGAAGATAGAGGCCGCTCAAAAGCTGACTGAAAATAACTATTAAAAAGTTTACTTATCTCCATTCCATCACTAGATATATGATTTTTTAGAAACATTGTGTCAGGAAACTCGAAAGTACATTTTTTCGACTTCACAAAGGACCAAAAATACTTGCTGTCAGTTTTAATTTGCATTTCAGCTTTCACAATAAATCTATCATAACAATCAATCTGAACTCTTTTTTGTCGATCTCTCAAGAGGCAAAAGGTGTCATAGTCGGCCTGGCAGCCATAGATTTTCCATTTTTTGTGAAATTTTAACTTTTCTTTTATTAATTTAATAAGAGCAAGAGAAAACCAAGGCGGGTAACGGTTATCATGTTTGAATGTCTTAACCGGAACATGCGCCGAAATAACCCTATTAATTTTATTATAAAAAACAGTAACAGCTGCATCTATATCAGTACATTCCAGAAGATCCTCCCAATTAATCAATGCTATTTCATTATTAATGATATTATAGTCAGCTGTACGGAACAATCTCACAGTCCGAGGCAGTCGGCGAAGCCTGCTGGGTAACAAAAAGTGTATTTGAACCTCTAACGCAGGATGGTGCGCATCTTCAACTACTAAGGGCTGCCTACACTTGGAAACAACGCATTCACTTCCACTAATTACCAAATCCAATAGTCGATCACTGCAATTATGTATGCCGTTGTATTGACTAAGGTTAGTAAATGCTAAGAAACTTTGTAGGGCCCTCAGAATAGGGTCACCATTATCATCACTATTAGCAATACATAATGCAGAACCTGTATGGGACCATTGAGCAGATGAAACATTGAAATCTCCTAAAATTAGGTATTGGTCATCCGGACTGCCAGTAACCATGTCAGAAATGTTCTCAAAGAATTCACAAAGACATTCGAAATGCAAAGGACAATGAGGGAAATAACAGCAAAACACGTGTAATGATTCGGTCTTAGAACGTGAATTAAGCTGAATCGATACCAAAATCGATTCAGCAGCCGAGCCAAGCATATTTGACACCACAGTAGAGCGCACCGAGAGATGACGGCGGACTGCTATGAGCACTCCTCCGCCAAAACGGTCTCCGCGCGAATTATAATCGCGATCGCACCTATATACATTGTACCGAGAATCAAAGAGTTCCATATCGTAAATACCAGGTAAAAGCCAAGTCTCACTTAAGCATATAATATCAAAGTCAGCCTGCATCATGTTACGGAAAAATATATTCGTTTTTGTACGTAAACCACGGACATTCTGGTAATAGACAGTAATTTCTCCCAATGGAGCCATTTTTATTTAAAAACTAAACAAATACAAATTATAACACATAAAGGACGAGCATCAAGTGAACATCTAAAGCACAATGATGTACAAAAACAACATACAAAATAATTAATGAATACTAGAAATATCAGATTAATGTCAAAATAATTAATAATAAAAATATAGAAATGTAAAATGTCATAATTGCTAATAAAATTTAAATATACTGTAAGGGAATAATTATTGATTAATAAAAGTACATAATGAGATGTCATTGAATACGATGCGGAATAATATGCGGAATAAAAATATCTACAGTTTGGTAAGTTAAAAATGTCACGATAATTAAAATACAAACGCACTAAGAGGCAAAAACTGAAAAACAATAAATAAACAATAATAACACATCGATGAGAGCGGTCGGACAAGTTAGGGACATATACTTTACGTAACAAAACAAAATTAATACCAATACTAAACGCAGTGAGACAAAGGTATAAACCTATTTGATCTTGTTTAAATCCGATTCACAAGCAATATGAATAACAGGTGCGGTATCGGAACGACGCACCTTGATTGAGCAGTTTTTTACCCAGACATATTTATAAGCCTTGTCCCTACAGGTGGCCTTGACACGCTGTAATAAAGCTTTATTTCTGCTCGTCAGATGGTCATTGAAGTTAATAAAGGAGTCACCGGGGATACCTATATCACTACATTTAAGACGTAATTTTTTGGTATATGACAAAAATTCGTCCTTCTTCCAGCGAGCCAAAAAACGCACTACGATCGGTTTAATCTTTTTGTTTTCGTTACTTTTAGGTGCCACCCTAGTCACAAAATCAATGTCATAAGCCGGGTCCACAGGAAACTGCGCACGAATGGATATATCCTTCAAAATGTTCAAGAGGTTTTCACCTTTCCTCTCCGGAACACCATAAATTTCTACATTGGAGCGCCTCGCCCACTGCTCGCGGTTGTTATTTTCAGTGTCGGCGCTACAAATAGACCCTTTAAGCGCACCGACCTCCGCTTTGAAACCAGAAAGTGATTTAATTTCCTTTTCGAGATCGTCTACCCTCTTAGACAACAGTTCATGCTGACTATTAATAAATGTCAAAGAATCCCTGATGCTGGAAATCTCTTCTCTAAGTGACTTAAATTCTCTAGCAACTGCCTTAGTAATGGATCTGTCAATCTCAGCTCTCAATGCTGCAATCTCCTTGGATATTAACGCTGAAATCTCACTGGTTATAAGGTCTTTTACAGTTTGTAATGACACAACAGATGACGGAGGATTCTGCAGAGGAGGAGGGGAGTCCCCGCGCGAGCCGCCTCTGCACTTGTTCACATTATCTATCCCCGTATGCTGATTCCGAACATTCACTTGTGGGCTTACCGGCGTGTTGTCATTTCTGATTGCTTTAGGAAGGACTGACGAGCAATCAGGGCACAACCACGACTTTCTAAAATCATTTGTCACCTTTTTCTTTTCCGTCGGGAACACACACGCAACATGGTGATTTAGTTTACACTTTGTGCAAACCAACGCGGCAACAGCGCCATCTACCGAAGAGCCACAGCAAGAGTACTTCATATTTCAAATCACCAAAGCAGCATAAAAGTGCGGAGGGCAAGCTAGCGAGCAAGCGAACACACTTAGCAGACACACTTAGCAGATTATGATGATGTCTTCACTTTTTTTAAAGCCATTTACATATATTTACATTATATTTGCTGTGACCAAATCGTAGAATTGATCACTTCATGATGTGGCCGACCATTTCATGAAATGGTTGCATTTCATGAAATGGCCAGCTAAAACTGACCATATCATGATATGGTCTGGCCAGATCAATGAATAAACAACGTTTAACGATATGAACAGCTAAACGCACGGGTATTTCATGATATGGCCAAACATTATTGATCATATCGTAAAACAGTTACATTAACCACCGTAAGAGGCGCTTATTTCGGCCACATTCCACATCATAAAGTGATCATTTCTACGATTTGGCCACGACATATATTTAATTATTACGTATATTTGTAGGTACCTATTACAATTCTAGTTTCCACAAAACTTACCAATGTGGGTTAAATGTGGTCTTTATAGAGGGGACATGTCGTTAAACATTTACCTACTGTAACTGTTGACATATTATCCGTCAACAAAAAATTATGTAATTGACTCCTCGCACCTTCCACCGCCGTGAAAATGCGTAGAACCTCTACATATAGACATTTTTTGGGTACTGATATGATAGTGTAGATCACTAACGCCTTGGGGAAGGTACCCCAACAGTGTAAGGCAGACCACCCACAGCCCAAATAAGAATGGTGTCGGTCATGCGGCCGGCTGTAAAACCTAAGCCAAAACCTTGAGCTTTCACTCCCTCCGCCTATCGGTCTTGTCCTCACTTTACTATACATTCGGTCAACACTATCACCTTTCCGATGTGATTGATGATTATTAATTTAGGACGATTGGATGGCTAGATGACCTTTGACCTGTATCAATGGAAAGGTTTACTACACCAACCTTAGATAACCTGGGAGCATTGTAGGAAGATGATGAGATTTCCTCTTTGGATAGGTGTGCTGTAGTTAGTGGTTCGCCCAACACCATTTGGGGTGGCAATCTCGCTCAAATTTGACTTCATGACAATAGTACCTATGCTACACAGATTATGTAGGTTAATTTATTTTATTTATTACTTTGAACTGGTAGGTAACTATATTAGTGAATAATAGATTTCGTTTTGTTAATACGTAAGAAAACAACACACTTTTATTTATTTATACTATATTCGAATATAAAATATTAAATAGGTATAATAATAAGTCATTTTTCAAAATATAATCACAAATAATTAATGCATAAAATACTATTTTTTTTTAAATTTCATTTGGTGTCACCATAAAAGGTAAAATTTGCTGTTATAATACTTTTCCATCAAAAACCTCATCTGAATAAAAATATTTGGAAATAAACAATGAGTCAAAGACGATACTATTACCTACTCTAACTTATAATACAAAACATTATGCAAAAACCTAAAATAAGATATTACAGGCAGTGACTTATCATAATTATTATTGTTTAAATGGACTTCATTATAGGACTATTATAATATTAATATATCTCTTAAATTCAGGCACATGTACTCTCAGGCAAAACATAATATGTACGGCTCGGGAATGTAATATTAAAAATGAAAATAGATGACATATGTCGACAAAATTCAAAATAATAATGTTAAGCTATTTTTCCATGTCAACACATTGTAAACCGAAATGTCTTGATAATTATGATAACTAGACTCATGGACGAGAGAAATTTAAAAATTTAACTGCTGCAACTATAAAAGGGCTTGTATTTGACTTATCACCATACTAATAGCCGAAGAAGTAAACGCTCTCCAAAATAAGATGATTCCCAAATTTTGGTGTCAGTAGGAGTATTATGGTGATCATTTCATTTACATTTTTTTGGTGTTTCAATATTATTTCGCCATATAGCTACCCATAATAATTATAAATACTTCGGTTTTTCTCATCCGTAAGACTCATCACTAACATTCAGTATAACAGAAACAAATTAATAACAATTCCATTAGGCCCTGAACTTTAAAATAAATTGCAATAATACCTACTTAAATCTCTATCTTATATATGAAATCAATATGATGACTAATAATTACGATAAAGCTTACAATTTTGTGCTTTCAACAACCCAAACTTCCGACTTTTCACAACGTTTAATACTCGAAGAAGTAATACGTGTAACAAATTGCGCTCTTTCAAGTAAATACTATTGGCGAAGCGTCTTACAATGAACCATGAGTATTCCTAATCTCTAAGTCGGTCCAATATCTGCTGCCTTTTATAGGAACAATAATAAAGTGTGCGCATATTTAGACAGGTCGCTTAAGAAATACAAAAGCGACGAAACTCATAATTGCATTCATGCGAAACTAGTCTTATAGTCCTATATTTAGAACACAAAGTGTCTCTAATTCGAAGTATGTTTTATTTGTATATTTTATATTGAACGAGGTGTGCGAACTCATAATACAGACTCAATATGAGAGGTATGCACAGTAGGTACTGACAAAAGGCTGTGCTGCAAACAAATGACAGCGCTGCTTATTATTTTGGCAAATGACAGTCCTGCTAATAATTTAGGCAAATTAACGGCGCTGCTAATAATTTAGGCAAAGTGACAGCGCTGCTAATAATTAAGGCAAATTGACAGCGCTGCATAAACACCGCCAAATAACGTCACTGCAGGCTGCCGTGTTATTGTCTTCTGCATAACAGATTGACAGCAGATATATTGGACAGTGACAACTAAATTATTAAGATCTATCGATACCTTAAAATACAATATTGTCAGCCATTATTCTCCTGCTGCACTTAGCGCGACCTCCTCACGCTCCAACATTTGCTACCCAAGCAAGGGTGCCTAAAACCGCCCCAAATATACGGTTTCCACCACCTTAAAACTGTACTTTGCTGCCATATAAATATACCATTGTCCAAGTAATTGTTAACAAGTGTTGGGAAATGGGTCTCGCAAAGCATCTGGAATCATTCATAACAATTTTTACAATACGTGTTTTTTATTTACCACATTTGAATTTCTCGTCTAGTAAATGCACTCTGATCTCTTATTGGTTAAATCAGAAACATAATATTATTAACTTGAGGACTTTGTTTGCATGGATTAACTTAAATGTTTGAAGTGTTCTTATTAGTTTAAATGAGTAAAATCATTATATGATTTGATTTTTGACACAAAATACTACAACAAAAAAAAATTCTTAGATGGTTTCAGCCTTTACAATAAGACCCAAGTTTTGCCCAACACTAATTAAGCTTACTAAATTTATGTCCTAAAAACGACAGTTGCAGTTGGCATTTTCTAAGTTATAACAATGTGGGCATAATAATTCGAATTCATTATTTAAAACATCGAGTATATACATACATCTCTATAAACTTTATATAATATTAAATACATCTCACAGCTCCCGATAAGGCTTCGTAATTGGCCAATATTGAACACATGTTTGGAGGCGATGTCAGCTTTAGTAAAATTCACCCTTATCAAAGCAATACAGTTGTTTATTGAGAAATTTTATCTTGGGCGACCTTTAACAAAACTGACAAGCACCGTAGGACATACACGTCGGATATTTATAATAACAATTTAATTTTATATGTACAGGCACATGCGGAGTTAGGTGAAGATTGAATCTCCCAAATGCATGTCGCATTATATCTAATACTGTTGCTGAATGGGCAAACTTATTTTAAGTACGTCCTTTTTTCAATGGATTTGTATATATTAGTGACTTTATGGAATATATACAAGGTACAAAAACTATTTACTATTATATTATTATGACATTGTTGACAGGAGTATACCCAATTCAGTATTTATCGTTAGAGAAATAAGAAATAGAATATTACGAAAGATGAAATTGACTTTAGGCATTAGATAGAATGCGACAGCGTAGTATATATAATACCATAATAAGTACCATCGTACCGTGCCATTATTTTATAGGAAAATTCAAGAGGGTATACGAAATCATGGGAGGCCGTTTTAGGGAATCGAAGATAGTAAGTGAGATTAAAGATTGAATCAGACATTTAGACAGATAATTAGACAATTTTACAGATATAAATTTTACGACATTCAACAAATTGTACTACATAATCAAATCGAACAGTAATTTATATCAGAAAAACATTTAATATTGTCTACTTTACAGTGACATAGTTAATAAATAGGTATATAATAACATATTTTGGCAATTAAAATTATTGGAAATGTTATAGTTATAAAAATTATTATTATTATTATTTTCAGATAAGATCAATTTATTGTGCTTCAAACATGCAGATCTTGTAAGGAGATACATGCGTAACGAAGACGAAATAATACTTGTAAATAGTACATTTTGTGAGTATAATAATAGTTAAAAGGATGGTGAATTGTGTATAAGATTACCATTGCGATTTTATATTTCAGTCTTTATTGAGATTCTTAATCGAATTATCGTCGAAATCAAATCTGAGTAAAAGTCGTTACCACATATAAAATAATCGATTGCAAAATCATCAAAAGGCCGACCCAGTATAAAGTCGATTCATTATCTTGGTAAAAAATTTAGATTCTGTTTTCTGCAGTCATAGTCATAGACTGCATAAACAATATGAGCATAGATTGTAAATAAATAAAAATGTCGCCAGTTGCTCATCAATTCTCTGAATTCGTTTGAGTTCCATTGGAACCTGTCAAATGGGTTTAAAAAAGTCGACTGTCACTCGATCATCTAGGAGGGTTCTTAATTCGAAATTCGACTGTTGGGTTAGGTGCGTGGTGCGTAGAGCGCTCGGTAGGGGTCGCGGGCGTGACGCGTGTGACGTCACACGGCGGCAGGAGAGGCTGATTGTCAGTGCCACTTCGCCTTTTGCGCGAAAATGTCCGCGCGCAAGTTTTGTGCGAAGCAGATGCCCAGGATCTATAAAATCGAATAATCAATAAATACCAGGTGCTCTCGATTTCCGAAGAAACCGTTTTGTGACAATAACGGATTGTATTTGTTATATTTGTATTGTGTTGGTATTGGAATCAGTGTACCTACCCAAATGACGAACTATCCAAATTAATCCGGGCTCAGAGCCTTCGATTAACTTTGATGAGTACCTAATACAAAAAAAATGTCAAGAAAAACTAGACCATACAATAGACCCAGCAAGAATAGGGACTTATTTTGAATTGACATTTTTTTTGTATTAAGTAGGTACTCATTAATGTTAATTGGCATCTCAGAGTACGGTTATCAGAAATAATTGATTCATGACATTACGAATTACTACATATAAGTCTGATGAGTTGAGGTTATAGATTGGAGAATTTGATTACTTGCTTGTGGTCTGACTTGCTGTTGACCACACAGTAGTGGATAGCTTACTAAGGATAATGTTATTGTTAAGGATATTGTTATCTTAGAATAAATTTATCAGCGCTGTAACTTATCGGGGGTCACATTTAATTATGACTAGGTAGTCAAAATAAATCCGAAAAATCCAATTAACAACACAATAATATCATAAATGCCAACACGTTTTTATTCACAAGTACAATCCGATGTTAGTACCTCTAGTGTTGGTTTGAACGGTGCAAACGTAACTATAGCGTCCGTGTTATGACGTTTTAATTCTCGACCTTATTTTCTTGCCGATTAATGTCATAATTTTACTGTAACGCGATAGTAACGTTTGCACATTTTCAAACTTACACTGGAGGTACTGAACAATTACATAATATATAGTGTAGACATTAAAAAATGGTTATACCCTAAATATAACTAGATTCTAAGTGCAATCTACAAAATCAAACTTACTTGTGCAAAAGCGGTACAAACAGCAGACGTGGCTACAATCAACAGGTTGTGGTCAAACCACTCCTCGGCGGCCTCTAAGCAGCCTTTGTCATATATTATCTTAGCTATATCAAAACTCTAAAACAAAAGAAAACAAACATCTAAATAACTAACTACATACTGGCATTGTGATACTACCAAAATTAAATTAGCTAAACACAATTAAACTTCAAAACTAAATAGTATCTAAAAATAAGTGTATCTTTTCTGTGAATCGGAACGTTTTCCATACATACTCGTACCGTAAGATATACTAAAATATCTAATCCAAAGCTGCGTCCACTAAAAGCGACGTGCCTTTATATCTACATATTTCTACGGCACAAACAAAACTACATACATACATAATGTCACGCCTATCTTCCACAGGGGTATACAGTGACCACTTCTTTCCACTTGCTACGATCCTTACATAGGTACTTCTTTCATGCATGCCCGTTGGTTTCGGGTACTCTTGACCTGGCCCTTTTTAATAGACTTTCAAATTGACTGAAAGATCCGCCTAGGCCATCCCCTTCCGATTTTTCCATTCCCTTCTGCCATATAAATGCTTTTTGTCATAGGCATGATGACTAATTTTGAAACACTACACCATATTTTTATTAAGTATCTACTTTAAATTATAGTTTTGTATAATTTTAAGATTTTCCTTAAAAAAACATGTTTTGGATAATGCAAATTAAAATTTCCGCCAATACGCCAAAACAGCAATGGCGTCTGTGTGACGTCACTATAGCGTAAAACATGACAGTTTCTATAGTATAGTGATTTTGATTGGCAGATAAAATATCAAAAAAAATATGACGTCACGCGGCGTTTGACCAAATATGGGGGGGATTGCTAAATTATGTATTTTTATTATCAATTATCAATAACAATTATAATCCGAAAACAAGTGATTTTTATCGAATCTCCTTATCCTAAATTCTTCTTCTTAACCTTTCCAAAAATAATTGTCCCAGTGATTTTTTGTTAATGTCATCATTCCTATTTTCCTTTCATGAACTCTTTCGACGTGACCCAACCATGCGAGCATCCCTTTCTCACTTCTCGTCTGATCATCAAGAAGCCGTAAGCTTCTTTCAAAAAACCGAAAACTACAAAACTAGGTGCGGTCACTAAGTGAAACTGGACATCCAAGGTGGACCTTGAGCGCTAGTGGCATCAGGAATATGGCGGCCACCGTCGCGAAGTGCCTCTGCAGCCAGTCCTCGCCGGCGGCGAGGCAGCCGCGCTCGTGGATCACCCTCTCGCTTATTTGCTACACCGACCGGTATTATTCTTATTATAGTGCCGTGTGGTGACGGCAGAGGAGAATACAATTGTCACCACCCCAAATCTCTCCCGTGGGTGTCGTACAAGGCGACTAAGGATAAATCAATGACGTGGAATGGGCAGCAGCGTTCCTCTTATACCACCCAGCAATAGCAATGTACTGCGACTTTTGTGGCCGATAAATGGCAATAGGCTCGCCACCTATTACATGGGACCTAACATGGTTGGCGAAACGTGGGTGCTAGTTTACCTCTGCCTACCCCTTCTGGGATATAGGCATGATTTGTGTATGTATGTATTATTATAGCAGATCTATCTATAGCCATTATAACGAGATAAAAATGTGAACAGTTGTGGATATGTCTCTTTAACGACGAAATGCATTTCAAAATAAGAAAGATGTGTTTTTAAATAGGTATATCATCCATTTTAGAAAACGAAAATGATTAGCTACTTTGTGAAATAGGTACCTATTAAAAAATTTTAATTTTGTTTTTTATATTAAAATACTCATCAACATTGTTTACGTTCTTAATCTCGTCTCAGTGGCCTACTTACTTTACCCTACATACATACATAAATCACACCATTATCGCTGAAGGGGTAGCCAGAGGTGAATTAACTCCATGGGTGGCGAGCCTATTGCCATCTATCGCGCTCGTCAATTGCTAGGTGTAGAAGAGGAACGCTGCTGCCTAAAGTACTCTATTACTCGTCATTGTATTCAGCCTTAGTCGCCTTGTACGACACTTGGTGGAAGACGGGGGTAGTGACAATTGCATGCTGCTCTGCCGTCACCACACGGCATTAATTAATGCAATTGATTTATTACGTCGGTTTTTGTCAATTTATCGTATGGAATAACTGTCAAAAACCTAAAATTAAATTATCTTTTAATCGCTTGTTTTACGTGTCGGTGAACTCAAGCCTTAATGTGTCAACCACATATAATTTTTACATCATTTTATTAATGGTGTTTCAAAAACAAATCAAGTATTAAATAAAATAGTCACATAACAATAATTGACATACGTAAGTGTACTGAATAAAAAACAAAACTTACGTAAGTCGGTTTCCTGACATCGTATCCACATTGCTTGTTCCTGATGATATCCTGCGGCTTGCTTCGGCAACAGCTGAACGGTACTCCGCACGCCTCTCTGGACCCCACTGCGCCGCTCGAACAGTTGAAGTAGGCATTGCGATCCCAATCCCTTGGACCCTCCACACCGCAACATTGTAACTAGAATTGAAACAGGGAAATAACCTTTCCGGTGTGATGGATGATATGAATCAAAAGTGAGTGGATGGCTTGATGACGTCTGACCGATATATAAATGGAAGAGGAAACATACTGCGCCAGCCCCAGATAGACTGGGAACAGGGCAGGGAGCAGAAGCAAGAGCAATTTTAACATTTTCAATGATACATATGTCATACCTACACAGGTGAATAAAAACGTTAGGTCCGTATTAGGGTCATCCGTGTGGTGACAGCAGAGTAGAATACAAATGTCACCACCCCAAACCTCTCCCGTGGGTGTCGTACAAGGCAACTAAGGATAAAACAGTATTGGATGAGGAATGGGCAGCAGCGTTCCTCTTGTACCACCTAGCAATGTACTGTGACTTTTGTGCCCGATATATGGTAATAGGCTCGCCACCTATTAATTGGGTCCTAACATAATTGGCGAAACGTGGGTGCAAGTTCACCTCTGCCTACCCCTTGGGGATATAGGCGTGATTTATGTATGTATGTAGGTTAGGTCCCATGTAAAAGGTGGCGAGTCTTTTGCCGTCTTTCGGGCACTTAAACCGCATTATATTGCTAGGTGATATAAAAGGAACGCTACTGCTACTACTCAACCCCTAGTCGCCTTGTACGACTACACCCGCAGGAGAGATGGTTACCTTTATTCTGCTTCGCCATCACCACACGGTACAATTTTGAATGATAATTTCAAATATCTTGTGTTAAAACGATATAGGGATTGGTGGTGAATTACTATATATTATTTGTTTATATTTGAACATTATATAAAATAATGTTTTAAAGTATTTGTAAACATTATCTGAAGACTATTTGAATTGGTGTCTTTCGTTTACGATGTTAAAATTAACATTATAGGAAATATTGAACACCAAAGAGATGATTGTATTTTTAAAGTATTGGAGATGCATAGCAAACAGGAGTGGTATAAAATATGGGCACAGTGTTGTGATATGGATGATAAATATGATAATTCATTAATCAAATGGCTTTCAACAAATAATAAAATATGAAAAAAATGATTACCCAATCTTCCTGTATCCAGTCTATTAAATTCTGCTGATCAGGATCTTCTCTGTAGTGAGTAATGAATGTTTGGAAGCCGCTCGTTGCTTGCTGTTTTATCTGAAATATATTTGTCAAGAAACTATTGAGAGATGTTGTTTACAAAATGTTATAACACTTAGGGCCTGTTTCAGAATCGACGAGTGAGTTCTGAATAGCTTACTTA
This sequence comes from Cataclysta lemnata, assembly GCA_963931975.1. NCBI lineage: Eukaryota > Metazoa > Arthropoda > Insecta > Lepidoptera > Crambidae > Cataclysta > Cataclysta lemnata. The sequence continues at coordinate 4,022,362 of OZ008339.1, forward strand.
TTTGATGCAGATTATTTGACAGTTGTAATATGAAGTATATGTCAATTGATCTGCCAAGTAAGCTATTCAGAACTTACCGGTTGATTGTGAAACAGGCCCTAACTGTAGCAATTCCCTTGCAGGAAGTAATATGGTAGGTTTACTTTGCACATAGTGACTCTCAATAAATGATTTGATTCAATTAACCTGCTGTGAGCCTTAAGGGATGATGCACCGTAGGAACATGTTAACTTGTCACTAAGTAATTTTTCAGTATTATATCTTAGGTTACTAATATTCTTATAACTGCCCTCAGACATGATCACCAGCCTGTCTGCAGGTTCACATTGATATGGCCTTTCTTTACAGGAATGTAACTTTCAATTCCGAAATAGAGGTATTCAAATATACCTATTCAAATATAGAGGGACTCAAATATACCTACCCAATCTTTGAAAACAAAGAACAATATCCCAGTTGTCATCTCCGCTAGGAGAAGTAGGGCCAGAAATACCGCATACTGCAATAAATACAATTAGAATTAAGTACACATCAATATATTTTATGGAGATATTGTGTTCAATCTGAAATAATACATGTTGTGCTGTATAGTTTCTTATTATTCAGTTTAAAACATATAAATATAGTGTCAATGTTAATAGACAATTCTTTTATATTAGTTATACAAATATAATAATAAAGTTTGTATACATCTTACTCACACAAGCTAACAGACATGTGTTCTCACGCAGTGCACCAACACAACCCGTGAAGCCAATTATGAATGTTATAGTCCCTGAAACAATGAAGTCAAGAATGTAAATAGCTATCTACAGTAATATACAACTTACAAAGTGAGATCATTGTCAATTTAAAGACATTAATGATAAAAAGATCTTAAAATTTTAACTCCTTTGATTACAATCACTTCATTGAAGACACAACCTTGTAACAGCACACCTGCTAATTCAATGCTAATTATAAGAATTGCATGTTGAATGTATGTCAAGTAATTTGGTTAATAAAGACTTGATTCTTAAAAGCAATGTTTTCAATAAAAAGAAACAATTTATTAAATTACTAAGTAGTAAGTAAATTTGTACAAGTATTACACATGTGAAATACAATGCCCACTGTAAAGTGATTGAATTCAATATTTTTTGTCAAGTACAATAAAAATTAATATTGTACACATACCCAAAGAGGGTTAGTGTCAGGCAGGCGGCCGGCTGTAAAACCTAAGCCAAAACCTTGAGCAGTATGGATTGAAATGTTATCATTCCAATCACTCTCTCCGTTCATCAGTCTCTTGACATGGTCCGTTCCTTCTCTTTTCTATACATTCATTCATCACTAGCACCTTTACTTTGATGATATGTATCAAAATGGAGTGGATGGCTTGATGAAGTCTGACTGATATAAATGGAAGAGGAAACATACTGCACCAATCCCAGATAGACTGGAAACAGAGCAGGGAGAAGAAGAATGAAAATTAGTAAATTGTTTAAAACTACCTTCTATCATTAAATTTCGTCAAAACTAATCTCTTTACTATATATTTTATAGATACAGGCATAATTATCCTGTTGTCTATCACAAATAAATCAACGAGCAGTTTTTAAAATTGTATCATTTATAATTATCTTTTATTAGTTATTTAAGATTGTATATTTCTTGGCTCACTTACCAACACATATTAATATGAATGCAGGGTCTAATGCAATGTTAGTGAGACGGGACAAATTATTGAATGTATCCTTCTCAGTCCACGCCCACACACCCACTGCAAGCACAATGAGACCTAAAAACTACAAATAAGACATTAATATTTTTATGGCTATTCACATCTTAAAACATTTACTTTTTCTAAAAAGGTAGTGCATGCACACATATAAATGAATGTAGCAAAATAACAAATTCATCTAAAAATAGTAAAGAAACTATCTCCATAATATTGTTTTATTAAATATACCTTACAATGCCACTTTATTTATGCCTATTATTTTTACAAAAGTACTTACCTACATTTTAATTTCAAAGTTTTTGTCTAAGCTTTCTAGAATACCTCAAACATAACTGTGATAGTCAGATTTTCCGCAACTTTTTCTCATTAGTAATTTGCTTAGGTATGTTATTTCAAGGTTAGAAGTGAAATGAAAATTTAATAGCACAACTGTTACAACTGTTTACAGAACCACATATTTAATATTTTACAACCATTTTGGTAGAAAAACCACATTGGCTGTTGTTTATATTTTGAATAAAATTAATAGTAAATTAAATGTGATAAATTCTAAATAATGCAGGCTGAACTAATTTGAGTTAATTTATAAAAATTTGCACTTATTAAGTACTTGAATAGTAAATAATGTTTACAGGTAGTAAGTACTCCTTGCAACCTTATTAAGAACTTATCCCTGTTACATAATTTATTGTATGTTATAAACTTTATTTGTTATTTTAAGTCAAATATGTTGGAATATAACAACTTACCCAGAATAAAACATTTACACCAAAAATAACATATTTCAAACAACAGCTGACCTCGCTTGTATCACGTCGATATTTCCTTATACCGGGCATTTCGGTTTGATGTCATTTATTTAAAACTAAATTATTATTAAAGCTACTCATCGATCGATTTATTATGTACAAAAATATTAATAAAAACAAGTAGGGCAAATCTAATGATTGAGTGAACGACCGACGACACACAGTGGCAAAGAAAGGAAAATAGTGCATAGAATCCGCCCAAGTAAAAAAATATAAGCAGCGTAAATTTACCACAGATGATGATAAGGATAGCTTATTATACCCTCCATGTTCAAAGCGAGACAGAAATATATTAGCCAATTGACTTTTGTACTCCTGCCGTATTTGTTTGGTTTATCAGTCAGTATGCGTCAATTTGCTTGCGTTCAGAAATATTTGGTTTGACGTTTTGTGACTTTACAAATTAAACCTACGCAGTCTTGCCCAATTTTGGATTTTTTTTATATCCCTGGTGGGAAAAAATAGTGTCATAGAAATATCAAATTATTGGTTCCATTTTTTGTCTTATACCAAGATAAAATTGGTGAAGTGACATCTGTACAATTTGTATTGGTCAGTATTTTCGTTCGGAAATAAACGCAATAATATATTCTGTTTAAGAGAACGATAGTTTATTTATATTAATTTACAAATTGCATATTTTGGATGGAACACAATTATTTCCCACAGAACAATTTCCCGTTATCTATAGCCCGAAGAATCGCGGACCTTAAATGACAATGGGCAGGGCTTAGTTAGAATAAAGAATTCTAAGGGGCAGGATATGTATGTATGTACGTTGCAAAGAGACTAACTGACGACATTTGGGGCAGAAAGGTCCTGGATTAACGGCCTACTTCCCATAGTATTATTGTCCTCTATGGGCCTACCAATGATTTGTCTGACAATGTAGTACTGGTCGATTGGAGATCCTAGGGGGAGGCCTATATACCGAACAGTTAGCATCTTTCAGCTGAAATATTAATCTGAGAGACAGGGGAGTGGCAATTGTATTTTAATTTACAAAAAAATATCTCAAGTTTCTGCCTGCATCAGAAGGCACATCAAGTTGTTAGTCCCGGCCGCATCTACACTCGTATACTCCTGGGACCGTGTGACGGGTTTTGTCCCATTATTATTACCTATATTCTTCTGTCAAGAATATCAGTGCCGTATGGTGAGACAGCAGTACAGAATAAATTGTCACCACCCCCTTTCTTGCAACGCGACTAAGGGCAAAGACAGCAATGAGAATTTTTTAAGGGCCTAATGTGTGTTGACTTACAGGCCTTTACAGCTTATACTGTGTTTTCTCTTCACCACGTGACATTGTTTTTTGTCTCGGGACTTAGTGGGAGTTAGAGCGGGAGGAAAATATCTCCTTTTCCCCGAGGAGACGTTGTCCACGTCCCGTGCTACGGGGTCCGAGAGGGTTTCTCACCGCCAGGAGTCCTAAGGGTAAAGACAGGGACGAGTAGTAGGTACCTAACAGCCTTCCTTCATACAGATACCCAAAGAGAATACAATCAGATACCACTTAGCAATATAGGTACTGCACAGAACAGAGAAAGTAGTACCTCTTTTACTGTTCTGTGAGGTACCTACTGCGATTTGCGTGCCCGATAGATGACAATAGAATCGCACTCCTATTTCGTAAGGTAGGACCTACATAGCTGGCGAAACGGGAGTGTTGGCCAGGCGAGATTCATGTAGGTACTTATGTAATACAAAAGGCCTTTCTAACCCCAAAACAAGAGACAGTAAAGGCATTTTGGTCTATGCATTTATTGACTCTTGTTTTTTTAAATAGATAGGTACCTATAGGTAGGTATTTAATTACCACCTTTCTACCTAGTTAGGTACAGGTGTAAGTGTAGGTAAGGTAACGTATATGCCATGCAAGTGTAAATTCTATAAATTAAATTAAAGACATAAATTATGCACGAGTGATTTTTGACATGGCTTAGTAATTTTAATTAAATCTTACAAATAACCGTGTACTGAAATTGAAATCGTTCGTGTAATGTCGACAACCATGGTAGATCTTGCACCCATTTAAATTTATGTGCGCACTTAGGTATTATAATATTATGAAACAGTTATGTTTTGTACTCTGCCTCGTAAGCAGTGCATTAGTGAGTAAAGATATATATATTGCTCAAAATATCTGGGCATATAATTTTATTATTCTAACGATTATTTTTTTGCTTTTTATCATTTATTTTGTACTTTTTCTCAGACCGACAGTCAAAAAACGAATAGCTCCTGTGGTAAGACTGGCTTTCGACTTCCGTAGCTTGGGCACATCTTGCATAGTCATTGAAATAATTAAAATACATATTTAATTTTTAAAAATGTTCTTTGCTTAGTACTATCTTGAAAAGTTCTAAATCTTCATGATTGAGGCCGTTGCGTTGCTATTTAAATGTTTCTTTAGCAACCACCACTGAACTACTACCCTTTTACTATTTGAATTAGTACCCCAATGGCAACCACACAGCATTTGCTAATAGTTCAGTTGATGTTATTATAAACATGGACTAAATATTACCTACTGGGTACCTACCTACTTAATTATTAAAAAATATTACTAAGGGCCTGTTTCACAATCGACAAGTAAGTTCTGAGTAGCTACTTGGCAGTTCAATAGACATAATATTTCATATTACAAATAATCTGCCAAGTAAGCTACTCAGAACTTACTTGTCGATTGTGAAACAGGCCCTAAGTATTTCAAAACTGTAGAAAAGAAACACTACACTAAAAGTCTCCTAGCAAAAGTAAAAGCAGAAGCCCAACCCCTCATGCAAGTAGTTATTGAAAAATAAACATAATATATTTTTTGACAAAACATTTGTCCAAGCAGAATGTGGCATAGCTGGGAAAAATCGTCGCATAGTAGGCGGTAGCACAGTACAGCCCCATGAGTATCCGTGGCTGGTTTCCTTGATGCTGGGATCAAAGCTCCACTGCGGGGGTGCCATCATCACCGACTTACACGTACTTACTGCCGGGCATTGTATCACTTTTGGGTACGTAGCCAGTTTGAAAATATTCATACGGTGACGTCTACTTCCTCAATAAAATAATTTTTCTTTTGTTCTATTGTTTTTAAAATTTATTAAAAATGAGTGTTATTTTGTTTTAAATTATAGCATTTCTTATTTAAGATTTTGTATTGTTTTATTATCTTGTTTAGATTTCAATTTTATTCTCAAAATAAATTTTAAATGGGATTAAATCTGCTTGGTTTGTTTAGAGTAAATTATCTTCAATAATTTTTTTGCAAATCCAAGTCGTAAGATAACGATTATAGATAAAAGTATGGCCGACGATTAGTACCAACCTATCATTATTCATTATCATCATCATTCAAAGCCAGTGATGCAATATTGCATAGACATTTGCTATGGCGGCATGCAATCTTTCGTAGCACCTACGCAATGAGTCAATAAACATTTTCTACGGATCAGTCGAATAAAAAAATAAATAGAAATGAGATTGAAATCAAATTGTCCATTTTTGTTTAAATCAGTGTCCATTACCGCGATCTCACCGTGTACGCGGGCATGCATGACCGCTTGGACAACATAAATATGCCGTTGCGGGTTGCTAACGGAGTCAAACATCCCTCCTTCACCTCGAATTCCGTGAGGGACATCAACGACATTGCTATCTTAACCCTCAACAAGAAACTGAAGTTTAACGATAAAGTGAGCCCTATTTGCTTGTCTACTTCAGGTTGGTTAAACATACATAAATATTATTACATACGTTTATCTTAAGTTTCTCTTATAAAGTGGGGAATTCACTACACGGACTAGCTCGCGGGCATGCCTGCAGACTCACTCACCGGGAACTTGAAACGAAACGCAATGATTTACTAGATGTTGCGCCAGGACCGCTGCTGCCTATTCTTCGTTATATTAACTGTTATAGTCCGACAACTTCGTGCGCGACCCTCCTGCGGTATGTGGGACGGTGGCGGGGGTGGGTGATGCGGGGAGGTGCGAGTTTTCCCCTCCCCGCATTGCCTGCCCCCGCTGGCATCTGGGGTCGCCTGTACACACCCACGAGAAATACAGGCACCACAGTCACCCACGGCATCATGCATCATGTAATGTAAGGTCACGTTACTAGTATTTGTAACAGCGTTAGGGTGTAACCACACCAAATGATCGATTTTCGATTGACGTCATCAATCGACGAATAATTGTAGTAGGGGACGTCGACCGATATCTTTTAGTTTAACAATTCCGAACCGTACCAATCGACTGACGTCGAAGAACGATCGATTGGTGTGGTAACCCTTACCAACTTGATTACTAGATATGGACTTCAAAACTGTGCCCCTGACCGTCGCTGGTTGGGGCAAAACCAGGCAAGGGGCGCTGACCTCATCAAGATACTTGCTGGCGACAAGAGTGCATACAGTTGAGGTGGAGAAGTGTCGAAAATCTACAATATACCGAGACAATGTTGTCCCTGACACTATGATGTGTGCATATAGCTCGGGAAAAGACGCATGTCAGGTCAGTGTCCTTAGAAATCATGCTGGATCTAAATACATACATACATAAATCACGCACTTTTTCCCCGAAGGGGTAGGCAGAGGTGAACTAGCACCCACGTTTCGCCAATTATGTAATAGGTGGAGAGCCTATTGCCATTTATCGGGCACAAAAGTCGCAGTACATTGCTAGGTGGCATAAGAGGAACGCTGCTACCCATTCTTCATCACTGATTTATCCTTAGTCGCCTTGTACGACACCCACGGGAGAGATTTGGGGTGGTGACAATTGTATTCTACTCTGCCGTCACCACACAGCACCACACGGCCGGATCTAAATGGAATTGGAAGGCCAGTTCAGTAATTAAATGTTCAGTACCCCAGGCTACTGACCTTCTCTATAGGGCCAAGAAAGAACTACACTCACTCTTATTGTAATTTAGTATAACATAATACTTAAATGTAAAAAATCGTACCAACTAGTTTTGCACCAATCGATTATCAGCCTTAACAGATTTAACATTAATTACTAAATTAGACAGATAATCATGATTTGGGATTCATTGTTCCTCTAGTTTATAACAACAATGTAACTACAGTCAAGTGTGATGTGTATTGTATTTAACGATACCTACGCTCAAACCTGTTACTTATATTTACAGGGCGATAGTGGTGGACCATTATTTGCAACACACAAAAAAACACATAACAAGAAATGGTATCAAGTCGGTAAGTTATAAACTAGCACCCACGTTTCGCCAAATATGTCAAGTCCCATGTAATAGGTGGCGAGCCTATTGCCATTTATCGGGCACAAAAGTCGCAGTACATTGCTAGCCTAGGTGGTATAAGAGGAACACTGCTGCCCATTCCTAATCGTATTCAGATTTATCCTTAGTCGCCTTGTACGACACCCACGGGAAAGATTTGGGGTGGTGACAATTGTATTCTACTCTGCCGTCACCACGCGGCGTAGAATTTTATATGGATGGTAGAATATAGGGAGAAAGAGCTGAAAGCCCCAACTCTGGCCTATTAAGACCTCTTACTGCTAATCGAGATCTTTAAATCAGGTATTATTTAACATTATGGCTATTACCAGAGCTTCACTTGAAGTAATGGCCTTTACCATCTATGACAGTAATTTAAATAAAATTACATAATTTATCGAAAATATATGTCTCGTTCTTTTGTTTCTATACAAAACTGTCAAATATATCCAATCAATTGTCGAACTTAACTTAGTTAAAAGCACCAAACCGATTAAGAAAACTCACATACTGTTTTCAGGTATCGTATCTTGGGGAATAGATTGTGCCATGCCTGACTACCCTGGTAAATATCATCTGATTTAAAAGCGTCAAAATTTATTTTATGATATTCATAATTAATATTAATAATTATTAATTTATTTATTTAATTCACAGGTGTTTATACAATTGTTTCGAAGTATACTGACTGGATTAATCAACAAACAAAAGATGGACTGTACTGTGTGTAATATTTAACTAACAAAGGAGAATGCGCAAAATTATCCCAGCTCCGCTAAATGGAACCTATCTCAGATTTTTGTTCATACCTATATTGTACCTACCTACCTATATTAAACATAAAAATACATATGTGATGTCCCTAATCACAATAATATAAAATTGCCCTGATTATTCTCTTAGAGCGAATTGAAATGCTTGTGCCATATTGTTCAATGGCATTCGAATGGTGAGGGTCAAACCTCCAGTAACAGCATACCCAAAGAGGGTTGGTGTCAGACAGGCGGCCGGCGTAAAACCTAAGCTAAAACCGTGAGCAGAATGGATTGGAATGTTGTAATCCCAATCACTCTCTCCGTTCAGGTGATTTTGATGTCGTTCCTTCAATCACTTTTCTTTACATCCATTCATCACTTGCACCTTTCCAGCCGGATGGATGATATGAATTGAAAGGGAGTGGATGGATGTCTGTCTGACCGATATGAATAGAAAAGGAAACATGCGTCGCCGGCCCCAGATTAACTTTGAACAGGATAGGGAGATAATGATCCATTAACTATAATAAAATGTAAAGAAATCTGAAATATTATTGTTATTTATTTTAACGCCAGAAGTTCAAAAGAGAAAATATTAGCTAAGTACTGCAATTTAAATCAAAGTGTATCAAAACGTTACATTTCTTCAATCGCGCACGATTAGTTAAACAAACTTAGCAAGTTACAATCACCAATTTAATTATATTTCTTTTTTTTTATTTGTATAACATCGTTAAAAATTATAGCTTCCTGCTACGAAATACCGTGTTTTCTTTATCTGACCCCATTACTGGTATAGAATTTGAATTCCAGCAAAACTATACAGATCAACTGCCTAAAGAATTCTCGAAGAAAGTTTTCCTGAATTAGAAATCAATTGCAACGCCCTTCAATTAAATTAGGAACACTTCAGAGACTTCTGTTGCATTGGTTAATTACGAGTGATTAGACTTGTCTTGTGCTCCTAACTAATTATGTGTGCCCAGCAATAATGGCTGGTCAAAAACTAGGTACCCATTAAAAGTGAGATGAAATTTATAACGCGCGGCGTGTAAAATTTACAAGGACATTATCGCGTGGATAATTCCCCCGTTTCAATACAACATGCAGTGAGTGAATATCGGTGAGCGATCGAGGGAAACTGCGTTGAGTGCTGTGCCCGACAACCGATCATGCTCTATACGTGTCGTGCGATTCTTGTCCTGGGTATGCAGGTTAGTAATTTTTGTTTTGTGGTGAAATAGTACACGGAAATAAGATGCACGAAATACATGAGATGTTTCCAGGTGGTTGTTCTGATGCGATCGGCAACAGGATCGGATTGTGGTAAGTAGAACTTTTTTTATATAATTTTTGTTCGTAACGTTATCTCCCATACTATCTAATAAAATATCTATCATTAATGTGTACCATGTAATATTTATTTTATCCAAGTAATCAGCATGTCTGAGCAAGGGAGAAACTTAAGCATTCCTCTAGAAAATTTAAAATTATCTTCACCTGTTTGTTAATGAATTATCTAATAATTATCAAAGAAATAAACTGTAATATTATCTTTACTTTTGATGATTTACCAAGTTTACAATCATATTTATTCACTTAGCAGCTGTAAGAATATTGAATATAATAGCTTTTCGCGTTTTCTTTACGATGTTCAAACCGATAACGTTATCGGTGGCAACTTGTGACACAATGGTTACATTTTTCTTATTATTTTTTAACAGAATGTGGAATACCCTCAGACAAAGTTGTCTCTATGCGCATTGTAGGGGGAAGAAGAGCTGCACCCCACTCCCACCCGTGGGCTGTTGCTATCTTGAAGAATAAACGCATGCATTGTGGAGGAGCAATCATCACAGATAGACATGTTCTTAGTGCTGGTCACTGTTTCAAATGGTAAGTCATTGGGGGGCTTTAATTAAACTAAAGTTCAAGGGAGCAATGTGACTTTGTGTGATATTCCTGAGAGACTAAGTAGAAAAGTGGTACCTGTATTTAGTGTATTATAGGAAATAAAGCCCAAAATACTAACAATGTTAGGCAAATTCTAAGAAATTAAAAGAAAAAATGTGCCTGTAGTGACATCATATTACTTTTTGAAATGCAAGTGACCGAATTATCCGACTGTCCATAGTACGACACCCAAGTACCGAACTGCTGCGCTTACGAAAAATACATTATCTTATCTAACTTTTACCAACTTCTGAGAAAAACTCGTTTTTTTTTTCTCAGTTTATTTGTGTCTTCGGAACTAAGCAAGCTATTGATGTAGGGGTAATTGGACTAGGAGTATACTAAAATTACCATCGAATCTCTATGGGAAAGTTATAGAGCTCGTTTTCCTGATTTCAAATATAAATATAACTCAATCTCGCCAAAAATCGTCCATATTGCGTTCTTCATAAATAAGCGCGACAGCGTAGTGCAGTGGAAAATGTTTATCTACCAAGTTGAGAATTCTGAAGGTTAACTAATCATAATTACATGGTCCGTTTAATTGACAGGGATAATTTTAAGTTAATGGAAGTGCTTATTGGGCTGGATAATTTGGACGATTTGGACAACGTTGCTGAGAGAAACATTTCGAATGTCGTCATACATGAAGGCTTCATCTCAACAGCAGTAAGGGATGAGAACGATATTGCTATAGTGACTATCAACGAGCCCGTTATATTCGGCGATACCATAATTCCGATATGCTTACCAACGGCAGGTAACTACTTTACAAATCCAATACCTTTATTTAAAATAGTAATCAGTAATTTTATCATAGTACGAGATAATGTTTATAGTTCTGGACAAATGTCTACTCACTTCTTACTAAGATGTATTCCTGTTGTCCTTTTTGAAGATTGTAAAAAAGTTTGCCACAACAACATTTAAAAAAAAAATTGTTTTGTAAATTTTTGTAACTTCTGATTTGGATTTGATATTGAGTTTTTTAATTTGGGCAAAAATAGACTAATATAATTGGTCTACCACATACAAAAATTGATTATTCTTGTTTAAAGTTAGGTTTAAACGCCAATGTTTTCAACTGATTTTCATTTTATTTTACACTTAAGGCGAAGACTTCGGCTCTCGAGTTGGTACTATTATTGGATGGGGTAGAATTGGAGTGGAGAAGTCTTCATCAAAATTTCTGTTAAAGGCGTTATTGCGAATTCTCTCTGACGAGGAATGTATGAAGTCTCAACTGAAACAGCATCTCAAGCCAACTATGATGTGCGCTTTCTCCAAAGGAAAGGACGGTTGCCAGGTAAACTAACATTAGGCAAATGTATTCATCATATTATTATCCTATGCTGTACTCAAGGCACTGTTTTATCGATGTTTTCTTTATCTATCTTAGTATTTACTTTAATTTGCAAAGATTACTTATAATCGAAAAGCCTCTACTATTGGGGTCAAGCATGTATATCATAATAAGACATTACCTATACTATTATAAAGTCTTATCGTTTGGTTGATCATCGGTTTGTACAAGAACATGGTGATTACCATGTTCTTGTACAAACCCGTGTACACCATAAGCATGTAAAATCATTTAAACTATTCCCTTGAGTTCCTTATTCTTGCATTACGTTGAGCGTATATTGCAATCATTAATTTCTTAAAATAATAACTATGACCAATATTGAATTTTAATAGCAAATAATTAAAAGCCTGATAGGTAACCTTGCGTTATTTGCTGATTAAATCATTACAGTTAACTAGAACTCGTCAATTATTTACATAGCTACATTCGGAACAATGCTGAAATCGTCTTTTTCTTTGAAACATTTTTATAATCTTCATTATCATCAGCTGTGTCTGGTAGTGGGACACAGCCATTTTCATGTGAAAAATATAGGGATAATGGACCTAAAACAACAACTCTGTCCCAGTGCGGATTGGTGGGATAAACAACTTTAGATTCATCTAGTCATGTCCCATGTGGTGACGACAGAGCATAAAACAATCGCCACCACCCAAAACTTCCAGGAGGGCCGCATAACGAATAAGACGATTAACAGTGGTTTTCCACCAGAGCTGTGCAAGGATGCGTTGCTAGTAAGTTTAGTGTTTGAGGAGATCCAATAGAATCACTGTATTCGAAAAAGAGTGATTCTATTGGTTCTCCTCAAACACATTCACATTTCTCCTCAACGCATCCTTGCATAGTTCTAATCAAAAAGCACCCTAAGGATTAAAGGATGAATTAGGCTACAGGGTAGCGGGCGAAGGCACGGATTCAAAATGTCACGAACATTTTATATGATGCAGTACATGCTACACTGTGCCTCCGAGCCTCGTCGTTCAGAATTCATCCTAAACAGTAAAGACGAATGGGCAGCAGCGTTTCTATTGTACCACATAGCAATTATACCTACCTACTGCGATTTAGGTGCCCGATATATTTTGGCAATACGCTCGATGAGACTGAAAATAGTTTGCGAAACGTGCGTGTTAATACAGCTCTATAAGTGTGATTTATGTATGTGTGTTTTACCGCCTCCGTGATCTAGTGATTCACCCATCACCGAAATTAAGATCAGGAGGCCCCGGATTCGAATCCCCAGGGGTATAAATTTGTTTGGTTTGTAATGTTTTCTTATATTTGCACGAGCACTACACATTTGAAATAAAACAACTTTTACGGATAAGACTCGCGTATAATTTGGTGTTTGGCATATTAATTATTTAACCCGACGTTTCGATCACTTTACAGTGGCCGTGGTCACGGGGGGACTTATCCGTAAAAGTTGTTTTATTTCAAATTGTTTGGTTTGGTTGGGCTTCTTTCAAGTCCGCCTGGCTAGCTACCATCATTTTATCAAAATCTGTCGCCTTAATAACAATATTGTTAACAGCATTATTGTGTTCCGATAATGTGTGATAAGACAGCTAGCCCCTCTGTGGTTGAGGGTTCCAGGTGTGGCTCGATACCATCTTCAGCCCTTATCGTCACTTACCATCAGGTGAGACGAAGGGCAAGAGCTTCCCTGTCTGTCATAAAAAAAGTATTCATCCGCAACCACCAAAGTACTCTCAAAACACATTTCAAGTTCGATTAAATTGAGTTTTTAAAATTTTACCGATATCACCCCATCACTGTTGAAAACACTTTCGTTGGTTAAGTCGCGTTTTGTTTAGAAACAACGTCCTTAACTGCAATTAGAATTTTAAACCACACAGCTTTATTTATCTTATGAATTACTTAATACTTGTACAATTTCTTTCAACACAAATTGATATAAGTACCTACTACCTAGGTATTTATACCTAAGTTTAAATGGGTGAATTCATAAACTATTAGTGTTATATTATAACTTTTGAAGCCATCAATTGTTATTCTTCAAATGTTTTTCGAATTGTTATACATTGTAGCGCATTGCAATGCATTAAGATGGAAAATGCGCAAGCAAAGTAAATAGTTTTCGAAGCAAGAATTGAATAAGAATAAAATATTATAATTTTCTTCACGCGTTGACGTTTATTGCTACGTTTACACGGTCGTCTAAATCACGATCACTTAGAAAATAACTAATACAGTGCAATTCAAATATCATGCACACAAATAATGCAATATGTTACTTATTGAATACATAGGGGAGATTAGGGTAAATTGTACCACGTGCTTAAAGAGATTTTTACATACATACATAAATCAAGCCTATATCCCGAAGGGGCATTAACACCCACTTTTCGCCAGTTAATTTAGGTCCATGTAATAGGTGGCGAGCCTATTGCCATCTATGGGGCACATAAAACGCAGTATATTGCTAGATGATATAAGAGGAATGCTGCTGCCAATAACTCATCGCCCATCACCAATTTTTTTGTCATCTAAATATTAAGTGTTGCGATACATTTCCGTAATATTATTGTTTCCATTATTATACGTGTAATTCAAGACGTTTTTTTTTTATTTATCTTGTGCAGGGAGATAGCGGTGGACCATTACTAGCCTTTGAAAATGACGGTCGTTATGTACAAGCTGGTAAGATTTTAATTACATTAGAATGGCATCTTGTTCCTGGATTCAAATTTAAATTTGATCACAATTTTTAGGCATCGTTTCTTGGGGTATTGGCTGTGCGGATCCCAGATATCCTGGTAAACTGAAATTTACTATTTTGCTTAGCTAATTTTACGTCTCTTTAATAGTCAATTATTTCATTTGATCCTGAAATAAGAACCAACAGTTACATAGCATTATTAAATTGTTTTAAAATTTCATTGTTGCTTGAGACCAGCATATGCAGCTAAAATTCTCTTTCAGTTAAAAATGTCCTGACTCCTTTTCTCTTGCTCAATATTATGAAATTCTCGTACCTTCCTGACACTTGTAACCATTTTTCCAGGTGTATACACAAAAGTTAGCAACTATATTGATTGGATTAAAATCCACACAACAGGTGCTCTAACATGTAATTGATAAATAATAAAGAATAACTTAATAAATACAATTTTCTTTAATTTTTAAAAAGTATTCAACTGTAGACAAAAAGCATTAGGGGTAGAAATCACATAAAGCTCTTCTATTATTTTAAAATATAGTGCAAATAGGATGATGTTTGATGGCGTTGAAAAGTGATTCTAATAGAAATTTTGCCTCTCTGGAGATATTTTTCTTTTCCTCACGCTAAACCTCGAGCATTCTATTTCGCCTCGTCTTACAACTGTGGAGGCAAATAAAAACTGACCTTTATTAAAAAAAACATTATGGATACCCACGTATGGTCGCAAAACATAATGATGATAATACTTATTAAAATTTTATTGTTAAATCTTTATTGGGGTAATAATGCATACTTACAATTTTTTTGATTTTTCACACAGTTCGTGCTATGCTTAATATTTATCTAATTGCCTGCTCACTTTGATTTGTCATTTATTTAACTATTTATAATTGATAAGCAAAGATATTTGTAGGTAAGTAAAGAGTTTCAGACAAATGAAATTAGAACCAATAATTTTAGACACACATAGGGCCAAACATGAACTAACACCATGATCTAAAACATTTTAAATTTGGAGAATGGTATTCAATTCATTTACAGATACTGTAATTTTTATTGTGCTTTTTAAGATGTTAACACGGTATTTAATTAGCATTCTTAATTAACACTGAACTGATGAATGAACCAATTTGCATACAATGTCGCGTAAGTTCAAGTTTTACGTTACCCAACGGCGTCCAAAATATTTATTGTCCACACTTTAACAATGATCAGAAAATCCTTTTTAAAACCAAATCTGGAATTGAATTTATCAGTGTAGATCCTAAATGCTAACTGACAAGATGGCTGTCCATGTTGAAAGCAATGTTTATACGGATAATAAAGATAAATCAACTGTAACTGAACCAGAAGCCATCTATATTGGAACAGATTACTCTTATAAACATAAAATAGTCTGGAAGAATGCTATTGGCTTCTTAATACTGCATTTAATGTGTTTATGGGGACTCTATGTCATACTTACTGGAGGCGTTCAATTTAGAACTGTGTTGTGGAGTAAGTGCAAATTTACTTATTTATAACCCTGATTATTTATAGGACATTCGTTTATTTATAATTAAGAACGCAAATTTATTATAATGTTTGATTTAATAAACTGAAGATGCAACTTATAAATAGCTTATATTAATATATAAAATATAAGTAAGCCATTCTTATGAATAATTAAAGGGGATAGTGTCTTTCATATTCGTCGTTGTGCTATCAAATATAATGAAATTACAAAGCAATTGGCCCATTATTAATTCAACATTTGTATACTTTCAGTGTTGTTTATCATTTTCTGGTCAGGCGAAGGAGTGACTATTGGAGCACATAGACTGTATACACACAAATCTTTTAAAGCTTCGCCGATCGTAAGAGCTGTCTTGATGATCTTGCAAACGGCTGCAGGACAGGTATAAATCTATTTGACCGTATTTTTATGGTATTGTTTTTTGTTGAGTTTGTAAACTGAAATGTACTACCGATCCTTTTAATTGAAACCTAACAATTTAAGAACTCAATGTTCATCTGGTGCCGCGACCATCGACTTCACCATCGGTACTCTGATACTGATGCGGACCCCCATAATGCAAAGAGGGGCTTCTTCTTCAGCCACATCGGCTGGCTAATGACCAAGAAACATCCATACGTCATCGAACTGGGCAAGAAGATAGACATGTCAGACCTACAGGCTGATTGGATGGTGATGTTCCAAAAGAAGTAAGTCCTGGATTTCGTTACTTGATAATTTGACGCTTTAACAATCATTGCTATTTTGAAAGGAGCTGTAGCAGTCAATGTTAATTTAAAAGCTGCTGTTACTGACAATATTCTAAAAGCAGCTGTTGTTGACAATGTTGCTCCAAAATTAAATGCCCCTGATAATGTTATTATAAAAGTATCTAGCAATACTGCGATTTAATATCATAATATGTTTATCAAGGGAGTTAGCATCTAATACCTAATCAAATATCTGGTACAAAAGTATTTTTTTATTCGAAAAGAAAATATAAAAATATAATTGTATCATATGCATTTAAATTGTAAAGAAAAAATATTTAAGCGACTGTTAATTATTTTTTTTTTTATTTATGCTTTGATTGTTGTTTGTGATATGTATTGATCAAGTGACGCGTTTTAATCAAGTTCTAAGCACATTCACTTCTGTTTAAGGTACTACTATGCATTGTACGTGCTATTTGCTATATTGATACCCGTGTGGGTGCCGGTGCGGTTCTTCGGCGAACCATGGCTTGAGGCAGTGCTTGTAGCATACTTCACTCGCTACGTCGTGCAACTCAACGGCACTTGGCTAGTGAATAGTGCAGCTCATCTCTACGGGACTCGACCCATTGACAAGTAAGTTTTAAGGTTGTTTTAGAATTCAGTTATCTTTATTTATTGTTTTGGATTGTTTTAATATTACCGTCGTCATCATCAGCTTACACATGTCCCTGCATACACTTATATTAAAGAAAGATATGGAATGAGTCATAAGCGTATACGTGAGTTTAGACTAAGTGAAGACCTACGGTTAAAAATGTCTACGAAATAATAGATTCTAGGAAGTACGGATGCAATAGGTAGATAAGGTAATTTCTTCCATAGATAGTCCATTTCAATGAATAATTTTAAAATTGTAAACAAAATTTTGTTGTCATCGTAAAGAGTATATTTTTTTAAGTGGAACGAAGTCATAGATGGAACTTGGAACTTGTTACGTTTTGTAGTGACCATTTTCAAGATAAATGTGTACAACAATACTCATAATGTAAATTTTTTAACGATATCTTTTAGGTTAATGAATGCTATCAAGATATTTTAAATTTTAAAAGCTTTTTATTAAAATAGGATATTAGTGACTGAATATTTACAATAATGAAAATCAAATACTATAAGCAATTACAAGACTTAAGTATACATGTTGAACTTGAACTCAAAGAGATGGACTTCCATCAAAACAATGAGTCAACAATGAGTCCATCAAAATAATATGCAAACCAGTGTTTACCTTATAAACATACAATACGATTTCTACATTTTACGCAATGCGATCTTCATTGTACGTTTGCCTTGGCAGGAACCTGCAACCAGTCGAGTCGTGGTGTGTGTCCGTCATTACCCAAGGTGAGGGTTGGCACAACTACCACCACGCATTCCCCTGGGATTACAAGGCCGCTGAGCTGTCCACTCATCTCAATGCATCGGCTCAGATAATTGAATTCTTAGCTAGCATTGGACAGGTGCACGATTTGAAAACGGCCTCTTCGGAAATGGTTAGTATAGTATATAGTATAAGATAAATAGCAATAAGGATAATGTGCAAATAATTATATTGATAATCATGTTTATATCTCAAATTACATCTAAATATTTAATAATAAATAATTGTCCTGGTCTTTAAATGTTACTATAATTTCCGATGATAGTAAAATTCTGACCTAACTTTGTGTGTATCTAGCTAACCCGACTGATCTTATAATATAAAGTTCAAAGGGTCATATCGTTGTAGCACTAAACTTATTATAACGTAGATACAATACTAATACTGATCCTACCCTAAAATTATATTGGTACTAAATTTTGTGACGTTTCATTCAGGTGAGAAACAGAATCAAGAGAACCGGAGATGGCACTCACAGCAAGTTTGGTACCGATGAGGAAAGAGCCGCGGTTAAAGCTATCGGTCCACTGCACCCTTTGAATCCAAGTTACACGGTTACTTACAAAGATCCTGAAGCTACCCTCAAAATTCATGGCTTACCTTTATATCACGAGCAGGATATTTTCAAGTGTAATAATTTTACACTAAAAAGGACAACAGGTGTCAAGTGATAAGCAACCATAAGCTTTATGTACAGTCAACGGCTCTCAGACTACCCAAAACTATTCGATTTTAATTTTAACATTATATAAATGTTAGAAAAAATAGTACAAAGATTTTGATGGTTAGAAAAAGATTTTCGAAAAATTATGATCTTGAGGCGGGAATCGAACCCGCGCCCGCTGCTATCCTGGCAGGTGCCTGACCGCTCGGCCACCCAAAACACTAATTAACTTGCCGAAATTCTTCTAACCTTTACACTTCACGTTGTAAGCCAACGGGTACCCTCGCAATGTAGAAATAAATTTCAAGCATTCCAAAGCAGATATTTTTACAAATACCGTGCGTTCGGTTAAGCTTGGGTTTGCTTTATAAACTATTCTATTTTAATTTTAACATTATATAAATGTTAGAAAAATTAGTACAAAGATTATGGAGGTTAGAAAAAGAATTTCGAAAAATTATGATCTTGATGAATAGTTTATAAAGCAAACCCAAGCTTAACCGAACGCACGGTATTTGTAAAAATATCTGCTTTGGAATGCTTGAAATTTATTTCTACATTGCGAGGGTACCCGTTGGCTTACAACGTGAAGTGTAAAGGTTAGAAGAATTTCGGCAAGTTAATTAGTGTCTTGGGTGGCCGAGCGGTCAGGCACCTGCCCGGATAGCAGCGGACGCGGGTTCGATTCCCGCCTCAAGATCATAATTTTTCGAAATTCTTTTTCTAACCACCAAAATCTTTCTACCCAAAACTGTCAAATTTCTTCAATCGATTGTCAACCTTATCTTGTTGATAGTAGAGCCAAAAGTCGACTGAAAAAAATTAACATTTTGTGGTAGTCTGACATGCTGTTGTCTGTACTTAAAAGATTTGTTTTGCAATAAACGCTTAAATTGAAGGAAATAGTACAAAATGTGATTGATGCATGTTGAAGTATTACACTGTGTAAATTTTATGTCTTAAGTCTGATTTTTCTTTTCAAATGTTTGTGTTGATGTTTATGGAAAGAAATTACCTACTAGTTCTGTAATGTAGATAGCTGTTTTCTTAGTGTTAAGATTAAAAATAATAAATAACGATATGTCATGAAAACAATATTTTTATTAATAAGCATAAATATACCATTTATTCCAGTTATTAGCAATGTTATGCTTTTTTATGCAAAAAAAATAATGAAAGTTAGACAATTATTACAGTCTTTATTTTTTTTATACAGTACATAAAAATTACAATGAAAAAAGAGGTCAAAAAAATTTCGAAAAATTATTATCCGGATAAAATAAATCCGCGTCCACCGCAGGCCTGGCGGCTGCCTATAGCCTACTACTCAGCTGAGTTCAGATTGCGGAAGATGCGGGTTCGATTCCCGGATATTATTGTAGCATTTCTTGTACAAATAAAAATTCAATACAATAAATACGATTTGATTATAATTAAAAGCAAAGACACACTGATCGTATTTGACTGTATATCCATGCCGTATGATCTACTACCCTGGTGTAGAGAGGTGGTGAGTTATTGAGGCATGACGCCGATGAGACCACGCCCAAGAGGCGGAAAGGTGTCGACGAAGACCAACGGGACATCACCGGAGCTCCAACATCGGTCTAGTAAAATTAAAAACATGAACAAATTAATACCTAATGCAAAGTAGTAAGGAGGATAAATTAATGGATAATGGAGGGTATTATAGATATAAGTAAGCAATATTTTTATTGTGGATGTGGAGAGACATTCGGATTATTGATACATAATATACATACATACATAAATCACGCCTATATCCCCAAAGGGGTAGGCAGAGGTGAACCAGCACCCACGTTTCGCCAACCATGTTAGGTCCCATGTAATAGGTGGCGAGCCTATTGCCATTTATCGGGCACAAAAGTCGCAGTACATTGCTATTGCTAGGTGGTATATGCTAGGAGGAACGCTGCTGCCCATTCTTCATTATTGATTTATCCTTAGTCGCCTTGTACGACACCCACAGGAGAGATTTGGGGTGGTGACAATTGTATTCTACTCTGCCGTCACCACACGGCCAATATAATATTATATACATAATATTATACTAAAACATGAACTGCACCATTGTAATTTAAAATTACGAATATCGTAATTCAATTAAAATTATTTTATATCGTGAATAGCGTTTCTATTTAACCGCTGCGGTTCTAACGCTAGATTATATAATTGTTGGGAGTTTTTAAATAAAACAAGTAGTAAACGACACTAACGTTTCTATTAAACAAATGTAAATTTTTGACAACTACTCTTATATGGGCACGACGATCGCCATGTTGTTTTTCTGTAGTTTCATACATTTGTATCCTATTCGTTCAAATATATTGGCCACTTCACTTGACTAGATAATTAACACGGATTTCTAAGTTTAAATTTAAAAGAGTACTTACTTTGCAAACGTGGCTCATGCTTCCCACTGAACGCATTAGATTAAAGAGTAGGTACTAACTTTGCAAACGTGGCTCATGCTTCCCACTGGACCCAGGCAGCCTTTGTCTATCAGAAGCAGAGGCAGCACAGACGAGGCTAAGCAGGATCTCTTCGGCAGCATAGGCAGGGTGGTTACGCGCGGCGTACAGGAAGCGTTTCCGGAGTACTCCGACCAAGTCGCCACCCATGCCACGCGGCCTTGTTCCAAATACCCTAGTTACAAGAACATGGCACAAAGTAAATAGTCCTAACTACGTACAGCCAAAAGCGCCAACTGTCAAATTTTTTTCTCAGATAAGAATACAATTACCTCCCGCGGGTATTGTACAAAGTGACTCTACAATATGAGTCAGTCGATTATTGATTAAATTTAATATTAGTAACTTTAAATACTAACTATACATTATTCTTCCGTGTGTTGGCGGTAGAGCCGACACAGTTGTCACCCCATAATAACTTTAATAACCATCATTTCAGTACAGTGGCATAAACTACAATTAACATCGCGACCAACGTTCTAAATTATTTTTAAGAAACCACTTACCGATTTCCGCATCTCCTATCTATATGAGTTAAGACTTACCATAAAAAGGCAAACATATAGGTGACACGAACTCATTGAATGCTACCGGATGTCTCAGTGTAATGATAGCTATATTGTTGTCGCCATTAGTAGGCGAGAACATCGGGTGGATGGTCAGTGATGATACAGAATTGACTATAGCGGGTCCAGCGCTGCAACGGTCGTGGACACCCAAAGTAACTGTCAGGTTGCTTGCTGATAAACTGTTGACATAAATCGGTAATTTAAGGTAAAACCATCAACTACATACCTACTTCTCTTCTTTTGTCCGTCATAAATAGGCAAGTATGCTACTTAATTTAATACTTAATTAAATAATTATTCAATTGATTTATTTATTTGCATGAAATTACCGGACTAATGTTTATACTTTAACCAAAATCGATGTAGTACCAAAAATAAAGTGATTTAAAATGTATTATAAATTGTTCTTACATTATTATATTTTAAAAATTATTACAAAGAAAATAGTGGTTAGAAAATGATCGAAAAATTATAGTTCCCGCATAAAGACTATAATTTTTCGAACTTTTCCTAGCCACAATTTTCTGTGCTCTAAGATTGTTACCTATTGTTTGATCGCTTTGCAAGTAGGCCAGAGTACAGATAGTGACCCTAAAACTTGTAACCCTTTATTATAAAACGTGGGCTAAATTTAGTCATGGCTTAAAATTTATGCTAACACTTTCTTTCATTGAGCAAATAAAAGTATCAGTTTTTGATCTATAATTTTAGTCAATGCTTTATGATAAGGGGGCAAGTGTCTGGTTCGCATCCTGTTAATGACCTACAAATTGTATATTATATAGTTTCTTCTTCTTCTTCCTGCCCTGTTCCCAGTCTATCTGGGGTCGGCGCAGTATGTTTCCTCTTCCATTCATATGTCAGACGTCATCAAGCCATCCACTCCCTTTTGATTCATATCATCCATCCCACCGTAAAGGTGCTAGTGATGAATGAATGTATAGAAAAGAGACGGAACGGACCATGTCGAGAGACCCATGAACGGAGAGAGTGATTAGAATGACAACATTCCAATCCAGACTGCTCAAGGTTTTGGCTTAGGTTTTACAGCCGGCCGCCTGACACCAACCCTCCTTGGGTACGGTGTTGTTGGCGGTTTGCCCTCCACCATTTGGGTGCCCCAAGGTGCTTATTGGTCTACACCGGGCAATCTCCCTTAGTCGACTTTTACGACACCCATGGGATGAGTTGGGGCTGGCCTATTCTATGTTATTTGTTCGCTCCCAGGCCAGCATAGAAGGCTTTATATTATATAGTTTAAAATACTTATTTAACTTACCCGTAAAGAGGTGACGCTGCAGTCAGAATATGGCTGCCAGATATCAGCGATCCTCCCACAATATCAGATCCAACATTGATTGTAGCGAGCCAGGGAAATTGGTGAGGGGTTACATGTTCCCCTCCCAGTAAACGACCTGATCTGACTGCATCGGATATAGGTTTTGAGACACCACAACCTGAGTAAGATTAATGGACAATCGAAAATATTTAGTCACTGTGTAATAATAATTATCTACAAACTTCGAAAACTTTGACCTACAAACTTTGATTTTTTAAAGATGTAAAAAAACAAATTTTCCAATCGCTAATAAATTGAAAAAAATAATTAAAAGACAAATTTTATCATAGTTGCTCAATTAACCACAGATTGCCTTGCCTGAAATTGCAGGAACACATAAATGCAAACATCGTAATCAGCGCGACAACCTTATAATTAGGTGGGATAAAGCTATACTTATTATTTAATTTTTATTTGACCAATAAATAAATGTTATAAAAAATATTACAAAGAAAAAGAGGTAAAAAATTTTGAAAACATCAGCATCTCTCGGCTGAAATGGTGATAATAATATTGCTAAGTATTGATTATTGTCCGTAACAGGACAATAATTAATACAAAAATTCTAAAATATTTTTCATTGTAAGGCTGTACTTTCATTGAGATAAGTTTTATAGAAATGATAGATGCGTAATACTATGTTATTATTTTATTGATTTGTAATGCTTTGTGCAGATTTTTGTTAAGTTTGATAAAATATAGGTAGGTAATGGTAATATATTGTTACTTACGACAGAAACAATATCTCTGCAATCCGAATAAATTTAAAAAGCCTGTTGGTCCTGTTGCTGTCTGTAATTAAATTATGCTTTTAAATAGACGCCAGGTGAATATATGTGCCAGCTGGCTAACATTTAGAAAAGAATCTAAACAATCTTAAAAAAAATTGGTTACTTAAATTTTAACTTACCGATAATTCAGTAAGGCAAATACACCAAAGTATTAACAAAAACATTCTGCCGTACAACTCAACGATGAACTTCGAAATGGTAATGAGGTTTTTAATGAGCGCCCAAAACTATGAATCTCCGTTACGTTACCTTTTTATGCGGGTATTCGATTTTGAAACCTTGATAATATAGCACTAGAAAGTTCTCTGCATGCTATAGATAAAAAAAACCTTCAATTTAAAATGTATATTTTATTTGAAATTTTCGGTCAATAGAAGATATCCGAAATGAAAATGCAGACGTCATATTCTGTTACACAATATAATAATACGAAAAATAAGTTAGTACATCACAGTAAGTATACAAAAAATCTAAACAATAACATATACAGAATATGTTTAAGCTGCCGGAGAATTCTTATTTTTTTATATAAAGCAGTACGAAAAACTTTCAATCAGCGCAGTAATATCCTTGGCGGGTGTTGTCCCGAATCCAATCCAAATACTTTGTCACCCTGGTGTATACCCCCGGGTAGCCGGCGCGTCCACAGCCAACGCCCCACGACACCACTCCTTCAATCAAAATATTATTCAATAAGTTACTGAGATATTGATGACACATGATGATTAGATGATCTTTTTGACGGTCAGAATGGTCAGATCACTGGCCTCAGCTTCGACTGGCGTCGGGTCAAATGTTTGAGTGATGAAAGGAGGGAATGTAAATATAATCTATTATGATAATTGAGAATACGAGGAGCGATAACGCAGTGGCTACCGCGCTCCGCCTACGATTGAACAAACGACGTAATGTTAGCTAAGGCCAGCCATTGGATAGGTGACCACACATTTTATAACCTACCAAACTTATTGCTTTACCTACTGCAACTATTTATAAGTATCTTACCTAATAGTTCATACTGCTTATCTCCTCTTTCTGCGCACAATGGCCCTCCACTATCCCCCTGAAAAGATATACCGGCCACGTAAAGAAGAATTTAAACCTAATTATTCAGACAATCATGGATAATAATTAGTCAAATAATTTACTGATCTAACAAAGTACCTTATATCATCTACATATATAATCATTAAAATAAACAAATAAACTGTAAAACTATTCGATTTTAATTTCAACATTATATAAATGTTAGAAAAATTAGTACAAAGATTTTGGCGGTTAAAAAAAGTTCGAAAAATTATGATCTTGATAATAATAAGCAGCGGACGCGGGTTCGATTCCCGCAACAAGACCATAATTTTTTGAACTTTTTCTAACCACCAAAATCTTTAAACAAACTGTAAGTTTATGTGAGAAATAAAGATCTTTTAAATAGAACATATACATAGTGATAATTTTCCGCTTTAAGTAATTCAATATTGATACGCACCTGGCAAGTATCCCTGCCTCCTTCGTCCTTGTAGCCTGCACAGAGCATACTGTCAGCGATCATGGCCGCATCGTACTTCGACTCCTTACAAGCCTCGTTGCTCAACACTGGGACTTCCACCTCCATGAGACGGCAGGAGTGGTTCCTGGTCTCAGATACTGAGCCCCATCCTGTGGTTATCGCTTTGACGCCGACAAACGTTTGATCTGCAAATTGATTTTAGCATTGGCATTCTCCAAACTCTCCCTATTTCACAATGCGACTAAGAGCTGCCATACACGGACAGCTTGAAGCAGTCAGGATGGGCTGCTTTTGGCTGTGACTGTATACTAAACCACGCAACTGCTCGCGCGGTTCCGTAGACGATTGTAGTTCACTATGAGTATTAGGCAGCAGCGTTCCTCTCATAGGTATCATCTAGCTAATATCCTGCGATTGACGTGCCCATTTGATGGCAAAAGGCTCACCACATGGTACATAACTTAAGTGGCGAAAAGTGGACGCCACCAGACCGTGGTCGAGCACAGGGGGGCTGGGGAGCCCCGCCGCCGTAGACGGCGGCTCAGACCACCGGGGGACTGATGTCCCCTGAGTTGATGCCCGGGCTATGAGCTACCGCTCGATGCCCGCAGCCCGCCATCAGGCGGATGACCCGGATGATGATGATGATGACGAAAAGTGGGTGTTTACTTCACCTCTGGGTAGGCACCCATTCGGGAATAGAAAAATAGGCGTGATTTATGAATAATCTCCAAACGAAATTACTTGTAGCTAAAAGATATATACTTAAAATCTCCATTATTGAGTATTCGAAGACGATTCGAATAACATTTTCATACATACATACATACATACATAAATCACGCCTATATCCCCGAAGGGGTAGGCAGAGGTGAACTAGCACCCGCGTTTCGCCAATTATGTTAGGTCCTATGTAATAGGTGGCGAGCCTATTGCCATTTATCGGGCACAAAAGTCGCAGTACTTTGCTAGGTGGTAGGTATAAGAGGAACGCTGCTGCCCATTCCTCATCACTGATTTATCCTTAGTCGCCTTGTACGACACCCACGGGAGAGATTTGGGGTGGTGACAATTGTATTCTACTCTGCCGTCACCACACGGCCAGCTTCATCATTTTCATGTTTCTTTATTATCGGTGACGGCAGAGCAGACTACTATTCATTACCACCCCCCATTTCCCCCACCGGAGTCGTACAGCATGCAGCAGTAATGGGCAGCAGTTTCCTCTTAAACCACCTAACAATAGGTATACTGCGATTTATGCACACTATTACGTTGTATCGTTTACCAGGGAGCTCGCTAGCATAGTGGCATAGCACGCTTGGCCTGCGATTGTAAGTGTAGTGCGTAAACTAAGCAAAGTTCGCTAAGGCCGGTCATTGGATTGGTTACCAAAATTTTATTATCTCGAATTCCTCCGTGCTTCGGAAGGCAAGTTAACCCGGTGATCCCGGCTGCATGTGTAGTCGTTAATACCCACCAACCAGCATTGGGCCAGCGTGGTGCGGGGTTATGGCCCAATCTCCCTATATTCTTCCATCCATAGGGAAGGCCCGTGCCCCAGCAGTAGGGACATTAAAGGGCTGGTGATGACGTGTGCCGCTTGGCTAGCCACCCTGCTTAATGCTGCGGACCTTAGGACTATAGCAGTAAAAGTTACCGTCACCACGAGGCAGGCATATAGGCCTCACGTCCTCTGACATCGTCACGGGCTCATTCAACTTCAACAACGCGATGTCATGCTTGAAGGTGACGTAGGTGAAGTTGTGAGCGACCACCTCTGAGACGAACCGGGTCACCGGCTGGCGGGTCTGGTTGCAGCGGTCGTGCTCCCCAAACGTCACCTTCACCATGAACCACATGAAGCTGTGAAAAATTTAATATTAATACTATTGCCCAGTCACTATGAATGACGGATGAAAGATAATTTGCCCTGTGCTAGGCCTACAACAGGGGAGTAAAAATTTGCATTCGGCTTGGTTGGTTGGATCTGTCTCCATAGTAATAATGTTAACAGCATTATTGTGTTCAGAAAATTAGTGATAAGATAGCCACCCCCTCTGTGGTTGAGTTCCAGGTGAAGCTCGTTTCCATCTTCGACCCTTATCGTCACTTACCATCAGGGGAGATGAAGGCCGAGAGCTTCCCTGTCTAGCATAAAAAATGAAAAAATATAATATGCCGCCATTTAATTGGTCAGATCGCAGGCGATCATCGCGGCATATGTCGGTCAAGAGGTCCCGGGTTCGAATCCTGGTAGAGGCAAATGTTTCTGATTATTTGTTATGTATGTATCTAAAAACCTTGTGTTGTCCTAGTATCTCTATAAATTAAGTTACAAACCCCTTAACGCAATGTGCCGCAGTGAGCACATATCGGTCGTTGATAAGCATCCCACCACAGTAGAACTTGTTGAAGTACGTGAGGCGAGCCATCCAGGGGAATTCATTGACGGTGGTCTCCACGCCGCCGATGATGCGAGACGCTTCGTTGCGAACACCACAACCTGAAGTTAAGGCTTATTTTGATAAAGGTAAAATCTTACACTCTTTTACTTCTACAACCAACTGACTAAAAATAGGCGAATTTTGGTAAGTAATCATTATTTTTATTTATTTACTAGCTGACCTCCAACCAACTAAAAATAGGCGAATATTGGTAAGTAAATCAATAATTTTATTTTCACTTCTCATGCTCTGAAAGTGCTTGTTTGTACAGGATATAGGCTGCACAAAATCAAATTTTGGGCTCTAGAGCATTAACGTATCTAATCATAAAAGTATCTATATTAAGGCAAAAAAAATGAGCTATGCAGCCAAACTCAATAAGAAATACAGACATAGAATTAGTTATTCTTAAAAATTTACTTAAATTTATTTGCCTAATGTGTTTTTAAGACATAAAAGATATTAAAATTTTAATTCAAGTAGGTACGGTAAGTATTAAATTAATTTAAGAAAATTATTATTTCAAAATTAATTTAATACTTGGCTGTATAGGCCTGCAGCCCAATCAATGGGAAAAACAATTTCCTTTAGCATTCAAAACTGTACTAATTATAGTTTGAATTTTAAGAAATGTTAAGATAAATTACTGTTTATTTCCTCGCAATCGAAGTGAAAAGCAGAGTTTCTAACTCGTCCACAAAACCATTTTTATCCTCGACATTACTATCAGCCCTCGCCTTCGACTCGGGCTGCTAAAAGTCTCGGACAAAAATGATTCGTTTTGTGCACTTGATGGAAAATCTACTATTTTTTACTAGTTGACCGGGCAAACGGTGTTTTGCCCTTTAGGTGCTAGTTTACTAACCTGCAAAAAATACACACAAAAAATCATAAAAATACGTCAAGAGCCGTCTTGTAGGAGTTCGTTAATATACTCTGTCACACGAGATATTAAGATTTACCACGATTATAAATCAGTCATTAGTCTTTCATGCTGGTCTGGGAATGGAAAAATAACGTTAGCCCCAACTCACCGAAGCGATGTCGAAAAAGTTAACTGTCGCACTCAGAGACGTCAATTAACTTTAATGAGTATTCAACCTTAAAACATTAACTGCCGCACTCAGAGACGTCAAAAAACGTTAATGAGTACTTAACGTCAAAAAATTACAATCAAATCTAGTCGCTATTCTTGCCGGGTCTATGGTCTAGATTTGAATGAAAATTTTTGACATTAAATACTCATTAAAGTTAATTGACGTCTCTGAGTGCGGCAGTATAACACTGTATTACGACAAAAAAGAGGTCACAAATTTAAGAAAATGTATGTTAACGTTCAACATGGGTTTTAATACACCTCAGCCTACCCCTTCGGGGATAAATAGACGTGATTTATGGATGTGAATAAATTTCAGTCCTTTGTTGTTTTCAGTCCTTCGCGTAGAGGTCAGAAAATATACCTCTTAATAACTTTTGTAACAATTAATAAAGTTTAATTAGTTTAGTTTTAAAAATACTTACGACAGCTACAATGCTTTTCGGGCACTCCATTTTCTCTAAAACTCGACGCAATCCCTTGAACCTTTCACAGACAATTAAATCTGAACATGAAAAGTGATGAGGGTGACACACTGACTTTAATAACACTCGACGTCACTTACCACAGCATAGAAGTAACAAAAACTAAATAGAATGAGCAAATGCTTCATTGCGAGGTTCCTAGAATAAGGTCCTTGCTAATAGGAACTTAAACGGAGACTAACATAGTAGTTAGCCCTAGCACGGCACGTGGACATAATCCTCTCCACTACTTGACAGTGTTTTGTCTCGGGATTTAGTGGCAGTTAGAGCGAGAGGAAAATAATTTCTTTTCCCCGGGGAGATTTTGTCCAAGATCAGTGCTACGGGGGCTGCAACAGGTTCTGTTGCTAGGACGCGTGGGTCATTGCACTCTTGCTCCGATAAACGAGGCATAGGTATGCCATAGGTTTCATTAATAAACTGGGAACAGCGGGGTTATTCTGCAAGCTGATTTAGTCTGCTATTTTTCTCAATGAGCGAGAGTGATGGATAGACTAAAGCGGTAGAAATCGGCTTACATACAGTGGGTTACAGTGGGTTTAGCGCGCTCTGCCTGCGATTGCGCAAACTAAGCAATGTTTGCTATGGCCGGTCATTGGATGGGTGACCGAAAAACATATTATCTGGAGTTCCTCCTTGTTTCGGAAGTCACGTTACGCCGTTGGTCCCGGTAGCATCTGCAGCCGTTAATACCCACCAATCTGCACTGGGCAAGCGTGGTGGTTATGGCCCATTCTCCCTACATTCTTGTATCTAATATAGGGAAGGCCTGTGCCCCAGCATTGGGGATGGACATTAAAGGGCTGGTGATTATGATGATGGGTAACTTCTTCAGCAGTCCATTAATAAACAGGGAACAGGGTTCACTACGCCGGACTCCATTATCATGCCGTTTTCCAATACTCCTTGAAAACAGCAGTTTTGTAATAAAACAAATGTGGGAAAATATATTTTTTACTTTATTTAAGTTTAAGTTAAACAGCACACGTGTCATGTAAATGTCGCATATCACATTATTTTTAGGCTACACTTACTGCCGCACTCAGAGACGTCAATTAACTTTAATGACTATTTAATGTCAAAAATTTTAATTCAAATCTAGGCCATAGACTCGGCAAGAATAGGGACTAGTTTTGAATTGTTATTTTTTGTCGTTAAGTACTCATTAACGTTATTTGACGTCTGTGAGTGCGGCAGTTAGTGACTAATCATTTTTGCAATTATTACATTTTTATGCAAAAATATTTTACCTTGAACAATATACAAACTCTATAGCTTATAAAAGACAGTTTATTCACAATATCTATATGAGAGTCGATAATTTAATTCCTTTGTATTTTATTTTTAATTGTAACGACAATATTTTATACATTTTGATTGTGAAGTTATAAAAAAATCGTGGTAAAATAAGTAATAATTTATTTTAGGCCTTGTACAAAAAATAAAAAAATAAATTATATCCATAATCAAAATTATGATAATACCATTTACTATAATCATCATATAAACGGATGGTAACTAGCCATAACTTTATGTCACTTCACATCACATGCCCTAAAATTTAAATCTCTACATACAATAATTCAATATTAATTATTTTTGTTTTAATAATCTTACACTTGAAAACATTTTTATATTCGAGCATTATTGCTATTGAAATTTATAGCTTGTTCACCTATAATTTATAGCATAGCACAATAATTTATCCATATAAAAATAAGTATTATAATTTTACTAGGTAACCACTTTACTAACTACCAACTATACATCTCTTTTCATTCTTCTCTTTATATATCTTTTTTAGTTTATATTCGCAACTAAGTACCTATTTCAAAAACATTGACTTTAATTCATTTATAATCATGATAATTATTAGTTCATGGCATTTTTCATTAACTTAATTTTTCATTTCAGGAGGTAGCAGCACTCGCTTAGTTTTGTTACCTCCTTCTTCTTCTATCGTTCTTCTTACAACAAGGACTGTGGTGTACGGACGTATGGCGTAGCTCATCACGTTAAATATTTTGACTGCGACACGCACATTTCCAATATTTAACATAATTTTCTTTTGACCATTCATGACTGCATGGAATGATACCTTACGAGTATATGAATACAAAATAGCTTTACTCATACACCTCGTGTTGCTGACTATAACAATCGTTATTTATGTCCTTAAATTAGTATTTGCAGTAGCAACCATCCTCTGTATTGTCTCTTATCCAGTCCAAGTATTTGGTCACCCGAGTGTAAACGCCGGGGTAGCCCTTTCTTGCACATCCGTAGCCCCAGGACACAATACCTAAAACAATTTATAAAATTTAGTAGAACTGCCTAATAGTAGAGCAGGACAGCTTTCTTCCTCACCCTATCTTTTATGCCGGTGTTCAAGGCGCCTAAAGGTAAAAAATACTCTATACACCTATAGTAGAGCAGCAAACTGAGATTAACTCACTATCTCCACGCAGGTGTCCAATAAGACGCCTAACTGCCGCACTTAGAGACGTCAATTAACGTTAATGAGTACTTAATGTCAAAAAATGACTATTCAGAACTAGTCGCTATTCTTGCCGGGTTTATGGTCTAGATTTAAATGAATTTTTTTCACATTAAGCACTCATTAAAGTTAATTGACCTCTCTGAGTGCGGCAGTAAGAGTAAAAAATATGATAACCGAATGAGGAATGAACGGACAGCAGATTTCTATAGTGCATCCTGAGCAGCAAAATGTGATTAATGTGCCCAGTACATATGGCTATATGTAGTTCGCCACTATTGCATAAGACCTGCAAGCAGATTTCGTCATTCTGTTGCTAACAATTCTCGATTGAAAATGTACCCAATATGTTTATTGCAAAAGCATAATTTACAATACGGTGTTACAGTAATATTTAAAAATTTATACATGCAGACATAAATCACCCCCATTTCCCCGAAGGGGTAGGCAGAGGGGAACTGGCACCCACGTTTCGCCAATTATGTTAGGTCCCATGTAATAGGTGGCGAGCCTATTGCCATTTATCGGACACAAAAGTCGCAGTACATTACTAGATGGTATAAGAGGAACGCTGCTGCCCATTCCTCATCACGGATTTATCCTTAGTCGCCTTGTACGACACCCACGGGAGAGATTTGGGGTGGTGACAATTGTATTCTACTCTGCCGTCACCATACGGCAAAAATTAATAGGTAACGAATTTTAGGTGCGAATACATCTTTGACTAGCCCTTCGAGGAAAACAGGCGACATTTATGTACGACGCATTAACTTACCTATTAGTTCGTAAGCGTGATTCGCGTTTTGTGTTACTAAGGGACCGCCACTATCTCCCTGAAAATAGAAACAAATAATCATTAATTTATTATTTTAGAATAATGTAATTTAGATGTTTTTAAAGGAAAAGGAGGTCATCAAATTTACGAAACCTTATCGTCCTGATCAAATCGATGAATTTTGAAAATTATTTTACACACTAAACTGATCGCTTTATATGGTGTTTACAGTGGCCCTAGCCAAGTGGCCGATCTATTCGAACGCATAGACAAAAAAATGTATGAATCAAACAAAACGTCAGTTTCATACGTTTGTATTGCCACTTGTCTAGTCACAGCTCAGCTCGCCCTTTGGATCTTGCCTCTTTCGATTAAGTGTACCTCGCCTCGTTTTTTATTAGGTATATTTGCGTAGTGATTTGCCCCTTACGAAGGGGCGTTAATCGTTTTGGGAATCTTTCCTGATAAAAACTCACAGTGCAAGCGTCCTTATGTGCAGTAGCGGGATAGCCAGCACACAGCATGACTTCCTTGATCTTGGAGGCGTTGTATTTGGTGTTTCGGCACTCCTCGTTACTTAGCACCGGCAGATCCGCTTCTAGAAGACTGCAGGACCAATTGCCGGTCTCCCCTGTGGCGCCCCAGCCAGCAACAGTCGCCGTTGATCCCTCGTACGTGTTTGCTAGAAAATATACAGCCGTAGTTAATTATTTTGATCATCAGATGCGAAGCGAGCGAAGCTCCATAGCTATTGAAAAGTGTAATTAAAAAAATAAGTATAATCATTTTATTGCGTAGAGAAATGTTGTAGTATACTGTTAAACGAATATAGAAACCTGTCACACGCACGTTTCCAATGTTCTTTATGGATTCATAATTGTATTTAATGATATCTTTGCTACACCCCTTTAGTCGCCACTTACCCTTACTTTAGTTAGACAACCACAGGGTGTGAATAGAGTGGCGAGCCTAACAGCCACAAGCCCAACAATATGTAATACAAAATAAAGTAAATTCAAAACTGGTAGCTATACTTCTCAAGTCTGCGGTCTAATTTTTAATTTTCGTTAATTTTGATTTACATTTTATTGCATTAAGTACTCATTAAAGTAGGTAATTATCGTCTCTGAGTGCGACAGTAAGATAGGGTACCTGGACTTGTTGGCAGACACACGGGTCTCACCACATGCGAGTACACCACCGGTCGATTGAGCTTGAGCAGGGATATATCGTTGCTCAAATCTGATAGCGTGAAGTTGTGTGCGATCATCTTGACCAGGTAGTGAGTGATCGGCCGCTGGCTTTGGTTGCAACGGTCGTGTTCACCAAATGTCACTCGGAACATGAACCACATGAAGCTGTTGAATTAATAATATTAATAACACATTAATAAATATTATGTAGTTACAAAAATACTAATATAATAACAAAAGAAAAATACATTAGAAAAACCGAAACATTTTAGTCTTAATTCGGGAATAATTGTTCCAACTTTTTGTAACATATTTTTCTTTGTAATATTTTCACTTACATTTATATAATGTGAATGTAAATAAAAATAAAAATTAATGACTAGCAAAAATAATTTTAAGTATCGCCAATAATGTTTCCCATGTAGAGGGGATAGGGGGGGCGTGCCTATCTTGCCATCTATAGGGCACGTAAATCGCAGTCTTCACCCTTAGTCGCCTTGTACGATACAGGTGGGAGAAATGAGGTTATTTTAGGTCCCATGTAATAGGGGGCGAACCTATTGCCATTCACCGAGAACTATAATCACAGTTATTTGCTAGATGGCGCATCAGAAACGCTAGTGCCCATTCCTCGTTAGATTATTATAGCAATTGTGAAAGGGAAAAAATAGAATTGTGCGTATCTACCCCTTCAGGCAATGTGCAGCGGAGATGACGTATCTGTCGTTGATGAGGGAGGCGCCGCACCCAAAGGCCTTGTGGTAGATGAGTCTGGCGAGCCACGGGAACGCATTCATGTCCGAGCCGATGCCACCAACCACCCTTGGCTCCTCGTTTCGTTCTCCGCAAGCTATGAAGAAAACACTAATATATCGCTCATTTAACCCTTCGTGAACCATGTGGGGTTTCACAAAACCCAGACATACAAAAATAATTAAAACATTTTAAATTTTTAAAATGTTTTAATTATTTTTGTAATTTTTATTAAAAAAATTCGCGTGGTTTTTTCGACGCTTTAAGTAGCTGGAGTAGAGATGTTGCCAAGCCACTTGGCGACAGTGGCTTAGTATTCGCGTCGCTGACGCAGCGACCAAAAGTGCACAAAGTGTGCTCGGATCCCACAATCCCTTTATTTATCCTCAAGCCTTGAAGTCGAGCACTCCCTGTGAGGGTACCTCCACAGCAGGCGTCCCCCAATAGGAGATGGCATCTCCCGGGGGACATATACTGCCGCCAATGTTGGGTCCCATGTAATAATAAAAATGGGTTATAAATAACTACGTTGGCCCATTCAATTTATGGTCTATTTATTTTATTAACAGGTATCCATCTGACATTAAAAAAAATGCGGTTGAACGTGGAATACTGACTGTAGATAGCGGAAAAAATATTCACCGGTAGAAAAATCGCCGGTAGAATGTGGAAATTCCCGAATAATGGCTGCAAATGCCACCGGATTTTTCTTGCTTTCCGAAGCACGAAGGAACATTTATACTAGAATTTTAATTCTTAGATTTTTAATATTTTGATACTCACTGCAGTCTTGACACGGTTTCAAGTCCTTTTCTTTAAAAACCGGCGGCGTTTCATACGAATGCTCGGATATGATTAGCCCACCCTATAAATTATTCGAAAACAACTATTTTAAAATATATACAATTATACATGGATAGAAAATATTTAAAACCAGACAAAAGGAACATACCTCATTAAATATTTATGACAATAATAAACATAATAATATGATTAGGCATTTTGAGGTAGGTACTCAAAATATCATTATCAAATATTTTAATATTTCAATTTTATGGATACTTGTAAACCTAATTAATTTTCGTAGCATTCGTATGCATTTATTACGGTCATAAATAAATAAAATTTGCATAAATACCTTGTTCATTCTAAATCCAGCAGCGGAATTCACAAACCCACAACACAATAAACATATGAAAAACCACAACATTTTTTCAATTTTGTCTGATGAAGTAACTACGAAAGGAACTCCCGAAGAAAGTACATACGTGCGAGGTTCAATGTTTTCGATACACTAACACATGTCTTCGCTCTCAAAGTACTTTATCGTCAAAGGGCGCCTAAAATGTAGCACCGAAATGCATAAAATAATAGCACTGCCAATCTGAAACTCGCGAAAAACGCGAGTGCATTTGACTGATCCCAAAATACAACTGGACGATGCTTTTAACTTGAACCAATAACTTACGCAGTATAGAATGTCGGATACAGCTATAATTTTATGGATATTGTTAAATTAGGCACATTAGGATACTCTGATAGGAATTAAATTATACCTACTTATGTCACCAAAGATATAATCAGTACGGTAACAAGCCTTTCTTCTTTTTTTTTAGAGAAGTAGTGTTTCAATGTTCATAGTAAAAGCTGAATTCTTGTAAATTATAATATAAACTAAACGGTAGGTAGAAGGATAGAATAGAAGCAATAACAATTTTTGCCACTGAATTTAAGTACAAAATTACAATAAATTTTAAATTTATTCACGAAAATATTTGAAAGATAACTATTATTTTTTTAAAACAGAATTTTTTTGTAAGCATTATTCATTTTATAACATAATATTTTTTTTAATTTTTGCTATTTATATTTACTATGTCTTATTGATTTGTTGTAATTAACATATTACAGCAAATCAATAAGACATAGTAAATTTTTTTTTTTAAATAGGAATGCAACGGTAAATAATGATTCACCGATATTTAAACACTCGAAAACCGGCGTCATTTTAGATGCCGCACGGAGGCTGTATGATCGTCCGTGATATTTGGCAATGACCTCAGAAGTCAATGAACTTTTGTATACGTTATTCATCAAAATTGTTTGGTTAATGTGGACCTTATTATAGTACCCGTAGGACGAGAGTGCAATGGATCAATGTATTGCGAAATTGTCTTGTGATAAAACAATAAATTTTGTTTACAGAGCCTTAAATTTGAGTTACGGCAAAATTAAGGTTTTGATTATGCCCAGGAAAAAGTTCTTGAGGAAAACCATCTTTGATTGCATACTTGACTGCGAGATTTCGATTCAAAAACAGATTTATATGTCAAATGAAAAAAATGTTACGTATTAAATATGAATGCTTTTATTACTATTTGGTTCAGACAAAATTCAGTATGAGATAATGTAGCCTCGTCGCGACAGCAAAGAAGAATACAATTGTCACCACCCCTGCCTCTCTTATTGGTGTCGTACAAGGCGACTAATTTTCATCGCAGTACAAGGCTATAACGAGGAATGGACAGCAGCGTTCCTGTGGCCCTAGTCAAGACTAATCGATTCGAACGGATAGAAAACAAATGTATTAAACTGACGTATTCCAGTAACAACAAAACGTCAGTTTCATACTTTTGTATTCTATGCGTTCGAATAGAAAAGCTACTTGGCTAGGTCCTCTGGTGCATCTAGCAAATAACTGCAACTAAAGTTCTCGGTCCATGTCTCACCCCCTATTACATGGAACATGGAGTAAGCTAAGAAAATACGGGTATTTCAACACCCCTACCTACCCCTTAAGGGAGAAAGGTGTGATTTATATGTATAGAATGAGGATATTGTTTTCAGTAATTGCGGTTATAAAATTGCTTTTAAGATTGTCAAATTGCATCTAGGCTCACACTAACTCTACATTAGAGTCTTTTAAGCAAAACAAAATGGTTTCTTTTAACTGGGATCGTATAATAAAACAAATACCGTAAAATAAACATAAAACCTATATTAAGAACCATAAAAATTTTATGTTTTTCGTGATAACAGATTTGGCATTTTATTTTTGGTCAGGCATGTCGTCCATAATAATTAGTAAAATTAAAAAAAGGAGAATTGATTAAAAATTATGTTAAGATCATTTCAATGTAACAGAAGAAAAAATAAGAACAGTAGATGGGCACTGCGGAGATCATTTCAACCTTGTGAATCATATTATTTACCCACCAATTCGTACTGGACAATGGCCCTATACTATACTATTCCTTACAGCTATTCCATCATCTCCTGCACTGTTCTCAGTTTATCTGGGGTCGTCCCAATATGTTTCCTCTTCCATTTACATAAATCACGGCTATTTATCCCTGAAGGGGTAGGCAGAAGTGAATTAATAGCCACGTTTCGCCAATTAATTTAGGTACAATGTAATAGGTTTCCATCTATGGCGAGCCTATTTCCATCTACCGGGCATGTGAATCAAGTATTAAGCAGAATATGGCTAGGTGGTATAAGAGGAAAGCTGCTGCTTATTCGACTTGTAGGACACCCGAGGGAGAGATTGGGGATGGGGGCATTCTGCTCTGCCGTTACCACAGAGCCATTATGGAGAATGGCATATAAAAGTCAGAAATTAGTTATGTCCCTGTATATTGCAATTATGAAGGAGTTTGTTACTTTTGCTATAGTATAAAATCATGATTTTCATTGTTTAAATATGATTTATTATTCGTAATTTAAATACACTTTTTTTAAAGTAAATTATTGTTAATCTTAACATCTACCTCTTTCTAGAACGATATGGCATAATCTAATCATAATCGAAGCTTAACTAGTAAATTGTTTGAAATCAAGAATGTGTAATATTATGGTATCTTAAACGTAAAATAAATGGAAAGTTAAATATAATGTCTTTGTAATATTTTGAATAATAATAAAATGACCATAAATAAAAAATGGTATACAACTTTTAAACCGACTTCACAAAAGGAGGAAGTTCTCAAATCGTCTGTATTTAAAAAAAAATAATAAATACGAAAACAGCCTACTTTAACATACCTTATTGTAAAATAAATGCACATGCATATAGGTAACTTAGTATAAACGAATTTTTAATATTTTCTTTCTCAAATAAGAATATAAATACAAATATCTCGTAAAATATTCGCTCATTTAGTGCAAAAATTACACATTTACAATTTTTTTTTAATAGAGACAATAATATTAAATTAAAGAATAAAATTAATTACAACTTAATTTCCTTCTCCTGTAAAAACACAAAATTTTACAATTACATCTATGTTGCACGAAATGTGCAAAATGCATTTCTCCGTAAAACTCATATTGTCATTTTAATCACAATAAAAACAGATTTTGTCATAATATCACATACGTTGCAAAAATTTTCCAACAGGTTTCGGGATCAATTTATAGATTCCAAATTAATGTATGTCTCATACTTCAAATTATTCTATTCTTTTTTAAAGCAAGTACAATAATAATAAGGGATATTAATTAATAACAAAATTGACATTGTTTGTACGTAAATAGCTGCACATTTGCACACATTTTGCACACGTAATTACTGCACATTTTAATTTTTCTAGCCTAAAACAACATAATAATATAATAAACAAGGCAGCCCGCCTAGCATGACCACCGGAACACGATAATATATAGCCGTTTATCGTTTTGAACTTTTAAAAATCATTAGATTTTTGACAATTCAAGGCGATAAATGGCTATATCCTAATATAGCCTTAAAGGGTTATTCAATTATTCATTTTAGGCTTATTCAAGTGTTAA
Organism: Cataclysta lemnata; assembly: GCA_963931975.1. NCBI lineage: Eukaryota > Metazoa > Arthropoda > Insecta > Lepidoptera > Crambidae > Cataclysta > Cataclysta lemnata. The sequence continues at coordinate 4,061,964 of OZ008339.1, forward strand.
TATCCAATGATTTTTTAAATGATCTACGCGATAAATGGCTATATCGTATCGTGTTTTGGTGGTCATGCTATCCGGGCAGGTAGAACTTAAAATATAATTACATGATTATTTATTTTATTATTTGCAAATACTTGAATTTTTCAATTTTAAAAAATTACAATGAAATAAAGACTGAGGACAGAAAAAATATTTGCCAATCAATCAAACCATGGCATCAAGCCAACTCACTTATGATTCATATCATCCGTCACACGCTTGATGAATTAATGTATCGAAAAGTGATGGAAAGGGCAGTCTAGCTAGAGACCGATGAACGAAGAGAGTGATTGACATGACAATATTCCCTTTTGCTTAGGTATTATAGCCAACTTCCTGCCTGACACCAACTCTCTTGAGGTATGCTGTTATTGGAGATTCCTCCACCATTCCGCTGACCCAGGGTACATAATGGTCTACCTACACCGAGCAAGTAGTCGTCTTTCACGACACTTCTGGGGTGAGTCCGGATGGCACAAGCTACGTTAATTTTTCGCTCCCAGACTAGCATGGACCGTGCTTTAGCTATCATTGTAGACGAGTTGACACCATATTGATTAATAATATAAAAGAAATAACAAATTTGGTCGATGTCGTTGTATTTTCACCGTTATATCGCCACCTAAAACTGGTCGACAGGAACCAAAGCGATCGCTGCAAAGCTAAAACCCTTTAAGTTTACTTAAGGTTAAAAAAATTTAATTTCTTAACCTTTCATTTGATCACAAACGACGTTCGAACCCACATTTATGTCGATCATGATTACTGAATAATCAAATATAATAATCCTATAATAATAGAATAATCAAATTATTGAATAAGAATAATCATGGTCAAACTATACAATATACTACTTTTTCTCACTTCGCGTGCAGTTCCTATAGGCGTCCATATAAAACCCAGGAACGTTAAAATGTAACAAGGTTCTAGTGTAGAATAATCTGCTACTTCATCATACCCTGGTCCCAAATTATTTGGAATCGGTGCAAGTCAGAGCAGTCACAACATGTCTGATGTTGTACTGCTCTAGGATATGGCTAGGTTCTTATGGCTGGCCGCCTGTTTGACACCAACCCTCCTTGGGAACACTCTTGTGGGTAGAGACTACAGACGTTTGTGCCAGCCCAAATACAGGCTGGTGAGGCTGGTAACATAACCCTGCTAAACAATCTTAATTAAAAATAATGAAATTGTTTCTTTCGCGATTTATGATTTTACAGTTCCAGTTGCTTACAGAGTGCATTAAGAGAGACAGTCAAATCGTAGGTAAATACGAGTACATAACCATAAAAGCAACAATATCATTCATTTCAATCGCCAATTGTTATAAAAAGATAGATACGTAATCAGCTTGCAGGTTTCATTACGACAACCACGAGATGTGAAATAAGGTGTTGACTCTATTCTGCACACACCTTAGAGCTTATTCATAAAAACTAAATCAATATTCAAACACAGTTTTAAGTTAAACACTCCTTCGTCTCTTTCTCGTAAACCGTTTTGACGGTGTGACGAAGCAGTGTTTAGAAACTATTTTGTTTTTATGAATAAAGGAGTCAACTATTTCATGAGCTTAGATTAAAGCAAAACATGGAAGATACGGCATCATTCTCCCTAACGCATTTATCAAAAAGTATAACTCCGGTTGGAAATATCTTAGCTTTTTTGCTTTAATCTAAGTTCAGTTGTGTATTTAGTGTACAGTTTGCTTGTTCACAAACAATGGTAATGAAGCCTGCGTAAAATTAATTATGTAATTTAAAGTGAATTTGTGCGATAATAGATTTATTCAGTGCAGTAACAGCCATCTTGAGTATTCTCTCGGATCCAGTCGAGGAAATTGTTCACCCGGGTGTAGACTCCCGGGTAGCCGACGCGAGCGCATCCATTGCCCCACGACACCACGCCTGGTGGAAAAAGCCAATATTTAATAGTAGATTTTTATCAAGTGCACAAAACGAATTATTTTTGTCCGTGACTTTTAGCAGCCCAAGCCGAAGGCGAGGGCTGATAGTAATGTCGAGGATAAAAATGGTTTTGTGGACGAGTTAGAAACTCTGCTTTTCACTTCGATTGCGAGGAAATAAAACAGTAATTTATCATAACATTTCTTAAAATTCAAAATAAAATTAGTTAGTACAGTTTTGAATACTGAAGGAAATTGTTTTTCCCATTGATATTAGGCTTGGTCTGCAGAGCTATACAGTCAAGTATTAAATTAATTTTGAAATATAATTTTCGTAAATTAATTTAATAACCTACCTTACCTACTTGAATTAAAATTTTAATATCTTTTATGTCTTAAAAAACACATTAGGCAAATAAATTTAAGTAAATATTAAAAAATAACAAATTTTATCTCTGTTTTTCTTAGTTTTTGGCTGCATGGCTCATTTTCTTTGCCTTTATATAGACACATTTATGAGTAGATACGTTAATGCTCTAGAGCACAAAATTCCATTTTGTGCAGCCTATTTCCTGCAGAAATAAGCACTTTCAGAGCATGACAAGTGAAAACGTCATTATTTATTATGTATTCGATTTTGATTACAACATTATATAAATGTTAGAAAAATTAGTACAAAGATTTTGGTGGTTAAAAAAGAATTTCGAAAAATTATGGTCTTGACGCCTTGGTTGGCCGAGCGGTCAGGCACCTGCGGGAATCGAACCCGCGTCCGCTGCTATCCGGACGCGGGTTCGATTCCCGCGTCAAGACTAAAATTTTTCGAAATTCTTTTTCTAACCACCAAAATCTTTGTCATTATTTATGTTTTTCACCTGAGTACTGTATTAAAAAATATTTCATAAGAACACAAATATAAAACTCTAACGGAACAATCTAGACATCTCAAAATCTAGACAGGTAAAGTCAGTCTTTTCTGAAACGCTGAAAAATCTATGAACCGTCAGCGTAAATTCTTCACTTAGGTTCATCTGTTGCTGTTATAATATTCGTATAATATAGGTACGTAAATATAAAGGGAACCATCACTTCTACGTAAATATAATTATGTTCAACACAAATATTTGCCCCAACCAGAATTCGATCCCAAGACCTCTAGGCGGATAGCCGGCGATCTGACCATTCGACCAGACCGACCGACCATCAAATAATAGTAGGTATGTAAAATAGATAGTACATACATACATACATACATAAATCACGCCTATATCCCCGAAGGGGTAGGCAGAGGTGAACTAGCACCCACGTTTCGCCAGTTATGTTAGGTCCCATGTAATAGGTGGCGAGCCTATTGCCATTTATCGGGCGTAAAAGTCGCAGTAGGTACATAGCTAGATGGTATAAGAGGAACGCTGCTGCCCATTCCTCATCACTGATTTATCCTTAGTCGTCTTGTACGACACCCACGGGAGAGATTTGGGGTGGTGACAATTATATTCTACTCTGCCGTCACCACACGGTACCACAAATAGATAGTATGTTGTAGATAATAGCCTTCTTACCTACTACTCTGCCACAGGCCTGTCGTACCCCTATAACTTGTGTACTTTAAAACCTAATACTTGCCTCATCCTAGACATTGGACTAGTCACGGATTGTTATTGAAATCTATCCAAAACAATAGCTCCACCTTCCCAATAATTATTTCATTTCGCACACTAGGGATTCCCGTTTCTGGCCAACACAGTGACGTGCATAATAGTGTTGTCAATCACACGGGACTGTAGTAACCAGGTCAATCGTGAGTCGTGACCAATCGACTAAAGACGTAGTATAATATATATTATATAGATGTTATATTTAGGATACATTATACAATTTATTTTTTGACGTGGTTAAGCAGGAGTGATCCAAACCAAATAGTTTTGCAATTCTGATCCTAATCAAAAAAGTTGTGGGTAAATCAATACCGAAATTGGCACCTAATATTTTGGTTCCTTTTTTAATTATGCTTTGCGCAGAGAGCAATCAGGAATCGAGGTGATTGCTGATGTCATCATAATTATACGGAAACAGAGCGTAATATACATTCCAATATAAATATACCTATGCTTACTAATACGTTAAATTTTTCAAAAACGTTTGTACTATATAAAACCAATATTTTATGACATTTATCTATTCTGCATAACAACGGCCAGCCTGTCTTTCGATTTCTTTTCATAATATTATTATGTTTTATAAGCGAAAGTCAGATGTTTCTTTTGTCAAGGATAAACGCATATAAGGCGGTTGAAAAGTGTTTTGGTGTAAACATCAATATTCATTACCTATTAGTTCATACCGCTTGTCATGCTTTCTCTCCGTTATGAGTGGTCCGCCACTGTCACCCTGAAAACGGAACAAAAAATAATTCAAGTGTGTATCTATAATAAATATTATCTTTAGAATACATACCTAAAAAACCTGTGGTTCAAGGTAGCACAGATTTCCCATATTTATATTAAAATACATACATACATAAATCACGCCTATATCCCCGCCTATATAACCGTAGGCAGAGGTGAATTAACACCCACTTTTCGCCAATTATGTTCGGTCCCATGTAACAGGTGGCGAGCCTATTGCCATATATCGGGCACATAAATCGCAGTACAAATTTATATTGCTAGGTGGTATGATAGAAATGCTGCTGCCCATTACTCATTGCTGTGTTACCCTTAGTTTAAAGAGCACGTAAATCAAAGTATACATCAGAGCAGAATACAATCATCACCACACCAAAGCACTCCTGCAGATGTCGTACAAGACGACAAAAGGTCTTAAATAGTGACGAGGAATGAGCAGCAGCGTTCTTGTTGATCTTGTTATACCACCTAGCAATGTTCTTCTGCGATTTACGTGGCCTATATAGACGAAGCTCGCAGATTCTTGATTTGTATATGTACAGAATTTGTATCTTTATTGACATACTATTACTTGACGTTGTAAGTTATTTACATCTTTCAAATTTCAATTATTAATTAATGAAAATTACTTTTATGTAAAGGGAGGAAAAAACCTGACTGATGCCCGTTTTCACCATCAATCCCTAAACAATTACTTAAGTAGGTATCTCCTAAGCAAAGTGATCCCCTAAACCACCCCTTTACTTAAATTCGTTTTCACCAAGCTAGGGAACACTTTTTTAGGGGTTGTCAAACTAAGTGACAGACTAGTGATGACAAACACCGTACTTTATATTAAAATAACCTTTCAGGTGAAATTATTTTGTTAATTAACTAAAATACAATAAATAAAAATATTGGGAACTATTTATAAAGTAAATAAAATCTTTAAATGATTTATTCCGTCTATTTTATACACTTTATAGAATATTTATAAAGCTGTATGGCATGTTCCTTGGTCTCATAGTAAATTCTCTATTACCTTTGTATCATAGCAACGCTTGTTTATATCGATTATTGTCAGTTCTTGACATATTACGATAAAACTGTCACTTAATTTTTAGGGGGCCGAACATCGGCCCCACAAACTTTAGGGGTACCCTTTGGCGTCAAGAGTCACCTATGTGTTGGTGAAACGAAAAATGTCATTAAGGACCACCTAAAACTAGTTAGGGGTCCCTTAAAATTTAGGGATTGATGGTGAAAACGGGCATGAGTTTTTTGCCCGTTCTTCTCAGGACATGGCCTCCTGATAGTTTGCGAACGGATGGCGTAAATTTCTTGTCTTGACGATTCATGAGTGTATTGATATCATACCAGATATGAATAAACGAATTTTAATTTGATTTGAAAGAAAAACGTTGCTGCCCATTCCTCATTATGTTGTAACTCTAGTAGTCTTGTAAGAGTAGTAAGACACACAAATTGTATTCTGATCTACCATTAACACGCTGTGATGCAGCTTTCATTGCACAGCCAATTTATGTTAAATTGTTACCGTCTCTCTAATAAACTGGTATAGTAAACGTGGTATAACTATTCAGCTTTTTGTCTTCGTCTTAGAATTCGTGTTTATTAGTAAGACCGTTAGAATAAAATCTTATTATAAGGTTGCCTTCGAACCGTCTTTGTCATAAGCTTGTCATAGCGAATTCAAACAATTTACCTGACACGAGTCTTTTTGGCCGGTCTTAGGGTAGCCCGCGCACAACATGTTGTCAGTGATCATGGTGGCCGTGTACTTCGTGTTTCGACACTCCTGGTTGCTAATCACCGGAACTTCTACTTCTTGAAGAGTACAAGATACTTTTCCTTCCTCCGTCAGGGTTCCCCAACCTGCAGCCACTGCCTTTACTCCCACGTATAAGTTTTCTGTGAAAAACAAATTCTTACTTAATAAATAGTGTTCTATTTAATAACTACGGACAAGAGAACAAGAACAAACACACAAACATATTTTATAAGTAATGCCTATATACATTCATACATAAATCACGCCCATATCCCCGAAGGGGCAGGCAGAGGTGAACTAGCACCCACGTTTCGCCAATTATGTTAGGTCCCATGTAATAGGTGGCGAGCCTATTGCCATTTATCGGGCACCTAAATGAAAATTTGCTAGGTAGCACAATAGGAACACTGCTGCCAATTCCTCGTCAACTTTATTAACCCATCAACGTTTTGGAGGCCCATCATTATAGATTGCGTTACACTGCGCACTAACCTATTCTACCTTCGACACATGGGTTTTCGATGTCAAGCGTATTGACAATTCATAAGTTAATTGCAATCATACATTCACATCACAAGTGGCCAATCTATTCCAACGAATACAATACAAATGTATGAAACTGACGAAAAATTTATTTGATTATTTTGAATACATAGTTTTCATATATTATGACTATGTTAGCATTGGTAGTATTCAAGTTGTGCGTTATTTATACATGTTGTTTATTGTCATTCCTATCACTCTCTCCGTTCAGTTCAGTCTCTCGACATGGTCGTTTCAATTACATCTCTCTGTGTGTATTCATTGATCATTAGCCCTTTTTCGGTGAGATGGATACGATCTCAATTCCGCAATCAGGGACGTCAAATAACTTTAATGAACACTTACTGTCAAAAATTAAATTGAATATAGACCATAAACTCGGCAAGAATAGCGACTAGTTTTGTATTGTAATTTTTTTGTATTAAGTACTCATAAACTTTAATTGACGTTGCGGCATTGTCTCGCATGCCTTTATAATAGTCTTCTTTTATATTATTTTTAAAAACTGATTACGTTGCATATTATGCCCAATTACTTGAATACATCGACCTAAAGCTTATTTAGAATTATATAGTTTAAAATTCCATACATACATTCCTGTGGGAACGTGACATTGTCGACTTTAATATTTTTTTTACATGCACCAAAATTAACTTTCTTTTTTTCTAAGAATGATTTATGTTCATGCTAAGTTCAAATGTCATTCCTAATTTAGGCCCTTCGTGTCGGTAACACTGGCCATTACTGACAAGAAAAACTGTATACACCGTTGCTACAAAATAAACCTTATTACCAGAGCAGAAGATGTCATAGTAATTTACTGTGCTCAAATTAGGGCAATGAATTTACTTCTATTTCATCGCATAGAAATTTACATCGTTCCTAATGAGGATTGGTGTTAGGGAGGCCTCCTACAATCAAAAACATATGACATAACTGCCATTCTAACTAAAAATGCAGTAACAGAACATACTGCATTTTTCGTTTGTAACAATTGTTGAGAATTTTGATGAAAGTCGGCTAAATGTTGTTTTATTTTTGTCTCTACATTGTCATTTCCATACATTTCTGAAGATTCATTCATTACCTATTTGCACCTTTCCAGTATGATAAGAAATAAGAATCAAAAGGGAGTGGATGATGGCTTGATGACATGTCTGACTGATATGAATGGAGGAGAAATCATACTATTTGACCCCAGACAAACTAGGAACAGCCCTCTTAGACAAATGTCAAATACGAACGAATAGAATAGAACTATATGAAACTGACGTATTACAGAGGAAACAACATGACGCCCGTTGTGTCAAAAGCTGCCAATAATTTACATTTCTATTCTATTCGTTCAAATGGAGGCGCCAAGTCTAGGGCAAGACGATAATGGTGTTGTGTAATGTTTAGCTTGTATACTTACTGCTGTTGCTTGGCAAGCAAATGGGCTTGATTGCTTCGGAGATGGGCACTCGTTCGTTTAACCTCAACAAGGCTATGTCGTTGTCGAAGTTGGTGAGAGTAAACTTGTTGGATATAGCGCGCAAGACGAACCGGGTTTCGGGGCGCGTAGTGGAGTTGCATCGGTTGTGCTCGCCGAATGTCACTTTTATCATGAACCACATAAACCTGCAATTTGAAAAACACGGAATTTTATTAGACTACCTACAGAATTTGGATCAACATAGTGCAGTAACTCTTACACCAGGTGTTATGCAAGCTAAATTAAATATTTAATATAATGAAAATCCGTAAATTATACGATTGATGTTGTTTATAATTAGGTATTTGTAAATTGTAAAAATAAAATGTCTTGGAATTCAGGGCTTACATTTCTATCACAGTAAAATTTCTAAAATATATTCTTTGTTATACCTAATATTCATATACTTTAACAACTTATTGTTTTCCTAAATAAATACGCGTATTTATCCATGAAACAGTAGGCAGAGGTGTATTAACGCCCACTTTTCACCAAGATTGTGTGGTCGCATGTAATAGGGGTGAGACTATATTCTCAGCAATATATTGCTAAGTGGTTTATGAGGAATGCGGTGCTCTTTACCGGTTGGTGTCTTTATCCATGGTCGCGTTGTGGGATATTTACGGGAGAGATGGAGTTGAGAGTGGTGACAATTTTATTAGGTTCTGCCATCACCTAAAGTCTTATAAATAACCATGGATATAGAAAATTGTCCGTATTCTTGGTAAAAACATTTGCCAGGATTCAAACAGGGGAGTTCTTAACCAATAGTCAGCGATCTGACCATTCGATCAACCCGGCTGGCTTATCGTGACAAAAACTTTTAATTTAGTGTTCATTCGATCAATTTCAACCTCTAATTTCCAGGGTACCTATAGCCAAATGGAAAACGATACAAAGTTTCTATCAAACGAATGTAAATTTTTTACAACTACATTGGTACGTTGATTTCTCAGTAATACATCAGTTTCATACGTTTCTATTCTATTTATTCGAATAGATTGGCCACTAGTCTAGGCCCCCTGAGTCTGTTGGTCATTGTCAAAGTGTTCCTCCACGAAGCAATTTTTTATTTATTGAGTTTCTAAAAATCGGATGCATCAGGTGTGACGCGGACACTCAGACTTTCCTAAACGGCGGCGTTTTCTAGCCACCGATCGGCCTGACTGCTACCACAGTATACCCAGAACAGTAATACGTCTTCATACAAACTGGCCGCTGCCCATTAGAATATGTGCTTTCGTACTCGGCGCCGCCGCCGTGAAGGCACGCAATGTGCCGCACACATTGACATAAAATACGGGAACATAAGTCTGGGCCGTGCGTTCGGTGTGATCGCGCGTGTACAAGGTGATAACAAATTCGCTCGCTGTTCGTTCCCGCCTGGCACATTCGAGCTCGCAGCCTTCGCTTTAGTTTCCGCCGTTTGCAACCCTAGCTTCAAAGCAAGAGTAGGCTAATAACTCGCCGACAGGCCGCAGATAAACTACTGTTCTGGGTATACTGTGCTGCTACGTACCGATAGCAATTACACAATGGGTTCGTTTGTATTGGCATTGGGCGAAAGTGAGTCACTGTTTCGGTGTCCACGGTCCTCGTGAATACTATTAATGTCTCATTTGCACTTTCACTAACTTTAACGCACTCGTTATATTTTCTTTGACACTTTTATTTAGCGCAGTAGCTAATAGTTGTATGTTTACGGTGAAGCAGAATAATACACTTGTCACCCCCAATCCGGTGTCGTACGAGGCGATTAGTCGCCTTAAACAATGATGAGGACTGGCCAGCAGCGTAATTGTTATACTATCTAGCAATGTTTTGTTTCAAACTTTTAGTGTTTGCATAGATAGACAGTAGACATTTCAAACAAAACAAACTAACTTTTGTCTAATATAAGAGAACACTAGTCTAAATCTTTATGCAAACAAATCAAACTGAAACCTTAATAAGAACCGATAAGAGAAATCCGACAACTTTGTGTAATCTGCTGTTGTACAGGAAAAGACATAACATACATACATAATAGATGGCGAGCCCATTGGCATTTATCTGGAACGCAAATGCAGCAATTGGCATAAGAGGAACACTGCTGCTCATTACTCATTGTTCTCATACCTCTAAGCACCTGGTACGACACTCGCAAAAGAGATGGGAGGGTGGCAATTGTATTCTGTCTGCTCTGCCGTCACCACACAGCCGTACAGGGTCGGTACGACCATTATTTTATGTCAAGCTTTCAAAATGGGAACTTTGGCCAAAATCAACGTTTGCACGGAAAGACTCAACAAATCTCCAAAATGGAGACACAATGAGGATAATGAACTTTAAGTTCGCACTGCCCGGGCCGGTTTGAAGGTGAACGCACTGATACTGATTGGAATTCACAAAATCCGATTTATTTTCGTTCGCTAATCCTCGGGTTATCGGACCCGATCTTTTTGATTTACAATGTCATCAGCCATTTCCAGTTCAGTCGTATCCAGAATAATTTTCTATTCTACAAATTAGTCGATCAATAATCTAATGCAGTTTATTGCTTGTAACATTCGTCGTTAACAACGTTATGTAAATGCGTTTCGTTAAACGTTTTATAAATATTCAATATGATAGCTTTGTTTTTTTTGTTAGGTCGCGCAGGGATTTGTACCTATTCAATGTTTCTAGTGATACCATTCTCGTTAATATATCGTTAACACCAAATAGATAGAGCCAACAGTGTTTAGTTTTAAGTCAATTGCTTAATAATATCTCAATTAACCTCAATAACTAGCGTATCTAATATCTAAACCTATTGCAATTGTCAGTTTTCGTCGGTTGTTACAATTATTTACAAAAGTATGTTTTCATCTCCTTATCAAGGAATAAAACTTACTTTGTAGTTCCATCGACTAATCTTGAATCGCATTACGAAAATATACGAGATTCCTCGCGACGGAATTATAGCCCACACTTTTTCCAAAAACAATACTATTGCGCAGTATTTTTCATACGTTTACGTGTTGGTATGTGTACAACATTAGTAATAGGTATTTAAGTTTACTCATAAAATAAAAGACGTCTGTAAAATTTTCCTTGATTTTTGACACTTTTACAACCTTAAATTTAATTTCCGTCTTCTATGTTATGATTACTCCATATACATAAAACGATAAAATGTTGCCTTCCTTATTAACGTCATAATAGCCAAGCAACCATCCGGTTGTCTTCACCATGAAGAAGAATATTTATTTGAAAAGCTAACTAGACTGTGATTCATTGCCAAAACCTGTAGACGGTGTCGTATATCCTCCCATAAATCTTTAAGTTCAAGCGTTCACTAGTTGAATGGATTTGAATGTAGAGGTGACGCTAACTTAGGGTCTGAGCATACGTATTTATTTGGATTGTAACATAGAATACATTTTCTTTCGGATACGAAATCCCACTTCGAAGGCCATGTGGTGATACAATTGTCGCCACCCCCAATCTCTCCCGAGGGTGTCGTACAAGGCGACTAAAGGCTATGACAGCGATCAACAATATGGGCAGCAGCGTTCCTCTTGTACATACATACATAAATCACGCCTATATCCCCGAAGGGGTAGGCAGAGGTGAACTAGCACCCACATTTCGCCAATTATGTTAGGTCCCATGTAATAGGTGGCGAGCCTATTGCCATTTATCGGGCACAAAAGTCGCAGTACTATTGCTAGGTGGTATAAGAGGAACGCTGCTGCCCATTCCTCATCGCTGATTTATCCTTAGTCGCCTACCACCTAGCAAAATATTGCGATTTACGCGCCTGAAGGCATTAGGCTCACCATCTATTAGGTATATGGGACCTAACATACGAAACGTGGGTGTTAATTCACCTCTGCCTACTCCTTTGGGGACAAATTGGCGTAATTTATGTATGTATGTAAATCTCACTAGATGACTCGTACAAAGACGATAACAGAAACTAATACTGCTTTCAGCAAGATTTTTTCATGGAAACCACTAAAATCCCAAAAAGTTGTGTGACCATATATAATATTCTGTCCACAAATAGACGCAGGCAAACAAGCACAGGTTTGGTGCGTCGCAAAGGTTAAGGAGAGCTCTTGAGAAAGTCTTAAACCGAGATGTGAGATCTACTATATGCATATTGAGGTGTAAGCGCAAAATAGAGAGAACACTATATGATGTCGTAGAGTCGACACCCCGTCAAGTGATCGTTCAACCACTTGAGGATCTATTTAGATTTCACACGCGCGGGAATTCACACATATCATTTATAATTTTTTTGGTAAGTAGAATAAATTTGGAACCAGTCCTTAAAAAATGTTGTAGTTATGTAATTTAATGTGTAACTATGAATAGATACAGGATAATTGTAGGTTCTTTTCCATTTACTCATATTATCTATGCCAATATGAGTAAATGGAATAGATACAAATATACAGAATCAATATTAAAGAAATATTAAAATTATAATCCTTAAACACAGACAACAATGAATCAAGGACAATGCCCATATTCATTACATAAACAGTTGCCTCTACCAGGATTCGAACCTGGGAGCTTCTTGACCGACAGCCTGCGATTTTAACATTCTTAACCTATTACAAATTATTCATACTCATTATAAGAAATTACATCTTGGATCGATTGAGGATTTATAATTCCGATATCACAGCTTTGACCATTACAAATGTGACGCTTTTAGCGGAGGTATACAAAATATGAAATATTTAAAAAATATAAAATAAATCAATGTTCCCATTTGCGGCCTCTTAGTTACTATTATTTTGTTTAGATAATATTGTCTTAAGCTATTTTTCTTTACAATTAAAGACTTATATAATAAATCACAATTTTAATCATTTTGACTGAAAGCATGCCTATAATTTATGTGTGTTTGTTGTTTGACTTTCTACATCTACATTATGTTTTTGCGGTCAATGAAGATTTAGTAAACTTTTTATAATTAAATTAAAACCTCTTTTGTCATTATTTTGCTACCATTCTTTTGTTTTTATGGGTTACAGTTTGTACGAAAACTACGTCTATTCCATCTGACTTACTTTTTTTTATATTTCTGTTGTCCACTATGATAAATGAATCTTTCTCTAATCGAACTAGTTTTAACTATGTCATATAAATTAACTCCTGCTTCGGCATCGACTGTTGGTGATGACATTGATTAACGCAAGTAATTTGTTGACCAAAACACGAAAGGTCACATTATTCGACATTCAGAGCCGGGCATTATGGAAAATATATTAAAATTAGTGTGTTTTTTAAGAAAACAGTTTTTTGTTTTAGCGATATTCAAGAAATTTGCATGAAGTTTATTGAATAAGATAGACAAATTTTAATGTAAGAACATAATAATTAGTATTCGAAATATATTATTTAAACATATAAACAGAGACTCTATAACAACAACATACACTATACAAGATTTACATACACTAGCCAAGATAAAGACGACTTTATAATAGGGATCATTCTAGTTATAAAGCGGCAGTGAATAAAAAGCGCAGTAGCCTAATGCTACGCTTTTATAATGTTTAAATATTAGATTGTTAAATCAACTACCTCTCTTAGTTTAAATATCCGACATGCTTGTGGTAAATTGGGGTTGGCACATATTATATACTGTGTTGTGATATACTAGCCGTGTGGTGACGGCAGCGTAGAATACAATTGTCACCACCCCAAATCTCTCCCATGGGTGTCGTACAAGGCGACTAAGGATAAATCAGTGATGAGAAATGGGCAGCAGCGCTCCTCTTATACCACCACTTATCAACCTAGTAATATACTGCGACTTTTGAGCCCGATAAATGGCCATAGGCTCGTCATCTATTACATTGGACCTAACATAATTGGCGAAACGTGGGTGCTAGTTCACCTCTGGCTACCACTTCGGGGATATAGGCGTGATTTATGTGTATGTGTATGTTGTGAATTTTACTTACTCCCGCAGCCCGGCATGCATGACCACCGATACACGATATGATATAGCCATTAATCGCGTTGAGAGTTCATAGCGATCAATGGCTATATCATATCAGCCATTTATCGCTAGTCATGCTAGCCAGGCTGACCAGCATGGAAGCCCTGGTACCTAATCATTAAATTAAGATGATCAAAAAAATATATCAAAGGGAAAACAAACCCTTTAACGCAGTGCGCGGCAGTGAGCACGTATCTGTCGTTGATGAGCATGCCACCACAGTAGAACCTCTTGAAGTAGGTGAGCCGAGCCATCCACGGAAATTCATTGATGCCAGCTTCTTCCCCTCCTACAATACGGGACACTTCATTTCTTTCACCGCATTCTGAAAACAATGCATTTTATTTATAATGTAAGTGACGGCAGAGGCAAAATCTCTTTTTCAGGTGTCGTATAAGGCGACTAAGGATTAAAACAGCGCGGAGTAATGGACAGCAGAGTTTCTCTTATAACACCTAGTACCTACATGACACCTAACATAATTGGCGGAACGTCTATAATAGTGAGTAGTATTCATCTCTGCCTACAAAGATACAAACCTGATACAAAGGCGTGATTTATCTATGTATATTATTCATGTGAGGACCTCGATGGGGCTAAGGTTCGCTAAGGATGGTCATTGGAAGGTTGACCAAAAATATATTATCTGTTCCTCCGTGCCGATAGGCACGGTAAGCCGTTGGTCCCGGCAGCATCTGCAGTCACTGGCGCAGGGTAGTTAGCTATGGTCCATTCTCCCTATATTCATCCATCGGGAAGGTCTGTGCCTCAGCAGTGGTGACATTAAAGGACTAGTGATGATGATTCATAAGTGCTGTTATAAAAAAAGTAAATGTTCATTACTTCTGCTCTTGCTCATCGCTTCTGCTTGCTCTTTGCATGAATTACTTTTGCGGTACTTACGACTTTTGTTAGCATGTCTGTCATGTCATAGCCCTCCTTCGAAACACTACGGTGTGTACTCGTGACCACGCGAGGACATTCGGATGCGATGATAGGTATGCACAGGTTCATCACATTTTATTTCAAAATATTAATAATAAAAAAAAAACGATTTTAATTACAACATTATATAAATAAACGTTAGAAAAAGGACAATGCAACCTATTGGCCCAAAAATATATAACTCGATGTACATAATTGAAACCTATACCAAACGTTAGTACTAATCATCCATAGTAACTTTTACTATGGGGCCAAATAAATCTATCCTAGGAAAAAAATATACAGTACAAAGATTTTAGTGGTTAGAAAAAGAATTTCGAAAAATTATGATCTTGAGGCGGGAAGATCATAATTTTTCGAAATTCTTTTTCTAACCACTTAAATCTTTGTACTAATTTTTCTAACATTTATATAATGTTAAAATTAAAATCAAATAAAATATACAGTCTTAACAAATGTTTGAAGTCATATATTGTTGGCCTATATATATTTTTTACCAAGATAGTTTAAATGTTATATAGTAAAAGTAGTAAAATATAAATAGTAAAAGTTGTCAGGTAATGATTAGTAGTAACGTTTGTCACAGGTTTCAGTTATGTACAACAGGTTACATTTTTTTGGGCCGGTGGTCAAAGTAAAAGTTGCATTGTCCTTTGCGTCTTGGTTGGCCGAGCGGTTTAGGCACCTGCCCGGATTGCGGTGGCCGCGGGTTCGGTTCCCGCATCAAGACTAAAATTTTTCGATTTTTTTTCTAATTACCAGTAGGCCTATTCCCTAACTTTTTTTGACAGTTGAAAGTGATGATCACCGTACTATTTACGAATACATTGCTGTTATCACAGTACAAGTGTCACAATTGCATTATAGTAAAGTAGTAATGGATAAGTAAATAGTTCGGTGATCATCACTTTCAACTGTCAAAAAAAGTTAGGGAATAGGCCTACAGAAACTTTAATAAAAAAAATTAATGAAATTAATACTAACTGCATGAGCAAGAGGACTTCAGCTGATTCAACTCCATGAGAGGGGGCCGGTTTCCCCAAACACCGCCAAAAATATTCTTTGTGAACACTCCTCGGCTATCTCTGCTGCCATCTTCCTAATGAATATAAACAAGAGAAGTATATTTGCAAGTGTAAACAATGAAAACAAAAACAAAATCTGTTTTACAAACAACAACCTAAAAATCATGTAGGTATTTTATTGTTCTCTTGTTGGTACACTTTTCAATCCTCGAATAACACTCAATATATATCTAATAATATCTATAACACTCAATAATATCTATAATATATCAAACTTTTATGAAAATATAAATGACATGCTTGGTACGAAAGAAAAATTCTCTCTTCAATTGAAAAAAAAATATTGAAGAAAAGAGATTAAAAAATTTTTGATATTAGGGTCGATTCTGACAATGGTTCTCTAAACCTAAGATTAATTTGACAACAGTGTTTCTCTTTCATTCTCAATACAGAATGAAGAGGAGAGACTGATATTAAATTTAGTTTTAAGTTTAGACAATCATGTCAGAATTGATCCTATTCTTTATATTGCTCGTGCAAATAATAAGGAATAACGACTATACTTATGTCGTGATTCTAAATTATTCCCACATGAGGTAATTCTAATTAAATCTCAATTCCAATTGAAGATACGACAAAAAGTAATGCATATAATTTAATAGCTGAAACTAATTGTATAGAAATAACGCTGCGTATTTGCGCTAATGAAAATAAATTAATAAGAAACACTAACCTTTGAACAAGTGAAAGCCAAAGCCACGACCACTAAAAAAATGCACTTCCACATTTCTGTCTCTGGTACTGAAAACTTTTTACTGGAATTTGAAAAAGAAAAACTGAATTCGATTTTTAAATATTCGCGCACAGCTGGCGCGTACCGTTCGGTGATTGGCGTCGCGCGCGCTCGCTATCGGACACACACTTGACTGAGATGCGTTTGGACCGACATTATTGACCACATCACATACTACAACGAATGTCATTTGGGTAGGATGGAGTGACCACAGCGCAATGCGGGTCACGTTCGGCCAAAAGAAGCGTGGAAAAGTATTGATACCTACATATTTTTAGCAATAATAATCATTATCATAATAATAGTCAAAATATAAAATAATAAAATATTACTGACCATTGATAAATGAACCTGATGTACAATTAATATTTGTCTAATAGGTTATAAACTAAAGGTACTTTATAGTTTAATAGTAAAAAGATTATTTTTAATTTAAATGTCTGTCACAACATTGTAAGGTGTTAATTACAAAGAGTTTTTTACAACAGAAAGTAAATTGATAGGCGACACTAACCTCTGAACAAGTGAAAGTCAAACCCACGATCACAAAAAAATGCATTTCCACATTTCTATCTCTGGTACTGAAAATTTTTTACTAGAATAAACAAAAGATAATCTCAATTCGAATTTTTAATTTTCTCACTCCTCTGGCGCGTACCTACTGTTATCTGAGATTTTGTTATTTTTTTTCACCTATAAATTATTTGCATATTCTTCGAATATAAAGTAGGTATATAAACGATAAAATATGTGTATATTAAACAGTAAAAATAGGTAATTTGAAGAAAAATCATCTCTTCATAGGTGACTGTAAATTAAAGCACTATAAAGTTTTATCAATTAATACTAGGTAGTTATTATATTTTTTTTAAACTAAATGTATGCCGTCTATTTGAACTATATGGCAAATAAGGAACTAGTCAGGGCTCTATACTTTCGATATCAAATAAGTCGAAAATTATTCCACTTCCTTTACATTATTTCCATAATGAATTTTGTAAAATAATGGGACAATCTCTTCGCACAGCTCTAATTTAGGGAAATTGCAAAAAAATTTCAACAATGTCACTTGACTCTATCAAGAACAGACATTTCAAGCTTTTGGAAAGTTGAATTAACTTGAATATTTGGATTGATGCCAGTGGATTCCAGTGCTATATTAAATGAGAGAAATTTCGACGATTACACGTGCGGTGTCCAGTGCAGTCATGGGCATCCATATTCTTTCATCTCCCTGCAGTATATGAGTCACCTATGTAGGTATCACTTACACTTGAAGACTAACTCTTACCCAGTTACGATCTCGTTAATCATGTACGGCATCCATATTCTTCACCTTTCTTCATCTCCTGTTTGCTTATTTAACAATTTTTTTGCTTTTTTTTTGTATTTTATGCGTTATGTCGACAGAAATCATTTAACATGAATGCCATACTCTAATATTATGCACTTACGGTCGGTTAGCAGTAAGGTTACTAACTAATGCATTTTATGTTAAATTAATAAAAAGAAAGTTCGCTTGGTAAAACTATATCCGTGGTATTTATAATGTTCTGAGATAGAATGTTGAAATATGCCGTCAATCCGATTACCTTACGATACCCTCTTTTACACCTCTTAATTTAAAAATAATAATAATCGTTTCAAAATCCAATATTCAAATACAAAATACTTTGGCGTTAGATTCGGCGTATCGCGCATGCCTGGATTCGATACCGACGGTTTTTTTATTATATATTTGTGGTGGCGGCAGAGTAGAATACAATTGTCACCATCCCAAATCTCTCCCGTGAGTGTCGTACAAGGCGACTAAGGATAAATTAATGATGAGGAATGGGTAGCAACGTTCCTCTTATACCACCTAGCGATGTACTGTGACTTTTGTGCCCGATAAATGGCAATAGGTTCGCCACATATTACATGGGACTTAGCATGATTGGCGAAACGTGGGTGCCGGTTCACCTCTGCCTACCCCTTCGGGGATATAGGCGTAATTTATGTATGTATATTTTCGTAGTTACATTTTATTTCGTTCAGTTACTAAAATAATTGTATTCCTTACCTATTTAATTAATCAATATCAAATTTTAATGAAAATATGCTCAAAGAGGCGGAACCAAATTGGTCAAAATTGGAACTGAAATTCCGCCTACTATTTTGTTTGTCTAGCGCCCGAATACAAAAAAAGACAATTCAAAACTAGTTGCTATTCTTACTGGGTCTATGGTCTAGATTTAAATGAAAATTTTGGACATTATATACTCATTAAAGTTAATTGACGTCTCTGAGTGCGGCAGTTAAACTTTGAGTCCTGCTTAACATTAAAGTATTGTCAAAATTGACGTTCTTCTATACCTACACATCCTGACGGGTGTTGTCCACTTAACCCCCGAATACAGAAACGCTACTTAAATTTTGAGTCCTACTTAACATTTAAGTATTGTCAAAATTGACGTTTTTCAATACCAATAAATTTTGACGGAGGTTGTCCACTTAACCCCCGAATACAGAAACGCTACCCAAAGTTTGAGTCCTAATTAACATTTAAGTATTGTCAAAATTGACGTTTTTCAATACCTACAAATCCCGACAGGTGTAGTCCACGTAACCCCCGAATACAGAAACGCTACTAAAATTTTGAGTCCTACTTAACATTTAAGTATTGTCAAAATTGACGTTTTTCAATACCTACAAATCCTGGCAGGTGTTATCCACTTAACCCCCGAATACAGAAACGCTACTCAAATTTTGAGTCTACATTTAAGTATTGTCAAGATTGATGTTTTTCCATACAAATTCTGACAGGTATTGTCCACTTAACTTTATAAGCAATGCTCAAAATTTTAGTAGCGTGTCTGTATTGACGGGTAAGTAGCTAGTAGTTGTAGTTGTTGTTGTAGTAGTTGGGACGATAGAAGTAGCTCTCTTTTGGTTGGGACGATGATGACGACAAACCTAATAGTTATTTGTTGTACGTGAGTGCAAAGTTGCTTTTTAACCGCGTGCTCAATTTTGATGACCGAGCTAGCGAAGGATTCTAAAATTGAATCACGAGCGTAGCGAGTGATTCAAAAATTAGAATCCTGAGCGATAGCGAGGGAATCAAAAGAGCACAAGGTGAAAAATCTTTGCACTCGAGTGCAACACGTAACTTTTCATCCCCCCCAACGAGGAAATAGCAAAATACAAAAAAAAAAAATACAATCACAACAGTTTTTGTTTTCACCCAGAAACTTCCACAACACCCTCCCATTAACCAAAACACACTCTCAACACCCACCCAGAAACACCCACAACATTCACACCCAAAAAACACCCATTCACCCAGAAACACCCATTCACTTAGAAAAACCCACAAAACACCCATTCACCCAGAAACACCCACAAAACACCCATTTACCCAGAAACACCCAAAAAACACCCATTCACCCAGAAACACCCACAAAACACCCATTCACCCAGAAACACCCACAAAACACCGATTAACCGAGAAACACCCACAAAACACCCATTCACCCAGAAACACCTACAAAACACCCAATCACACCCAAAAAACACTCAATCACCCAGAAACACCCACAAAACACCTAATCACACCCAAAATAAAACCCAATCACCCAGAAACACCCACAATACTCACCCATCCATTCAGACACACCCACAAAAACCCATTCACCCAGACACACCAACAAAACACCCATTCACCTAGACACACCCTTAAAACACCCATTCACCCAGACACACCTCCAACAGCCACCCATCCACCCAGCCACACCCGCAACATTCATCCAGACACACCTGTAAGTACCTAATAAAAATTACCGTCCCTAATGGAGTTCCGAGACGGTCAATCAGCTTGAGTCAAGCACGTTGATTTTCTGTATGTTTTTGTTCCGTTACTAGCGTAAACAAATCAAACAGACCTAAAAAGCTTTTAAATGCTTGCCTCAAGCATCCAGCAAGCGTTTTAGACGATCAAAATGTTTAAAGCAAGATTGACGCCAAGCTGATTGACCGTCACGGAACTCCTAGGGTTTAACAAATTTGTGACGTGAAAAGAAAATGGCGCGCGCAAAGCAAATTACAAAAAAAGTACACCAAGAAGGTTCCAAGTCTGAGTTTTTAACAAATTAAAATAGGTTGCATGACAATTTCGGCACCATGGAGGTAGAAATAAATATGTATAATGATGATTTGAATTCACAAACTCATTGCACACGATGTTCTTAATTCAAATTTACTTTAACCTCTAGAGGATAAAAACCGCTTTTGCACTCAGATATCGAAGAGCAAAAACGCTTTTTCCGAGATGGTGGGATGAAAATTATTTTAAACTTTATGTCTGGTGACATAATATTGATTTATTGGCGATCTATTTATTTTTTTTTGGTTATATACTTATTAGGACAAGCCTATTATAATTTATACAAAAACATTTTCATCTCACCATCTCGGAAAAGGCGTTTTTGCTCTTCGATATCTGAGTGCAAAAGCCGTTTTTATCCTCTAGAGGTTAAAGTAAATTTGAATTTGTAATTTGTAATTTGCTTTGCGCGCGCCATTTTCTTTTGACGTCATAAATTTGTTAAAACCTAGGAGTTCCGTGACGGTCAATCAGCTTGGCGTCAATCTTGCTTTAAACATTTTGATCGTCTACAACGCTTGCTTGATGCTTGAGTCAAGCATTTAAAAGCTTTTTAGGTCTGTTTGATTTGTTTACGCTAGCAACGGATCAAAAACATACAGAAAATCAACGTGCTTGACTCAAGCTGATTGACCGTCTCGGAGTAATTTTTATTAGGTACTTACAGATGTGTCTGGATGAATGTTGCGGGTGTAGCTGGGTGGATGGGTGGCTGTTGGAGGTGTGTCTGGGTGAATGGGTGTTTTGAGGGTGTGTCTAGGTGAATGGGTGTTTTGTGGGTGTGTCTGGGTGAATGGGTTTTTGTGGGTGTGTCTGAATGGATGGGTGAGAATTGTGGGTGTTTCTGGGTGATTGAGTGTTTTTTGGGTGTGATTGGGTGTTTTGTAGGTGTTTCTGGGTGAATGGGTGTTTTTTGGGTGTTTCTGGGTTAATCGGTGTTTTGTGGGTGTTTCTCGGTGAATGGGTGTTTTGTGGGTGTTTCTCGGTGAATTCGGTGTTTTTTGGGTGTTTCTGGGTAAATGGGTGTTTTATGGGTGTTTCTGGGTGAATGGGTGTTTTGTGGGGTTTTCTGGGTGAATGGGTGTTTTGTGGGTGTTTCTGGGTGAATGGGTGTTTTTTGGGTGTGTCTGAGTGGATGGGTGTGTATTGCGGGTGTGAATGTTGTGGGTGTTTCTGGGTGGGTGTTGAGAGTGTGTTTGGGTTAATGGGAGGGTGTTGTGGAAGTTTCTGGGTGAAAACAGAAACTGTTGTGATTGTATTTTTTTTTTGTATTTTGCAATTTCCTCGTTAGGGGGGATGAAAAGTTACGTGTTGCACTCGAGTGCAAAGATTTTTCTCCTTGTGCTCTATTGAATTTTAGAATCCTTCGCTAGCTCGGTCATCAAAATTGAGCACGCGGTTAAAAAACAACTTTGCACTCACGTACAACAAATAACTATTATTTGGTACTAGACCCTATATCTCGATGATTTTATGTGATTTATTGTGGAATTGATTTTATATTGTTTGGTAACTACAATCTGGTGACAGATCTACTATTTTGGGGACAAACCCTATTATTTAGGCAACACAAAACTATTTAAATTGGTGATAGCTTAAATCATACCCATAATAAAATAGGGCCCAATCAATAAGAAAAAGAAAACCATATTCATAATAATTTATTGAAAAAAAACATGTGTAAAGTCGTAGCACCATAAACATTCAATTACGAAACAAAGATTAAAAAACAGGTCGAGGATAAAAAAGCGTACATTATAATTACCACAATCTATTTTCCCTACTCTATCTCTTTCCAACTGTGATATAGATATATACTGGGTAGTCGCAAATAAAACTTCACTGGCAAAAAATACGATATCTACTAAAATGTTGGATCTAACATTAAGAATTAAAAACTTAATTACTAATTAATTAATAAATATTATGAAGATGTAGGGTATATCAAACAAAAAATTCGCACTGCCAAAGAATAGGTACGCAATGCTTTACATTGTGTTTAACTACGACACTATGGTAAATGGTAGTTGTCGCTAATGTCGATACAAGCAGGCACTACACAAATAGACAGTCATGTATAGGCTGCTAATCAGAAATACAATAACAGTCTTTAAATGACTGTCAATATACCTAAGTATAATAATTAGTAAAAAGCATCTTTGGTAGTGCGCTCTCTTTGGTGACTTTACCAACCCTTACAACGTTAAAACAAAACAATGTTAATAAATTATAAAAAGGATCACAGGTATAGCCCAAGAGCGTCGATTTCAAATCGTTATTTAATTAGACTATTTTCTAATAACAATAAAACGCGACTTCTAATAACAACATAACGCAACTAAGACTATTGAAACAATTATTATAATAATTATATAAACATAAAAAACAACGTATGTACGTACATCGTACGCTAAACTAGTGCTGTACTCGCATTTGAACAGAAAAATAGAATTTCCGTAGGCATTCAGCATCGCTGAACTTTATAAAATATTAAAAGACATAACATTGATATTGTATGAAAAGTTTTACACATCGAGCACTCGATGGCTTGACAGCTATTATACATACTTATACTTAGGTCGCAATCGCCTGAATTATTTTTTATAGCGTCAATATAAGAGGAATAATTAAAATAGTTTTCAAATTAAATAATGACCGTATTTTAAATGAAATTTACACGCTATGAACTAGAAGTAATAATAACTGTTTAGAACAATTATTCTGTGTTAAAACGCGTAAATTATACAGAAACAACAAAAAATATGTAAGAAAGGTACAATTATTGTACACACAAACGTAAATTGTATTAAATTATTGTTTTAGCCTAACGAGTGTAAGTAACAAGTGCAAATAATTATATATTAAGTAGATACAAAATAAAGCCCAAATTTAATAATTATGATTTAACAACTAATATTAGTTTAAATAACTATCAATATTCTTACTTTATTTACATTATTTTCCATTGAACACTTAGGTAGTTTAACGCTTAACAATATTGGTAATCTGCACCACCGGCCTTTCCGAAGTATATCGTATCGTATCGTAAGTTCTAAATACATCTAGGTCACTAATATGTACTAATTTCTAAAACAAAATAAACATCCATACAGAAACATTCGTAAATTGGAGATCACAGCACCCATGAAATGAATGTTAAAAAAATTTAAACAATATTTATCTCAAGTACTTGCCTACCTAATCATCAAAACGCAAAAGTAAAAGTAAATGTCATTAAATGAAGGTAGAATTTTTAGAACGCTGTTTTAAATTAACTTATTTATTTTATTTTTCAAAATAACTTTAGCTAATTGTTGAGATAGAGGTCCCGGATTACAATATTAGAAATAGTAAGTAGTCTTCTCTAGTATTATTTTAAAAGTTAATAATGTTTGAATAGTTTGATGGTGTTAAATCCCACAAATCGCTTAAAAAACAGCTACTCATATCGTAACAGTATCGTAAAGTTAATATAACTGAAAAATGTGAATATAACACAACGTTTTGGTTATTTTACAAATAATTATAGTTGACATTTTTAATGTATGCTATTTAATCATGTCAAAATCTTAAAAAATATTTAAACATGAACCTATACCACTTTATTAATAAATTACGAATAAGTAAATCATAACAATATCTTAAATGTTATTTGATAAAAATAATTACTTATTCATAAATAAACTCAATTGCTTCAAAATTAAAGCTGAGACTCTATATATTTTAACGTATAAATACCTAAATTAAACAAATTTAAATTAGACAGATCTTTTTGTTTCCAGATTTTCATGTGATTTCTATTTATGTTATGACACATTGTTGGCACTATCAAATTGTGCTTACATGTTTTAGGTGCTACGTGAAAAACTAACAAATCTGTAAAGAGCCTAACAAAATATTTACATGAGCCTCGTATCGTGTCGTAATAAAAAGATAATCAAAATTTACATCGTAATTTGATATCATTTTTATTTGCTTACTTATATATTATTTCGATCGCTTTTATTACAAAAAAATATTTCTATACACGATATGCGTGCACGATTTAATTGTTCAAATATGATACCTTTATGAAATAGTTACTATGAAACATCTGTGAAGTCACTATGCCATTCTGTCATTTAATCCTTTTCGATTTACATTTTGATTTATAGAAAATCTTTTTTCTAGACTGTAACTATAAATGTTATAATTACTAACAACAATCTTTACAGTGTTATAAACCTGTCATTTTTTGGT
Organism: Cataclysta lemnata; assembly: GCA_963931975.1. Taxonomy (NCBI): domain Eukaryota; kingdom Metazoa; phylum Arthropoda; class Insecta; order Lepidoptera; family Crambidae; genus Cataclysta; species Cataclysta lemnata. Next base: position 4,087,234 of record OZ008339.1, read on the forward strand.
TCGTCACTTCGTAAAAAGATTTCTATGTGATCACCATGTTGGGCGCCAACAACAAAAGAAATCTAGAAGTTTCTGTTTGAATTTAGAACTATTATAGCCATTTTATTCTTAGGAATGAAATTGAATCCATTATATCTAATACCTGCTGAATTCAGAACAAAATGGCAACAGAAAACTTTATCAAATTATCACCTTCTTATTTTGATTCCAAACTACAAAATCCGTTTGGGCCAATCGAAACAAGATTTTTTTTTAAATATGACTAGTTTTACAAACATGTAGTACAACTCCACTTATTGATATTATGTTCGTTTTTGCGTCAGTTGGCGCACAGACAGGAATCCCGCAGGTTCGACCGTAGCCAAGGCAGGTACCTGGTGATGCGAGTGTACACGCCCGGATACCCGGGTCTTCCGCACCCCACACCCCAAGACACGATACCTGGAAACCAAATGAAGGTATTTCAAAATGGTGACCTTAGTTAGTCAAAGCCAAAAAAGATACCATTTAAATCTTCTTTTATAGCATCTTTGGCTTAAAGAACTTCATTTAAGCCAGCGGGCCTAGCTCAAGTCGAGGGTAAAACTCCTTCTCTCCACCATTTGTATCTCTCTCTACTCTATTAAATCGCTGTTTGATGACATTTAGAAATACATAATATTATTAATTCCCTAGAGACTTTGTTTTTCTCCACAAACTAAATTTCTCAGTAACGAACATTAAATTTAAAACATAAACATTTTGAAATGATGAAAATGATAAAAGAAAGTACTGTAGGTACATACATAAATCACACCTATATCCCCGAAGGGGTAGGCAGAGGTGAACTAGCACCCACGTTTCGCCAGTTATGTTAGGTCCCATGTAATAGGTGGCGAGCCTATTGCCATCTATCGGGCACAAAAGTCGCAGTAGGTACATAGCTAGATGGTATAAGAGGAACGCTGCTGCCCATTCCTCATCACTGATTTATCCTTAGTCATCTTGTACGACACCCACGGGAGAGATTTGGGGTGGTGACAATTATATTCTACTCTGCCGTCACCACACGGCTGAAAATACTGTAGGTAGGCTACATTTATTCTGCAATGCTTCGAGAAATCTTGCAAATCTTTATTCTAAGTAACAAGCTGCCAGAAATAATTTCAATGGAAACAACTTAAGTAAACAACTTACCGACTATTTGAAATTTGTCCCCGTTTTGGACGAGCAATGGACCGCCGCTGTCGCCTTGACACGAGTCCGTAGACGCTCTGCCAGCGCACAGCTGGAGAATTTTACAGATATTTTAATAATTAAAAAATTAGATTACCTATTGGGCTATATAAACTGCAAATAAAATAGTTTAATACTCCAAATACCACTAATAATCTGATGCCAATAGATATAGTCTAGAATTCAATTTTAGAGCATCCACGAGAAAATAAAAAGCAATAAGTATTTTGGTAAATTAATTTCTTTCCGTGCACTACCATCAAATAAGTTTGGATTAATTAAATAACGCCTATACGAATTGTAAAAGCTAAATTCTTCTTCTTCTTTCTGCCCTGTTCCCAGTTTATTTGGGGTCGGCGCAGTATGTTTCCTCTTCCATTCATATCGGTCAGACGTCATCAAGTCATCCACTCCCTGTTAATTCATATCATCCATCACACCGGAAAGGTGCTAGTGATGAATAAATGTACAGAAAAAGACGGAAAAAGTTAAATTCTTACCATGTTATTAGTGATTCTGGAAGCCCTGTACTTCATACCCCTACACTGAGTCAAGGATAAGATCGGCACCCGTACTTCTTGAACGATCGCTGGGAGCTGACCTCCCTCCGACGTTCGACCCCATCCGACGACGATACCTTCCTTTCCTGACGGATCAGTGCCTGCAAAAATATAAATAAGAAAGTCATGTCATCATCATCATCATCACCAGCCCTTTAACGTCCCCACTGTTGGGACACAGGCCTTCCCTATGGTTATGGATGGACGAATATAGGGAGAATGGACCATAACACACCACGCTGGATCAGTACGGAAGTTCGCGGCTTAACTTGCCTTCAAAAGCATGGAGGAACTCGAGATAAAAAAAAATTGGTCACCTATCCAATGGGTAGCCTTAGCGAACATCGCTTAGTTTTAGCAATGGCTGGCCTTAGCGAACATTGCTCAGTTTCAGCAATCGTAGACATAACTGCGCTATTGAGCTCCTCAAGTCATGACTTGATGTAGCTGTAGCAAAATAGTAACGAAACGCATTTGTGCGGTTGTAAAAACGTCAGGAGTAGATCCAAATAATAGTTATTTGTTGTACGTGAGTGCAAAGTTGTTTTTTAACCGCGTGCTCAATTTTGATGACCGAGCTAGCGAAGGATTCTAAAATTAGAATCCTGAGCGATAGCGAGGGAATCAAAAGAGCAAAAGGTGAAAAATCTTTGCACTCGAGTGCAACACGTAACTTTTCATCCCCCCCAACGAGGAAATTGCAAAATACAAAAAAAATACAATCACAACAGTTTCTGTTTTCACCCAGAAACTTCCACAACACCCTCCCATTAACCCAAACACACTCTCAACACCCACCCAGAAACACCCACAACATTCACACCCGCAATACACACCCATCCACTCAGACACACCCAAAAAACACCCATTCACCCAGAAACACCCACAAAACACCCATTCACCCAGAAACACCCACAAAAAACCCATTCACCCAGAAACACCCACAAAACACCTATTCACTCAGAAACACCCACAAAACACCCAGAAACACCCGCAAAACACCTATTAACTCAGAAACACCCACAAAACACCCATTCACCCAGAAACACCCACAAAACACCCAATCACCCAGAAACACCCACAAAACGCCCATTCACCCAGAAACACCCACAAAATATCTAATCACCCAGACACACCCACAACATCCATTCACCCAGAAACACCCGCAAAACACCTATTCACTCAGAAACACCCACAAAACACCCATTCACCCAGACACACCCACAAAACACCCATTCACCCAGACACCCCTCCAACACCCACCCATCCACCCAGCCACACCCACAAAATTCATCCAGACACACCTGTAAGTACCCAATCAAAATTACCGTCCCTAATGGAGTTCCGAGACGGTCAATCAGCTTGAGTCAAGCACGTTGATTTTCTGTATGTTTTTGTTCCGTTGCTAGCGTAAACAAATCAAACAAACCTAAAAAGCTTTTTAATACTTGACTCAAGCGTCAAGCAAGCATTGTAGACGATCAAAATGTTTAAAGCAAGATTGACGCCAAGCCGATTGACCGTCACGGAACTCCTAGGTTTTAACAAATTTATGACGTGAAAAGAAAATGGCGCGCGCAAAGCAAATTGCAAAAAAGTACACCAAGAAGGTTCCGAGTCTGAGTTTATAACAAATTAAAATAGGTTGCATGATAATTTCGGCACCATGGATAAATAGGTTTAATGATGTTTTGAATTCACAAACTCATTGCACACGATGTTCTAAATTCAAATTTACTTAATCCTCTAGAGGATAAAAACGGCTTTTGCACTCAGATATCGAAGAGCAAAAACGCTTTTTCCGAGATGGTGGGATGAAATAGTAGATTTTCCATCAAGTGCACAAAACGAATCATTTTTGTCCGAGACTTTTAGCAGCCTGAGCCGAAGGCGAGGGCTGATAGTAATGTCGAGGATAAAAATGGTTTTGTGGACGAGGTAGAAACTCTGCTTTTCACTTCGATTGCGAGGAAATAAACAGTTATTTATCTTAACATTTCTTAAGATTCAAACTAAAATTAGTACGGTTTTGAATACTAAAGGAAATTGTTTTTCCCATTGATATTAGGCTTGGGCTGCAGACCTATACAGCCAAGTATTAAATTAATTTTGAAATAATAATTTTCTTAAATTACCTACTTGATTAAAATTTTAATATCTTTTATGTCTTAAAAAACACATTAGGCAAATAAATTTAAGTAAATATCAAAAAATAACAATTTCTATGTCTGAATTTCTTATTGAGTTTGGCTGCATAGCTCATTTTCTTTGCCTTCATATAGATAATTTTATGATTAGATACGTTAATGCTCTAGAGCACAAAATTCGATTTTGTGCAGCCTATATCCTGCACAAACAAGCACTTTCAGAGCATGAGAAGTGAAAAATACATTAAATTATAATTTTTCATCTTTATCTTCGATGTGGGTCTCGTCGTAAGACTAATGAGGAATTGTATGTAAAGCTACCAAGAAAATTATTGCAGCATTGTGTTCTTTTTACAAAATAAGTAACATAGACTGCAAATAAGTAGGTATTATTACACATGTGTGTAATAATACTTACATATTTATTAATTATGTAAGTGTAATGTATAAATGAATGGCTTTCATTAATTACTATATAGATACTTTTATTGTGGTACTTTTGTTGTGGTACAAATGGTGGCCATTTTCTTTTCTCTCTAATACGTCAGTTTTATACATTTTGTATTCTATTCGAATGGATTGGCCTCTTGTCTACCCTTGTCTAGAGGGGCAGACCGGATATTTCTCAGTACCTAAGTAATACATAAGTCTTTGTATTACATAATTATTTTAGTCATTGTATTATACACACTAAAAAGCAACCACATACTTGCAGGCGGAAGACACACTGGCTTGATGATCTTCGAAAAGTTAACCGGCTTTCGGAGCTTGAGGAGCGCAATGTCGTTGTTGTAGGAGTCCGCGTCGAAGCTGCGATGGCGCACGATCGCGGTCACCGCGCGCATGATGGCCGCGCTCTCGGTGGTGATGGTCTGGTCGTGGTCGCCGAGGATCACGCGGATCTTGGACCGTTTCAATCTGGAATTTGTACGATTTCATATGTTTTATAAGAATACATTATATGAAATAACGGCTGTTTGTCCCCAAAGAGAGATGAATTAGCACACAGGCTTTGCTAATCATGTTGGGTAGATGTGTTAGGCTGTCGAATACTCATCGCTGTCTTTATCCCTTAGTCGCCTAGTTCGGCACCCGCGGGTGAGATTGGGGAGGTTATAATCGTATTATGTATTGAAACACTAGAGACGTTAAGCGACAGGTAGTTCTAGAGTCGGGAACAAATGTTTGCACAAACAAATACCCCTTCCAGAATTTGAACCCGGGACCTCTTGCCCGACAACCAGCGATCTGAACAATTTGACCAAACCGGCCGTCATCACTGTGGTCGCAGATAAATTTAAAGTAATTACTTAGTGCTTTCTTATTTAAAACAAGTTATAGTCGAATAATGATCTTATTACGAAACGGTCATTCTTCCTCGAAGCTAAGTACTTGTCGATTATAGAACCATTAGAACGAACATATTTTGCATGCGCCAAACTATGCTGAAATAGCAAATTATAGGGGCATTAAAACGATATAACCGTATACGATATAAATGATATATATAACAGACTACAGATTACATGCCTTGTGGGATTTCTGCAAGCAAAAGGAAACGTGGCAGTGTAACAAAATAAAAGTTATTTGAATATAGTAGAGCTAACGGGCTAATAATCTTACTACATCTAAAACTCTAGTTTTTTCTTTGAAGGACCTAAGCTGTTGGCCGAGATGCGTTAACAGCATTTACCGGGTTATTTGTGGCAGGCGAAGATCTTTACCTCGTGCCTTGTGATCGAGTAATCCCTAAAAGAGTTTCTCTGCGGCAGGCATCTCCCTGGAAGTCTACCTGCCACGGAGAGCCTATCAGGGCGCTACGAAATGGGTGAGATTCTGAATAGTTTTCATCAAAAAAATAATAGTGATAATCCATACATAAATAAAATGTCTTATACTGTGGTTCCTGTTTGCTTAAATACGTCCACTTTGTCTCTAGATGGTGTTTGTGTAAGTTCAGTATGTACATTCACTACATTTTAAGTATGCAGTATACGTTGAATATGATCGACAACTGGGCAGGACGTCTTGCATAAAATAAACACATTACGTTGCATCTAACAGTGCCGCGTTAAGTCTTTACGTAAACATTTTATTTCTAAAGTAATTTCGTAAATTCTAAAGTGTCTCTTGCTACTTGTACCTATTAACAATGGCAACAAAGAAACATCAGAAATCTTTGCTCAAAACGGATTAATAGATAAAAAGGCAGGACACAGGAAGCACGAAAAGTGTTTGACATTTATCATAATAAGTATTCTAATAATTTGTGCTAAGACTTTTGTGCCAGATGAATGGCAATAGGCTCGCTACCATATTACATGGGACTTAAAATAATTGGCGAAACGTGGGTGATAATTCACCTCTGCCTACCCCTTCGGGGATATAGGCGTGATGTCTGTATGTATTCTAATAGTTATATTATAAAAATAAATATTCCTTGTTTTATTTGGAATTGATGAATTTGTTGTTTTTGCAATTATGTATGTATGTATTTACGATTTGACAGACTCAAATTGCACTCTGTTGGCAAAGGAAACTGAAAAATCGTATATACATAATCGCAAAAGAAACAATTTCAATCGAGAATTCGTAGCAACTGGTGCTTTCGTATTCGTAGCAAATTCGTATGAGGTGGCTATCGGCCAAGAGGTCCCCGGTTCCATTCCTGGTAGAAGAAAACATCTGTGAGATGAACAGAGACATTTTTTATTAGCCTTAAGCTGTCGTAGGTCGAATTGATGGCACTGGCTGGCGGGTCCGATTTGGCCCGCGGGCCGAGTTTGGAGATAGGTGATAGTGAAAGAATTAATATATTACTAGCTGACCCGGCATACGTTGTTATGCCATATAAATTATCCCGTAGCAATTATCCCGTAGCAATAGCGAAATTTTTCCATATTTTCTCACCTTTCCCGGCTTGCCTGGCCTAAGACAATCATTTCAAAACCAAAAGCAGCTAAATCGGCCCAGCCGTTTTTAAGTTTTATCGAGACAAACGCACAGCAATTCATTTATATATAATATATAGAAGATTACTATGGCAAAGTAGGTCAATAGACTAAAGGTCTCAGCATACGTAACGGGTAAATATCCCAAAGGAGACGTGGTCGGGACGGGGACGGGGCCTCTCTCCTTCAAAACGCCTCGTGCACGCCCCATCCGTGGCTCCGTGACATATGTCTTTCATGGGATCGATGGAAGAGATCCCAGGTTCGAATCCTGGTAGGGGCAAACTTTGTGATGACCACAAATGTTTGTTTCCGAGTCATGGTAGTGTATATGTATGTTTATATAGTATATTTTCAACATTTATATACATAATTATATTAAAAATATGTCCATCATCTAGTATCCATAACACAAGTGCTTAGGCTACTTACTTTGGACTAGATGATAGGTGTGAGTGTAAAAATATTTATTATGGTGTACCATGTATGAAACGACATTTCTACAGTCCCCATTCCCGTCCCGTCTCGTCCGGGGGATTTTCCCGTTACGTATGCAGAGACCTTTATTAAGTAACATTGACATACTTCCTGACGCAGTGGGCAGCTGTCAGCACATACTCCTTGGTGAGCAGCGAGGCGCCGCAATGGAACTGCCCGTCGTAGACTATCCTCGCCATCCACGGGTAGCGGTTGACGCCCGCGGGCATGCCGCCCACGATCCGATTCTCCTGGTTGGGGCCACCACACTCTGCGGATACGGAGAAAGTGATCCTTCAGCAGGGTTGCCAACAGTGTTCCAAAGCCATTTGTGGAAAAGAGTAAAAATATAGCGTCTATCAAATACCTATTTATTAATAAGAAAAGAGGTCAGAAAAACTTTTTAATTATTTTTATGATTCTTGATTCTTTGTCATACTCTGTAATAATTTTTCTAACATTTATAAATATGATTTTCTAAAAATTTTAAATCTAAATCTTATCTTATTTAAAACTAAAAAAAAAAATAATAATACATACCTACCTATTAATGTAAAAAATTCACAAAATATACGGAGTAACTGGGGGACTTACATGGAAAGACTTTCGTAAATATTTATTTATAGTATATTTACTCAGACTTGCTCAGAATTATTAGTATGTCAAAACCTATTAAAATTAAAATATATCATAGTCGTTTCAAAAATTTACGCGTAAGTAAGTATCGTGTAAGTAATCTTCCTATGGCTAAGTTCAAACCTTCTTTTATGTCTGTCTTACGTTAAAAATACATTAGCATGTCGAATGAAGCATTGTATTTAATACTTAATACGTATCGTAAGTCTCTACTGGTGATGAACGTATAATTAATTTTTTCCCGACAGAGAAAACCCTAGCAAAGTTCAGCGAACTTATAGGGAAGTTATTATAGAGATAGAAACTCGATCCCGTACCTGCTCGGAACGAACGGATGTTTTCGTTTTCTAAGCTATAGACAGCTGTTACTGATGTAGCTGATAACGCTATATTTAACTAAAAATAGTGACACTACTTTTGTACATACCTACATATATTATTTGATTAAAAATCTTAAAAATATAAATATAATTCAAATTATAAGCCAGCATATCAAAAATATTAAGCGAAGTAACACATTTCAATACATAAATCTTCATTCTTAACGCTGCCTACCCCTTTGGCGATAAATGGTATGTAAAATCTTTAAGAAAAGCCTAAAGGTAATGGATGTGTTACTTTGCGTAATAACAAATGCATTATTGACAAGACTACAAGCAGTTAAACAAAGTGCACATTAGAAGTTACTTAAATGTAGTGAGTAGTAAGTATGTATATAGTTTACGAGATCTGCGGCTAGGTCAACAGCACTTTCACTGTCACTTCCCTAGCCACAGTTCAATGCACAATTTCTTCCACTGTCATTGATCGCAGCAACCGTTTTTGCTCAGCTGTGAGACGACAATTCGCTCTTGGGAATCTATAAGTACTATAAAGGCTCTAGATACTAAGTGGTATTCTACGAAGCGTTAATTGTTAGATGTAAAAAGTAAATTATATACACTTGAATACATACAACTTGTTTATAGGAATTGAAAATTCTAAACATCAGCTAAACTAACTATAGTGTAATAATAATAAATAAGAACAGGAATCAAATTATACATATTGTCATAATATAAATAATGTTATTAGGAACCCTTAAGGATATTACGGCTACGTCTATATCACCAAATTATCTACTGGGGTTGTTCGACTTACCCATCTTTCTAGGAAGTGGGTTTGCTCTCCCGCACTCTATAATGTGAATGTGAAAGACATATTGTAATGAAGTAGGAAAATAAAATAAAGGAGAAATAGGTAGAGAAGGGTCAATTGTTTCATATATAGAGGCACTCTTTTAACTGGAGAACGGATAGAAGAAAAACAGAAAAAAGAAAAAAACTCAACAACGAAAAACATAAAGAAGAACTTGCATAATTTCGTCCATGTTCAAGGTTTAAGCGAAAATGTAAAAGTAACAGTAATTTTACACACAAATGTGATATGTAACATAATCTAGAACATTTAGTTGGACATTGTGTACTAAAACTCATAGCAAATTTCAAGATTTTCCTCCGTTCCTAGATTAAACGTGACTGATAACAGGACGTTTAGAATAAAGGAAAGTAGAATAGAAGAGTATACTAGTTTTGAATGCCTAAATTATTATGGATACGTATTATTCGTGATTCACCTAATTTGCCAAAGTTGAATAGGCTCGCCACCTATTACATGGGACCTAACATAATTGGCGAAAAGTGGGTGCTGGTTCACCTCTGCCTACCCCTTCGGGGATATAGGCGTGACTTTTGTATGTATGTATGTATGACAGAAGTAGTCGATATAACTGTAAAGACTAAAGATCATTAAAAAGAAGTAAGATATAATTACTGAAGGTATTTTTCTTTCGTTACCAAAATTTAAATCTAATTGTCCGTATTTTATCTTTCTCCAGTAAGATAATTACGTCCACCATTTAAAATTTTCCTCGGCTCTAATTTTAATTACCACTAATTTATATCAATGGGAAAGTCACTGAAACTAATTAAAATCTAAACCTATTTAGACTGACGCAAATAAATGTCCAATATCTAAAGAAGGGACATGAGTCTTACCGCATGAACAGTTTCTGATTGTAGTGTCGTCATCTTCTTCCTCTACACTCTGCTCGTCTAATAGTGGCACCTCCAAGCCGAATATTGCGTCAAACAAGAACCTTTGCGTTCTATTGCCTGATGACACCTGGAACCAAGAGAGAATTTGTAAGTAAAATGACTAACATTTTATATTCCTCGACACATACAAAGTGAAGTGACAACCACCATTAGCAACTGTTAAATAATACATAAGCCCCCAAAGGGGTAGGCAAGGTGTATTTATTCAAATCACAGATCATATGTACCAGTTTTACATGTTAAATATCTTGTTGCACATTTCCCACTTGAAAATAAGTCGCCTAGTTATCACAAAGAAAATTGTAGTCGAAAAATCATAGTCTTGATGCGGGAATTGAACCCGCGTCTTCTGCATTCCGGGCTGATGCCTATACCACTCGGCTAATTAACTTGTCTAATTATATTTACGAGTAATATAGATGCCAATCGTTACGTAAATACATTCCGTTATCGTAAAACCATTCGTACGTGAGCCAGAATGTGTATTAACATAGTTTGCGTACGTTCATGTTTACAATCAATCAATGCGCGCACGCAGCCTTCCGGCTGCACACATAACCGGAAGGTTGCGTGTTGCCTCCATGCACAGATCTATAAAAGCCAATGTGGGTCAAAATGTCATGTGAGATAATTTTGAGCCTTCACATTGCGTCATACGTTAACAAGGCAACTCGTCGGAAATGCATTTACGTAACGTTTGTTTACCAATTATAGTGAACAAAGCGCTTTCGCGATGACAGCCGTGCGACTACTGTCCCCTTTATTGCGCAATAGATCTCGAGATAATTGTCCTATAATGTCAATGCTACTTTCACAATCCGTCACTGGTATTATTTGTTTTTTTTTTGATTCCCCAGAAGTTGCACTTTCTCGTCTCGTCAAATTATTGGGTTAGGTAACTGGTGAGCGGGTTATTGAGAGCCAAATCATGCGCAGATAGACTAATTCGTGTCTATTAAACTTCGCTCTAATTATAGCCAGTTTTTGCTTGCTTGATGACCGTCTCATTTATCCTTAATTATATGAATTACCTATTTCATTATAATAGGAGCAAAACTGACTATATTTAGAGCGAAGTTTAATAAACACGAAATCCTAAATCAATGTGTTTATTTACATACATCACGCCTTTCTCCCCTTTTTTTTTTTTGATGGAGTGGAATGCATTTACGCACCATACCAGCTGCTAGCTAGGCGACTGACGTGTGTGGGACTCGCCCGACTATCTATAGTCGGGAATACGCCACTAAACCACTCCGGTGTTCCCTAGCCCTTTGAGAGAGTCTGGTGTTCGCCGCGAGGCAATTCACCAGTCAAGCCGCCTTTCTCCCCTAAGAGATAGGGCAGAGGTGTTTAAGCGCCTGCGTTTAGTCGGCTTGTAAGACTCCCACGAGAAAGACTGGGGTGGTGACAATTATATTCTCTTCTGCCGTCACCACACGGCAATGCATAGATTTTACTCTAATAATTCATTGATCGACTAACGCGTTTGTCAGTAGTGAGGAAAACAAAGTTGTAGCTTACAAATTAATCATGAAACCAACGTGGCATGACTTAAACACGAAATACTGAAGTGTAGTGTATTATTATTTATTTTGCTATGTGTATTAAGTGCGATAATACATACAAAAAAATATTCTTATATAAGTAACTTACACGGCAATCAGTAACGCTTACTTAAATTATGATTACGTACCTTCTTAATAATTTAGATTATGTTAGGTTCTATTCAATGGCTTGAATCTAATTGATACTGACCTTACCTAAAAGTATGAAACTCACAAATTTCTATTTTGATGTGAGGAGTATTTTGATAGTTATTTTTTTGGGATTCGTTAATTCCTTTTTATTTTCTTTGGGCAGTTTCTTACTTTCGATATAAATTTATTTTAGGTTAGGTTATAATATTGACTATAGAGAAACCGCGATTTCCACTTTGTTTAATTAGGAGATTATCGCCAGGTGATATAGGAAATTGTTGGCCACAATTCTAAAATAATACATAAGTTAGGGGACTTTAACTTAGTTTAAGTATGTAAGTTACAGGTAGCCAAAAATGAGTTACTGGTTAAAGATAAAGAAGCAGATAGTGATAATGGGGCTAACGGGAATATTTATCAAGTCTTCTAAATTTTTTTTTAATCGAAAGTTCACGCACGTTTAGGCACTATACCCACTATAGGCCGGCTTACCCTCATCCCAGCCTTTTCCTGCCCGCTTAAAATGTTGTCCACCAATACTTACGCATCTTATTCAAAGCCTGTCGAGGGTAACCTTTGTCCATTATTCAGTCCCCAATACGCAAACTCTCGGACAGTGAAATATTCATCCGCTTTCCCTCGTGTGACCGACTTACGTAATCAACGAAACCAATTGTAGCCTCGGTTATTTAACACATATGACGTTGATGTAACACTTCTAATGAGGCTAAGGTTGTCATATCAGACACGTGGTGTGGCACAGATACCTATTAGGTGAACGTTCTAGCTACATTAGATGCATACATACATCAATCACACCTATATCCCCGAAGGGGTTGGCAGAGGTGAATTAACGTAACACTCACGTTTCGCACATTATTTTAGGTTCCATGGAATAATAGATGTGAGCCTAATGCCATCTAACGGGTACGTAAATTGCAGTATTAGGCAATATTGATATGTGGTATAAGAGGACCACTGCTGTCCATCTTGCTGTCTTAACCTACCATATTGCTGTCTTAACCTTAGTCCCACGAGAGAGTCAGCGGTAGCGATAATGATTATTGTATAATTATATGTATATATATATGTAATCTTTTATTAGTCTGTCATTGTTTTCTTCTCTGCCGTCACTACACGGCTGCAGTAATAATAATTGATACCCCAAAAAAATAAGAATATCAAGACAAGGTAAAGTTATTGTCGAAAAGTAGGTGGTGAGCACAGCCGGACTGAGCACGAAACACTACCGTGACCCGGTTACGAGTCGTAATCGGCCCTGGCCACCAGACAGGTCAACTCGTTATATAAAGTTCAATAGCTGTGATTTAATCTCTTTTATGGATTTTTATGATATTCTTCTTTGTATACTTATATCATTTTATAGTTGCCGTATTGCCATTGAATGAATCAATGGGTCAATTCTCACAACATTAGTTATCTAATCACAACATTAGTAAATGAAGAAGTTACTATCATGTAGTTTATTTTTTTGGATTAGAAACTTAAATGAAATAAACTGAATGTAGAATTATTGAACTAAAGCAACTGATCGTTAGCACTAAAGAAATTCAGTAATAATACAAAATATAGCCCTTAAAGGTCTTTATTTACGTTTTAGATAAGGTATTTATTAAGCAATGTTAGCAAACACCGGTCGGATAAATGATCAAAACATATTATCTCGAGTTGGTCGATTATTACTTAATTCATAGGGAAGGCCCCAACAATGGCCACATATTTAAGAGCAGCATCGATGATGTTTTCGGGAAGTGAAATAGGTACCCGAAATGGACTAGCGTGCACGAGGATAGTATGAGAGTGGCTGAAGCGAATGTAATATGTAAGAATCGTAGCAATGTGGCAAGGAGTGAAATCTGCCTTACCCCTGTGGGAGAAAGACGTGATACATATTTGTTTGTATTATGTAAATCAAGAGTATATGGGGGTTATAGGGAAGTATACAGTTATAGGGAAGAAATTGTATTTCCGAGCAGCACACAGGACACATTACATGCTAAAAATTTTTTAACTTATTCTTACTACAAATAAACTCAAGGCTTAAACTTAATTTCATCGGAAAATTTGATCAGGTACACAATTAACAGATGAATCATTATTATAGCTACTTAATAAATTGAAGGTTAAAATATCATCGAAAAATTGGCCCTGTGCACAATTAATGATGAATCGTTAATTACTAATTTCCTGAAGAACAGGAAAAGTGTGCGGTGCAGTTTCATGCGAATTCGTAAGGTCAGCAAGCAGACCGCTTTCCAAAGTGCGACGCCGAAGCGCCTTTCACGAGCCGGGTAATTGTTGTTCTGCTCTCGTTTTTGTTATCCGTGGCCGTTTATCAAATCGTAAGAAAGTAACGAAGGAGCTGGCATGGCGACGTCAGAGCCGGCGAAAATGCCCGTCGAGATTTCCGTCACAAATGTATTGATTTATTCCGACAGCTAAACTGCTATCGAAACTAGCCAGAAACGTAAAAAATTAATGTAACAATTTTTTAATGCAATTTAAGGGCTAGATCGGATTCGTAGCAGCTTATCAAACCGATGTTTCACCAAAATTTGATGTGTATCATCTGTGTAGGTACTGCGTTATAAGCGCTTAATATAATATTATTATAAAACAAATTTAGTCTTAAATCTATCAGATTGAATTTAACCAAAAATGCACTTTCAAATCTGCTCCTAATGTACCTATTACCTACTGCCTAAATAACCTAAATAACTTAAGAGCAGAATTACTGTTTGCCAAACTTCTCTATGCCATTATGGCCGAAGGATGCTGCAGACTCATCATCATCGTGCCCTGTTCCCAGGTGAGGAAATATACTGCGCCGACCCCAGATGGGTCAGTGCAGTATGTTTGCTCTTCAATTCATATCCGTATTCAGTTATCCAATGAATAAAACTAAAGGTGCTAGTGATGAATAAGTGTATAGAAAAGTGACGAGAGAAAAGGACTATGTCTAGGAACCGATTAACGTAGAAAGTGATTGGGATGGCAACATTCCAATCCATACTGATCTAGGTTTTATAGCCGCCCGCCTGCCTAACACCAACCCTCATTAAGTATGCTGTTGTTGGTAGTTTGCCCTTGGCATACACCGGGCGATCTTCCTATTTTTTCGTAATTTGTCTGACCTCTTTTTTTGAAAGATAAACACAGATCTAATCCAACAATAATCTTAAAAATAAATGTGGTAAAATAAGAATATCAGAATTGCAATAATTCTATTTTAAAACGTTATCTGTACAAAAAGATAAGTGACAAAAAGCTGTACATTAAGTAGCGCGTTTATATCGTTTCTACGGACAAGCGATGCGTTACAATTTTATAGCCGATGTTTTATCAGTCTGTCATTGCTCTGGAACTGGTAATGCTTGATTGAACGGTAATATACGCCACTACATCAATTATGTACTTTTTTGTACAACAAAATAGTAATTCATTATTTTAAAAACAATGAAACTTGACAGTCCTTTGTTATTGGGGATGTCAAACGAAATAAATTATTGTTTTTTTACCTATTATTAGTTATCCAATAGCATTATCTAAATATAAAATAAAATACTTAATGCTATATTTAATTGCCATCGGCAACTGATTAAGAGCGATTTGTGGCCCATATTACATGGGGATAGGATCTAACGAAGCTATTTGGGCGCTATAGCTAACAGCTAGGGTTACGTAGCTTAACCATTGTAGGTTTAACGGGCGGTTTTTTTAGGGATACATGTTGAATGACATTTACAAAAATAATCGGCTAATCAGATAGCACCAATTCAAAAACGTTACAACAGAATAGCAAACACGTAAAATACTAATAACACACTAATCTCAATTTGAATGTAGCATGTAACAAACAAAGAGATTAGCATAAAAGGAAAAATAACATAACCGAAATATGTTGTTGCATAATTTAAGTTCACGTAAGCGGCGAAAGTGGTTCACGTCCGTCTCATTAACCTAACTACTGATACCGTGAATCATGATCATAACATCCCGATAAAGTGCCTGTGTAAGTAAGTATGTAATTATATAAGTTAAATCACTATTTGAATTGCCAATTGTGTATAGAAGATTTTAGTATAGAAACAATTTTGTTGTTTATTACTTTCTGATATACTCGATTCACCTTTTGGACCTTTAAATTCATTGATTTAATGTAATTGTCAGTTAGATAGGTACTATTTACACATAAAAACTTTATTATCTAGTAGGATACATGCACACATAAATCACGTCTATTCATTCCCGAATGGGTAGGTTAAGGTGTATTAACACCCATATTTTGTCGCTGTAGGTCCTATGTCATAGGCAAGCCTATTGCCATTTATCGTGGACGTAAATTCAGTATATTGCTAGGTGGTAAAAAAGGGGTGCTGACCATTCCTCATCACTGTTTTAATTTTAAGTTTTATTTAGCCCTCAGTCGCAATGTACGACACTCGCGGGAAAGATAGGGATAGGGGTTTGTGATTGTGACAATTGTTTTCTGGTTTCCACGCGGCATTTGATCAGTATCGTATAAAAATGGGAACACTTTCAACTTTTATTGTCGTTAAGCGTAAACCAAATCGTAAACATTTTATTGTTATGGTAGGAAATTAACCTAGATCGGTAGTCGTAAATTACTGGCAAATGGTAATCTGCTATGTGCTGTAACCATTATCAAGTCCAAGTAGAATTTCAAAATCGACACCCAGTGAACAAGGCAATTTATGGGGTCACTTAACAATTTCAACGCGTAATGGGGAAAGGTTAATAAACATTAACGTAGTTAATTAACCAGAAAGGATTCAAGTTAAACAAATAGTTTTGCAATTTGCATTTACTGATAACGAAATATCAATAGAATTGTGAGGATTTGTTTGATTTTATTTGGAAGGGAATGGTTGGTTTTGGTTAGATAACCGTATGATTAAAAATTAGAATAATAAACTATAGACAAATTGGTTTGTTATATCGTGTTTGGGTCTTTTTGCTTAACTAGGTCCATTTACATACAACTTTTACTGACATATAGTTAATTTAATAACTTGGTGATGCTCACAGGTACAGCACTGGAGGCAACAAAAAAATGTTCCGGAAAAGTTACGCCTTTCAGGAAATCGCGGAAACCGCGGTGTGCACATTATGTAGATTGCAATGAAATTCAAATATATCAGTGGTTCCTCGTCAGCATAGCTTGAAACAATCTCGTCCACGCGCTATTATTAAACAACTGCAAGAAATGCGTTTGACGGAAAGTAAAAGTGTTCAGAGTCAACGCACGAGCGGTCGCGACCGATAGCCGCATGATAATCTAGCTTGCTGATACTTACATGGTTACCAAGCGTGTCTGGTGAGCTTATCTCTCTGGTGCTGACCGCCTTCGATGCGATGACCACGTAAGTTAGAAGCACTATCCATTTGCACATTGTCCTGGGGTTCGGGGAGCGGACGCGGCGTTATATCGTGCGACACCGCTGCTTATTTGCGCGTCATCTCCGCACTCGCCGGGTTCACTGACTAATTCGGCGGCTGCGAGGCAGTGGCATTATTTCGCAAACGGTTCGCCCGTGAACAGGCGGGCGTGTGTCGGCCGCGGCCCGGCCGAGTGCCAGTCAGGTCTTCAACCACCACCGCCAACACTTTCACCTCACAAAATCCCTCCCGCTAGTGCTCCACCACCGAGCTGTACAGTGCAGTCGCTCACTAGCCACGTTATATCCACCACGGCGTATTATCTAACAGTTAAGTACCTACAGGTCTGTTGGTGTTATATCATCGGAAAATAATGAGCCGGAAGAATTTAGTCGAATTGCTGGATTCACTGCTTTATAGGTTTTAGAAGACGGCATGCATGGTCTCTACTTCTTAAACAGAAGATGCTCCCTCATTAGATGACTTGTTCCATTTAGTTCTAAAGGTGGAGTCTACTAGGTAATTTTAAGATCAAATATGAGTTGTAAAATTTTGACAAAAATTATTAGGTAGTTGAAATGATGAATGATGATGAAAGAAAATAGAATGATAAATAAATTAAATAAAATACTTTTTATTAAACCTGGGACCACAGTGATATAGAATAATATTTATTGTAGGATTGCTAATGAGTATCGGTAATAAACACAATGTTAATAATATATTATGTATAACATAAGTCCATAAAATACGCATAATATAATAAATTTAATAATTAATTAAAGATAAATCAGTGATGCGGAATGGGCAGCAGCTTTCCTTTTATATCCCCTAGCAATGTACTGTGACTTTTGTGCCCGATAAATGGCAATAGGCTCGCCACCTATTACATGGGACCTGACATATTTGGCGAAACGTGGGTGGCGAGCGTGATTATGTATTATAAATTACGCCTTTCATCCCATAAGGGGTATAGGTATGTTAACACTCGCGTTTAATTCGTAATAGCTTATTGCATGTCCCTGTGATATCTAACTATAAGTAGGACCAACCAGGAGAGCTGTATCTATACTGCTCATTCCATGTCATATTATAACTCTTCAGAGACATACCGCAGTTGTTAAAAAAAATTAAAAAAAATTCAGCCAAACGTGTTTTTGACAAAGAGTAGGTAAGGCTAGGCTAACGCTAATTGTACTTCAATGAACATTAGCAATGAACTATTATTAGATTCAAATAGGAAACCTACTTCAATAAACTATTAGCCTAGCTACGGGTTACATTATTAAAATTTTGTTTCACGTTTCATGAGTACGAAATTTACAAAGATATTGGTAGGTTACCTACTTGGGTAGGTATTAGCTGCTTTTTTATTTATTTATTTATTAAGATCACCAACAAGTTCACATTAACACAGTTAATGATAAATATATAATTTACTTGCAAGTATATTGGTAACATCTGTACTTTTAGCTACACCTTCGCGCAATACTAATATTTATGAGGTGGGATCTAATATGCATACCTGGGTATGAAAGTGAAACAATATTTTTTCGCGCGGAGTAGTCAGCAGTGAGTTTAGCACACACCACGCTAAAAACGCTAAAAACCGAGCAATACCTACAGTAAGTATGAGACCACCAACCCGTACTGGGCGAACGTGGTGGATTAAGGGCTATGCGTCTATTTACCTATCCCCGAAGGGGTAGGCACAGGTGAATAAATAACTCCAACATTTCGCTAATTATGTTAGGTCCCATGTAATAGCTTTTTCCCGTCTATCGGGCACGTAAATCGTAGTACGCATTGCAACGTACTTATCGCTGTACATATTCAATTTCATGAAATGCTTAGATTTTGGGTACTAGCCCTTATGGACAAAGAAAAACTATTCCATTGCTGGCGAGTTTTTTAATTTGAAACATTATGGACTTTCGAGACGGTCAACCAACTTATTTATATATTAATAATAAATATTTTTTCAACACAATTGCTCGTAAATTGAATCTTATTACACCATTTTAAGGTCCATAATGCAGCATATTATGCACTCGTTTTTTTTGTTAAATTCTCCTTATATTTTAGGGAAGGCAAAGGGTCTAGCCCATATAGCCAAGTCTTTAGTGTATATTTTATCTGTAGTCTTATGAAATAATGAGTGGGTGAAATGTATGAATGAAATGAATTTTACGTTAAAATATGGGTGCCACAATGATGGTGCTTGATGAATTGAATGATGGTGCTTGATGAAATGGATAAAACCACTTTTTATAGTGATCTTTACCACAACATCAAACACATTATGAGACTTATTTTCGATGATTCTGCATTATTGCACATCAACACGGATGCTTGTGCATCAAAATAACACCACTTTCACTGCACAAAATCCACTCTGTAACAATTTTTGAATTGTTGAAAATAAATCTGACTGACACCACGAAACGCGCCAAACTCTCCTAATTTTTCTCCTTTTTTTTTTGGTTAAATTCTCCCTATATTATAGGGAAGGCAAAGGGTCTAGCCCATACAGCCATGTCTTTAGTGTATATTTTATCTGTAGTTTCATGAAATAATGAGTGGATGAAATTATGATTGAAATGAATATTACGTTAAAATATGGGTGTCACACATTTTAACGCATCTAGGGAGTGCTTGGCGCGAATTGAATGGTAACAGAGTTCATGATGGTGACTGATGAAGTGAGCAAAACCACTTTTTACGTGGTTTTCACCACAACATCAAACACCATCACAAGACTCATTTTCAGTGATTCTGCATAATTGCACATCAACACGGATGCTTGTGCATCAAAATAACACCACTTTCACTGCACAAAATCCACTCTGTAACAATTTTTGAATTAGTGAAAATAAATCTGACTGACACCACGAAACGCGCCAAACACACCCTTAACTCTCCTTATATTTTTAGGGAAGCATAAGGTCTAGCCTATACAGCCATGTCTTTAGTATATTTAGTCTGTATTCATGTGTGTGAAATGAATAAAAATTTAATTAATTTTACTTTAAAAGAGGGATTATTTTCAATAATTCTTCATAATTGAACGTCAACACAGATCCTTAAGCATCAAAATTGCACAAAATCCACTCTGAAACAATTTATGAATTAATGAAAAAAAATCTGACTGTCACCATTGAAACGCGCCAAACCCTCCAAAGTTTATGCTTATTGAATTTGTCTATGGACATTGAATTTTATTTTTATACTAAATTATTTTAGAGTTTAGATGATAAATAAACATTTTATTCCATGTTTATAAACACAAATTAAGTATCGTATTTAGAAACACTATTTTTTTATTTTTTTTTATTTGCTGCTGCTTCGGATGCACAGCCGGTTTTTCTGTGCCTTTTGAAAGTTGCCATATTTGATTTTATTAAATTAATATTGTCTGCGCGATGTTTACTATTAAAAAAATGTGTAGTTTTATGTAATAAGTGTCTACGGCGATGAACAATATAAAGATTTAGTGAAACAAAAGTGCATTTGATGAGAAAAGCGATGAGCATTTTCGTGATCGATCTACCTCGTCAGTCTCCATCAATAGGCTGTTAGTGTAAATTTGACGCCAAACTCTCCCAAAATGCATTAAAACGTGATACATCCGCGTTTTAATGCGATTAATACTGAAGAAAGTAGACTACATCAGATGAGGCTGTATGTGCTGGTTCCCTTGCCGTCCCTAGTAATAAGGAGATTTAAAAAAGAACGAAAACCAAACTTATAGGCGCCATTTTCCGTAATTATTTGGTAAAGTTAATAACAATACAAGTTTGTTTTTTCCTCGCAATTGTGTTGAAAAACGTCGTATGCAACTCGTATGCATTGATCATTACATACTCAGCTTCCTTACCGCGCTCGCCTGCGGCTCGCGCTTGCAATAATGCCTCGTATGTAATGACCAACGTAGCATACTCGTAACATAATATACTATTAGACTCACACCTACCATCTAGCCCAAAGTAAGTAGCCTAGGCACTTGTGTTATGGATACTAGATTACGGACATATTTTTAATATAATTATTTATATGTCGTGGCCAAATCGTAGAATTGATCACTTCATGATGTTGCCGACCATTTCATGAAATGGTTGCATGTCATGAAATGGCCAGCTAAAACTGACCATATCATGATAATGGTCTGGCCAGATCAATGAATAAACAACGTTTAACGATATGAACAGCTAAACGCACGGCTATTTCATGATATGGCCAAACATTATTACATACATACGTAAATCACGCCTATATCCCCGAAGGGGTAGGCAGAGGTGAACTAGCACCCACGTTTCGCCAAATATGTCAAGTCCCATGTAATCGGTGGCGGGCCTATTGCCATTTATCGGGCATAAGAGTCGCAGTACATTGCTACTGCTGGCCTAGGTGGTATAAGAGGAACGCTGCTGCCCATTCCTAATCATATTCAGATTTATCCTTAGTCGCCTTGTACGACACCCACGGGAAAGATTTGGGGTGGTGAAAATTGTATTCTACTCTGCCGTGGTGAAAGATAAAAACATTGATCACATCGTAAAATAGTTACCACCGTAAGAGGCGTTTATTTCGATTTATTTTTGTGATGCATCATGGCGGCGGATAATTTTCCTAATAAATGAACTATTAATAATGTTGTAATGGAAGATAAAAGTGAAGTGAAACTTAGTTACGACATCAAATTATAGGAATTTTACGTTTTAAGTCACTTTAAAAACGAGCGCAACGTAAAAATACCAAATATTAACTACATTAATGATATGGCCAAACGTGGATGGCCATATCATCATACGTTGACGTTTCAACGATATGGTCAGTTTTAGCTAGCCATTTCATGAAATGCAACCATTTCATGAAATGGTCGGCCACATCATGAAGTGATCAATTCTACGATTTGGCCACGACATATATAAATGTTGAAATATACAACATAAACATATACACAACCACGACTCGGAAACAAACATTTGTGGTCATCACAAAGTTTGCCCCTACCAGGATTCAAACCCGGGACCTCTTGGCCAATACCCAGCGATCTGAGCATTCGACCAAGGCGGCCGTCAAGTTGAAGGCCAAGGCCGTCAGCTTGAGTCAATCTCTTCATTTTCTATGTTTCAGTTCTGTTGCTAGGTCAAACATGGGTCAATGGGATTATGTCTGATTGATTGATTTGTTTGACCTAGCAACAGAACTGGAACACAGAAAATTAAAGAGATTGACTCAAGCTGATTGACCGTCTCGGAAGTCCATTACATACATACATATATTACATCAATCACGCCTATATCCCCGAAGGGGTAGGCAGAGGTGAACTAGCACCCACGTTTCGCCAATTATGTTAGGTCCCATGTAATAGGTAGCGAGCCTATCGCCACTTATCCAGCACAAAAGTCGCAGTTACATTGCTAGTGCTAGGTGGTATAAGAGTAACGCTGCTGATCATTTGTCATCATTGATTTATTCTTAGTCGCCTTGTACTTGACACCCACGAGAGAGATTTGGGGTGGTGACAATTGTGTTCTACTCTGCCGTCACCACACGGCAAACCGCGGACGCGCTCTGCGACAGTGCGCTGATGTAATTGAGTGGTCAACACACTGTCCGCGCGTGGACGGCTTACGACCGAGGCGATCCGGTGACGCTACGGAGAACGGAGCTGATGTATAAGTCCCTATTAAGAATACGTAGTATAGATAAGTACCTACAAACTATCTTCTTTGAAGAATACTTATCGGCTAATCGCACGCCAGGCAGTGCGAATCGGATGCCGGGCGTGTGGAGCTGAGCCTGTGACGATTCAGCCAGCTAATAATCAACCCCATCTATTCATACCATATGATAAGGTCGACTTGCTCTTCCACTGGTCACCGGCGGCCCCCCTGCCCTGCTAGCATTACCACCGAAACAAGATATGTTATAATAATATATAAACGCGCACGCACGCACATCCATTTATCGCTTTCAACCGTAAAAATCATTGGATTTTTGACAGTTCAAAGCTAAGATATAAATATTATTATCTTAGGTAACCTAAGGCTAGATATATTATATATAGCCATACTTATCATATTTTAAATCATGTTTCGATGGTCATCATGATAGTCGGGATGGGAAAGGTCTATCTCTATGGAGGACATTCACCCCCGAATACAGAAACGCTAATCTTTGGGGGACTGCTTACAAAGTTAAGTGGACATTACGTGTCAGAATTTGTATGGAAAAACGTCAATTTTGACAACATTTAAATGTTAAGCAAGACTCAAACTTTGATTAGCGTTTCTGTATTCGGGGGTTAATCGACTCTCCCTGACCTTATGTAGGTACACCTACTTAGTTGTAGCTATTAAAGTCTATACAGCCGTACTTATCTTTAGTTTTACAAAAAATAAATTAAATATCGATGTAAATAAGAATGAAGAGATTACGGCATGTCTAGTCCGAATGAAATGGCGTTCGCGTTTAAAAATACCGAACATCATTAATACATAAGATCATAAATCCAATCCACAGCTCTGACTACTGCGTTTGCGTTCTGAAACTGTTTGTTGCGCGCCTAAAACTCCTCACTCAATAAAAAGTTCTCAATACACTTTGCCCTTTGCGTTAAACAAGTTAAGGGGTAACGAGACAACACCTCAGACGGGACGTGGACGTGACTGCAGAAATATCGTTTCATACAAAATGTACACTTTATCAGTTTTATCCATTCGTCGCGTGTTAGGCCACGCTCCATCGGTTAGCAAACACGATAAACACGACGCAGGAGACCCGGCGTTACAGTAGACCAGCGTAAACAAGTACGCTAATAGAGGCAGGCAGCAGGTAATAGAGGCAGTGGTTCCTCATCACGGTGTCTGGTTTGCACAAAAAAAATATTGGAAGTTATCGTATAGGTAATCAACAATTGTCTAACAAAAAGATATTTATTTGTTGCGCGTGAGTGCAAAGTTGTTTTTTAACCGCGTGCTCAATTTTGATGACCGAGCTAGCGAAGGATTCTAAAATTGAATCACGAGCGTAGCGAAGGATTCTAAAATTGAATCACGAGCGTAGTGAGCGATTCAAAAATTAGAATCCTGAGCGATAGCGCGGGAGTCAAAAGAGCACAAGGTGAAAAATCTTTGCACTCGAGTGCAACACGTAACTTTTCTTCCCCCCCAACGAGGAAATTGCAAAATACAAAAAAAAATACAATCACAATAGTTTCTGTTTTCACCCAACACCCACAAACTCAACACGAAACTTCCACAACACCCTCCCATCAACCCAAACACACTCTCAACACCCACCCAGAAACACAAAACATCTACTCAGACACATCCACAGCACACATCCATCCACCCAGACACCCACAGCATACACCCAGACATAACCACAACACCCACCCATCCATCCAGAAAAACCCACAACATTCACACCCGCAATACACACCCATCCACTCAGACACACCCAAAAAACACCCATTCACCCAGAAACACCCACAAAACACCCATTCACCCAGAAACACCCACAAAACACCTAATCACACCCAAAAAAACACCCAATCACCCAGAAACACCCACAATACTCACCCATCCATTCAGACACACCCACAAAAACCCATTCACCCAGACACACCTCCAACAGCCACCCATCCACCCAGCCACACCCGCAACATTCATCCAGACACACCTGTAAGTACCCAATCAAAATTACCGTCCCTAATGGAGTTCCGAGACGGTCAATCAGCTTGAGTCAAGCACGTTGATTTTCTGTATGTTTTTGTTCCGTTGCTAGGGTAAACAAATCAAACAGACCTAAAAAGCTTTTAAATCCTTGACTCAAGCATCCAGCAAGCGTTGTAGACAATCAAAATGTTTAAAGCAAGATTGACGCCAAGCTGATTGACCGTCACGGAACTCCTAGGTTTTAACAAATTTATGACGTGAAAAGAAAATGGCGCGCGCAAAGCAAATTACAAAAAAAAGTACACCAAGAAGGTTCAGAGCTCAGAGTCTGAGTTTTTAACAAATTAAAAGTTGCATGATAATTTCGGCACCATGGAGGTAGAAATAAATAGGTATATTGATGTTTTGAATTCACAAACTCATTGCACACGATGTTCTAAATTAAAATTTACTTTATCCTCTAGAGGATAAGAACGGCCTTTGCACTCAGATATCGAAGAGCAAAAATGCTTTTTCCGAGATGGTGGGATGAAAATATATTTTGAAAATATATTATCCTCGACATTACTATCAGCCCTCGCCTTCTGCTCGGGCTGCTAAAAGTCTCGGACAAAAATGATTCGTTTTGTGCACTTGATGGAAAATCTACTATAATTCGTTATTTTACTATCATCATTTCAGCCCAGAAACTGTAGGGCATAGGCCTCCCCCAAGGATCTACAAAACCGATCAGTAACTGCCCGCAACTTTTACCAGATCGTCAGTACACCTGAGTTTCTTGCCCGTTCTTCTCAGAACAAGGCCTCCTGGTAGTTTACGAACGGATGGTGTAGCTTATAACGTTAAATATTGGAAACTGTTTTTCTTTTCGTTTCCAGTGTTTAACGTTATTTCTTTGACGATTCATGAGTGTATGTAATCATACCTTATATGAATAAACCATATTTTCATTTTCATTTCATTTTCCTTGTGGGGAGGGAAAGGCTACCAACGCCCGGAGCGCAGCTGCCATTCGAGGACTTTTCTTCCCCAACGGCCGTCAGTGTTCAAATATGCCCTGGCCACTGCCACTTAGGTAAGGTCCGCAATTCTTCGGGCTATGTCGATGACCTTAGTTCTCCTGCGATCTCATGAATTCTGATGATCACGCAAGGAAACACCGAGCATAGTCCTTGAGCCTTTTCTTGTGATAAAATAAGCAGCCACGTTTCCGTAGCATTCTCACTGTCAGGCAACATACACATATTATTAAAGACCTTCGTATTTAGACACTGCGGTAATGGGTCGAGAAACTAAAGGAAATCCATAGCCGAACGCGGCCCAGCCCAGCAGATGTGGATTCAACGATAATTGACATCTTTCTCGAAATTAGACTTTCGTTTGTTGTTACAAAGATTTTAGTGGTTAGAAAAAGAATTTCGAAAAATTATGATCTTGAGGCGGGAATCGAACCCGCGTCCGCTGCTATCCGGGCAGGTGCCTGACCGCTCGGCCACCCAAGATACTAATTAACTTGCCGAAATTCTTCTAACCTTTACACTTCACGTTGTAAGCCAACGAGTACCCTCGCAATGTAGAAATAAATTTCAAACATTCCAAAGCAGATATTTTTACAAATACCGTGCGTTCGGTTAGGCTTGGGTTTGCTTTATAAACTATTTGATTTTAACATGTATGTATGTAGTGTTGCCGATCGATAGTAGACTATCGATGATTAATCGAGTCTATCGATATTGAATTACCACTATCGGCGACAGCGATTATTCAACGCAATTCAAATGAACGGAATCTCCCATTTTGCTAATTTCGGGTTTTAATTCTCCCTATATTATAGGGAAGGCAAAGGGTCTAGCCCATACAGCCAGGTCTCAAGTGTTTATTTTATCTGTACTCTTATGGAAAAATGAGTGGTTGAATGTATAAATGAATTTTACGTTAAAATATGAGTGTCACACATTTTAACGCATCTAAGGAGTGCTTGGAGGGAATTTAATGGTAACAGAGTTCATGATGGTGCCAGAGTGGACAAAACCACATTTATAGTAGTTTTCACCACCACATCAAACACGTATGAAGGCAAATTTTCAATGATTCTGAATAATTGCACATCAACACGGATGCTTGTGCATCAAAATAACACTACTTTCACTGCACAAAATCCACTCTGAACCAATTATTCCCGAATACAGAAACGCTATTCAAAGTTTGAGACCTGCTTAACATTTAATTATTTCAATTAAATTTCGACAGGTACTGTCCACTTAACTTGATAAGCAGTCCCCATATTTTGAGTAGCGTTTCTGTATTCGGGGGTTAGAGAATTATCGAAAAATAATCTGACCGACACCACGAAACGCGCCACTACTCTTTTTCATTATATGCAGCCCCCGTAGCACGGGACGTGGACACATCTCTTTCGGGGGACAGAAAATCTTTTCCTCTCGCTCTAGCTCCCACTAAATCCCGAAACAAAACACTGTCAAGTGGTGGAGAGAGACTTGTCCACATCCCCGTGCTAGGCCCGCTGGACTGGACTTTTTAACGACCCTGCAACAGATTGCACGTTGTACATATTGTACACGTTGACAAGTGTCAGATTATTTTACAGATAAGTTTCAACAAGCAAAGGGATCCATTCCGTACTTATCTATAGTTGGCAGTCTTTTTATTTAAAGGTCTGAAATGTTGGTAGACAAAATAAAGAGGGGGGGGGGGGGGTGGAGTAGGAAGTGAAAATAAACAAGAGTGATCAATTTTATTACTTTTATTTCAATTTAAGATAAATTAAGAATACTTGTGTCTCTACACATTGCACCTTTCGCACAATGCCGACTAACAATACTACCAATTATGATGATGTCACAGCGCAGCCGTACTGTGTCAATACTTATATAGAAACAACATCGGGCTACTCTTTTAAAAATGATGATGAATACTTCAGTTTCTGTATTCCAATTATTTAACTATTGCTAATCACTAACGGATTAGCGTGAACTTTCAATTTGATTGGATACGTAACGTCGATCAATATTTATCTTGACTTAAACTTACCTTGGTTGAAAATTTCCTGGATGACAGTCCACCCGTAGTCACCCAAGTTCTCCATGGAAACAAAATTTAAAGATTAAAAACAAAATTAAATTAAGGAAAAATAAAACTGACTAGGGATGATGGATGAACATAAACGGAATTATTACAAAAAAAAATTTTTGTCAATAGTTTGTGATAGAGACAGAATCTGATTTAAACACTTGTCAAAACATGTCGTAAATACGTTTTAGTAATAACACCAATTATTCACAAGTGAACATAGTACTTTGGTAACTGAAGACATGAATTGATGAAGTCGCTTATTAGTTTTCGAGAAAATAGTCCTCTTATTTCGTTTCGTCTCCGATTTCCAGGCTTACGATTCCAAAACCTTATTGGTTACAGCGTTTTTTAGATATAATGTGTTAAATCAGTCGCTATCACTGTCTCTTAACTAACATAGAAGGAACGTCAGATTTAAACACTTTTTTTGTATTAACTCCGATTTTTTATTATTAATACCTATACAATATAATTTTTTTTTTAATAGAAAGGAGAAAACATTATTAGGATCAGTTGTTGAATTTTTGCATGTAAAGCTATCAAAAGAACGGTCCACTGATGTCTTCAATTACAAAATGTATGCTGAAAACTTGTGCCTGTAGTGTAATGGTTGTGTGGTCTCATTAATGTAAGCCTGCGGTTGAATGACATGGCATAGTTGCATTGTTTTTAACTGGAGGAACATAATATATTAAATATGTCTTTCTCAGTCTTGAATAACACTCAGTCACGAATAATTAAAACCAGTCAAAAATACTAAATAATTTTACTATACTGACCGTACATTTTTCAGTACTAGAATTTTAGCCGCCGTTTGCTGATACATACAATGCTGTATATGAGGTCATGTTCTAATGTTCAGAAGCTACCTAGCCTACCACAAAATTGATAGTTCCTAATAATACCCTAATAACATTGAAAGTCAGTAGTTACTTTTTACCCTGCCGAAATTGTTCGGTATTGTTCTTACTTATTGCTGCTGAATCATCACGGACTTAATATGGGCGCCCAAACTGTTGCCGTTTGATTAATTAGATATTGTATGTATTACAATCGCAGCTGGATATTATAGTTTTTATAAAACCTCTTCCAAGAGCCATTAGACATCAAAAGCCTATATAAATAAAATATTAGTTAAACATACTGAATAAACAACACAAGAGTCGTCTGGGTTGATAACGTTTTGAACTGATATATGGCAATAAGTAGTTTTGCTTTAAGCAATAGTGGTAATGAGAATAAAAAAAGATTAAGGTGAATAAAAAAACTTGGTTTGAGTTGGTTCATAATACCGTTCAAAACCAAAAATAATTTACCAATTATTTAACATTGTTTTTATATTGCTATTAGGAGAAAAGATGAATTTAATAAGTAATCGACAAGTTGTTGGTACAACATGGCTGCACCTTGTAATATTATATACAGGGCGGCCCACGGCCATGCCACACAGAGGTAAAGTATATTAAATATTGAACGTAGGATATTTTACTAAAAGAAGACATCGGTTTATTTTTAATAATAAGTAGAACTGCATTCACAGATTTTTTTAAATCGCCTATCTCAACCGGGAATCGAACCCGCCAAATTACTGGTATTTTATAATAGCGTTTGAAAGGGCCACTCATAAGCATTATTTTTTCCTAAATAACCTAGCATATTAAATGAAACTAAGATCATAAAATTTTTCATTTTTAACAAATTTAGTTTTAGTTACAAGATACAATTTGTCAAAACAAAGATTTAGTTTACAGGAACCGGTACAACAAACAGTGTGCAGGAGTTACAAAATGAACTTAGACGTATTATTTCAATCATCCACCATGCAAAAATAAGTAAATAGACAGGGAGAGAAATTATCAAAAGAGTGAGAATTTGTATACAACAGAACGGATCACGGATTTTGAGCATTTGATAAATTATTTTTTTTTTAAATAAAATGAAAAATTTTATGATCTTAGTTTCATTTAATATGCTAGGTTATTTAGGAAAAAACAATGCTTATGAGTAGCCCTTTCAAACTCTATTATAAAATACATGTAATTTTTCTATCACATTTGGCGGGTTCGATTCCCGGTTGAGGAAGGCGATTTTTAAAAAATCTGTGAATGCAGTTCTACTTATTATTAAAAATAAAACGATGTCTTCTTTTAGTAAAATATCCTACGTTCAATATTTTATACTTTCCCTCCGTGTGGGCATGGCCGTGGGACGCCCTGTATAATTCCTATTCTATAAAAGTAAATATTTATTGAATTCATCTGCTTCGAAAGACTACAACGAAATAAATTAATGGTTGGATAGATATATTTAATCCCGATTATTTAACGCAAGTAACTACTTAAGTATGGTTATTAAGTCTGGTCAATCTTCTGTTAATTTCCCCCCAGATGACTTAAATATTTGGGTGTTAAATATTATAACATAGTGCCTATGAGAACTAAATAAATCAGTAACAATTACCAAATTGATATAGCATACTAACCCTGAGAATAATAATGGTAATAGGGAAAAATAACGAAGCCATAATCACACTTACAATAAGTAAAGATAAATAAGATGAAATTTATTATATTGAAACTAATTTATAAAATGTCAAAAAAACGTCTGCATAGATGTTTTTATATGATTATTCATATAAACACTACATTCCTAAAGAGAAAATAAAAATAAGGTATATTTACAGATCTAAAGAAACAAACCTACTGATTTTGTATTTATGTTTATTATAGTTACATTAGTTTATTAAAACCTACAAGTCAATAATTCTAATCCTAGAATTCTCGGATAACAGCTATTTTTGAGAACTTAATACTGAGTGAAGTTAAGAAACTATATGATCCACTAATGATAACTTAACTCTGATCATGTTCACCTAGCAAGTTTTAATGAATAGTTTCTTACAATCATTATCCTAAATTGTACTTAATTATTCGTAAAAATGTAAACTAATTTTCATTTTACATTAACTATGTATCCTTAAAAGTATGTCACGATAAGTACCTAAGTACTACAATAAATAGAAGACCAACTTACAAAATCAGTACACATTTAAAATTATCTATTCATTAATTTTCTAACATAAAGAGATAGAGGTCCAGCTACTTGTGTCTATTGGTATCCTGACGGCTTCTCCTAGGTGGTCTCTCGTGTGGACCATGAGGTGTGTAACTAGTGCTCCGGAGCGTACTGCCTACACTAGCACGGTTAACACTGCTTTACTAGTGTACTTAGCACGAAACCTAGAGATTGAAAAAACCTTTAATAAGTCATGTACAGATAAACAAACTATCAAAAAAGTTACTACTATCATAGCATTAATCATCTATCAGATTCATACTATCCTCATTAGAAATAATCTATTGCCTAATATTAATTAATGCTATGTGTAGTACTCATAACCTAGAAGAAAGACAAATAGGACGATCCTATGACAGTACTATAATAAAAAATATAAATAATATTATGAAGTAATGCATAATTTAGAGTAGTGTGGAAAATGAAATGAGAGATGAACCAATAATACTTACGTTAAACTAGAAACGGCCTCCTCTTCCTTGTCCACCGCCTCCATAATTACCGCCACCGTAGCCACCACCGCCACCGCCGCCGCCTCCTCCACCACCCTGGTTCATACTATAGGGTGCAGCTCTATTATTCCCATATTGTTGACTCCTTGCTGGCCCCCCACTGTAGTTTTGTTGATTATAATTTCCAAAGTCCTGGTTACCCCAACCTCCCCTTCCATTGCCGCTGCCACCACCCCCATAGCTCCCACCCTGATTACCACCCCAGCCCCCCTGATTGTTGTCCCATGGATTGGAATTACTCCAACCTCCTTGACTGTTTCCGTAACCACCTAAAATTAAAAACGGATTATTACCAACTCCTTTGAAAAATTTGTAGTAATTAAATATTTTACTAAAATGTACCAGAGCCACCCCAGTTGTCACCTCTACCTTGACCTTGCCGACCTCCACGTTGCTCAGAACCATCTTTAGGTAGAGCTTTCTTGACATCCAATTGTTTTCCATTGATTTTGTGAGGAGCATTCACTAAAATAAACAGATAATGATAAAGTTTAATAAATTTTTATGTAAGATACATAACATACAACAAAATGGCATATCTTGCATTTGTATATTGACTTGCGTACCAAATATTACAATTACATAGTAAAAATGGTATAGCTTAAGACAATAAGTTACTATCCACAGTCAGAGAAGCCAGAGTTGGACACAAGACTTCCATTCTGGGGCAAAACTGTGGATTCTAAGGCATGAAAAAACTATAATTATACTTACAGCACACTTTATCCACTGGATCATAGTCATCAAATTCAACAAATCCAAATCCTCTTTTCTTGCCAGTTCCTTTGTCAGTAACAATGCTAACATGTTGAACAGTTCCATAATTAGAAAAATATTCTCGAAGTTGGTCTTCATCGTGGTCATCTTTAATGCCACCAATGAATAGTTTCTTAACAGTTGCACCCGCTTCTGGGTTTTTGATGTCTTGTCTTGCAACAGCGCGTTTAGTTTCTACAACTCTGCAATAGATAACGGTTGAATATTAACACACGCGATGCTCAAACTAACAAAAATGGCGGTAAGACTACTAAGTTACAATAAATAATTATGTTGGCTCCACAGAAAATGCCACGTGTATTGAGGTCATGAGACATTCACCAAGTGGTGTCTTTAATATTCGCAGCATAAAACGATACAAAAGCTAGAAAATAGCTTTCATATAGCTGGACTGCAATAACAAAAGATTACTGAGAAAAATAACTAACCTTCCATCAATACGATGAGGCCTATTGTTTTGCGCATCATCCACCATATGCGCTTTAGAATAAGTGATGAAGCCAAAGCCACGGGACCTCTTAGTCTTGGGATCTTTCATGACGACGACATCGACAATTTCTCCCCATTTTTCAAAATGGGATTTTAATGAATCATCAGTGGTTCGGTAATTTAAACCCCCAATGAAAATTTTTCGGTGAACTTCGGGCTCATCCTGAAAATAGGAATGTGTCAACAAAATGGCGGACGGCGTGGTGTAAATGAATCACACAGTACCTATGCCTAGCTCGTTGGTAAAATCTAAATGTTAGTTTTGAGTACATCTTAATAATTATACGGCATCACAACAAAGAGGTTTATAGAGACTATACGAAACAGATAGGCAACTTATAACAAGATATCCATCAGAACCGAGGGACTTCATTTTACTTTATTCGATTCGTCGACTGAAAATATATTAGAGGAGATGGTACTTACATAGCCGTCGTCTCCGTTTTGTGGTCTCATATTCACCACAATCAAAAACTATTATTTCTTTCGACACAACTCGCACCAAGAGCGTGATAGAATTTGACACAACCGTTCACGCTGCAAGCAACACCAAAAAGAAAGACGCGGCAACGCGCTGCGCTCGGCTCGCCAATCGCCAACGCAACGCACCACGCCGCGCGTTTGGGAAATGGGTTGTAGTGATGGGATGCTACTCGAGCCCATTTTTACTCGAGTGACTCAGATGGACTCGATTCGAGTCACGCGCTCATCACTCGCCTAGACAAACAGGTAAAAGCCCGGCCACATACTTCTATAATCCGAATTCGGTTTCCGTATCTGGAGCCCAATTCTCGCCATATACGAAATTATTTGGAATTCGAGTTTAAATTTTTGAACCCTTATTTCGGTTACTAAATCTCGAAATTAAATTTTGACCGCTGCCGACTCGGAGTTATTACTCTGAGGCTGCTGACCACTCGAAGTAATTCGAATGTTCGAATGGTTTTCCTTCGAAATAAATTGTTCTCGATTTATCCAGAATAGCCTTTGACTAGCGTATGTTAAGATGGATGTGTGGTGTGACACAGAGAGATAAGATAAGGAATGAGTATGTCAGGGGAAGTTTGAAAGTGGCGCCAGTGACAGAGAGACTGCGGAGTAATAGACTGGGATGGTTTGGTCATGTTATGCGAAAAGATGAAAGCTATGTTGGCAGAAGAATGTTAGGCATGAACGTGGAAGGACGTAAAAGGAGAGGAAGACCAAAGAAGAGATGGATGGACTGTGTAAAGGAGGACTTGATAGCGAGAGGAGTGGATTAGAAATTGGTGAAAGATCAAAGGAGTGGAAGAAGAAGACATGTTGTGCCGACCCCGCTTAGAGCGGGATAAGGGCAGGAAGAAGAAGCTTTTGACTCGATTATCAATCGAAAAAATTTTGAATTCGAACTTTTTCTCGAATTCTAAATTATTTCGATTGGGCTCCCAGGAATTCAGATTCGGAAATTTTCTGAATGCTGGGATTTGATTACATACAAAATGTTCAACAAGGTGCACACTATTGCGCACACTATATAGCTGAAAGGGAAAAAATCTGACGTTCAGTTTGGTGCGTAGTATAAAATTCCGAATATAAAAACCGAACGTTTGCGCTAGTTTTAGAATTAAGATTCCGGACGTCTGCGGCCGGCCTTAAGGTAAATTAATGTAAAAAAAATTAAGCTCATAACATCAACCCGACGCGGCGCCCAACCGAGCAGTGCCTCGCCTCGTACTTTATTTGAATTTCTATAGTGACGAGGCGTCCACGCGCGGGGCCCGCGGCGATCGCTTGCGGCCCGGAAGGCGACCGCCTGTGGCCCGTGAGGCGATCGCCTGCTGCCCTGCGAGTTATTCACACAACGACAATACGTCGCCGATACGCTGCTCTCCACGTCAGACGCATGGTTTTTGATTTCTATTAAAAATAAAAGATTAAAATATACTTGTATCGCAGATATTTTTATTTGTAATTGCTTAGGTGCGGTGTTGTTTGAGTGCCGGGTTGATGTAATGAATGTTAACCTTAAACCTACACGAATCGGTAACATCAAGAAGGACGACGAGTTGAGTTAAAATAAATGCTGTATTTTTCTCGAATGAGCCTTCTGTTTGAATGAATGACGAATGACTCGATGCCTCGACTCGACCACCCGACTAGTGTACAAGTGAAATAAACACTCGAGTGACTTGACCATTCGAGAGGCAATCGAGTAAAGGTGTAAAATGATTCGAGTCACATCACTAGTGGGTGACTGGCGGGTGGAAGGGCGGGGTGGCGTCCTAGCGGGAGGGGCTGGAGGCGGTCGCGGCTCTAGCTCTGGCTCAAATCGATCGATTCTGTAGCTAGGTTAAGGACCACAAAAAAGCCGTTCTTTGCCATTCATCATTTTTTTTAAAACAACTCATTGATTTGATGCTCGGAGTAAATATGACTTTGATGTCATCTAGATTAATAAAATAACTTCAAAGACTTGACAGTTGATAAATCAATTTTATTTTTTTATTTTGTAGAGCCTGACTTTAACCCACAAAAATCTCACAGTTGAACTTACAATACCTAAAAGAGTAAGTTTTAATTAAAATACGTCATGACGATTCTTTTAATTTTTAATGTTATTTTCCATCCATGTAACAAAAATATTTATACTTACCTTTCAAAAAATGTAATATCCCAGTATACAGTCTATGGACCTACACTAAACTTAATACATTCAATGGGCTGTGATTTTTATGAAACCAATTTTTTTCTGTTAATTTAAAATAGGCAACTTATTTTGTATTATATCTACTAAGCTAATTTTGTATCTAAAAGATAATAAAAGAAAATACTACCATTAGTAAACACCCTGGACGGGACGGGGACGGGGCCTCTCTCGTACAAAAAGCTCCGATCGTGTCTCCGTCACATATGTCACACGGGGCTTTTTGTACGAGAGAAGCCCCGTCCACGTCCCGTACGGAGTGTTTTCCCGTTACGTATGCTTAGACCTTAAGGCTTTTTAAATAGTATACCTCTTTGCTTTCTTAAAAAAAAATTAAAAACAAAATTTATGAAAAAAGATGTGACGTGACAATCTTTCTTTCCTGCCTGCGTTGTACAATTTTGTTGTTTGAATATTAGTGTAATTGTGAAATACCACACACTTGATTTACAATAAATTTATTTTAAGTCAAACTTTCCTATTAAAAATGAAGCCTAGCGGTGGTGGAGACGATTATGTTAGTTTGTTCCCTACAATTTGCACTTGCTGTATTTTGTGGTCAGCAGAACTGAAGCTGAAAGTACTAATTATTATTTTTGGTTTACACAGGAAGAACCAGAACATTTGCGTAAACTTTTTATTGGAGGATTAGACTATAGAACTAATGATTCATCTCTAAAGGAATTCTATGAACAATGGGGAGAAATTGTGGATGTAGTTGTTATGAAAGATCCTCAAACTAAAAGATCGAGAGGTTTCGGTTTTATTACCTATTCCAGAGCGCAAATGGTTGATGATGCTCAAAATAATAGACCTCATAAAATTGATGGAAGGTATGTATTCAATTAATAAGATTCTTTAAAATTAAACTTCCATAACTTGTAGTAATAAATATAGTATTTACGTTACTTATTATATTATTTATTACTCTGCTATACTATGGAATAATTATACACAAACATAAACAAACTGAATTGAATAAAATATGTATAGAGTCCCCAAAACCAACAGGCATGCATTAAAACTTAAATGAGATTGGATGAAGTGAAAGAAGTATGTAATGATTGTAGCAAGTTGAAAAAAGTGATCTCTGCCTAACCCTGTGAGAGAAAGGTGTGGCATATGTATGTATGTATGTAATATTATAAAACTAAAACTTATTTATAGGGTAGTTGAACCCAAAAGAGCTGTTCCCAGGGAAGAAATAAGTAGACCAGATGCAAGTGCCACTGTAAAAAAACTATTTGTCGGGGGTCTTAAGCAGGAAATTGAAGAAGAGGACTTAAAAGAATACTTTAGTCCGTATGGGAATATTGTTTCTGTAAGTGTGGTCACAGAGAAGGACACAGGCAAGAAAAGGGGGTTTGGTTTTATTGAGTTTGAAGACTATGATCCAGTTGACAGAATTTGCTGTAAGTTATATTTTTTAGTAATTACTTTAATAATCATAATTAAATTTATATGCCATGTGGTGACAGCAGAGAAGAATACAATTGTCACCACCCCAAATCTCTCCCGTGGGTGTCGTACAAGGCGACTAAGGATAAATCAATTATGAGGAATGGGCAGTAGCGTTCCTCTTATACCACCTAGCAATAGCAATGTACTGTGACTTTTGTGCCCGATAAATGGCAATAGGCTCGCCACCTATTACCCCACCTACATGGGACCTAACATGATTGGATTAATATGGGTGCTGGTTCACCTCTGCCTACCCCTTCGGGGATATGGGCTTGATTTATGTATGTATGTAGTTTATACAGCTCCATCCATGTGAATGGATGGATTTAGCTCGAGATCTCTAGAAGTGAAGGGTTTGTAGGGGAAAGGTAACTTTGGGATCTTACAGGGTAAAATAATAATGTAAAAAACCTAAAAAACTGCTACTTAAATAATATTCTAAATGTAAAAAAGGTTAATCAGTTAGTTCTTAGCATTCCTTTCTCAATCATGCCACAGCCCCGGCATAGTAAATCCTTGCATTGCTGGCTTAAAAACACTAGTTTCTTTTATAGAACAATGAACATTTTAGAGGACATCAAAATCGTTTTTAATTATCCAGGTAAAATTAAATCCTAATAATAATAATTTTAGCTGCTTATGCTACTATCTATATTAATTTGATAACCATTCATAGATTCCAAGTTTAGATCTCTTTTAGGTTATTATTGAGCCTAACAAATTAATAAAAATGATTACACTTTGTTTCAATCGTCAAAGGTAAATGTATTTTATTAAAAATTACAAAATTTCTTGTACTCCATTTCAGTGCAACCAAGCCACAAAATCAAGGGCCACAGACTAGATGTTAAAAAAGCTATTTCAAAGTCTGAGATGTCGGGAGGTGGCGCTAGTGGCGGTCGGCGTGGCGGTCGTGGAGGCGGTGGAGGACGCGGTGGCGGCGGCGGCTGGGGGCGGCAAAACCAACAAGACTGGGGCAATAATGGTAAATCTTCTGTGTGCTACTTGACAATCTTCTTCTCCCTGCCCTGTTCCCAGACTATCTGGGGTCGGTGCAGTATGTTTCCTCTTCCATTCATATAGGTCAGACGTCATTAAGACATCAACTCCCTTTTGATTAAGTGTATGCTACTTGAGAATAGGTCCGCAATTTGCTTCACATTTTCAATAAATATTAGTGAATATAAAATAACATTTTTACACCAGAATAAATAAACTGCACCTCACAATAAATAAACTGGGCCTCCTTTAATTTCCATCAAATATAGGATAGGTAATGATGATAAAATAAAAACTGACTCGAATTACTTTTACTCATTTGACAAAAGCAAATTGATTTAATTATTTGTGTGTTTTCTTTAGCAAAGAAATTCAATACAGCTATTCATTATTTACTAGCTATAGATCATTTTTGACATCATAAGACAATATTATTTATAAAAAAAATGAAGCAAATTATATATTTTTTAAAATAACAATTAATTAATAACCCTTTTTATATTAATTTATTACCAAGATTCTTTAGATTCTAAATATTAGTTACCTGCTTATTGATATATTATACAGAGTAGGTACCGCATAGCAATTTATACACTACATAACATTTACTATGTTGGTATGTTATCATGTAAGTAAAATCTTACTCATGAGCAAGATTTCAATGCTAAAATTTTAATTTATAATTTTAGATGGTGGTTATAGCTCAGGATATGGACAAAGTACTTGGGGAAATCAGAATCCATGGGAGACAAATCAAGGAAATTGGGGAAACCAAGGTTATAGTGACCAGAGTGGCTGGGGTCAGCAATCTGAGAGCTTTGGAGATGGCTACCAACAAAATTTCAGTGGAGGACCAGTGAGATCCAACTACAATACATCTAGGTCACAACCATATACAGGTATATGAACATTAATATTCCACAGTAACACTTCACGCCAGAGAAAGCAAACACATTGTCTGCATTTATGTATATCAATCTCAAACGAAAACAGATTGAAAAAAGGTGTTTAAAATTTAAGGTGGCGGCTACACAAGTGGAAATTACAACAATAACATGGGCAATGCATCTGCTGGCGGCAATCAGCGCGGAAGATTCTAATCCCTTGGTCTTCTTGTGAGTATTACTATATTTTATTGATTTATAATTACATGCATAAACACTGTTTTCACTGATCATTTACAATTTTAATTTCTGGTAAGATTGGGACAGAAATATGTTGTTTAATGAATCTCATTTTTTATCTTCAGTATGTTACCTATATTGTTATATTCTGATTAATCTGAGAGAATTATTTCTACCAATAAACTTTGTCCTGATCTGACTAATAATTATGCTACCCCTTTGAATACAAATCGGCAGAACAAGAAACCTTCAATAGTAAATTATACAGGTATTCACAAAAATACAAATTAATTCAATACTAAAAAAATCACATGTATAGGTATGTATTCATCATTATAAAGTATTTTTTTCGTGATTATTGAGATCCATAAACGGCAATATCGGTATGACCTCCCGGGCACATACCAAATTATGTGCCTAGTTCTAATGTATACTTACAAAGTTATTTTTCAATGTGTAGGTCCCAAGTTGCGCTTAGTTGAAGCTAGGCAGGCAGACGGTAGTTAGATGGGAGGTAGGCGACACGCTAGCTACTTAGTGAGGGACAAGTGGACTTAGTGAAGCGGCAATTGCTATTTTACACATATTTACACCTTCAAGTAAGGTTTGTCTGTAAGGTATTGTAGGTATTAGATTCATGTTTTTTTATGTTAGATATAGCACATAAATCACAGTTTTTACATCTCAAATGTCACAATGTGTTGCACGGCTGTCCTAATGAAGGATTGAATTTATAATTTGTATTGGTAATCAAAATACCATAAATAAATAAAAAATCTTTGTAAAAACTGTGTGAAACAGGCAATGTTAACGTTCCTAGGCCTTAAGAAAAGCTTACCTATTGTTGTTGGTTAGTTTGGAATTTTATTCGATTATCTATATTAATGATAGCTATAACATTCCAAATACTAATGAGATTTATATACTGAAAGGAATTTGTAACAAAAATTATAAAATCACTGCATGTAAGTTCTATGAACACCAATATAGCTATCAAGACTGTTAATGTTAACATATTAATGTTTTCATTAATGCTAGTTTTAATAAACATCAATGGCATTATCTTTGTTATTTATTGGTTTCAATCCAATAGTAATGATGTGTTCAGTATAATCCTGGGATAAATAAAATTCTACATTTTCATTGTTACATGAATTTATTTACAATTTATGTTCAATTTGTAACTATAAATGTATGTTACTGATTTGTTTAATATAGTTTACGTTTTAATTTCAATGATTATCTAATAGTTTTAAGGGGAAGAAATATTTTTGTTCTATTTCTTATTATTATGTGTGTGCTTTCAATTAAATAAAAACTATTTTCCATGGACTCTTAACTGTGGACGAGAGGACCTGGTGGATAAGCCCATGGTAAGTTTACTATGTTGAAATAAATAAAACAAAGTAAACACAATCTTTTATTTTAATAACTTTTGCATACGAGTAAACTATTCCTATAATAAAGTATCTAAGGATTTCTTACATTTTCCATTTAACCATACAAAAACATACTTTACACAGTAACCAGCAAATTTTCGCATGGCAA
Source organism: Cataclysta lemnata (assembly GCA_963931975.1). Lineage (NCBI taxonomy): Eukaryota > Metazoa > Arthropoda > Insecta > Lepidoptera > Crambidae > Cataclysta > Cataclysta lemnata. Next base: position 4,127,883 of record OZ008339.1, read on the forward strand.
TAAAATAAAATTACATACATACATAAATCACGCCTATATCCCCGAAGGGGTAGGCAGAGGTGAACTAGCACCCACGTTTCGCCAATTATGTTAGGACCCATGTGATAGGTGGCGAGCCTATTGTCATATATCAGACACAAAAGTCGCAGTACATTGCTAGGTGGTACAAGAGGAACGCTGCTGCCCATTCCTCATCCATCACTGTTTTATCCTCATCTATACATACAATATTCAATTAACAAACAAATAATGAAACTTCTTACAATAAGGAAATAAATAGAGAGGTGGGCACCTATAGATGCACCAAATTGTATAGGACGCATCAGATACACAAATTAATTTGGAATGGATGTATATGTCGTGGCCAAATCGTAGAATTGATCACTTCATGATGTAGCCGACCATTTCATGAAATGATGGCATTTCATGAAGTGCCAACTAAAACTGACCATATCATGATAATGGTCTAGCCAGATCAATGAATAAACAACGTTTAACGATATGAACAGCTCAACGCATGGATATTTCATGATATGGCCAAACATTATTAATCATATCGTAAAATAGTTACATTAACCACCGTAAGGGGCGCTTATTTCGATTTGTTTTTGTGATGCATCATGGCGGCGGACAATTAACCTATTAAGCAAACTAATAATATTATTGTAATGGAAGATAAAAGTGAAGTGAAATGTCGTTACGACATCAAATTACTAGAATTTTAAGTTTTAAGCCACTCAAAAAACGAGCGCAACGTAAAAATACCAAACATTTACTACAGTAATGATATGGCCAAACGTGGATGGACATATCATCAAACGTTGACGTTTCAACGATATGTTCAGTTTTAGCTGGCTATTTCATGAAATGCAACCATTTCATGAAGTGATCAATTCTACGATATGGCCACGACATATACATAGGTACACCCGTCATACCGGTATACTGCTGCTTCATTTCATCAGACATTATAAGGCTGGTGACAATGATGATCAGGCAGTATTTTTTCCCTATTATTTATCTATAGATAAGTAGATAGGTAAATTCTAATAAAAGTTACTAAAATTTCACTACGTGAAAACCAGTCGATTCATACTTATTTACATTTTAGTGATTAACCTATTAGTGTTAGTACCTATTCCAATGTGTTAATTTAGAGTTGAGCTACTTTTCTATTGTTGCTTGAACTGGCAGACATGGGCAAGGGGCTGGGCAATACGCAGCTCCTAGCATACCAGGAAACAACCCGGACGCCGCTGCTAAATGCCTGGAAGAAAACAAGATGCAATTTCAATGGTGCTCTACTAGAAATTACCTTTATAGCCCGTGGTTCCTTATCTTAGTCCTAAGTTCTAATACCATTTAAAATTTTATCACAATGGTAGGATGGCATAACTACACTGAATTGTAGATATACCGACCTGGAATATCGACACTGCATTAGAGTCGAATATTTTGCCGGTGCGGATACGCTCCGTGCATGGCCATTTAATTAAAAACAAATAGGACATTTAATTTATTTTAATTGACATTTTATACTTTAATATTATTTATCTATTCAAATTATCCCAATTAACATTGTTAGTTTAATTTAATTTTTAATCCCAATTGAAATTGCCAGTTATTATTTTAATTTCAAACTTAATTTGTATCGTCTTTTTTTTTTTTTAGTTAATTTTATTCAATCTCATTTTTATTTAACATGATATGTCTGTAATTTATAACTGTGGAAACTTTGCTGATTTATGTACAAATTTTTTATTGTAATTTTAAGCGTGATAATAATTGTATGTTTCCCAAAGAATAAATAAATAAAAAATAAAAAATAAATGGCCGGTGACGGAACGGTTAGTGGGCAGAGATCTTTAGGATGTTAGGTGTTGAGAATTTTACAGTGGCAGTGGTTATATCAATCTTTCCCGTGACCACGTGCAATGGTGTATGTGTATGCAATATATATAAATTCTATGCTGGCCTGGGAGCGAACAAATAACGTAGAATAGGCCAGCTCCGCCTCATCCCATGGGTGTCGTAAAAGCCGACTAAGGGAGATTGCCCGGTGTAGGCCAATAAGCACCTTGGGGCACCCGAATGGTGGAGGGCAAAGCACCAACAACAGCATACCCAAAGAGGGTTGGTGTCAGGCAGGCGGCCGGCTGTAAAACTGTATAAACGAGATGTATCTACCTGTCAACACCCACATTTCGCCAACGATGAACCAACGATGGTCCATCGCACCGGAAACGTGCTAATGATGAATAAATGGATATACAAGTGATGACATTGACTAAGTATCGAAATAGAAATATATAATAAAAACTTAGTCTATTTCCTCACAGACAGATGAACAGCAAAAAATTATTGGGATGACATGTCTATCTGATCTTTACTGTTTAAGGTTTCGGTAGACCGCCTGCGTGACACCACTCTTTGGGTATAAAAGTAAGATCAATAGCATAATTACCTGTATTGTTGATCCAGATGAGCCTTTTCAATCCTTTTGTCTTTAGCCCTTCTATTTTGAAACCATATTTTGACTTGAGTTTCGCTGAGTGATAACGCTGATGCCAGTTCACATCTAAGTAAATAGAAAAAGAATTTCATTATCTAGCTATAGGGACCTTAACATAAATGTCTTTTTTTAGGACCAAGGCTGTTGGTTGAGGCACTTTTACGGCACATATCGGACAGGGACATTACGTACTTTTGAATCATATTTCTAAAGCTAAATTAGAAGCTTTTTTCAAGATTTTTGTTTATTTTTTGCAGGTTTTGTAAAAATATAAACAGGAGGGCTCCCATCAATCCAATTCTACATTCAGCATCATAAGTCGATTACCATTTTAGCCCTCTGTCATACCAAATACAGCGAACGCGCAGTACTAGTATACCTAATAATTGCTACCAATTTGTACAACTATTATAATGGTGACAAGGTAATAAAGTGTTAATCTACTTATGATGCTGACTGAACCTAAATGTTTGCTTAAGTACTTGGTGAAGTTCTGGTCCTCATTTTGCATAAAACCTACACCCAAATAATATTGTGACCCACTTATCACGATTAAGGTCACTCCATTGAAAGAGTTTCGGACGGAATTTACCATCCGACCGTTTATCCGGTTTCTTATTTAGGTATGTCCTTTCGACTGTTAACTCTACGGGATAAAGTTTATGTGAGAACATGTTATTTTCTAAGTCGTGCGTGCTTTCCTTGATATCTTTATTTAGGTAATGTAGGTATATCCTCTCTAGCTGCCGGGATGAGCATTGGGCTGCAACCCGTCTAGGAAAGGTAAGCTCCGAAATCAAACCAACTAGGTACAGTTATTGCAGTTGCTGTTAGGACAGTAGCGACTCAGACTAGTAGCGGAAGAACGTCTCGCACGTCAACGTAATAGTGTTCTGTGGTCAACGGCTGCACCCACCCCACAGACCGAACCAGCAGGTTGGTAAAATACCGATCAGAATGTAAGAAGAGGATAGGCCTAGGTTTATTTATCTAAGTAGGTATAACATAATAACTAGAGATATTATCTATTCGATTTTAATTTTAACATTATATAAATGTTAGAAAAATTAGTACAAAGATTTTGGGGTTAGAAAAAGAATTTCGAAAAATTATTAATTAGTGTCTTGGGTGGCCGAGCGGTCAGGCACCTGCCCGGATAGCAGCAGACGCGGGTTCGATTCCCGCCTCAAGATCATAATTTTTCGAAATTCTTTTTCTAACCCCAAAATCTTTGTAGAGATATTATGTTGTATTAGGTAGGTACCCTTAGAATTTGTCGATGTGGCGTGTTTCGGACTTCAGATTTTAACTGGAGTTAAGGTTGTGATGTAAGAGATGTTGACATAAATATGGGCGCTGTCAGACTGACTGTCCACACCAACATCTTTTAACTACCCCAATAATATTTGAATTTTTTTACTGTACCGCAAATATACCTAAATTTGTAGGTACCTACAGTCGGTAACTTCATGTATTCCCCAGACCACATGACCATGGCTTTGTCTAATTGTTTGTTGTAGGTAATACATCTACTTTTAAATTATGTCCGTTGTCCCTGTTTCACTAAAATAATCACAGAGTGCGCGAATTTTTGTTTTGTTGTTATAAGTGTGCGAATTGTTGTGATAATTATGTGAAGTTGACAATGGTAAATGGTGATGTCGGTCGGTAAAACACTTTACCTTCTAGCTCTGGCCACATATTCTCCTCTGGCATATTCGAGTTCGAGTCTGAGGGTCTGATGCGCAGAAAATGTTGTTCTTTGGCGTCTCGGTCGACTTTCTTTACGTCGACGGCGAGCCACTGCAACACATAAAAATACTTAAAGGCTGCGTTTCCATAGTTAGAAGCGGAGCTGAGCTGAGACTTACAAAAATCGACCAATGATATTGCTTAAATCACACATGTCATTTCCGCTCCGCAATATCATTGGTAAACTTTTGTAAGTCTCAGCTCAGCCCCGCTTCTATGGAAATGCAGCCTTTAGCTGTACCTACGTATTTGGTTTAAAAAATATACCAATATCCAATCGATTGTCGTGTGGCGTGTGGTGCCGTGTGGTAACGACAGAGTAGAATACAATTGTTACCCTCCCAAATCACTCCCGTGGGTGTCGTACAAGGCGACTAAGGACAAATCAGTGATGAGGAATGGGCAGCAGCGTTTCTCTTATAGCACCTAGAAATTATAGTACTGCGTACATACTGCGTATAGTACTGCGTGCCCGATAAATGGCAATGGGCTCGCCACCTATTACATGGTATCCTAACATAATTGGCGAAACGTGGGTGCTAGTTCACCTCTGCCTACCCCCGGGGATATAGGCGTAATTTATGTATGTATGCAATCGATTGTCAACAGATCATGCCATGCCCTCTTATTCGTGTTCTTTCTTTCCTGTCAATCCAAAGGTTGTCTGGAAGAGATCTCTTGTAGCGATAAGGTGGAGAATTGTACAATCGTTTTAACGCTTGTAAATCGTTAACGCTTTAAGTTCAAAATATGAAATGAACAAATGTAGGTATACCTAAGTATTGTATTCTATTAGTTTGCCGTAAAGCGGAAAGCAGATTGAAAAAAATTTAATTTATTGTTTGACCTCACCACCTAAAAACCGTTCGCTTATCAGTAATGATATTGCACTGATTCCCGAGCAGCCCTCATGCTATTCCGGAAGCATACCGGCACTGCAGTGAAGTGACCTGGCGCATCGCATAGCGCCCTCGTCGGTGAAACCTTTCATAAGTAGGTAGTTTTACTTACATTAGTGAATCACTAAATATGACGTTATTGATACAATAATAACACTGTCTCATGGCTTAAACAAGTGAGAATAAAGCTTTTGAATTTATATTAGGTACCTACGCATCGTCTATTCATCGTTATTATAAATAGTGTGACATCACACCATACCGTGACATCCTGTACCCCTAGCACGAACAATATAGTTTTGGTTGGTAATCGGAATTGTATTATTTTGTATGAAAACCACAGCAGTGGCGCTACGGTCGTTTGTGGAACTAAGATTAAATAGCATAAAACTACTATCGACGGTAATCCTTGTTAAAAAAAATATAAATTTTAAAATTGATGGTAACTCTGTCTTTCATTCAGAAAATAAAAGCGACAGCATCAGTTTTAATAAGAGGGAAAGTCTGAAAGATATGCCCTAAACTATTAAGTACCGTCGACGTCTACTTTCTTCGTAGGCATCGAAACCTGTGTAAATAGGAAATCATGTCTAATTATGCGTGCCTTCCTTGTATTTGTTACGTATTTATTATAAAAAAAACCGGTAGTCCTGAGCGGCGAGATTGAAGCACTATAACGCGCAACATATGGCTGGCGATATGGTGTATGTTACGTGTCCGGCCAATTAGCGATTAAACCACGAGCGATAGCGCACCGATTTATTATTGTGAACACAACCAATGCTTCTATCCGATTAAAATCTAAGCTCCGACAAATTCGATGATGTTAGGTTAGGTAAGGTCAGTCAGATGGTCATCACCACAGATATATCAATATATATCTGATATTCTCTCATCAAACGTGTCAGCCCTGACTTACCGTAGGTGTCGTAAAAGTGGTCTAAGGGAGATTGCTCGGTGTAACCAATAAGCTTAGGGGGTGCCCAAGGTGTTTATTGGTTTACATTGATTACCGAATGGTGGAGGACGCAGAGCCAACAACAAGAGGGTTGGTGTCTTATAATTGGTACCTAATCATAAACTTTATTGCATCATATTTGTATTACATTTATGTCTTAATTAAAGTAGGTTTTGCTCGCAATATGACCCTGCAAGTGCGTTGCAACACTTGAAAACTAAAGTTATAAAACTAAAATAAGTGGTAAGGTAAATTAATGAGCTCTAACAAAAACATACAATCTTGATAACATAGCTATCATAATAGCTTATCCCATTAGACCAATCTGGTGGAGAACGTTATTTTCATAAAGAATAATGTGATAGCTATTCTTTTCCATTGGCATGTCTCGAATCATTAGATGTTATTGTTTGCAGGATGCGTGCTGAATGAATAGATGGTACCTACCTATTATAGCTAACCATTAATGTAAGTTAGGTATTACCTCTTTAGAAAATATTAATTTCACAAAAATTCTATAGGTAGATATAATTAGGTAATATAATGTAAAGTTTAGGTTAAGCTACGTATTTTTTGTGTATAACTGACCTAAACTATTGATAAAACAACGAAATAAAACAATTTACCTGACTCTAGTCAGGAGGACATATCATAATTATTGCGAAGTACCTAACTACAAAAGCACATAAAGCAATTAATACTAAAATTACTAAATACACAAACTGAAACAATTACTAACCACAATCCTACATTGATATTCCAATTTGATAATTGTCGATGCCTAAACAACTTACCGACACAATACCGACATTATTGTCACATTAAGCACTTCTAAATCTACCCCTTCACTAATCTGTTATGTTGTGAAACAAAGTGTAAAGAATCTGATGGGTATAATGATATTGGCTTATTTGACAATGCCCTGTTCGGTGGGGTGGATCTGTCTGTGAAAACGTCAGCTGTGGTCATTCCCTCGGCGAAGTGTAATTGTTCCCCGGTGCTTTATTTGACAAAGATAGTCTCTCGCTCAATCGAGTAGAAGTGGGTGTAATCTGTGATTTCAGTCGTCATTAACGAACGGTCCAACAGACTTTTCTGTTAAAATTTTGTTAGATCGAATATTTACAAGCATCTGGCTATTTTCGCAACGCGAATAGCTTATTGAGCCACATCAGTAAAAAATTGAGATGAGTTCGCGGAATTTGGCATTTGGACGCATTATTTAAATAACAAAATTCAAAATTCCTACTGAACAGAAATAGTTTTGTTGTACGTGAGTGCAAAGTTGTTTTTTAACCGCGTGCTCAATTTTGATGACCGAGCTAGCGAAGGATTCTAAAATTAGAATCCTGAGCGATAGCGAGGGAATCAAAAGAGCACAAGGTGAAAAATCTTTGCACTCGAGTGCAACACGTAACTTTTCATCCCCCCCAATGAGGAAATTGCAAAATACAAAAAAGATACAATCACAACAGTTTCTGTTTTCACCCAGAAACTTCCACAACACCCTCCCATTAACCCAAACACACTCTCAACACCCGCCCAGAAACACCCACAACATTCACACCCGCAATACACACCCATCTACTCAGACACACCAAAAAAACACCCATTCTCCCAGAAACACACACAAAACACCCATTCACCCAGAAACACCCACAAAACACCGATTCACCCAGAAACACCCACAAAACAGCCATTTACCCAGAAACACCCAAAAAACACCCATTCACCCAGAAACACACAAAACACCCATTTACCCAGAAACACCCACAAAACACCCATTCACCCAGAAACACCCACAAAACACCCATTCACCCAGAAACACCCACAAAACACCCATTCACCCAGAAACACCCACAACATCCATTCAGACACCCACAACTTCCACCCAGTCACACCCACAATACTCACCCATCAATTCAGACACACCCACAAAACACCCAATCACCCAGACACACCCACAAAACACCCATTCACCTAGACACACCCACAGAACACCCATTCACCCAGACACACCTCCAACATCCACCCAGCCACACCCGCCAAATTTATCCAGACACACCTGTAAGTACCTAATAAAAATTATCGTCCCTAATGGAGTTCCGAGACGGTCAATCAGCTTGAGTCAAGCACGTTGATTTTCTGTATGTTTACGTTCCGTTGCTATCGTAAACAAATCAAACAAACCTAAAAAGCCTTTAAATGCTTGACTCAAGCATCAAGCAAGCATTGTTGTAGACGATCAAAATGCTTAAAGCAAGATTGACGACAAGCTGATTGACCGTCACAGAACTCCAAGGTTTTAACAAATTTATGACGTGAAAAGAAAATGGCGCGCGCAAAGCAAATTACAAAAAAAGTACACCAAGAAGGTTCCCAGTCTGAGTTTTTAACAAATTAAAATAGGTTGCATGATAATTTCGGCACCATGGAGGTAGAAATAAATAGGTGTTTTGAATTCACAAACTCATTGTACACGGTGTTCTAAATTCAAATTAACTTTAACCTCTAGAGGATAAAAACGGCTTTTGCACTCAGATATCGAAGAGCAAAAACGCTTTTTCCGAGATGGTGAGATGAAAAACAAATTTATTGGAAGACAGAAAACAATACTTAATTATTAGGTATTAGACAATCGATTTTTGATAAAGCCCCCACAGGTTTCAAATGTAGGTAAGATGATGTGGTAATCATACGCTAGTAATAGTAGTTCAATGGGTAATCACGAGATTGCGTATTGGTCAAACAAATGTTAGTCATATTCATTTAATTACTAAATCAGATAGATGTAAGGGATAGGACTGTGAATTGGAGGAATCTAGGAAAAAAGAGTCAAAGGAAAATGCAGTGGTTTAGTGTGACGATATAATATCTAGATCAAGTGACATGTGTCAAGGTAGACAGCCAGTAATAAAAAAGTATAAAAACATAAATATTAGAAAAGGTGTGCTATCCTGCACAGATGTTAAGAAGCTAGATGTTAAAAATCGACCTTAAATAAATAAATAAAAACAAATGCAACAAAACAAAATATAATGAAAATAAGAGAATTGTAATTTTAATCTCTGATCAGCTATTTTGGCTACTTTATTATTATTAGGTAAGATATATACATTGTAGTAGGCACTAGTACAGTTGTTACATACATTGTACATACAGGTGTAGGTATGTACGGATTTTTTAGGAGCCTTTAATGTCTACCTATGCATTTATTAATGGATGTTATAGTAAACCCTTTAGTTATAGATTACATACCAATAGAGGATGCCACTGTTGTATGCGTATAAAACACATGCAATAGATTTAACCAGCAGTGCTGAATATACGTACGTGTAGTTACGGCCTAAGGCCTAAGTTCAGATAGGCTACGGCTGTAGCTGTACCTAAGTAATGAGGCTGTAAGTGCGGAATGACGATTAGGAATATTGTTCTGTTCAGTGTCATTTGTTTTATACAAACGTAACGTACGTTCTTATAAATACCTACTTTCAAAATGGTAATCAACCCCTATAAAAACAGACACTGCGATAAGGATTAAAAAAGTTGGAGCTCAATCAGGGCCTTTACAATACCACGGTTTCACAGTGTGGGGTTTCGCCCCTCGAATACTTATTCCTTAACGAGGATCCCCTAATTACGAGACCACTGGCCCGTGAGTCAGACCGATCGCCACCTGATTTGTTCGGTTCACCTTTTTGTTTTGAATAATCTCGAAGATATTGATATTGCAAATTGAAGGGACGCTCCAACGAGTTTCAATTGTACACAATAGACCAAGTCTCTCATTTAAAAGCGTGTATTTGCTACGAAATTGCTTTCCTTTTATTTGTTTTGTTTGCGCATTGTGTGATATTTAGAATACTTAAAAAAGAATTGGCATTGGCGGAGTTTTAGATTGTTTTGCTAGAAAACATAAACAGTTACTGCTCCTATACATTCATCGATAGTTAACTCAACAATTCGATAAAAAAAATATTAAATAGGTACCAAAATTTGTAAAATCGGGAAAATGACAATATGTGGTAGATCACTGACCTCTATTATATAAATACGCTATAATAGAGGTCAGTGAGGTAGATACGGTCATCATCATTAATGATTAACACTGTCTTTAGTAGGTACCCTGTCATACCAGCGACAGTGATTATTTAAGGGTATGATTTAAGCTATCACCAATTTAAATAGCTTTGTGTTGCCTAAATAATAGGGTTTGTCCCCAAAATAGTAGATCTGTCACCAGATTGTAGTTACCAAACAATATAAAATCAATTCCACAATAAATCACAAAAAATCATCGAGATATAGGGTCTAGTACCAAATAAATGTTTTTGTATGTATTTATTATAGGTTTGTCCTAATAAGTATATAACCAAACAAATTTAAATAGATCGCCAATAAATCAATATTATGTCACCAGACATAATGTTTAAAATAATTTAGGTTTGTCGTCATCATCGTCCCAACCAAAAGAGAGCTACTTACCCGTCAATACAGAAACGCTACTAAAATTTTGAGCATTGCTTTATAAAGTTAAGTGGCCAATACCTGTCAGAATTTGTATGGAAAAACATAAATTTTGACAATACTTAAATGTTAAGTAGGACTCAAAAATTGAGTAGCGTTTCTGTATTCGGGGGTTAAGTGGACAACACCCGTCAGAATTTGTAGGTATTGAAAAACGTCAATTTTGACTATACTTAAATGTTAAGCAGGACTCAAACTTTAACTGTTCAAGACGTCAATTAAGTTTAATGAATATTTAATGTCAAAAATTTTCATTCAAATCTATACCATAGACCGGGCAAGAATAGCGACTATTTTGAATTGTCATATTTTGACGTTAAGTACTCATTAACGTTATTTGACGTCTCTGAGTGCGGCAGTAAGTAGCGTTTCTGTATTCGGGCGCTAGACAAACAAAATAGTAGGCGGAATTTTAGTTCTAATTTTGACCAATTTCTGCTCCGGCCGTTTGAGCATATTTTCATTAAAATTGGATATTGATTTATTAAAAAGGTAACGAATACAATTATTTTAGTAACTGAACGAAATAAAATGTAACTACGCTGTATGTGCTAGTTCCCTTTGCCGTCTCTAGTAATAAGGAGAATTAAAAAAAAAAACAAAAACCAAACTTTTGTTTTTCCGTAATTATTTGGTAAAGTTAATAACAATTGACAATACGAGTATGTTTTTTCCTCGCAATTGTGTTGAAAAACGTATGCAACTCGTATGCATTGATCATTACACACTCAGCTTCCTTACCGCGCTCGCCTGCGACTCGCGCTTGCAATAATGCCTCGTATGTAATGACCAACGTAGCATACTCGTAGCATAATATACTTTAAACTCATTATAATCGAAGGAAGTCGAATGGGCACTCTAAATGAGGTCCATACAATGGGCGCTTTTTGCTTTTGGGTCGAATTTTGAGGGTACTGAACCAACTCTCCCAATAATAGTTCCATTAAAATAATTTAATGCCAAATCATATTTGTCGACCAAATACGACGTGAAACGAGAGGCTATTCGGCGGTGGGTGTCTAATGTAAATCGAAATGTTACGTTTCCGAGTGAGCGCGCGGACCACACGTGCCACGTGCTCGTTCCCACAGCTTAAGCTATTTTTTTCAAGCCTTTGTTGTATGCAACTCCGACTATTACAGAATCGCATTGGACGATAATGCTAAAAATCTGTGGCAAATAGCCGTTTCATATATGTAGGTACTTAGTAGGCAGATAGGTAAAATACTACTTATAAAAAAATTGAAGTAGGTATTTTTCCTTTGAAAATTTTGACAAGAGATTTTCGATTATTGTATTTGCCTCGTCCATAACCGAATCTTTTGTTGAAATTTCAAAATAACTTGACTTAAACATTTTTATCAAATATTAGTCCACAAAATCAAGTTTTTGTATTTTGGCATAGTAGCGTCGAGAATTCTGGCTGCCTAAACAAGGCCATATAGTACCTATTTTACGAAATCAAATTCAGTTTAATTTTTTTTAATTTTTTCCGGCCCTGGGGAAGGAAACAGTTACTATGAGAGGGGTTTCCGTGTACGAGAAATTAACAACACTTTTTAATGAGTGATGGTTCATTTATAGGTTTTCTTACATCCAATGTCAATTAAATTGGTCCTGTTTTTTTGAATGAGTGTTTCGAAACATTTGGCGCGATACACAATTATTTTCGTACGTAATATACCTACATTAATCTGGAACATCCAATAAACATTAATTTGTACAATTCTCATTGTCGCATAATACCTACTCAGTTAACGTTTCATGGACTGTTGTTTCGTAATAGTTATTAGAGTCGAACAATGGCAGATTTTATAGCAGAGTAGGCGAACATTGCCGACAATTTTCACGTGAGGCTGGGCTCGAATGGGGCTCGGTTCGTGTCCATTGTGAGCCGGCGAGTCGTGGTGCGGTAATCACATCAACGCGGGCGGCTCGGGGATCGGAGCGCCATCTATTATCTTTTCCACGGACTACGCTGCTGCAGATTATGTGGCAATTATTAGGCGCTGTGCGGAAATTACCTCTAGCTCTGGTTCTACTCCTGCTCCCGTAGCACGGGTTGTGGAAAAGAAAACATTTCCCTCGCTCATCGCTCCTAATCACACAAAATCCCGAGACAAAGCACCGTCAAGTGGCGGAGAGAGAGTCCCGTGCTAGGCTTACTAGGGAGCTACACACAAGGACATGGTGCTCCCCCGCCGGATTACTACGGTCAGTACCTACCTACCTTGCCAGTAGGTATTTAATATAACTTTTTTTATATCTACTAAATAAATTGTACAGTCAACAGCACGTCAGACTACCATAAAATGGCAAAATTTCTCAATCGATTTAGTGCTCTATTATTACCAAGTTAAGGTTGACAATCGATTGAAGAAATAGTTGAACCAATGAACCAACCTAGTTTTCTGTTTGTAATTTTTATTTTATTTGAATTTGCTATTCAAATAAAATAAAAATTATTGTTAAAAATTGTTGCAAAGAAAATAGTGGTTAGAAAAAGTTTGAAAAATTCTCTTATATGTGCACTAGTTCTACACATTTGATATAAAACACCTTTTACGAATTGAATTCGCGTAGGTGCCTATATTGCCAATGAGAAAGAACAATTTACGTACCTTAAAATACGCGAGTTGAATCCGTAAAAAAGTGGTTTTATTTCAAATGTCTAGTCTCTATTAAGAGGCCTTGTACAAAGAACAAGCTTGTGTTTTGGCCTAAATTTTATGGTTACCCTACTGGATGGAAGCGGTGACGAGCGAGCTTTTCATGCGAAATAGAAGACGCGACAAACCGTTCTGATTTTATTTTCCTAGCAATAAAAATGCCTCCACAAGTAAACGATTTACCATTTAATAAGCTTAACGGGTAATTGTTTATTGTTATGTTAAAAGACATACAGAACGCGTTACGCTGTCTTCATGAAAATTATATTTGGGCAACAATATTATTGTAATAGTACTACGAATATTATTGTAAGAGTGCTACGAGTATGCTACGTTGGTCATTACATACGAGGCATTATTGCAAGCGCGAGCCGCAGGCGAGCGCGGTAAGGAGCTGAGTATGTAATGATCAATGCATACGAGTTGCATACGACGTTTTTCAACACAATTGCGAGGATAAAACAAACTTGTATTGTTATTTACTTTACCAAAATTACCAAATAATTACGGAAAATGGCGCCTACAACTTTGGTTTTTGTTCTTTTTTTTTTTTGGTTAAATTCTCCCTATATTTTAGGGAAGGCAAAGGGTCTAGCCCATACAGCCATGTCTTTAGTGTATATTTTATCTGTAGTTTCATGAAATAATGAGTGGATGAAATTATGAATGAAATGAATATTACGTTAAAATATGGGTGTCACACATTTTAACGCATCTAGGGAGTGCTTGGCGCGAATTGAATGGTAACAGAGTTCATGATGGTGACTGATGAAGTGGGCAAAACCACTTTTTACGTGGTTTTCACCATAACATCAAACACCATCACAAGACTCATTTTTAATGATTCTGCATAATTGCACATCAACACGGATGCTTGTGCATCAAAATAACACCACTTTCACTCACAAAATCCACTCTGTAACAATTTTTGAATTAGTGAAAATAAATCTGACTGACACCACGAAACGCGCCAAACACTCCGTCTTTTGTTCTTTTTTGATTCTCCTTATTACTAGGGATGGCAAAGGGAACCAGCACATACAGCCTCATCTGATGTAGTCTACTTTCTTCAGTATTAATCGCATTATTACGCGGATGTATCACGTTTTAATGCATACTGTTACCATTAAATTCGCGCCGAGCACTCCCTAGATGCGTTAAATGTGTGACATCCCCCTTTAAACGTAAAAATTATTTAATTTTTATAATTTCGCGCTTTTCTCCCAATACCCGATAGGCCCGTAGGTTCAGACACGACCGGCCCCATTCTGGGGACCGACTCGTACTTCCAGCGCGTATGTACCGGCTATTTTTAGTCTGGTGAAGCGCTTGCGTCACCCCCCCTCTGGGGGTGATCGCTACAGATGACGCCTGTAGACCTTCGGTTCCCACCTCCCTCCCGTGAGGGTCGCCCTTACCAACTTCGGGCACAAAAAAAAAAAAAAAACGCCACGCGCGCATTTCTACTGCGACGGCGAGGCGAACGGACGTGCGAAGAGGGGCGCGTGGCTCGGCGTGTAGGCATCGTGACGAAGTGATAAGATGTGTTGCAATCGACGTGTTGGCATCGTGACGAAGTGAGAAGATGTGCTGCGATCGATGTGAAGATGCTTCAATCAAACGGTTCTTCTCAGAACCTGTCCTGTTTCTTGCGGCGAGAGTGAAATTGGGACTATGTCCAATAAAACGGCTCTTTTCAGAGCCTCTTCTTAGCGACAAGGTTGTCCTGTGGCTACAGCTGTATGGGCTAGACCCTATGCATCCCTAAAAATATAGGAATAAAAAAGAATTAAAAAATATACTACTACGCACTTGTTGTACGTAATATATTATGCACGAGTGCATAATATGCTGCATTATGAACCTAAAAACGGTGTAATAATAGTCAATTTACGAGCAATTGTGTTGAAAAATTTTATTGTGTACGTATGTAAAATATCATTATGTAGTATTATGTACCTCTATTACACTTTCTATCTGTGATGACCAGCCTTTTATTCCACCGAAGTGGGGTTTGATACACCAACGCCAAAACCTTGAGCGGTGTGGATTGGAATGTTGTCATTCCAATCACTCTCCGGTCATCGGTCTCTCGACATGGTCCGTTCCGTCTATTTTCTATTATTATCATTCATCACGAACACCTTTCCGATGTGATCGACGATGATATGAATCAAAAGGGAGTGGATGGCTTGATGACGTCTGACCGATATGAATGGAAAAGGAAACATATTGCGCCGACCCTAGATAGACTGGGAACAGACGGCAGGGAGAAGAATATCTAGTAGTAATAATCAAAGTTTTTGGATTGATTTTGCACTCATTAATTTTGTTTTGGGTTACATGTCTGTAGTGTTACAATACAATCAACTAATCTTTGCCGTGGGCTCTGAATATTATCTATTTAAGAGTAGAGTTTACCGTTATGAATATATACATAATTACCTATTATACTTACCAATTAATTGTTTAAAATTTATTTTCAGTTTTTTTCAGTTTAAAGGAATTCGGCCTTAACTTTTGTTATGTGTTTATCACATTATTATGACATTACAGTACCACTGCAGGCTGATTACGTAAATCTATTGGTAGCCAAACCCACCACGCTGACCTAGTGAGGATTGGTGGGTATTTATTTTTATTAACGACTGTAAATGCAGCCTGTACCAACAGCTTAACGTGCCTTCCGAAGCAAGGAGGATCGAGATAAGGGGTCACCCATAGTACCTAAGTCGAGTGTCGGGTTTGCCAAATTCTGTTATTTTTTCGGTTCCTAGGCAAACATTCGAGAATAATTTATAAGTAAGTATCTACCTACATAAAAGTAAATCAGAGCTATTTTAATTCATAGCTACAATATTTGGAATTAAGAGAAATCTTTGCAAAATAAATAAACCATAGTTAAATCTTACCTACTTTATCTCCTTAATAAAAATATAAATATCTATGGATACAAAAAATCTCGTGCTTTCCCTGAAACTCACAAAGAGATGTCCACTAAAGGGTAGGGATTAGATGTCCATTCAAATGAATGCTCTGAGCTTATCTTGCGAAATGATTTAGAAGTATTTTCCTAGTGATATTTTTACGAGTTTTCTCTCTCGGAAGAATATCTTTGATCTTGTTTCCATAACAACTGCATTGAAAGGCGCAAGGGAACTACTTAATTTTATATTTGCAAAAGATTTTCTCTATAAACCCTTTCATGTTTTATAGCGTAGCGCCTTTTAGAAATAAACTGCGACCTGATTCTTCCTATACTTCTTCTAAACAATTGTATATCAATGGTGTTTCAATTTTATTATATCAGTTGAGTAAAATGGCAAAAACATGGCAATCTTTGGACCCCATTAACGTACTTTAGAAAATGTTCTACAAATCATTAAAATTGAGCAGCTAAGTTATTTTAATGGTGAATGGCACTCCGGACTACCCAAAACAGTAAAATTTATTGAATCTACTGTGGTACTTAAGGCTGTGTGCCTTCAGTACTACAGTAGGTAGTCTATTGAGAAAAATTGACATTTTGTGGTAGCCTGATGTAAATGTTGACTATACCTACATTAAACAAATAAATGTGGTTTTAACGCTTTTAAGTGAAGGAATCTTTTAATGATCACTCAGATAAGTGCCGAATACGCGGCGCGAAGAATGCCCACATTTGCCTACATTTCCTTTGGAATACTTTTCTCGAGCGATAACTTTTTCATTACTCTTAAACTTTACAAAATAAGAAAATTTTGGTTTTTGTTGATTCATTTTATCCTAATCTAAGTCTGTACAGTTTTCTTTTTTAAATAATTCAGTTATAGATACATTAAAAAATATATAATGCTCGAGGAAGCTTTTATGTCAAATATAAAGATGTTTCGATGCTCACAACTTTTATCTTAAGCAATATTTCGTAACAATAAAAATGTACAAACCTAGTTTCATATAAACGTAGTATTATATTTATAACATATCCGAAAAAAATTAAAATGGACAGTTTTACGGGGTGACAAATGTTATCGCTTTTAGTACCTACTAAATATTACAGCTTCACAATCCTCTTAACTGCCTAGAACGACCTGATAAAGTCTGATAACTCTGCTGAACCTATCAGTAATATGGGAACAATTTTTAGATATAAAAATTTTAAAACTGTACCTATTTTGCTTTGCATTAAAATACCAAAATTATTCAATTCTAGTCAAAGGGCAGCAGGAACATTTGTAATTTTTATAGTATTTAAGAACTGTGTTAAAAAAGTAATGCTATTGAAACACCATTATTATTGAACATTAGGAAAATCAGGCCCAGATAAATTAATTTATGCCACACCTGAACTGACCATAGAATTGACATTTCCTAAAATTATGATTTTACTTCGGGCGATAAAAAAGAAAGCCTCAGATCGCATATTAAATACTTGCGATCTGGGCCATTCTTTGATTTATCGCTTTGGTACGTTTATAATCTACTATTAATGTTCTGTGATGGCGCTTACCCCTAGTGACAGCATAATCCACTATGTTCACCTGTGTCATATCATCTAGCTAGGTGCACAACACAAAGTGAAAATTGGCAGGCATCTCTCCATGTCCCGGTGCCGAAGACTCAGAGACAGAGAGTATAGGCTCTTTTTTGATCAACATAATAATATCATGTATGTATAGAGACACAGAAAGTGATGGAAATAACCATGTCTAGGGAACGCTGAACGAAATAAAAACTTATATGAACGTTTGAATAATATGAAGGTGTGGTGACGGCAGAGTAGAATACAATTGTCACCACCCCAAATCTCTCGCGTGGGTGTCGTACAAGGCGACTAAGGATAAATCAGTGATGAAGAATGGGCAGCAGCGTTCCTCTTATACCACCTAGCAATGTACTGCGACACTTTTGTGCCCGATATATGGCAATAGGCTCGCCACCTATTACATGGGACCTAACATGATTGGCGAAATGTGGGTGCTAGCTAGTTCACCTCTGCCTACCCCTTCGGGGATATAGGCGTGATTTATGTATGTATGTATGAATAATTCTAACCATACATTTCCATGCTGGCCTAAGGGAGTAGGTAGATTGTGCCCGTCTCATCCCAAGAGTTGTCGACGGGAGATTGCACGGAAAGTACGCAACGCTTTTCAACATTAAAATTGTTTTTAGTAAGTATAAGTAGGTAGGTATTACTTAAGTGTTTTTTTTATCTACGGTAGTCCTGCCTGATATAGCAATTAAGCGACGGGCGTGTAGTCTTTATTTGTAATGAACATCAATGACAAATAACTACCATTTACCTACTGCAGTGTCGTAGTTATAAACACACAATGAATGAATGCATATCTTACTACTCTTATTGTGCGCCCTACTATTCGGTGGCTCTACCATTAGGTAATTACAAATAAAAGTATATTGTTATTGCAAATAAGATCCTAATTTTACTCACAGAAAGCAGCTAATCCCGCACCAAACGCCAGCTGCTGGTGCGGCAGCAACATGGGCCGCGGGTAAACCGGCAGCGGCGGTGGCGCCCACACTGGGGCCGGGCCCAGGCCGTCCACAGCCTCGCTGTCCCCAATTTCCACGTCTGACGACGATTCGCATTCTTGACTCGCGACACTTTGGGTCTCACTCTGCTTCGCCTCCTCCAAATGACCGTAGATCCTCGCAAAGAACTTTCTGGGCGACGACGGTCGCGGCACTTGCAACTCTGTGCTCTCGACTTTATCCGCGCTCATTTTGCACAGACATAACACGTGCTACCCCAACACGATTGACACGTGCATTGATAAGTCAGGTGAGTTGTGCGGATTCCCGAAGGAACAGGCCCGTCGCTCCCGCCCCCTCCCGTCTGAGATTGAAGGGGAACGGGTGAGGCGACCAATGAGAGAACAGCTTGCACCCAACGCCAGCCCAGAGGCGTGTTTTGCTATTGAAGTTTGTTTTTTATATTTTACAACCAGGAAAGTTTTCTTTGACAAAAATAGCGAAATTCCTATTATCCATTAGCGTGGACCAATCTGTATTGCATTCAATGAACTTGTTGTATGGTTTAATTCGTTTGTAGTAATAATTATTGAAAACTTTTTGTATAGCAGATTATAATAATTTTTGTATACCTCTTATAAGTTTGGTGGGTAAGCAGGGCAACTCGTCCAAAATAAATTCTTCAGTTTCAAATTGAAACTTTCAATTTACATTCGCTAACCTAGCTTACTTTGTATAGTAATATTTATTAGAAATACATATTATTTAATTTTCTAATAAAAAGTTTGTTTTTGATGTCGTGCTTTGAGATTCTAGAATAGGTAGCAGTACTCTTTGAAAGAAAACGAAGTTTTAAATAAAGAAACTTTAAATAAAGCCAGTTGACATCTATTCAGTGAATTGACATTTGCTCTCGCCTAGCACAAAATTTTAACTGCCGCACTCGGAGACGTCAAATAACTTTAATGAGTACTTAATGTCAAAAAATCTCTTTTAAATCTAGACCGTAGACCCGGCAAAAATAGTTTTGAATTGTCATTTTTTGACATTAAGTACTCATTAACGTTATTTGACGTCTCTGCGTGCGGCAGTGAATGTCATAATAAAAATTGATATATATATTTTATTACATTGGATAAGAACAAACCAGAAAAACTAAAACACGGAAAATAATACACGGAATCGTAAAATATGCAGAATAGAACTTATTGTGTCTTAACAATGTGTATGTTGTTATGCTTGGCTTTAAATTATACTTTTCCTCTTCATAGAGGAAATTCTAAAAGGTCACCTATGTATGCAAACGGTAAGTACAATGATATTAAAATACTTAATTGCCTACTTAAAATGTTCATCTTAAACCCTGTATTAGTAAACCCTAATATATTTAGGGAGTGTAAGGTACTTGTGTATCTACCACAGATATATCAGGGTATATCTGTGGTATCTACCGACTAAGTAGGTACCAATGATATTATATTAGTAGGTACTTACCTTTTTGATAAATCTGAGTGTTTTACGACGAATTGTACTGGATCCCCCTCTAGGGATGGTTATTGGTTGGTAGTAGGTAGCGCATTCACGGCTAAGTTAGATTAGGCAGGTACTAACGTTTTCGTGGTAAATCGAATTTACTTAGTTATTGTTCAGGTTAGGTATTAATCTATTTACCTAGTAATGGGCATTAAAAACATGTGGTTTTCAGATCTAGAATGTAGGCAGTTGGTTCTTAAGCCCGTCACAGACGTAGCTATAATATATATTAATATGAATCATAGCACAGACATATCACAACATATTTTCCATATAAATTTACGAGTGACCGCACGCAGCTATAATATATATTTCTATGGCGTCACCAAAATATGTCGAAAAATATATCTCGGTATATTTTGGCACATTACGACCGCAGACCGAGTTAAGGCAAAATATATATTATAGTATAGCTCCCGTCTGTGGTAGTTTGATATAATATAATATATATCTTGATATATTAATACATATTATAGCTACGTCTGTGACGGGCTTTAACTGTATCTCGGTAGTAAACTACCTACGACGAGGCTTTCTTTATTACTATTTATATTAAGCCGTGTGGTGACGGCAGACTAGAATACAATTGTCACCACCCCAAATCTCTCCCGTGGGTGTCGTACAAGGCAACTAAGGATAAACCAATGATGAGGAATGGGCAGCAGCGTTCCTCTAATACCACCTAGCAATAGCAATGTACTGCGACTTTTGTGCCCGATGTATGGCAATGGGCTCGCCACCTATTACATGGGACCTAACATAATTGGCGAAACGTGGATGCTAGTTCACCTCTGCCTACCCCTTCGGGGATATAGGCGTGATTTATGTATGTATGTATGTATTTATATTAAGATAGGTCTACTCAAATATTTAATAAATCTCCAGATTCGTGGCATTGGGACGACTTAGTACACCACAAGAGCATTGTCGAGCGAAGCAAAAAGATGGCAAATGACATAGAAAATGTCATAAAAAAAATTAGGACCTCCGCTCAGGATATCGGAAAAAACATTTATGAAAACGGACTGAAGAGAGAAAATAAGTTCAGTGACAGAGATCTGCGGCAGTACGAGCAGTTAGTCATAATGAAGAAATATCCGTATTTGGATCTGAAAGAGTTAGAATATAGATTCAGTCCTATTTATAGTAAAAACACGAGACAAAGCATAAGAATTGAGCCGGAGTCCAATTTTCGAAGTGATTCCAATATGTGTGAGCCAGAAGATGGTATAAATGTGGAAATTATAAATAGAGGCCTCTCAGGTTTTTCTATTCCTCACAAAATAGTAAAAGGCGTTGGTGTTATGGAAGATAAAGTAAAAACGAAAAACATTAGACAAAACCCAGACTCTGACTTAGATACCGAAACAAAAAAATCTTCGAAACGACGAAATTTGGATAGGCTTCAAAACGATATTGTTCAGTACAAAATTAGAAAAAATATAGTGCCTTCTGTTTGAAACTTGTGTTTTATACTTTTTTGTTGATGATCATTGAAACAAAAGTTAGGTTTTTTAGTTAAAATAACAAACAAACTAGAGTCAGCTTAAAGCAAATAAGCCTGTAGTACCTACAATAAAATATTTACTCAACCAGCGCAGCATTCTTAAGCAGAATCGGTATCAGTAGGCAGCCGCCATACAACCTAGGAAAAAATCTTCGTCTTCTTCTCCCTGCCATTTTCCCAGCCTATCTGGGGTCGGCACAGTATGTTTCCTCTTCCATTCATATTAATAGTGTTCTGTGTTCATATCGGTCAGACGTCGTCAAGCCATCTAATCCCTTTTGATTTAGGTAGGTATATCATCCATCACATCGTAGGTGCTAGTGATGAATGAACGTATAGAAAAGAGACGGAACGGACAATGTCGAGAGATCGTTGAACAGCGAGAGTGATTGGAATAACAACATTTCCAACCTATATAGGTACAAGGTTTTGGTTTGCTATTTAGAAATTAGACTAGATAAAAGAAGTATAGCATTTGAGGGCTGAATGAATCATTATTTAAAAAAACTGTTTGCTAACTCGAAATATGGATTTTTTTAAGAAGTGGTGGAAAATTTATATATTTAAACCAGAATTTAAGATTATTGTTTGTACAAACAATAAAAAACTGCATGTGTATGTATTGTAGCCGTGTGCGTGTATTGTACCAAAAAACAAGCGTAAACCGGCAGCGACATCGGCCGGCGCAGTGGAAAAACGAAGCCCCGTTGTCGGCCCACGGCTGTGCTGTCGTCGCCGTGCCGGTGCCGGGCCGTTGAGTGGAAAAACGCCATTTGGGTACACACACGCACATGCACACGGCTACAATACTTACACAATACACGTGCAGTTTTACCGGCCGGCAGTGAGCGGGAAACTTGCTGTACCTACCGGCACCGGCGACGGCACCGATGGGAGTCAACGCCTAGCCGTTTCCGGCGCCGGTGGGTGGAAAAACAATGATCATATATTTCATACAATTTGCTACCCCGGCAGTCGGGCAGGTGCTGTCGCCGGCGCCGTATCGGTGCCGGGTCGGTAAGTGAAAAAACGCCCGATATGATAGAGTGAGTACCAGATAAGTCCGCGCGCGAGGGGTGGCGCTGCTCGCTAACATTGACACTCCTAGACAAACAAAATAGGAGACGAAATTTTAGTTCCAATTTTGACCACGCATTTTTTATCATATCATGTTTCGGTGGTCATGCTAGCCGGGCAGATAAAGCCATTAATATCTTATGGCTTTCGCATAATATCGTGTTTCGGTGGTCATCAGCTGGGCCGGTGCTATTTTATTGTTGGACGCCACTTCCAACTGCCATTCCACAGCGGAAACATATGATTTAATTATTTCTAAGAACTTCGAAGGCACTGAAATAACTTTTCGTAACATAAAGTAATGAAGACGTGGCTGTATGGAAGAGCTTCTGTTACATTGTCTCATGAAAAAAAGACTGTCATTGTCAATGTCTCTCTCTTCCTGTTGCTTGCCTTGTCTTGATAATTTTAAGTTGCTATTGATTTTCGGAATATTTAGCTCAATACATTTTACTTCTATTACAATACACAACTTGTGACCTGCATTTCTGTTATTTTGATCAGGAAAACGGTTATACGTGTCGGCGAGAAATAATTCTGTCCTTTTAAAGTACGTATACTTGTAACAATTTTGTCCCTTTTTATTACATATTATTTAGTAAAGTTGCAAATTTTTGCAGGTGACCATGGAGCTAAAGTGTGCAGTACAAAACTATGATTGGGGTAAGTTGGGAAGTGACAGTATCGTAGCAAGACTTGTGTCCAGTGCCGACACCAACATTACTATTGATCCACTAGCGCCATATGCTGAATTATGGATGGGTACACACCCCAATGGCCCATCATTAATCATTGAGAGAGGTGTATTGTTGTCTGACTATATTAAAAAAAACCTAGATGCTATTGGGACAGTTGTAAAAAACAAGTTTGGACCAACAGTACCATTTCTACTCAAAGTCTTGTCTATAAGAAAAGCTTTGTCAATACAAGCTCATCCTAAAAAAGTAAGTGTTTTACCAGATATACCCAATTTAAACAATAATTTGCTATAGTACTTATAAGAGATGAAATAGGTCCATAGTGACACTTAACTCTCACAAAGCAACATGTTTATAGTAAGGTTGTAAAGCAGTGTGATTTTCTAGTATAAGTTTCCCTCAAACTATACTGTCTCTAGTCTTGAGCTTTTCACATGCAACATTATTAAGTTGTTAAAATGGGCTTATTATATCTCACAGACCATAATGGTATTGAGCCCCATCATGATAGTGAACATAATATGGCTTCGTCACTCAGCAGTATTTATATGACTTCATCATGATTTGTTGAGAAACTAAGTGTGTATGAAATTTAGATAGAGCTTAAATTATGAAATGTCTTTAATGATCTACTTGTTATATTATTTTCTTACATTATGATTTGTTTATGTGGATGTTAATACAATTCTTTTTACCCTTTGAAGTGCTATGTGTGTAATGAAGTAATAATACAAAGAAGAAAATGTGAATAAAATAAAATTTTATACACATTTTTTATGTGTCATTAATATTATAATACAAGGACTAATCTCATTATAGGAACATGCACAAATTCTTCATGAGTTTTTCCCTGACATGTACAAAGATTCAAACCATAAACCCGAGCTTGCTATTGCCCTGACCCCATTTGAGGCTTTGTGTGGTTTCAGAATGTTGAAACAAATCAAAAACTATATTTCAAGTAAGTAATGTTTTTAATTGTACAGGCTTTTTCAATTAGAATAGTTAAACATTATTTTTTATTTAATGGCCGCCTTGGTCGAAAGCTCAGATTGCTGGGTATTGGCCAAGAGGTCCCGGGTTCGAATCCTGGTAGGGGAAAACTTTGTGATGACCACAAATGTTTGTTTCCGAGTCATGGTTGTGTATATGTAGTATATTTTGAACATTAAAAATAAGTCCCTCATCTAGTATCCATAACACAAGTGCTTAGGGTAAGTAGCCTAAGCTATGATGATAGATGTGTGTGTAAAAACTCAATTGATGTCACTCAATTAAAATGGCCAAAGTCTTGGCTTTATTACTAGTTTGGCAATATTCATTACAAAGTAAATTAATTATTTCATCTTAAGTCACTTCAGCTAATACAGGTACGTATACAAATTTTTTAGATTGAAATGTAATGGACAAGATTTTTAAATCAATCATCATCGTCAATCATCAAACATCTTACAATCGATTGAAACAATATCAAAAGTATTATTATTGATTGGCCTAAGTAATGTTTGTCTGTATCTGTAATCACCTCTACAATTTAAATCCACATCTAAAAACTTATTGAATTTTTTCTTATTTATTTTAGAGATTCCTGAACTTGAAAAAATCTTATCGGCTGAAAGTGTCAAATTGCTAATGGCTCATGGAGAGCATGGGGACAGTGACAAGGTGCTAAAGAAAGTGTTCCATTCACTAATGTCTCTTAACTCTGAAGTCATTGCTGACAGTCTGGCCAAGTATCTAGAAAGATTACAGAAAGAAGGTATGTACTTTTTTATTTCAAGCTGTTCAATATTTTCTTTGCGTTTGATTCATGTAAGATATTATTATATTCATGTAAGATATTATATTATTATTCATGTAAGACTAAAAGTCACCCAAAGGGCAATGGAGAGGGCTATGCTCGGTGTTTCCCTGCGTGATCATATCAGAAATTATGAGATCCGCAGGAGAACGAAGGTCACCGACATAGCCTGAAGAATTGCGGACCTTAAGAGGCAGTGGGCAGGGCACATTGCGAGGAGGACTGACAGCCGTTGGGGCGGAAAGGCCCTCGAATGGCGGCCACGAACCGGGAGACGCAGCGTTGGAAGGCCCCCCACAAGGTGGACCGACGGTCTGGTGAAGGTCGCGGGAAGCCCCTGGATGCGGGCAGCGCACGACCGACCGGTTTGGAGATCCTTGGGGGAGGCCTATGCCCAACAGTGGGCGTCTCTCGGCTGAATGATGATGATGATGATGATGATGATGATTCATGTAAAATTTTAGTATAAGTATGGTGGTAGTGGTAGTTGTCATGTGTAAATTGATTCCTTACCAAAAGGCAGCAATTATTTAAACTCAGTATATTATTGCTGAAGACATTTGGGATAATGAAAAAGTATATTTTGCTCTTAAGTTCAGTTAGTTCACAATGGGCTTACCTAAAGACTGTCACCTCAAATTAAACATGGTGAGATCTAAATATCAAATTAGTTCACAATGGACACCGTGTGCAGTGCGGACAGAGATAAAGACCCAGCCAATGAGTGATTGGCCTTACTATACTCAAGAAATTCCATTCCAACAATCTAGTACAAATCCCGATAGCTAGGAAGTACTTCAGCATACTTTGAAATCAATATGTTTCAGTTTAAGTCACTCTACTGACTTTTCATTTACAGATTCAGCAACTCAGACATCTCTCCTGTATCCTCTGGTTCAACGGCTGCATAATGACTTCCCTGGTGATGTGGGGTGTTGGGCTCCCTATTTTATGAACTACATGACTCTTAAACCGGGAGAAGCCATATACCTGAAGACTGACTTGCCACATGCCTATTTGAGTGGAGGTAAAAATATTTAGTCCTATAAAAACAGCAGGGCATTATGAATGAATTAAAGTAGGAGACAATTTAATTTGATGTATACTATATTTTACTAACTCATAAATTAAGTAATCAATCTTGACATACTTATAATGTAAGGACCCAAAGTAATAGATTATAAGGTACCTATGGTGCCAAGGGCCAGGGCAAGGGTACCAAGGGCGATAAAACAAAAATGTCTCAAATCACAAGTATTTGACGATAAATATTCGATCGGGGGCTTTCTTTTTTATCGCCCGAGGTAAGATCATAGTTTTGTGCCACCCCCTGACCTGAGGGGCTACTCTTTAAATTAATTGGAATCGGTTTTGTGTTGCCATCTCTCTCAAACGTTGCTATCATACCTAATGAGTGAGAGTGACTGGTACTGAGACTAAGACGATTGCAATCGGCTTGCAGAGTTAGGTCGCAGGAAGTGGGATTTTCCGTACGCGTAGTAGGTGACATAAATAATATTTACACAACTGTTACTTAACTCAATGTGTCATTAGTGTAAATAACAAAAATCATAGTGTTGATAAGCTAGGTTTTTTGCACTTCTTGTGCATAAACACACTTGGCATGTAAAAACCTAATATGTATTAACTTTTGAATGAATGTTGAATGAATCTCAAGAAGTACCTGTCTTTTTCTTGTCCCTGCCCTGTTCCCAGTCAATCTGGGGTCGGCGCAGTATGTTTCCTCTTCCATTCATATCGGTCAGACGTCATCAAGCCATCCACTCCCTTTTGATTCAAATCATCCATCACACCGTAAAGGTGCTAGTTATGAATGAATATAGAAAAGAGACGGAACGGACCATGTCGAGAGACCGGTGAACGGAGAGAGTGATTGGAATGACAACATTATGGATTGGAATGACAATATTCCAATCCATACTGCTTAAAGTTTTGGCTTAGATTTTACAGCCGGCCGCCTGCCTGACACCTGACACTTGTTGGTGCTTTGCCCTCCACCATTCGGGTGCCCCAAGGTGCTTATTGGTCTACACCGGGCAATCTCCCTTAGTCGGCTTTTACGACACCCATGGGATGAGTCGGGGCTGGCCTATTCTACGTTATTTGTTCGCTCCCAGGCCAGCATAGAAGCCAAGAAGTACCTGTAATACCAGTAAATTCAATTATTCTCAATCATCTCGCACAGCAGCTGATTATTGACATTCGTTATTTACTTGTTAATATTTGTATACAGACCTCATTGGTTTGACTTATGACCAATTCACCTGTAAAGCTTATTGGCGTTATTTTAATTCTTATTTTATTTACTAGTCCTAAATCAACGATTTCTAGTTTAAGAAACAATTTTTTATTTAAAAAATAACAGATTTCATTTTAGAAGAATTCCTTTGTAACGATAGGATGAGAAATTCGTATTCGTTTTCAGATTGCGTAGAATGCATGGCATGTTCCGACAATGTTGTCCGCGCAGGACTAACCTCGAAGTACATAGACGTGTCCACGCTGGTTGAGATGTTGGACTACAGTAGCTACGCAACAGATCAATTGTTGTTCAACCCCCAGCTCGAGGACAGGTGTAGCTGCATCTGGAGGCCACCAATACCAGACTTCGCTGTTGTTAAGATCAGGGTAAGGATCATATAAGGCCCGAGTTCACAAACACGTAAAACAAGTGATTAAAAGGTAACCGGCAGTTTTTGACCGTTCTTCCATACGATACGATAAAATGTCAAAACTTGGTGGTTTTAATAATAATCACCTGCCTGAGGCCTAAGGAAGAACCACGTGTGAAATTAAAACAATACATAAAAGTGACTTTTCAAATAAATTAGGTTGGCAGGCTGCGCAGTATATTTCCGTTTCATTTATCATGAAGTCATCAAGGCATCCAATCCTTTTTAATTCATATCATCTATCACACTGGAAATTTGCTAGTGAGAATATAATGAAATATTGAATATGGTCGCAAATTTGGAGGATGATTTCATTTCCAGCAAATTGAATCATTCCATCTGCCTGCAAGTGCAAATATGTTTTTAAAATAAAATGTATAGAAAATATGAGAATAAATTTTATGATTTTTGATTAGGCTTTAGTTTTTTTATATGACAATGTTAGCATGTGTTGTATTTAGGGTGTGTCATTCATTCTGTTCCATGTTGTATATATTATCTCCACCACTAATTTACACAATACAAGTGCTTATTTTGTGCTAGATGATAGGCTGTAGCTAGTATAATGAGATATTATAAGCAAGGCGAGTTTTATCCACTAAAAATATGCTTAGTATTGTAATTTATATGTTTTTCAATATTTGCTAGGTGTCTGGCGACCAAGAGCCATACAACACCATAATCCGTCAGAGCCCCAGCTTGATCATCATAATATCTGGTACTGGGCAAGTCTGCGATACCGAACCCATAGCGGCCAGGCCTGGCGTCGCGGTGTTCCTCAAGGCGCACCGACAGCTGACAGTCACTGCAGCAAAGGGACAATACTTGGAAGCTTACCAAGCTCTGACCAACGTGTAATTCTACCTATCAGCAAATATAATAGACTGACCCCATATTATGTAAGCCGATTTCAGTCGCTTTTGTCTACCCGTGTCACTCTCACACTTGTTATTATTCTCAATGAGTGAGAGAGACGGGTAGGCCAAAGCAACTGTAATCGGCTTACATAATACGGGGGCTGGTGAAAATCTATCATCATTTACCAGCTCCACAAGATATAGATAGTCTATACTTGGACAACATCTGCATTCCTTGCCACCTATTGATATTAAAACTTACCGAGTCACACTTGATTTCAAAATATTTTGGAAGTATACATTAAGATACAGCATAAATAATACTTACACATTCCCATAAGAAAATAGCAGTTAAAACGTAAAAAATGCTATAGTAGCAACATGCATTATGCTTGTACTGATATATAATGAATACGTAACTAGATTGTTGTATGTGATGCTAATATAAACATCTGCAATGTTGTGTGAAATGTAGGAATTAGAAAAGATATAGTCAAACCAAAATATAGTAATATATATTTTGAATTTTTGTAGTGATAGAAAATCATAATCAATGTTTAATAATATTGGAGAGTATATTTTAAAGAACATTATTACCTACTTAGAAAATGTTTATTAAATCATATATATTTCTAATAGATATTTAATTTGGTTTTATACCAACTTGGCCATGTTATGCCTGTTGTTTTTTGTGTATTAGATATTTAAATTTGACGAAATGTTCGTCTAAATATGTTAATTGTGATATTTTGTTTGTTTAGTGCTTATTTTTTAATTTTATACACAAAGTGTAGACTATTTATGTAATCAACCAGCCCTTTAATGTCTTTACTAACTAATGTCATTTATTAAATTAATTATATCCACAGTGTACAAACAAAAGTACGTTAGCTGACCGTGTGACAAATTATTCCGAATCGACACTTATCAATATAGATGTTATAGTAAATATGTTATACTGTTATTTTAGAATTTAATATAGTTGAATCTTGCCGGACTAGCGAATTGGTAACTGTGTATTTTGCCAAATATATTATTGTTGTCGTACATACTAGTTTTATTTTATTGGAAAAGATAATTTTTAGAAATGCGTATGCGCTTATTAATTAGCCTTTTGAGTCGTATAGTGGCCTTGTTTCTTTCCTTCCTTTTACTTTAGTCAGATGCCGTGTGGTGACAGCGACAGGACGACCCTATCTCTATCTATTCTAGGGTGTCGTACAAAGCGAATGTAAAGACGGACGCATAATTGACGTGCCAATTTACACCCTTACGGAAGAATAGGGCGCTATTTATGTAATCAGATAAAGTAACATTGAAGAATTTCATAGGTATAATTGCCGAGTTGTACCGAGTCCCATATGTGGTCTATTGCGCCTCTCATGCTCAATCTAGATAACCCCGAAAGGATTTAGTCAACACAAGGTCATTTTCGCAATGTTAACTTTGCTCTAGAAGTCCTTATAAAATCATACTCCTTTGGCGTATAAAATTTCTAGTTCCATATTTTAAAATTAATTATTAAGTTACGAGACGTAAAAAAGTGTTGGCTTGTTACGCCATCAAATACCAACGGTCTCGTACATTGTGGGTTTTATTCTGCTGCCATTTAAGGCAAATCTCCATTTCTGTACTATTTATTAGACGATAGGTAGTGGTAATGTTACATTTTTTAATTAGATTGCCTTGCTTCGCCAATTAAAATTTTAACCAATTCCACAATATATACCAATAACAATATTTCTCGCCTCGCGAATATGTTGTTGTGAATTACCACAGTTATTTTCTGAATTTAGTGCTACTAATTGCAAAGCATAATAGCCATATGGTGAATAAAATCGATCGCTTTAGAGCACCTTTATACTAGCGTTTGTCCAAAACGTAGCGTTCGATGGTTCGATGACTCCGGTGAAGCGTCGGTCGCGGCCTGGGGCACATGTATATCACATGACATGATACCTTAATTGACAAACCATACAGCCAACTCCACATTTGGTTAAAGTTATTATTTTTTGGTTAAACAGTATTTCAGCGTTAATTGCTTAAACGACAACAACAACAACAAAATACTTAATTGTTTACCACAATATTATCTACCAACAGTAGGTAGGTATTTTAAATGTTTTAACAAGTATATACTGCCTTAAAAGAAATAATGACATTTTAAGTGTCTCCTGAAACTTTGCCGATATGGAGTTAGCTGGTTTGCCAATTAAGGTATCATTGTGTGACGTCTGCCTGCGCCGCACTATGCAGAGGAAACGCCGAGACAACGTCACGCTGTCATGGCGTCATCCCCGCGCATACGTTTATCGGACGCCTAGGTAGTCTTGACAAACGCTATCGCTAGTGTGAAAGGACTTTTATCGTTACTGAAGCGGAGAGCAAGTAGGATGTGGCTTTTTCCTAATAATAAACTTTTGAACCGCCTCCTGGGTCCAGTGGTTCGCCCACCGGAAATAAGATCCAGAGGTCCCGGGCTCGTACCCCAGAGGGGTACAAATTTGTGCGGGTTGGTCGGTGGTATGACTTCTTTCTAGTCCACCTGGCTAGCTACCACCATTTTATCAAAATCTGTCGCCTTAATAATAATAATGTTAACAGCATTATTTTGTTCCGACAATGTGTGATAAGACAACCAGCATCTCTGTGGTTGAGGGTTCTAGGTGAAACTCGATTCCATTTTTGGCCCTTATCGTCACTTACCATCCAGGTGAGATGAAGGGAAGAGCTTCCCGGTCTAGCATTAAAAAATGAAAATAAATGCATGTAAAAAAATCATTTACCTAAACCTGTTTACCAACATAAGTAATTTTTGCCTTCAAAGCAAATATTTCATAATTCACAGCTTCGTTATTGATGATCTGTGGACCACTCGCTGAGCCCAACAATCAGAGTACCTACCTAACCGCTATCTTGATGCTTTGTCAGTACGTATTCAAATCGTACCTATTGTATGAGTAGGTATTTATTTTGTGAACGTTTCATATTGTACTTATTATTATATTGAGTTGCTTCAGTATTGACGAGGTCACGGGTAATGGGTTCTATGGTATTTATCTAAGTAGTTACCTATAATCAATAGCTGAAATATCTTAAACAATTAACTACGGTACTTTCAAGTGAAAGTACCTACAAGAAATGTGGATATTGTATTCCTTATATCTAAGTAGTAGTTGCCCGCGTTGCTTCGCTCGCGTAAATATCGGCTTTTCCATAAATGGACTATCCAACACAAAGATTTTTTCAATTTGAGTCAGCAGTTCCTGAGATTAGCGGGTTTAAACAAACAAATTCTTCAGCTATATAATATTATTAGGTATACCTAGATTTAACAATAAATCTGTTTTTAATGGTCCACTCGAAATTAAAATTAGTAGGTATATAAATTAGTACCTTTTAAGTCCACAGTCAGCTACATTATAATAAATTCAGTCGCTTGTTCTACTAACTTCCCAAGATAGGCACATATCTTCTTCTCCCTGCCCTGCTCCCAGTCTATCTGGGTTCGCCGCAGTATGTTTCCTCTTCCATTCATATTGATCAGACGTCATCAAGCTATCCACTCCCTTTTGATTCATATCATCCAACACACCGTAAACGTGCTCGTGTAGAATGAATGTAGTTATAGAGAGAGACGGAAGTGACCATCATATCGAGAGACCAATGACCGGAGAGAGTGATGGGGATGTTCCATACATTCAAAATCTATATTGCTTAAGATTTTGGCTAATGTCAGGCCGCCGCCTGCCCCGCTCCAAACCTCTTTGGGTATGCTGTTGTGAGTGGTTTTCCCTCCATCATTGTGCCTCAAGGTGCTCATTGGTCTACACCAGGCAATCAAAGGAGAGTCGACTTTTACGACACCCATCGGATGAGTCGGGAGTGGCACATTCCACGTTATTTTTTCGCTCCCATTCTAGCATGGAAGACGATAGGCACATATCAACACAAACATTTGACATATAGAGCAAATTCTTCGATTAGATAGAGACTCACTTATGCTCAACCTACTTATAGGTAAACCTTATTCGCTACGTAGGTACGACACTTGTGTCACAGAGAAGTGATCTCTATTCTGTCTTTAATACGGTAGGCATCTATGTATGAAATATTGAAGTAGTACCTACTATAAAAATAATCTAGTTTACTTTCTACCTGCAACAAAGAATTAACTTCACATGACCCAGATTGGCAGACTTAGCAATAAGTGTCATAAAATTATAATCCTTTTGTTGCGTATAGCGTTAGATTAGCTAATTTGAACTTATTACGTCACACTGTTTTATGGGAGATCTACAAAACGGAGATGTGTACTCAAACATGCGGTGTAATTCGTAGGTTGCATCTGATCGAGATTAATGACTATGTAGTAAAGTTACTTAAGTTATACCAGCGTCTTCGTGGTTACCGTGTGCCGGTTGTGAGTTTGATAACTCATTATCCTCTTGCCCTTATGCCTATTAATTTTCAATTCAATGGCCCAATCATGAGGCTAAGTGCGGAAAAGCCCATCAAAACTAAAGGTCTCTGCATACTTAACGGGTATTTCCCCGGACGGGACGAAGACGGGGCATCTCTCGTTCAAAACGCCCCGTGCACGTCCCGTCTGTGACTCCGTGACATACCTATATCCTTCATGGTACATTTTGTACGAAACGATGTTTCTGCAGTCCCCGTCCACGTCCTGTCCAGGGTATTTTCCCGTTACGTATGCAGAGACCTTAACTAACTAGGCGTCGCGTCTTAAGTTGTACGGTTCTCTATATAGAGCACTAAAAATTTCACAATACCCTCAAACAGTAAACATGTCAGAAATCAAAAATGATTTATCCGTCAATAATACGGACAAGGTCACGCATTCGGCGAAACAAGCATTAGATATTATCCCTGGGGCTGTGGTTGTAGAAAATAGTTTATCAGTTCTTTAATCACCACTCCGTGCAGACGGCCCTGGCACGGGTAATTTTGACAGCTGGTATCACGTCGGTCGTGAATTATATCGATGACCCGTCTCGCCCTGAGAATAGGTAACATTCGTGATGCAAATATTTAGGTAAAAGGTACCACTCTTAAACCTTTGTGTGTGTTATTTACGTATACAACATTAACGGTTGGTCTTCGGGGCTTTCGTGGATTTTTCGCGGTTTTTCCTCAAATGAAATTGGGTCTTCATGAACGAACTCTATTTGTAATAAGAACAGTCAACAGGTAAAATAGGTACGATTGCCAACCTTAACTATTGTGACTGCACTACTAAAGTGTTTTTATCTTGCCGGAGTTAACCACACACACATCAGTATATAAAATTAAGGCAAATTAAAATAACAAAGAAAGTTGTTGTTACAAAAAGTTCGAAAATTATATAGTAGCATATATAAGTCTTGATGCGGGTATCGAACCAGCGTCCTCTGCCATCCGGGCACATGCTGAGTATAGGATAGGACACAGGTTCGTTTCCTGCATGAAGACTATAATTTTTCGAACTTTTTGTAACCACAAATTTCTTTGTTTATAATTTTTTAACAATTGTAATTACCATGTCCAAATTAAAATTTAAATAATAAATAAAAATAAGGTTTAACACACATCACGTTAGTCCACATCAGTCAGTTGTTAAACTATCAAGTCCGATTTCATAACCTGTATGTGTCCGACATTAGAACGCACCTTTGTCCGATTATCGATCTTGTCAAGCTGGTCTGCCACCGCTCAGGAGTTAATTCGTGACCACGAAGTTTGCAACACGCCGCCCAACGCTGCCCGGGCACTCACTGTGCATAATAATCGGGTCAAACGAACATGGTTGATACAATATCTACTTAGATTAGAAATTTGATTTTTATTCGGGGAAAAAATATGCAGAGAAAATTTGGAAAACATAAAGTAACCCGGGTGGTATAGATAGATAGGCATCTGCCGCGGGTGCGATTCCCGCGTCATCACAAATAATTTTTCGAAATTTGTCTGACTTTATTTTCTCTACTTAAGTTGTTAAATAGAGTTTAAATTAGGAGGATTTATCCTACCTACTCCCAAATCCTTTAAGTGTTTGGTACTATTCCCATACTCTCCTAGGATTTAGTTCGATTTTTATGGCCCGCCACCTATCTAGTTAGTTGATGTATGTCAACACTCAAAGGGACATTTTAACCATCGTCAGATAGTTACGTTATAGGTACGTAGGTAGGTACAATACATCTGTACATACTATCCTGAATTTAAATTCTCACATGGAACATGGTTTGTTTAAACTTAATAGGCAATGAAGTGCGAACTTTTAACTTATTTTTCTATATGAATAATAAATATTCTTCTCAATATAGGTAATGCCATCTTATCAACTAAAACTCTGTAATTAATACCTTCACAACCGATAATTATCAAATAGAAGCGAGAACTCATTAAACTACTTGGCCATGGTGACAGACTGGCGCCTAGATGTCTTAAACGCGGGTTCAATACTCGCAACGAGATTTGAATTCTGCTGTTCTGCAAAAGCAATTAACAAACGAATTATACCTAGACACAATTGATTACATAGGTATTAAATTTTTTTTTCGATTGAATGTTTTTATTTAATATATTTAGAAGGTTTTAATACTTAAATATAATTTGTATTTTTATATTATTAATATAAATATTGCTTTAGAATCGGCTATAAGTTTACAATATGTTTTTGTTACATTGTCTTCATAAAAAGTTGTGCAAAAACAACTTTTTATTGAAATACAACATACATACATACAAACATAAATCACGCCTACATCCCCGAAGGGGCAGGCAGAGGTGAACCAGCACCCACGTTTCGCAAATTATGTTAGGTCCCATGTAATAGGTGGCGAGCCCATTACTATTTATCGGGCACAAAAGTCGCAGTACATTGCTAGGTGGTAAAAGAGGAATGCTGCTGCCCATTCCTCTTCACTTATTTATCCTTAGTCGCCCTGTACGACACCCACGGGAGAGATTTGGGGTTATGACAATTGTATTCTACTCTGCCGTCGCCACACGGCCAAAAAATTGAAATACAAACCTAATGTAAAATAAATTCACTTCTGAAAGTAGTACCTATTCGTGTAATACTACGATTTATAGTGTAGATTGTTTCCCAAATAAAAATAAAAACAAGTAAGTGGATACATAAACAGTAGATATAGTGTGGCTAATAAACATCAAAAGTAAAAGGAAATCTTCGAACAGAAGCGTTAATAAAACAGCCTACGTTCCACAGAGGTAATACTGAAAGTCACCACATCGTAACGATTAAACTTTATGGGACGATCACGAGTGTCGAAAGGTCACGTAATGAGTTAGTGGACGACGCGTCGTCGCTCCAATGAATGGTGGACGTAATTCGATGGGTTATGTATTCTTGAACGCCGAATTCAATGCAACAATGTTGCCTTTTTTTACAATCATCATCATCATTTATATGTAGCTTCAAAAGCATCGTACGCTTGCGTCCCTTTGATTTTGTAAGAACCACTTGTTGCGCTCTCTTTTGAAATTTTTGTTTTTGTTGCTACTTTTTATTGTTTGCTGTTGATTTTATTATATCTCTGTAACACAAGCACTATGTTATCACCATGTTACTCAAAGGCGAATTATCCTTAAGGCAAACTAGGCATGTGCCTAGGGGCGCGAGGGTTCAAAGGGGCGCGCGGGCGGAATTGTAAAAAGTAAAGAATAAATATATAACATAATATTCATTGCGCCATACTACCTACTTACATAATATAATATTATTTTCACTTCTTATGCTCTGAAAGTGCTTATATAGGCAGGTGCAGGATATAGGCTGCACAAAATCGAATTTTGTGCTCAAGAGCAATAACGTATCTACTCATAAATGGATCTATATTACGACGAAAAAAATAAGCCATGCAGCCAAACACAATGAGAGTTTTAGAGATAGAATTTGTTATTTTATAATATTTACTTTAATTTATTTGCCTTATATGTTTTTAGGACATAAAAGATATTAAAATTTTAACCGCGTGGTGACGGCAGAGTAGAATACAATTGTCACCACCCCAAATCTTTCCCGTGGATGTTGTTGTAGGATAAATCTGAATATAATTAGGAATGGGCAGCAGCGTTTCTCTTATACCACCTAGGCTAGCAATGTACTGCGACTTTTGTGCCCGATTTTTCATTTTCATTTTCACTATAGTAAGATTTATTTTTAATAATGGGGCTCCTCTGATGGGCACCTCGTTACAACATAGTAATGTTACGAACATTAGAAAACCTTGTCTTATGCCATGTACGACACCCGTATAGAGATTGCGGCGGAGCACCAGCAATCTCTCTGCTACAAGGCTACCAAGGGTCAAAATAGTGAGGCGGGCAATGGGCAGCACCCTTCTTGTTGTACCACGTAGTCATTTGCGATATATAACATCCTAGGGTTGTTGTACATATACCTACCTACTGATATACTATTTACATATTAAGGACTAGGTACGGCAATTTAAAAATGAGAGTAACTGTACTTTAATGACACATCTGAACTCTTATGTACTCCAAATAAACTGTTACAAGGTTGCAGATGATATCTGTAATGCTCATACACTAAGTTATAAGAATTAATATCAGTCTGAGAGTATCGTTGCGTAAAAGGCCTTTATCTCCGGAATCTCATAGTAGAGGCATCGAATTCGCAGTGCTTTGTAATGAACAAATGAAGAACCTATTACTATTTATCGTGATACCGCCTGCTCGAACTTAATTTAAAAGCTCTACTTTTAATGAATTAGTAATCATATTGGGCTAATATATTTTGGTCAT
This sequence comes from Cataclysta lemnata, assembly GCA_963931975.1. NCBI lineage: Eukaryota > Metazoa > Arthropoda > Insecta > Lepidoptera > Crambidae > Cataclysta > Cataclysta lemnata. Next base: position 4,165,634 of record OZ008339.1, read on the forward strand.
ATCGGCTTCGTGTTATGACGGCAGACCAGAATACATTTGTCACCGCCCATCGCTCCCACGGATATGTCTCAAAAGGCTACCAAGGGTTAAGACAGTATCATGAGTAATGGGCAGCAGCGTTTCCCCTATGCCACCTAGCAATGTAATGCGATGACCGTGCCTGATACACGGCAACAGGCTCGCCACCTGTTACATGGGACCTAACTTAATTGGCCAAACGTGGGTGGTAATTCGCCTCTGTATAACCCTTCGGGATATAAGCATAATTTACGTATGGATGTAGGTAAATGTAACGCATGTAGTTTACGTCTTAGATATCTACTTAGAACTTAACATGGCTTAATAGGTACTTAGAATAATTAATATTTCACAGTCCCTTGTAATCAGCAGCTATAAAAGTACATAAAAATACCTACGTAGTGTAAAACCAAATATGTACTTAGCTACACATAATTACATGCTTGATGTGCACAAAGTCGATAGAGAATTTAAAATATTGTGGAAACCCAAGGTAATGTTAACTGTACCTACACGGTTGAGCCTTTTGTTTTTGTCATATCAAATCATAACGTGTACCATCTTAGGCCTCATTATCGTTTTACATCAGGCGAGACAGGTGGTCAAACGCTCAGGTTATTGAGCAAAAAAAAAGTTTATTTATTAAGTCCCAAAGTATCGTAATAGGGGGAAAACCCATCCAAGGAGTACCTGAATTCACGACACACTTAAAATATGCTAGCAGCATTCACACTCTCCGTGGTTATTTAATTAAAATAAACCACGGAGAGACGTCTCGTGCTCTCTGATTATTTGGGTCGGTACAGCTTGTCTAGCACACTACATACATAAATCAACCAAAACCTTGAGCAGTATAGATTGGCATGTTGTCAATATATACTGCTCAGGCAGTATGGATGATTGTGACATGCATTGAGATGCATGTCACAATACACTACGTTTATCGGTCTCTCGACATGGTCATGAAAAGTGATGAATAATCACTTATCATTCATTCTATCAAAAGAGAGTGGGGTGATTTGATGGCATCTAACCGATGTGAATCGTAAGAGAAAACACACTGCGCCGATCCGATAAACTGAAAACAGGGCAGGAAGATAATGACTCGTTATTGGCAGAATTTTGAAAAAGGTTTGTTCGTTTGTATTACATTATGCCATTGAATGTGAAGCAATGGAATCCAATTATTGCAATGTTGAATCCCCCCCAACAGAAAGGTATTCCGTACCCCACTAGCTAGACGCACGCGCCGACCTTGTAGTCACATGACTCGGAGCTTCGCCTGTGATCCACATTTCACGTGATAGACTGCGCGTACGCAATGCATGGATTATTCGCCCTTCAAGACCGCGCCATGTTCTAACTTTCATTAAGCCTAACCTACGCCAAGAATGTGGAGTATTTACTTTGTTCTCGTCCTATTAAGTGTGGGCAGCTCCACTTTCACCTCTGCTTTCCGGAAGATTTCCAATTCATCATCCTCGGGCATAAAAAAGAAGCCAGTACAACGGAGATAAGTGCGGGGTTACCTACTTAAAATGTTCCAATGTGTGGTTAGGACATAACTGTACACATTTGTCACCACCTCTAATCTCTCCCGTGGGTCTTTACAAGGCGACTTAGGGTTAAAACAATAAAAGGATAGGGCACTACCTAGCAATACACTGTTACTTTCGTAGCCGATAGATGGCAATAGTATTGCCACCTATTTCATGGGACCTAATTTTTGGGACATATTTTTTTACTATTGGGAGATATTTGGCGATACGTGGGTGCTAATTCACATTTGCCTACCCCTTCGGGGATTAATACGTGTCATTTATGTATGATTCTAAGTAATACTAAACAAACCTATGTTTTTCAGTTGAGAGGCTTACTACTTGGATTATGTATTTTTAGGAATTTTAATTTGACTTGGAGTCAATTGCAATCGCAAAATGCTTTTAATTACTAATACCTATCAAATCAAATATATATATATCGATATCAATAAAATAGCATTTATAAACTATCAAAATCCGATGATTAAATGAATTCAACCGGTCTGTGCAAATTCTTTATTCATTTTAATGCCAAATGATTGAACCTTGAGTATTCAATGATAAAAGTGTTCATTGGAAAAGCTTCCATTGTGTATTATGTCTTTCGCTGTCTCGTATTCATAGTTTTTACTGTTAAATTGTCCTCTGAATATTACGATCCATTATAAAATACAGTCGTGACTGAAACATACAGTCAGGTTACCACAAGATCGAAAAATTCTCTTTCTTCACTTTGTGTTTATCGTCAAACATATTAAGGTTTTCAATGGATTGGATATATTTAAAAGTTTTCTATAGTCTGACGTGCTGTACAAATTGTATTTTACACTACCACATTGTTATTTGATAACCAATTTCGCACCAATAAACAACATAATGCACACAAAGTGTTTTCTCTATCACACGCCTGTTTTCAAATTTCAAAATGATTCAAACCGCAAAGTTCAAGTATCCGGCTGCAAATGGTTTCAGTTTTTCTTAACGTTGTGCAAGTTTTCGATTGTAGTAATAATTGTAATTTGCCATTGTTGCGCTCGTAATGCAGAGCTGGCGTTCGAGAGAAATTTTACCCTTTTCTACGACGACGTATAGCAATGAAGGTTCCAAAATATTGTATAATAAAATAATATATAAAAATCTCGTGTCACATTGTTTGTTAATTAATCGATTCTTATGATTTTTTTTGTGTATACTCAGTACGTCTGAAAATTGGTCGAATGGTATTTTTTATATCTCTAATGATAAGGGAACATAATTATCATTACACCTGAAAGGTGTTAGTGATGAATGAATGTATAGAAAAGTAATGGAAACCAATAGAATCACTCCATTTTCGTAGACATGCAAAAAGTGAGTTTTTATTTCGTTTATTATCATCCATTCAAAACCAATAGAATCACGTGTGTTAAGGATTCGTTGCTTTCTTTTTGTCCATAAATTTACTGTCAATATTTAAAGATTATTATTTGTATAGGTTACGAGTAAAATCCGTGTGGTGACGGCAGAGTAGAATACAATTGTCACCTCCCCAAATCTCTCCTGTGGGTGTCGTACAAGGCGACTAAGGATAAATCAGTGATGAAGGAAGGAAGAAATGGGCAGCAGCGTTCCTCCTATACCACCTAGCAATACTGCGGCTTTTGGGCCCGATAAATGGCAGTATAATAGGCAGTAGCCTATTACATGGGACTTGACATGGTTGGCGAAACGTGGTGCTTGTTCACCTTTGCCTACCCCTTCGGGGATATAGGCATGATTTATGTATGTATGTACGAGTAAAATATGTACGTAACGTACCTATATGAACATAACGAGTTATATTTCTTTGTTTCTATGGAGTCAATTGTATTTTGACGATGAACCGTTAGATGAAGCATTGCAATTACCAGTGTTAACGTAACAAGTGAAGTGGCTCAAGCCTATGGGAATATTTGAACGTGGTACTATCACAATGGCGAAGTCCATTTAAGTAGTGATTAGCTATGATTGCTATCACAATTGCGGACCGACGTAATACATTTTTAATTCATTACACTGGTGATTACTCATGTTCGCTAGGAAGTAGATGCTGACATTTACAACATCTGACATTCAAAAAGCCATAGAATCACTTTTGTATGCAATCAAGTGTAATTGATCCATTATAGTCTGCTCTAAATGTTCTTCTATTATATTACGTTCATTAGGCTCACTCGTATATCCTCAAAGAAATTGCCTGTAACAAAGGGACATGCTCGCTTGCTCCTGAGGTGATCAGCCCGGCTAGCAGCACCATCGAAACACGTTAATATGTTACAGACATTTATCGCTTAGCACTGTCAAAAATTCATTGTTTTTTGACGGCTGATCCACATTTCGCCAGTAGATCATATTCCGTCTAAATCATCATTGTCTACATGAGATTATTTGCTGTAGTTGTCTACCCAATATTATTGTCTGTGTGCTGTATGTGCATAAGCCGTGACAGTATGTCTTAATCGTACACATTTTGATGATACAGCAATGACACATCATCCGTTCTCAAACATCCTTTTTTATAATTTGTGCCTGTATATGATGACCCATCCTACAAAACATGGACTAGGTATATGATCAGTTAATTGATTTAAATACCATTTATTTGACTTTTGGGTAAATATAAAACCATTTAACTAAAAGTAATTTACATACTATTTAGAAGCGAATAACCTTGTAAGTAACATAAATGGATTATCCACATTGACATATATATAGACTTAAATTAAGAAACAAACATTAAACAAATTGTGCAACCATTCCAAACTGTTGCGATTATGTTAGATTTTATTGCCAATAGGAGAGAACAGCTTAAAGAACAAAAAGTTACCCGATCGCAGACATTATCAAATGCTTAATTCATCGAAATCGGGGTTCAGACGAGCGTAAAATTTAAAATGAAAATTTCATCATTATACAAATCAGTGATCTAACACCCCCCATGAAATCGGTATTGCAAATTATTGGTTTAGTCATTTAGTTTGGAAGTTTATACAGATTAGTATTTTTGCTACATTATGAGGTATGAGCTTGGTCGAGCGTGTCTAGGCATTTCCGCCGAGTCCTACTCGAAGTCTTTGATTTAACATTCCTATTAACTAGAGGGCCACTTAATTAACATAAACATCTTTAGAATCTTGAAATCATTGGTATTAAACTATACACACGTTTATGGAGAGTTCATGTCGGTCACACTAAAAATATTTTTAATTTCAACGCATAGTATATCAATATATTAGAGAGGAGCACGATAGCACTGTGGCTTAGCGCAGTCGGCCTGCTTTTTCACAAATTAAGCAATGATTGCTAAGTCTGGTTATTGGATGGGTGACCAAAATATATTATAATATATTATTTCAAGTTGCTTCTGAAAGCACGTTAAGCCGTTAGTCTCAGCTGCATCTGCAGAAGTTAATACCCACCAATCCAGACTGGGCCAACGTGGTGGGTTATGGTGGTCCATTCTCCCTATATTCATTCATCCATCCAATATAGTTTTCAGCCCCCATTGCTTAAAGTTCATATTAAACCAAATTGTTATTAAGGAATCAACACTTCTAAAGTAATTGGCAGACATAGGTAATCATGCTTGACAAACACCATCATCGCTCAACCAAATGACACCTGTTTAGGATACCGTACTAAATGTAAATACATTTGAGGTCGTTTTAAGCGCAATCGAGCAATTAGAAGCCTCTTACTAAATTTAATATGGTTCGACATAAATTATGTTTCAAATGCGCCTTTTAATACCGGACAGGATGCATTACGTGTATGTCCCTGATTTGAATGTAAATAACGTTTTAAGTGCTTATGTATATCAAGGTTCGCTGCACAATATGAATACGGAATAGTGGAGTGAAATGGATTATTTACTGTTTATTAGCAATTTTACCTTTTATAACTTTGCAAATAATCTTACAGTATTTAAATATTACCAGACTACCTGCTACGGTACTATTACATACTTCATACCTACATCTAATACCATAAAATTATACCTTTCGAAATAAAGACAGTTGTGCAACGTTATTGATATCAGTTCAGTACAAGCGACATCAACACGTGTCTATAGCACTCTCAACTGTTGCTAAGAAAGCTTTCTTAGAAAATCTGGATCTTGATAATTCTGGAAATTGCATAAAGTTTTAAACAGCCGACTGCGCCACCTATAATGCCAAAAACGAAGCTGAAGTTATATGTGCATAATCTGTGACTTGCGACCAAATTACCAATCCAAAACCCTGAAGAAAGAAAACAGTGCGTCAAATACGATCGTCATTTACTTTTTCAACTACCTATATTTTTTTTTCTGTATACAATTGAACTATATTATTATGAATTCATTTACATTATAAACGTAATTTTTGCCAATATGATAAACAGAAAATGCCGTGTGGTGACGGCAGAGTAGAATACAATTGTCACCACCCCAAATCTCTCCCGTGGGTGTCGTACAAGGCGACTAAGGATATACAGTGATGAGGAATGGGTAACAGCGTTCCTCTTAAACAACCTAGCTATGTACTGCGATTATGTCCTGCGACTTTTGTGCCCGATAAATGGCAATAGGCTCGCCACCTATTACATGGGACCTAATATAATTGGCGAAACGTGGGTGCTACTTCACCTCTGCCTACCCCTTCGGGGATATAGGCGTGATTTATGTATGTATGTATGATAAACAGAACCCACAGAAACAGCCCACTTTTTTTTCAAGTGAAAAATAAAATAAACTGAATCTAACTTTCCTTTAGTTTTTTACGGGCGAATATCGGTCAATAATGACACTAAATGACGCACTAGACCCACCTAGATAAATCTCTTAGAACTAGCTCTAACTGTATATCGTTTAATTGAATTTCAAATTTATGAGTGCGTTTATTTGGTCAGCCTTAATTAGTTACCTTGGTGCGGCCGCCTTGAGGTTGTTTCATAACTCGCTACATTGTTTTTAATAACAGGAATTTCTAATATTATTTCTAATTGACCTTTGGAACGGCTTATCTTTCATTTCAGTGAAACATCCACGGATTAAAACGGGTATTTTTTAGGATACTCATATTAGGCGTTAAAATACCGGTTTTGTCGAATGGTCCATCGCTGGCTATTGGCCAAAAGGTCCCGGGTTCGAATCCTGGTGGGAATGAATGTTAATGAAGACAGACATTTGTGCTCAAGTTATGGTTGTGTATATGTTTAGGTATGTAGTATATTTTCAGTATTATTTCAGTATGTAAATATAATATATTTATTATTATCAATTATGTCAGGTCCCATGTAATAAGCCTATTGCCACCTATTGGGCACGTACACATACATACATAAATCACGACTACATTCCCGAAGGGGTAGGCAGGGGTCAGTTAATTAACACCCACGTCAACTCAGCCAAGTGATTTATTAAATATATTGACGACTTAAATAAAACTCGCACCGATTATAGTTCGTCTCGCGATTGCGTTGTCAACTCGTACAAAATGTCACTTTTTTATAGGTAAAGGTGAAGCCGAGTTACATGAAATACGACAATTATTAAAACTGTACCTTTTTGCTGGAATACGAATTCTGAAATGTGTCTTTTTGTGCTGAGCGTGTGTTGCAACGCCTGTTAATGTTTCATTTAGTATTTACAAACAAACGGCACTAGAATGTTTTATAAACGTTCACGCGTCCGTACCTACATTGCTAGAAATAAGTAGTGATGTGCCAATCGAGATATGAACGCTTGATAACCGTAATCGTTTTTTTATTAAAATAGCGCTTAATAAAAGAACGACACAACTCAAAACGTACTTCGAACATTGTTTATTCAAAATATAAGGCATTGAAACTTATTTAGGCAAGAAAAATGATTTTGATTTCTGTCTCTTTTGTATTCAAGAATGGCGAAGCTGTCTGTTCACATTCCGCACATATTTTTCTTCCTAAAAACCTTGTTCTCTAAAAATATAAAAAATTGGTGAAATATTTACTAGTGCTTGGGTTCGGTTAGATTCTGTTCAATGTAATATTTGAAAAAACGAATAGGTTCCTTTAAATTCAAATGTTGAATGAAATTCTTTTTAATGTAGGTAATATTTAAAATAACGACTTGTACTTTTATATCTTTAATTCTAAGCTCTAGACCCTCTCTCTAATCCCTGTGGTTAATCAAAGTTAGAATGGAGTCAGGTGCGCCATTACATTGTGTAAAAATATTCAACACGAGAGCCGACAAATGTGGTCGGCTCGTGCGCAGGCATCGAGTAGATAATTAACTCTCAAAGTATTTTTGATATCGAATAGTTGCTCGCTTATGTCAATTTAAAATAAAATTTATAAAAGACAAACGGTTCGGGGGAAGGAGGATAAATAGGCATGATTTATGTATTTATACCATTTATGTATTGCATGTTTAATTGTTAAGTTAAATAATTTATATAAATTCTACTCCCTTTTAATTCATATCATCCATCACACCGGATCATACTTAAAATACTGATCAGATAAAAAACTGCTTATCCAATAAAATTGATTCCTGATTGACTTACTATTTAAGAAGATGGATACGGTAGGTTAGTAATATTGGAATATCATAAATACTGTGTACAGAGCGGTACAGAGTACTATAATATCAGCAGTATATCAGCAGTATAATATTAACAAAATATAATGACAGTATATTTAAAAAATACTACAGATTATCCGTCCTGTTTACTTAAACATAGGTAATCCATATTATAAAACAAAGTATTAGTTGCTTTCTGCTATGGTTTTAATTTGTGCCAAATATGTAATGATAGTTGACTATAATTCACTTTGTAATGATATTAATGATATTAATTAGTAGAAAGGACAATCTCTGTTATGGATGATGTTACACAATTCTATATTACTGAAATATAACTATTAATTTCAGAAATCAAATAACAACATCATTATATAAATCACATATAAATCTAATACGATTTAAATATTAGAAAGGTTCATAAATCACACATGCAATTCTCTGCTGAATCGATCTTGGTTGCATGGATTTTTGGTCAGCAATATCGTATCATTTGTGTCACAGGCTCGCCCTCCCACCATGCGCACACAGCACTTCTTAAAATGTCTTAAAATGTTTCTAATGCTGCAACTATAAGGTCGAATGTTGCGTGGCTCAATACTAGACATTCTTAACGCAAATGTAAATAACATAAGTCACAAAAAGTTTTTTGGTTGATAGGTATCGTGGATATTAAGCAATATATTAACATGTTTATAGATAGTCCATAATTATGTGTCTTATTAACGGCTGACAGGTAATTCGAAGAAAGGAGGAACTCGAGATACTGTATTTTTGGTGACCAATGACCGGCCTTAGCGAAGATTACTTAGTTTACGCAATCGCTGCACTATATACCGAAATTCTTACGCACTCACATAATACTGAAGTATAATGTGCCCTAAATTAATTATAAAACGCTGACATCACCAGGACTTTCAGTCAGCTCTGATAGTAATTTTGATTGTAATCGATACCTAATGGTGAGCATTTATTACCCGTTTTAAGCGGCTTATCTCGACGACTGGTGGCAGTGGGTAACAGTATCTATTGATCTACTAAATGACCCTTACACAACATCCGATTGATAAATGTTTGTCCACATCTGTCCGGCTGGTCGTATGAAGGTCAGTTCTCGACAAACATGATCCAGATCGGATGTCAAACTTGAATTTTCTTACTGTTCAACAACTGTGCAATAGTTTTGCAATTGTGGTTGATTAGAATAATATCATGGAAGATAGTTACCATATTGCATTTTTTAAATATTTTAATAAATATTTATTAGACCTATCCAGCCCTAAATAAGCAGATGATACATGATACACATGGTTACTAAAGCGAACGTGCAGACCGCTACGGTATATAGCTCCTTTGAAGCGAATATCAATTGATATTAGTTTTCCTAACTCTATTCTTTGTTGTCCAACGACATAAACTTCCAGATATTATTTTTCCTATGTTACTCTATACAATATGTATGCCTTTCACCCGCAGGATTACGCTTTACATAGTTCTTTCGCTTCATCCTCATCCATCGTCATTATGTGCCCGTTAGTTTCAGTACTTATGAACTGTTTTTTTTTTCTTTTTTAATAGATTTTCAATTTGATTATCAAACTTGTGCATAAGCCTTGCCCTTCCGTTTTCTCCATTCACTTCCGACATATTATAGATGCTTATTATCACTTTCTTTTAACTCTTTCTTTGTACTGACCAAACCATGCAAGCATCCTTTTCCTAATTCTTTGTCATTGTTGCTCAACCTCACCACAGTAACCTTACGTTAATTACTGGAAAACATTAAACGAGATTTGCATACTTAACGCTCATTCGCCCGATTTAAATATAATTTTATTGTATTGATTGCCTTTGCTTAATTGTGTTTAAAACATCATTAATTTCAATTTGGACAGTCTTTTATATCGATAGCCGTAATCAAAAGTTGATCTTTGATTGATTTCCACAAAACGATGTCAATGTTAAACGAGCAATTTCCGTGAATTTGCGTTGACAGCGCCAAAACAGAGTCGTTATTCGAAATTTCACGGTAGCCCTGACCAACAAGTAGGTATGACTGTGAGTACGCATGGTTGTTACGCAGTGCCGGCTACAGTGGTAATTAGCATGTCCAATCGTAGAGCAAGATCTATTGTAATCGCCTCGTGGGAAACGTTAGTGTGTAATTACTCACGGCTTTTATGAATGAAAGTGCCAAAAAAATGCTTAAAGCTTTAACATTCACCCGACTTGTTGTCTTTACCGCAGTTTTGTAACTGAACACAGCCATGAAGATTCCTCTCGTTTTGGTATGTAATTAAGATGATGACACTTTTTATTATAAATAAACAGTGGGTGTCAGATGTCAGTCGCCAGCGGGGCTTAAAAGAATTATATCGGCTATTTCTTTTATGATCCTTAAATTAAAAACATTGCTCAGCAGTTGTCACTTGTTGTTAATTTATGTTAACACAGTTTCTAAAACAGAATATAGCACATTTGTTTAGTAATTTCTTGGTTGAGGTTTTACAAAGAAGAATTATACCGAAAAGCACAGTAGATTACGTCTGACCATTTTCAATGGAAGAGATTTACTGCACCGACTTCTGAGTGTGATGACATGTGAATAACAGGCCAGGAAGATTCTATTGATTAACTGTGGCAAAAAGCAATACTATTATAATACCACTGTAACTGTGTAAATGAAAATGAAAATGAAAATATGGTTTATTCATATAAGGTATGATTACATACACTCATGAATCGTCAAAGAAATAACGTTAAACACTGGAAACGAAAAGAAAAACAGTTTCCATTATTTAACGTTATAAGCTACACCATCCGTTCGTAAACTACCAGGAGGCCTTGTTCTGAGAAGAACGGGCAAGAAACTCAGCAAGTTTGTTAACGATAAAATTACCATAATCAGACCACTGAGTGTGTGACCAATTTGTCCAGAATTTATTTTCGTTAAGCCGACGAAAATAAAATAAGTACAGAAGTAATACATAAAAAGTTCGTGTCTTGGGTTGGGTGGCGTTTTTCTTACTGGTGGTTGGGTAAAGTCTCATTTTAATAAAAAAAGCGAATTTCGTACACTCGGCGACAATAAATGTCACTCAAGACTTAACCATCTTCAATTCCAGTACAATACAACATCATGCAATACACGTATCTGTCAACTTTCACTTAGGCTGAGAAAGGCTTGAATGCTGGGTGTATTACACAAATGATTATCTTCAATTGCCCTCATTCTAGGCACGTCAGCAGTCATCAGAGTGCTCCAAAACAGGAGACAGCTTATAGAGACAGAGCGCGTCTGCTTATTTTTGTACCTAGTAATAATGTTTTATTCTTCTTGACTTTGTCAGGGAGAATAATAAATAAAATAATGTTCTTGTACGGTTTCCATGCTATTGATAAACTAGAATATGTAGGTAGGTCTGAATATGATTAGGAATGGGCAGCAGCGTTCCTCATACCACCTAGGCTAGCAATGTACTGCGACTTTTGTGCCCGATAAATGGCAATAGGCTCGCCACCTATTACATGGAACTTGACATATTTGGCGAAACGTGGGTGCTAGTACACCTCTGCCTACCCCTTCGGGATATAGGCGTGATTTATGTATGTATGTATGTATCACAGCTTACAGAGGAAACTCAATGGGGCAGTGGCTAATGCGCTGAACCGGTGAATGCGGTGACCACATACATAAATACATACACATCGTATTTATCCCCGAAGGGGTAGGCATCGGTGTATTACCTACCCATATTTCGCCAAGTATGTTTGGTTCCATTCCATGTAATACCAACTATCTAAAAATTTGTGTTTTAGTTGACCAACCGATGTGTTTCGAATGTCTGATTCCTCGTGTGTTTTTGCTTAAGTACCTACTACTTTTCTATCATTTTAAATAGGTAATGTCAGTGGAGATAAATGACTGCTGATAATGATGTCATAACATTTTGTTTCACTTCATTGGTTTTAACTCTTTAACACTACAGTGTTATGGATAATGATATTATAGATTTGTTACATACATTACATTGATTACATTGATGATGTTCTTCTTTATTTTCAGGATAGACTATTAAATAAATTACAATCAAAGATGTCCAATATCACCTATATTTTATTTTCACAGTAAAATATTTTTTTTTTCGGTCTTTCCAGCTGATTAAGGAAACAATCAGAAATGTTTATTCCACATAAATCAGATGCCATGGATACAGCAAATTTATAGGTCTTGGATCATATTGCATAAGGCTGACGGTCCAGAGAGAATACAATTTGTACACAGATCAGTTGCACAACCGAGACATACCGAAACTGATTGCGGCAAATCATCGACGAAATGGGCATAACTGCGCAAAATTCCGATGTTGAGCGCTTTTTTATTTATTTATCTCAAAAGCCTTACCAACAAAAAAAAATATACATAAATGTATAGGTACTAGAATTTTGCATTTTGTTCTCGAACAAGGTATGTTTGTTCTCACTAAGTTTTTTGTATGCATTTTAATTTCTGGTATGCACAATGTAAATACATTAAATACGACGATTATTCAGTATAACTTATATGCCCTGTGGTGACGGCAGAGTAGAATACAATTGTCACCACCCCGAATCTATCCCGTGGGTGTCGTACAAGGCGACTATGGATAAATCAGTGATGGGGAATGGGCAGCAGCGTTCCTCTTATACCACCTAGCAATGTACCCACCCACTGCGACTTCTGTGCCCGATAAATGGCAATAGGCTCGCCACCTATTACATGGGACCTAATATAATTGGCGAAACGCGGATGCTAGTTCACCTCTGCCTACCCCTTCGGGGATATAGGCGTGATTTATGTATGTATGTAACAGTGGCGTGGCGTGAAAAAACAAGTTAGGCAAGCCGCAACTATATGAAGCCTCTTATGGTTTAAGCATTAACTTTTAACACCGCCTGCTAGGACACGGCTACAACTGTTCAACGCCATCTAGTGACGAAGCGGAGAACTACGTTGCCACTTTTGCGTGCTTGTGCTTTGTTTTATACAGCCAGAAAGAGAGATCATTATACAAACAAAAGCCGTGTTAATAAGGGAAGGACGATTCAACCCGGTCCGGAGCGGCTTGCAGGAGCGGCGCACGACCGCGATATTGAGTGCAGTTCACAAAAGAAATTCCGCTTTTATGGCTATTGCAATAAGATCTAAAATATTTACTTTTGACGGAACTTGTTTTCGTGGGAGTTTATTACTAATGTGTGCGTGTGTCGTAGTGTATCGATGCATAAGCGCGTAGGCTGCCGAAATGCCGGCTTGATGCCGGCTTGTAGGCAAACTTTAGGTACTATTTCGCGTTGCGTGCGCCTGACAAGACTACGCTTGTCTATGTGCGTGCAGGCGCTGTATAGCAGGCGTCCATAACTCGATATTTAGCGAGTTAGTTGAAGGAATCTAGAGAGCGGGAGCGAATTGTATGTACCTGTGTTGCATATTGTTTCGCGCGCGTTTAATACTGTTATGATAAGATTATATTGATGGATTTTTTTTATTTGCTTATAAAATGGTATTGTACTTGAATTATGGTAATGATTTTTTTATGCTCGCTCGTTTGGTACGGCTGTTGGGAATCGGGTTATATGGACGCTCCGCCACTGGTATGTAATAATATACTCACTCATTAAGGAAGAAAGGCTTATTATGTTTGTCTGTAAAATATTCAGATGACTTTACAGTGAAACAACGCTTTGTAATTAATTATGAGAAATTAAACCAATTTTCGTGTAAAACATATTGATACACGATTACCCACACGACGACCCACATTACGCATACCACAGTGTGCCTAATGATATTACCTATATATCGAAACGCAATTACCTAGTCACGATACCTAATGCTGTAACTGCTGCCGGCTAGCTCGTGACATGACATATGATTTAGATATTAAATTGGCCTACTGATAAGCTTAATTAAAGTACTTGAATTAATGAGTTCAAAGAACTTGCGTAATTACTCACCTTTGTGGCCGAGGGAAATATTTCAAGTTATTTTTAAGTGAACTTGTGAAGCATTGTCACAAAAGACTTGGAATCAAAAACTCGACTAACGGAGATTGCCCTGTGTATAACAATAAACACATTGGTTTTAGACAGGCAGTTGACTGAAAAATCTAAGCCGAAATCTCAACGTGGTCCTTTCTGTCACTTTCTTATTTATTTTTTCATCTTGCACCTTAACGGTATGGTAGACGATATACATTAAAAGAAAGTGAATGGATATGAAGTCTAACCAATAAGAAGAGGTAACATCTTGCGTTAAACCCAGATAACCAATAAAAAGAAGCGAAATACAAACCTCTTCCTAAAGTTGTCGTACAAGGCGAATGGCTACCATTCGCCTATAAATAATTATGACGGAACAGCAATATCCATTTTTCAAAAGATACCACAGCACTAATTACCATGAGATAAAACAATGTTGACTCTTGCCGATCCTCACCGTCAACAATACAGGATAATTTCCAGGAGATGTCTTCTCATTTCCATGTGTCATTTGATTAAGCCATCCTCATCGTCACCTATCAATTCTCCTACAGTTTTTGGCTGGCTGGACGTCGATATGTTGATCCTGGCTAGCTTACAAGAGCCCCCAATTTAGAAATATGAATAATAAAAAGTAACTACCATAGCTACTTACTATGCCCCAACTAATACGTTCTAAAATATTTTATATGATCACAATCTATTGTAGCATAATAAAAGGGTTAACTAACGACATCGAAATCATGTATTGTATTTAAATTAAATGGCTCGTTACGTAATCAGAGTGGTTGCGCGAGGGTTATCTGTTTTAACCGCTATGAAGATAGCATCAGTGATAGTGGAGAAACGTTCTAGCAACTCCTGCGCAGAACACTAGATCGTCTATTGTTGGGAAAGAAATAGCGTCTATTAAATTTTTACTTTTTTAGCCCGCAGTAAGTTGCATGAGCTCTTGTGTTATGGATACTAGATAACTGATAAATTTTAAGACGCATACTTATTATAATAAATAAACATTTGTAATATACTGCATATATGTATATATTATGATAAAAAGCCATGACTCGGGAACAAATGTTTGTTTTTTTTATTTTTGTACATCAGATACATCACGCCTTTTTACACCCGAAGGAGTCGACAGAATGTGGATTAACCACTCACGTTTCGCCAATTATGTTAGGTCCCGTCCTAATAGGGAATGAACCTATTGCTATCTATAGGGCGCATTGCTAGGTGGTGAAACGCTGCTGGATATTATTTTTCAACTTTTATACATCACTCAATCAATTAATACGTAATGTTATAATTTATTACCTATATTTCGCCAATATTATTTCCATAAAATTACACATTATTTAAAACCACTCTATAATTACTTATCAATTCAAGCAATCAATCTACGAGAAATATAGATTTATTAGCTATCTATGAAGAAAATTATAAATTTAATTGGCAAACTCATTGATACGATAATATTCGTGTACAGAAAAGAAGGTCAATGTCAACTAGAGTTGATAGCTATGTACACGCACTTGGATTAGTATCGAGCTACTTTGAACCTAGTATCAAATAGAATAGGAATCATCTTGTTGCCCTTAGGCCGCCACAAAAAATTAAAACAGGCCACACCCAAAAACCTGTCTCTAATATGTGTCAACTGCATCGTAAGTAAACGGGCATTTAACATATCATTACATTTGTGAGTTTTATTGGCTTTTAGTGGAAGCGGGTTATGTTAGTGTGGACACATTATTTAGCATGCATTGTACAATTGTTTTGAAAAGACGCAGCAAGTGTATTTTACGGCTCCTCTAGAAAAGTGGACATCTATTCGAATGGAATACAAATGTATGAAACTGAAGTATTACAGTGAACAACATGGCGACCGTCGTGTCAAATGAAACTGTCAAAAATTTACATTTCTTTGTATTCTATTCGAATGGAACAGAGAATGGAGAATGAAACAGAGAGACACTTGAAAGAAAGATATTGTATATCGCTTATTTATACAAAAACCTTTTAACTAAATAAATCAGAACATTGTATAATTCCAAAATGTATTGCATTAAGGCTTACTTTAAGCTGTATCTCTTTTATATTTAAGAAACGATAGTGAATAGGTATTTTTTTCTTCTTTTAAGTTTCTTCTAATAAGTTATATTATACATTGTTCAATACTGAACGATTATGTTCCGTTAACCTACCACCCTTGAAACAATAATGTATGTGAACGGGTATAAAAGTCAACTGTTTATCACAGCCATCGTATTCGAATGTGGGTCAACAAAACTAAATAACAGGACATAAATTTTCATTACTTTATTGAGGCAATTCTAAAGACATTTACAGAGCTGAATCTCAACGTTCCACAAAATAATATCCAATGATAGCATAACGACGTTTGTTTGCATACAGGGGACCAGAGGTGGATCTACGTATCTTTCCGCCCTGGCCAAACAAAGTGTTTCGCTTAGCAGCATGCGTAGCACTGGATGTGGAGAAAATCTCCTCGGGGAAAAGAAATTATTTTCTTCTCCCTCTAACTCCCACTAAATCCCGAGACAAAACACTGTCAAATGGTGGAGAGAGATTTTGTACACAACTCGTGCTAGGCCTGCTGCTATGCAACTGCACTGCACGAGTGGAAAAGCTCATCGCATACGTCCTTGCAACACATTGTATAAGTACCATAATATTGTATGTGAAATTCATGATAACAAAATCAACCAAGACATTGGAGTAAACATTAATGTAATGAAAAAAATAATAATTTCATCAACACATCTTCGTTCAACGGTACCGTCTTGGTTGGCCGAGTGGTAATAGGCATCGGCCCGGATCGCATAGGACTCAAACTTTTTCGAACCGCAATATTATTTGTGCATCTTAGTTCATCATTAATTAGGTACGTATTATTTCACTTGGCCGTGTGGAGACGGCAGAGTAGAATACAATTGCCACCACCCCAAATCTCTCCCGTGGGTGGCGTACAAGGCGACTAAGGATAAATCAGTGATGAGGAATGGGCAGCAGCGTTCCTCTTATACCACGTAGCAATGTACTGCGACTTTTGTGCCCGATAAATTGGGTTACCATTGGGCTACCCCTTCGGGGATATAGGCGTGATTTATGTATGTATGTTATTTCACTTTATCGACCTTTCCATGTTGCTGTGCAATATATTATTTTTATTATAACCCAATCTCTAATCTACTTAATTGGCTAGGAAACAAACGGTCGGAACAAAAACAATTATGTCATTACTTACCTACACGTGCCCAATCGACATTTTCTAAACCCGGACCCGCAGTCGACTATTTGACGTATGTTTAATTGCAAGCCCATGTATTCCACCTATCACATTAAAGCTCGCGCTATTAGCAAGTGTCAGCCTTATTGAATTGTGTGATTAATGGTAGAATTGGCCTGCGCTGGTCTGGATTGCGACATGCGTGATAACAGCTGCCCGGCCCACGGACATATAGGTACGCTAAATCTCACAACCACCATTAGTGGAAGGTGGCCCCTAGCGGGTATATCGCCTAACCCTTACCCCTTTATTATAAAACATGAACTAAAGTTAGTCATAGTTTAAAACTGATCGTGTCACTTTTATTTTAATTGAAAGACAGAGTTAGCATCAATTTTAAACCATGACTAACTTAAGTCCATGTTTTTTAATCATAGAGTTATAGATCAAATAAAATATATTCAGGAGACCGCTAGCGCTGTGGCATAGCGCGCTTGTCTTGCGATTGCGTAAACTAAGCAATATTCTCCAAGGCCGGTCATTGGATGGGTAACCAAAAATTTATTATCTCGAGTTACATGCGTAACTGCGTTTTTCGAAGCACTCTATTAAAAGATGGATCAAAAGACCATATCTACCTAAATAGTTGTCTTTCCTGAAACATCGTAACATAGTGTAAAGTTTCGCAGCCCACGCAAATCTTCGGACCAGGCATTGCATACAAGATTTACGCTTTGATTTATAAGTCATTTGAAAATGGAAAGTGCACATGAACCCACACCCAAAGAGATTGACCTCGGTCTACATTGCAATTAGGAATGCGTGCGAGTAGTTCTAATACCTACGGCTTACAGGTTAGATTTCGTTACTGTTGTTTTTGGAACCCGAACTAGTAAAGCCAATTTTGGTATTTAATTAATTATTTCTTCACTGGCAGGCAGTAACGTATGGTGCGCGCGGTTTGATCTGAATCACATTTGAATCAATATCTAATTAATCAATGTTAGCTAAGATAGACTATTTATTTAGGTCCGCATGGCATACACTTACTTTCTAATACTTCTAACACTAAAAGTTTTCTATTGCCTGAAGTTCTCGCACGAATGACAGGTGTACAAAACATTTGAACTATAAAAAGTATAAAAGAAACAGGCTATACTATACTGTATCTTTGTAATATTTTTTACATTTATACGTATGTTGATTGAAATAACAAATAAATTTACGTTTCTATATTTCCACGAGCACTATAAATTTGAAATACAACAACAACAATCACAACGGATTTCACTCGCGTTTATTTTAAGTTATTATATTGATTTTATCCGGATGTTTCATCCAATGACCGGACTTAACAACCATGGCTAAAGGACAATGGGCACAAATTTATGGACTCTGGTCTAGGACTCAAGAGATATAAGTCATATATCGCTAGAAAGACCAAATTCAAAGAGTATAATAAACATTACGTTTTTCCGAATTCGCTATCCATCGCGCTCTGTGTTCCATAGATATTGATCACAGCGGTTAGATAGTATTAGTAAAATTATTAAACTACAGCTATTAGTCGCTGCAAATGTACACTCATGGTATATCGGTATCAAACTCGCGAGTCGTGACCAGCAAATCTGTATGACAAGAATGTTTTGATACCGTCACGAGATCGGGACCATGTCGAAACGCATTACGACCAACAATAGGAGC
This sequence comes from Cataclysta lemnata, assembly GCA_963931975.1. NCBI lineage: Eukaryota > Metazoa > Arthropoda > Insecta > Lepidoptera > Crambidae > Cataclysta > Cataclysta lemnata. The sequence goes on from OZ008339.1 coordinate 4,184,733, forward strand.
GGCTTCAAACGTATCTGATGGAGACATCAATGTTATATACTTACGTGTACGTCTTCATTTGCTTTGTCTCCGTGTTGTTACTTTGTACTGCCAAGGTTACTGAGCATCGATTGTGCACTTGTTGTTTTCGACAACTACTCGGGCCTTACCACGAACTCTAAACGCGACTCAATCCCCATTGTTAATGTGCAACAACGCTATAAGCCGAGTAGAGCGGCGTCCTGTTTTGTCACCCTTTTTTGGATCGCACTAATACTTCATGCTACGGCCACTGTACTCCAGACATTATAAAGAGGCCCAAAATGTTAACAATTTTGTTTTAAACTGTATGCAATAAAATATTCTATTCTGTTCTATTCTTATGACTGTGGCTTTTTAGGCTTGAGGGCCGGTTTGGTCGAAAAGTCCAGGGGCATCAAATCTGTGATGAACACAGATATTTGTACTCAAGTCTCTTTTTCTTCCCCTGCGTTTTTATTCTAAGTAAGCTTGGCACAACATGTGTTCCTCTATCAGACGTGAGCTCAGCATAAATCTTTACATACAATAACTTTTATAACCTTAGTCTAACTTAGTTACCTATACCTTTAGTTATTATTTAGCCACCATGAAGTGTCATCATACAAAAATGATTTTATCGCTTGAGCAATGAACGTAATACCTACCGTATGAAAAATAAACACAGTTTAAGCTCATTGTTCTATCGCGAACTTCTGATAAACCTTCGCAACAATGACTTGCAAATTGTTGCATAACATGGACCAAATTGTCAGTTACGAAACTAGTTCACATCAATCATACTCCTTACAGTAGGTACTGTGTTTCATATTTTTATTAAACAAAAAGGAGGAAAATGCATCTGTGAAGAATCACCATTCTTCGTTGTTGTCGCATGTATTTATTGTTTGTAAATTAATATAAAAGAAATAAACATTATTTTAAAAAAATGAAATAAAAACTTAAGACATGTCTGTATGGGCATTAGTTCCCTTTGCCTTCCCTGAAAAATGGGAGAATTATTAAAAAAAAAAAAAATTTTACTCGATTCATTTAAAAAGTCTCAAACAGAAGGATGTGGAATAGGTATCATGATAAAAATTTGAAGCACTAAGAATTTCAGATCAACACTTATTTTTGAAGTAATTTACGTAGGTACTAACATTTCGTTAAGTTATCTGAATTTGAAATGCGATAAATAGAATTTCCATAATTTTTTACGTATTTTTTTTAGTTGATAGGTACGAATATTTCAGGTTTGTTTTTAACCATACTCTCACAGTTTTTTTTTGCACATGCACGCATACACTACGCCGGTTACGTTACTTACGTGTACGTACTAACTTTTCGTCAACTATAAATTCGGTCTCGTGCAATAGTAGATTGCTTTAATCGCCTTTTATTCTGTTCTACAACTACACGGCTTACCATAGTGACTACGAATCATTCTTTAATTCCACCGCAGAGCTCAGTCACGTGTAATATTTAGGCTCAAGTTCACCAACACGTAAAACAAGCGATGAAAAGGTAACCGTCTATTTTTGACAGTTCTTCCATACGATAAAATGTCACAAACCGACGGTTAAATAATAATCGCCCGTTTAAGCGTTGGTTGACTCTAGCCTTTTTCTACAGCCCATGGCAATAAATTATATCACTATCTTAATACCAATTTATAATTGCCAGCCAGCACGCACGCTCTTGCTTGCAAGGACCGCATACAATGGCACATAACGCGTGCACATGCATTCATGCACTTCGTTGTAAATGTCACTCGAGAGCATTCCAGGCTCCACCTAAAACCGCGACCCTTAAATCAAGATCTGAGGTGTGGCCGGCGAATTAATACCTTTAGGATGTGGAACGCGTTGGACGAGAACTAGTTAAGACACAAATCTAAGAGGATTAACCTACTTTTGGGCTACTGTCCAGTATATGATTTTGGTTTTCCAAAATACATCCTTCTTTATTATAATTCAGTTAGTCTGCTGTGTGGTGACGGTAGAGTAGAATACATTTTTCACCAACCCCAAAATCTACACTTACACTTCACAAAGTAATTGAATATTCTCAAAGATTTGATTCTTTATACGTCCCTCGTATATTCTTCTTTTGGTAGAGCTGATTTGTAATGTCAAAACAGTAAAATAATGGCATTTAACTTTACAATCAACAGATGTCCCGATTCTACTGATTCGAGAACAATAACAATGATTTGCAAAATTAAAGGCATCCAAAGTCAAGATCATTACCTACGTTGATCCAATCTGCTCTTCTAGTTTATGTTGCAAATAATCGTACGTCAATCTCTTCAATTGTACTGCATTAAGTTTTAGTTTACTTTGTACAAGCAATACAGTAATGCTACAATGCTAAAAAATTAAAACAAGAGATTAGCAATTAGCGTAGAACAATGATCTTCTACGCTAATTGCTAATCTCTTGTTTTAATTTTTTAGCTAATTGTTAAATTTAAGTGGGTGGTACCAACAACTCAACGTCTGACTACCCCTTCGGAGATATAGGCGTGATTTATGTATGTTATTAACTTTGGAATGAGTTCAAACTGACGAATTCTTAGTCAGAGCAATATTGGATTCGCCAAGAACCGTTATTGCATGTGCTAGCAAAAATAAATTGCCCCGAGAACATCTGTGCTTCGAAAGCCACGATAAGCTAATAGTCCTATCATAAAGTCTCGGGTTGAAATCCTAGACGAATGAGACACACTGACCAAATGTTTGTGCGACATCGATACCACAGTAGATTAACGTCTACTGGTGTCGATGTCGCACAAACATTTAGTCAGTGTGCCTCATTCGTCTAGGATTTCAACCCGAGACTTCATAGCCGATAGCCAGGCACACTAAACCATTTCACTAAATCTGCCGTCAAAATACATTCATGTAGTACAATGGTGATAACTATTTATGACACAAGATAGTTGTTACACAACAATACGTCTACAGCTGCAGCAAATATTTTGGTAGTATCCGTATGCAAATAAGTAGTAGATAAATATCAAATATGTATAATCTCATTCAGAATAATAGTAATGTAGTCTGTCGAGTCACTTCATAAATGATTATCAATAACGATGACTGGTAAAAAATAATGTAGTGAAATGTCACTGACAAAGACTTGACTCGTAGAGAAATATGTATAGTCAACAGCATGTCAGGAGAAAAAATTAGACATATCAGCACCTTATTGATATTATTGAGAAAATTTATGTAAATTTTCTCAATCGACTTACAAACAAGTTGAATCTATTGAAGGTCTGTATTTGACAGTGTTGATTAGATTTTTGAAATTATTTAATCGGAGCAATAATTTTCTGGCTCCTTTGTCTTTATATAACTTTTCTAACAATTATGCTCAAATAATTACAACTTCATCCGGTATTTTTTAATTTTTCTGCCCTGTTTTTTTTTGTTATATTTGAAAGTTTCAATATTTGACAATCCATACATACATAAATCACGCCTATATCCCCGAAGGGATAGGCAGAGGTGAACTGGCACCCACGTTTCGCCAATTATGTTAGGTCCCATGTAATAGGTGGCGAGCTTATTGCCATTGCTAGGTGGTATAAGAGGAACGCTGCTGCCCATTCCTCATAATGATTTATCTTTACTTTCTGTCGCCTTGTACGACACCCACGGGAGAGATTTGGGGTGGTGACAATTGTATTCTACTCTGCCGTCACCACACGGCACATATTTGACAATCCACTTTCAATAAATATATTAAAATAAGGATTATATAATTAATTTTGATTTTTATTTGAACTTTAATGATAGAAATATCGCCAAGTGCGTTAGGTAATGCCGAGTGGTATAAGAGGCATCTGCTCGGATTTCACAGGACTTATCAAGATTATAATTTTTGGAACTTTTTCTAACCAAAATTTTCTTTGTAATTTACTAATTACATTTGTTATTGAATAATAAATAAATTCAATAAATACTAATTCTCATTTTAACATAGTTTTGCATTGGCGCCATGCCAAGTGTTACCGAAAACAAATAATTGAATCCGTCGCCATTGAATAGTCGGCAACAATGCAGAATGGGCGTGTTTTTACCGTCTTTATTTGAATTAGTCTGCGGATATAGTTCTTGTGAATGACACGACAATTGTTCTTTCCCACACACGTTGCCGTAACTCCGGCTATGATTGTGCCCTAGAAATTGCTTTAATTCTTAGATACGACGATTACTATTGTAAGTTTCACTTTTGAGTTGCGATTTTAAGCTTCAACTATTTATTCGATACACAGCCTGCTTCGGTGGAATGAGCAAATTGCTGGCTATCTGCCTAATTAAGAAAATTATTATGTCACACTTGACTATAAAGTGTACTTAAATCCCACTTCCTAGTCAGGGGGTGACATAAAACTATGATCTTAAAAAAGAAGCCTCGGATCGCTTCAGCTCGCCTTCAGCTCGGGCGTCATATACTTGCTATCACTTCTTCGTTCTTAGAATGAGACATTCTATGTCCATTCACATATTTACATTAATGTTTATTAAATTTCATCAATGAAATGACAATTTTAAATAATTTAAATCACAAATGTTGTCATATCCTATTTAAATATGTTGAGCAATATCCGCAATTTCGTCACATGTTGATTTTAATATTTTTACTGCGTGAGAATCGGTTTTCCGAATAATTTGTATGTTTTATCTTAATTTTTTTCGGATATCTGAGGAATATTTTATTTTAATCACTACTCTTCTTCATTTTCTTGTTGTTCACTACTCATATTAATAAATGAGCATACATTCATAAATGGGTAGGTAATATAAAAGTAATAAAAAGAGTAGGCCGAGGTGATTAACACTTAAATTTATCACACGCCAAATATGTTACGTCCCATGTAATAGGGGCTAGCCTATTGCCACCTATTGGGCACGTATATCGCAGTATATTGCTTGGTGGTATAAGAAGAACTCTGCTGCCCATTACTCATCGCTTTCTTTACCCATAGTCACCTTGTACGACACCTGCTGGTGAGATTGGGGTGGTGTCAATTGTATTCTGCTCTGCCGTCACCACGCCGACATCAAATACAAACATTACGTATATTTGTAGTTTGTGTTAATAGGATCATTCGAACTTCAATTTTGAATTAATATGTTTTGCAATATAAATCATTCGTAATGGGTGTTCATATTTATAGGACTAGTGTTACGAAACGTGCCGCCTATACACACGCATGAGCCTTCAGAACTGCTTTTAATTGGCAACCACCAACATACTTAAATTGCGATACATACATGAATTGATTATTAAGGGAAAATTACAAGTACAAAATTCAGAGTAAAACTTTTCATTTATACTAATCAACAATACAGTTTGAAAACCAAGGAGTTTAAAAAGGGTTGCCTTTTGAAACTCCTTGGTTTTCAAACTGTTTTAGAACAATCAGCAATCCTATTAATTAGAATAAATTGCAAATCATAAAATGGTCACTTGTTTCATTATATGAAAAATTATTTTGTGGCAATTTACCAGTGGGAGAATACTTAAGAAGAATTAGAAAATAATATTCACATCTGTTGGATATATTATATACGTAAAATCCATCCCATGGATTCAGGGAAAGAACTTCTTTCGGAGATATTACTAAAAATTACCTTTTTAGACCACCTGGTTGTTATCTAACTGCATAATTTTGTTATGTTACGTTAATTTAATTGTATATAGCCGTGTGGTGACGACAAAGTAGAATACAATTGTCACCACCCCAAATCTTTCCCGTGAGAATGAGGAATGGGCAGCAGCGTTCCTCTTATTCCACCTAGCAATGTGCTGCGACTTTTGTTAAATGGCAATAGGCACGCCACCTGAGACTTAACGTAATTGGCGAAACGTGGGTGCTAGTTCACCTCTGCCTACCCCTTCGGGGGATATAGGCGTGATTTATGTATGTATGTAATTTAATTTTATTGAAATGCGATTTTATTAAAGAAATACAGCCTGCTCTTTTGTGGTACCTACGCATAATAGTCATAATAATATAATCTATTTTTCATATTTGCTTTATTTTATGAACTCTCTCTTAGCTTTTGGGAGCAAACGTAGAGCTCACTTTGGATATAGTAAAAGTATCGGCAGAATCAATAAATGTGTTGTATATTCATGAGCCGAACCAAAATATTCACATCTTGGGACATTCCTACAATGCTTGAACTAAACAAAACAAAACTGATCTCCTTTACATAATTGCTAGGTGAAAGCAGTTTACTGTATAACACAATGTCGCTACGACTTAATGTTACAAATGGGGACCACCAACGCCTGCCTAATAGTCTGTTACATTAGCTGGTGATAAATTCTCGAGTACCTACTGATCGTGAAAAAAACAAAAAAGACCTCCTTGTCTGTGAAATAAATTGATTGGCAAACCTAAATTCGAAGCAGTTTTAGCTATGACACGGGTGGTGATTCTAACGCGTTTCTGTAATCTGAACTAAAAAGCATATTTAATAGGGCTGTCTCTTCTTGTTTTAAATTATTAAAATATATTCCGTGAAAACTATAATACTGTTCATTTATATTTAGAAGTCAATACACCACTTAGAAATACTGCTATTCTCATGCTTGTTAAATTAAAACGAAATGTGGGTGTTAACAAACCTCTGCCTACTCGTCGATAAGCAGGTGTGATTGTATGTAAATATTATTTGTGTAGAAGTTTGGTAATATCAGTATTTATTCATCATCTGCATTAGCACCTTAATACTCGAAGGAAGACGTAGCGTTCTAAAACAGCATCCTATACTTACATTATTATTATAAATATTTCTTACACAGCGTGTTGCAAAGTTTGATAAGTAGCGTAAACTTTTGTGTTGTGTAGATGAGACTAGAATAGAATAGACAAATTTTATATTTGTAGAATAATTATACATAAATATTTCGAGAACAGATGTTTGTTTTAAACCACAAATATTGGCCCCTACCAGGATTCGAAACCGGGACCTCTTGGCCGATGGCCAGCAATCTGGGCATTCGACCAAACCGACCGACAAATAGAATGAGTATATGGGATAAATTTTTAGCCAAGTACTTACGAGATTGAGTTGAGATTGATAGTAATGGAGATGTCTGTATATTTATGGTAGGTCTTGTTACTACCTAGAATAATATACAGCAGAAAAGATCTGGAGTCAGCCCTCAACGGAAGGTCATTGACTCTTTGGAGACTTTCAAGTAAATGATCTTCAGTCACCAGCCAGATTTAAAATGACATTACAATACAGACACCTATTACGAGATAAGTCCCGACATTACTAGACCAATTACCGTATAATTCATTGGAACTCTCGACGGTTACCTAACAAGTATTGATTCTCCATGAGAATTCTCGGTGCAACCTTAGTTTTCGCAACAGATGCAACTGTCCGTTTTTACTCGGATTACATCCGAAATACGAAGTTACGCCCGATAGTTCGGTAAGTAGTTTTCTGTGTCACTTGCGCAACGAGAGCATCACTCGGTCAATCGAACAGCATTTCATCGAGACTTTAGCTGTGTCTACAGAAAAAGATTCCGACGAGTTCGTGCGCGACCCTCCTGCAGTACGAGACGGTGGCGGGGACGGGTCACAGTACATGCTATCGGGGGTGGGCGAGGCGGATAGGAGCGAGTTTTCCCTCCTCCCCGCACCACCCACCCCACCAACATCTAGAGCGCCCCGTCCCCGCCACCGCCCATTATACCGCTGGAAGGTCTACTCTACTCTTTGGCGGCGAAAGAAAACTCTTTCGCATTCCATGGATTCACCGTGAGGGTGCCGGGTCCATTGTGTGGCAGAGAGGAAAGTCAGGAGCATCATTTATAGCAGAAGAAGAAGCAACCTGCCCGTCTAGACAAGTCGCCAATCTATTCGATCAAATAGAATACAATTGTATGAAACTACCGTATTACAGAGAAAATAACAGGCCACCGTCGTGTCAAATGTAAGAGAAATTGATAATTGTATTCTATTTAAGTAAGCGCCGAGTGGTGACGGCAGAATAGAATACAAATGTCACCACTCCAAATCTCTCCCGTGGGTGTCGTACAAGGCGACTAAGGATAAAACAGCATTGGATGAGGAATGGGCAGCAGCGTTCCTCTTGTACCACCTAGCAATGTACTGCTACTTTTGTGCCCGATATATGACAATAGGCTCGCCACCTATTACATGGGACCTGACATAGTGGCGAAACGTGGGTGCTAGTTCACCTCTGCCTACCCCTTCGGGGATATAGGCGTGATTTATGTATGTATGTATGTATTCTATTTGTCCGAATAGATTGGCCACTTGTGTAGGCACTCTGCGGGCCTAGCACGGGGACGTGGACATATCTCACTCCACCACTTGACAGTGTTTTGTCTCGGCATTTAGTGGGAGTTAGAGTGAGAGGAAAAGATTTTCTGTCCCCCGAAAGAGATGTGTCCACGTCCCGTGCTACGCGGGCTGGTGGAGCAAATATTTTTAAAAACTTCCATAGATCAGTCATTAGGGAAATACAATAAAATTTCGTAAACACAGCTATCGAAAGGTGAGGAGACGAATGCACACTATCAGGAGCACTGTCTGTGCTAATATTCTATTCCACCTGAGAACAGCTTTCAGCCCCTTTAGTACTGGACGTGAAGAAAATCTCCTCGAGGAAAAGAATTCTATTCCTCTTGCTCTAATTCTCATTAAATCCCGAGAGAAAACACTGTCAAGGGGTAAAGAGAGATTCTGTCCACGTCTACAGCAGCGGGCCCGTGGCTGCAAGCGGCGCCGGAGATTATATTTGGCAGTCCGTACGAAAGGAATAGTATGAAAGGGTTTGAATGGTGACAGTTATTTTTATTTATTTTACCACCACGAGCATTCTTGGTTATCGAGATAGCTATTTCTATATGAACCGGATTTATTGTTCTCAAGTACTATATTTTCTGCATAATCCTAACGGTCCAAATATGGCCTTATTATTAAGAGGTCATTTATAGGTACGGTTTGATTCCATAAAACTTAATGCTTTTCGGTGCACAATTTACGGTTTATTAAGCTGTCACAATTCTGCGTCACAAATTGCGTGCCGCATATATATGCTTCGAAGGTTTGCTTTAACCGCCGATATGGCGAAATAGCCATACACTGCTATTAAATGAGACCATTAATAGCTTATATAAACATAAAATTACACAAAATTGCCGACTCTACGGTGGAGGTTTGTCTCAACTTGAAACTTTAAGTACTTCATTAAGTATGATTGAATCGCTACCCCAGTGTGGCCGATTTTGTTTGTCCACAACGCTGTTACGTTAAGTGAAGTCATTTACAACTGGATATAGTTATAAATATTCAAGCAGCATTCAAAGTCAGTTTTATATTAAACACTTTATTTCATTTACAAGTGGGCCTTACGCTGTCATAGATATTGAGTTTGAAAACGTTTTAAGTGCCTGGTTTATGTGTCTAATTAGTAACGTAAACGTAGTATTTTTAAAGTTCTTGTCATCCCACCTAGCAATATTATATAAGACCTAGGATAGTTTGCCAAATGTTTAAATTTGTTTATCTATTAACAGAAAAATAAGAGTGAGTTTTCTTTTTCTTCTTACCATACCACTCTCATCGTTGTCATTTCTTGCATTGCCTTCTTTTTCTTCAGTCGCTAGGTTAGCATTCCCTTCCTTCATTATTATTGGTATATCTTTAACGCAACTTACGCAACCTATTCTCTTCACTAATCTACCTCAACCATCGCATCTCCGCGAACGCCCTTAGCGAACATTGCTTAGTTTACGCAATCGTAGGTAGAGCGCGTTAAGCCACTGCGCTGTAGAGCTTCTACCGCCACTCTGAGAAGAATTAAAGAGTAGAGACGAGCGCGTTACCCTATAGAGCTACTAAACAGCCCCTCTGAGATGTATTAATGTTTCTATAAAATGTTAACTTTCAGATGGAGAGCGGAATCCCATGGCCAGAGTTCGACCTGAGGTCGTGACATTGGTCCATTGTGAGGACCGATTCACCTTACTTCGGAGCAGTGCCACCTAGTTATTGGTCATTGTTCCCAACACCTCATTAGCATTCTTTCGTTATCGTTCACTGGTTTGCTAATATATCATTTAATGTTATCGCCTAAATCTCACATTTCCTCATTCCAAGACAGTTTTTTTAGTTTTGCGGTGTTGTAAACACGTATGTACAGTCACCATCATAATTAGATAAGCAATTTAGTGCACTGTCATTCTTTGCGAAGTATTATCGTCGACACCAATTTATATAAATTGTGATTGTGGAAGGGTGTCAAACTGTTAGATTTATGATGATAACAGCACGCCCGTAGATAAGGTGCTGGTTTTTTTGAAATTATTCCTCAATTAGTTTAAAGCATTTTACTTAACTATTGATTTCAATTGTATCACAAATAACAATATAATTATATGAGCCTGAGCACTTGTGTTATGGATACTAAATGGCGGACAAATTTTAATACACATTAAGGTATAATAATACATACATACATACATAAATCACGCATATATCCCCAAAGGGGTAGGCAGAGGTGAACTAGCACCCACATTTCGCCAATTATATTTGGTCCCATATAATAGGTGGCGAGCCCATTGCCATTTAAAGGGCACTAGGTATAATAATATGATCATATTAATCATTGCATAATATTTATAATATACTACATAAAGGCATTCAAAACCATGGCTGGAGAACAAATCTGTTTCATAATACAAACATTATGACCGTACTAGGATTCAAACCCGGGAACTCTTGGCCGATAGCCAGGGAACAGACCACACCCAACCGGCCGTACTAATAAAATAGATTTACGGAATCTAACCAACCAAAATCACATCTAATGGCCCTTGCATAATAAATTGATAAATAGAAAACAAAATGAAAGCAATCTACTTACATGCATAATTAATTGATCGCTACAAATAAAAATGAATGTTGTAAATTTTTAAAAGTTCTGTGATTGCTGCGGTATAATTCGCACATGTCTTTCGCAATCTGGCTAAGGCAGCGCTCCGAATTGTGAAAGACACGGATTAGATTCCCGTACCAAACACATCATTTTTAAAATAACTTGAGTTTCCTTTTATATTTATTTTTCTAACCAATGTCTAAAAAGCACTTTTCCTTTTTAAACATTGGAGAAAAACACAAACGAATGTATAATTTTAACAAATAAACAATAATGTTTAGATTACATACATTTAAAATCCATTTTCTAAAGATTCCTGTGACATCTTAACGTTACATAGACAAAACCGTGTTACATATTGTCAAAGCTCCCGTACGGTGGCATTCTGTCATCACTTCACTTTCATTATGAAACAAATATATGCAGAAGGATATCTCTTAAATCGCCTCTTAAAACCGGTACACACTGAAACTATTTCATTTAAGCGACAACATGCAGGTAGGTCAACATAAAAAACTATTGAACAACGTAAATTAGCTGAGGAATGAAAAATAATGCGAAGTTTAGTACCAGACCTTCTGCGGCTACTCATTTAGTAAGCTCGCAATGATCTTGCCAGCTTCTCAACCGCAGGCTTCGACTTTTATCTGCGCCGGCGCAGCGGCAGTGCAGCACGGACCGCACCGCGGACATCACGCGGTATAGCCCACAGTAATTATTAAAAGAAATATACCTTTCTATATTTTTGACGAACATTTGATTGACTTTGAACTTGTTCTGTGAGTTAGTGACCCATGGTATAAGTGATCTAGTGGTCATATACTATATCCTGGAGAGAGTGAGGAGCCGCAACGAAAAATGTTCATAAGGTAATATCTAAATGAATATTTATTTTTTGAATAATTATGTTATTATGCCAAGGTACTGATCTACATGAAATTAATTTACGTTGTCGTATTTTTTATTTTATATTAATATATTTACGATATTATAAATAATCAATTTATTATGTTTTGTTAAGTTCAAACAACCGGATCTGTTGTGTATCAAATTGTAGTCCTGAAATCGTTGAAGTCTTTTATAAGGACACGTCGTAGTCGCTACGAACGGAACTGTTGCTATACGGCGTAGCACTATCGTAGCTGTATATATAATTATTACAGCTATATTTGCCGTCCATCAAAGGTCAATATTGATAATAGAGACATTTAACAGTACTTTGAGGTTTTTTTTGACACTTTGAGGTATTATTCCCACCTTAATATTATTTATCATCAAAATCCTTTATTCTGTTTGTATTGTTGAGTTACTTAAATTTATTGAGAGAGTTTTTATTAATTATTAACTGACCCAAAAAACCTTGTTGTTCCCTTATTACCTAGGGGTATAAAAAATAGCTTACGACCTATTCTCAGACCTACCAAAATATACAAATAAAATCATATAAATCAGTCAAATTTCTCAGGAGTTTTATAACAAACACTGCGACACGAGATTTTATATATTTCATTTATATGTAATAAATACTTTAAAGCAAAATATTATCTAAAAACCTTTCACAGCTTTTTAAGTTCATCATAATAAGTGTCGAATGAGAAGCAGGCACTAATTACAGTCGACGTTATCGCAAAAAAAGTTCCGTTAAGGTGTTCGTACACTGCTGACTAACACTATTTTCTGAAATCAGAATTAGTAATACTTAATTAATCAACATAAATTCCATCCTTTATCAAAATACATATTAAGCTATAATGTAGTCATCACAGTAATAATATAATCATTTCAACTATTTTTAAAGCTGTGCTTTAGAAAGAACCTATAATTGAATTTCGAAAATTTTAAATTATAAAGCTGTACGTATCACACATATATTATAATGTGTGTTAATTATAAATAAAAATTCCAGTTAAATTCCATTTAATTAAGAAGTCTCACCAAATTACCTAAAGTTATCTTTCGTTGGTTTGTTGAAGTGACCTCAAGCCATCGGAAATACCGTTACCGTTTAACATGCATGTTCTAACTGGTTCTAACTAAATCATTTAAGAAAACATATTTAACATTTAGAAATAGAATTCCAAATTTTATCTTAACAATTGAGCCTATTTATGTTGAGGCAAAACAAATTTAAATGATATAATTATTTTATTGGGTATGGACAAAATATTTGACTTATTTTAAGAACAAAATCAGAAATTTAGTTGATGTGTTATACTAATCTGTGCGTTTGCAATGCCCTCTACATTACACAGATACCTAAATAATAATAATAAACACCCCAACGTAAGAGGTTTATTATTATTATTAACGAAATTAAATAAATAAATACTAAACTCTTAAAGTAGGTATATTTGGCCAGTCAATATTTTTGTTTCTGAAATTGCTATCATCATAATCAGTCCCCATATCATCCCTGTTGGGGACAGATCTTCCGTATGGATGAAAGAATAATGGGCCTTCCATACCCCACCACACAATATGTCTAGTGCGGATTGATGGGTATGGATATTAATGATTGCTAATGCAGCCGGGACCAAAGCCTTAACTTTGCCTTTTAAACCACGGAAGAACTAGAGATAATATATTATTGCTCTCTCATTAAATGATCGGTTAAACCACTGCGCTAACATTTAATTGAAATTAATATAAAGCAAGGTTACTTATGTGCAGCAGTGTACCAACACGTGTGTCTAGATGTCGGGTACTTACGTACATGTATCTCGAAATCTTACGAGTTGTGTACGAATGGGATGGATCTGTGTTGTTGATGTTAACTTTACCTACCTCTGTGTGCCGTAGTACTGCACGTATGTATATTAAAAATAAATTAACATTAAAATAACAAGTGAGTTTTTTAAATTACCATTGAAACTGATTATAATTTTATTGTCTGCCGTGTGGCAGAATACAAATGTCACCACCCCAAATCTCTCCCGTGGGTGTCGTACAAGGCGACTAAGGATAAATCTGAATATAATTAGGAATGGGCAGCAGCGTTCCTCTTATACCACCTAGGCTAGCAATGTACTGCGACTTTTGTGCCCGATAAATGGCAATAGGCTCGCCACCTACTACATGGTACTTGATATATTTGGCGAAACGTGGGTGCTAGTTCACCTCTGCCTACCCCTTCGGGGATATAGGCGTGATTTATGTATGTATGTATGTGTGGCGACGGCAGAGTAGAATACAATTGTCACCACCCCAAATTTCTCCCGTGTGTGTCGTACAAGGCGACTAAGGATAAACCAGTGATGAGGAATGGGCAGCATCGATCCTCTTGTATCACCTAGCAATGGACCTACCGCGACTTTTGTGCCCGATAAATGGCAATAGGCTCATCACCTATTACATGGGACCTAACATAATTGGCGAAACGCGGATGCTAGTTCACCTCTGCCTACCCCATCGGGGACATAGGCGTGATTTATGTATTATATGTAATTTTATTGTGTCAAAATAATAATCGTTTAACAATTTAGATTACCACGAAATAAATATATACCACCAACCCAGTCAAATCATGTCTACAGTGTCTACTGTTCCCAATAGTTTTGAGAATTAGGAAACCCTAGTTGAAATATTAGTAACAGGCGACTAAGGTGTTTTCTGGTGCGAACCACCCACCCACATAAGTGGAGTCTTGCGACTTGTCTGCATCGAGCTACATATAGAATTTCCTTCTCTTGCATTGTGTTTCGTATCATTCATCCTCCAAGTATATTTTTGACTACGCGGAACAGATTTCGACGCGTTACTATGCACTTATTGTTATTTTAAAATGTCATTGTTTTTCGTCCATACGCCGACGTCCTCTAGGTCAATGTCTCCAAAATTGTCATTACAAAATATCACAATTTTCAAGCCATTCGGGCACGATCACAGATTTACTCAACGTTGCCCAATTCGGTTAATGTATTCGAGAGGATTTGCGTAAAATCCCACTTGTTTACTTCGCATACTTAGCTGCTACTTGCATCGGTTTCGAGTGCAATATGCTAATTATTACCTCAGCTGTACTATCTACGATAAGTGAAGAATGACTTACTTAAAATTATCTGTACTTATCATTCTTTTTAATAACTAATGATGTGGTGGATACAAAATTGTCATAAATACATTGGCATTGCCCAAAAAGGGTTGGTGTTAGGCAGGCGGCCAGCTGTAAAACCTAAGCCAAAACCTTGAGCAGTGTTGAAATGTTGTCATCCCAATCATTCTCTCCGTTCATTGGTCTCTCGACGAGTTACAGTTTGTAAATTTCAGTGATGTTAGTATTAATTGTCCTGTAAACTGAAACATTATTTTCTTATTTTAGGTACTTACCAGTTAAAAAAAATCATCCTTCTTTATTTTCTAACTAAAAAAAATAATGGGTACATTTTTTTTTTATAAAGATATGTATTATTCGATTTTAATTTTAACATTATATAAATGTTAGAAAAATTTGTACAAAGATTTTGGTGGTTAGAAAAAGAATTTCGGAAAATTATGGTCTTGAGGCGGGAATCGAACCCGCGTCCGCTGCTATCCGGGCAGGTGCCTGACCGCTCGGCCACCCAAGACACTAATTAACTTGCCGAAATTCGATAGCAGCGGACGCGGGTTCGATTCCCGCCTCAAGACAATAATTTTCCGAAATTCTTTTTCTAACCACCAAAATCTTTGTAAAGATATGTATGTTACAATATTGCCAAGGTCATTTTGAAACACGGTGACGGTACCGCCTTCTAAAGTGATTTGTTATTAAAACGGACAAACATAAACTCAATGTAACTCCATAAAACAAGTATAATTAATTTTGCTATGCAACCTCATGGAGCGGAATTGATTGATAATTTTCATCATCGCCGTGTAACTTTATCATTGGACACGGCGCCAGCGCTTCAGCGGTCAATTCGCTGTTGCGCTACACCTCTCGCAACTGAGATGTCCGCCGGTTGGCAATATCGCAATTAGTAATTAGGTAATGTTTAAAATATGGAGCGGCCAAAATGGACGCTCGCTTGCATATTTTTTTTTTGCTTGTTTCCGACGGCAAAACGGTCTCGTTCAATCGTCTTTCCATGATGATGTTTAATAGAAAAGAAATTAAGCATTATGAAGTGGAAGGTGTGTTGCCTAAAAAAGCTATTTTAGGTTCACTTAGGAAAACTCACGTGGATATGATCAATAAAAAATATATAGTTCCCTTGAGGTCGCTGGTAGAAATGTAACTGTCTTTGTGGGTTATGAATTAGTTACATTTTTAACACTACATTTTTAGTGATAAACAATGTAATTAGTCACATGAGTAATAGTTACCACCAAACTCCAATGTTGTTATGAATGAATAATTACAAAAAACCATGACTTGCCAATCTTACCATGTGGTGACGGCAGAGCAGAAAACAAATTGTCACCATCCCTACCTCTCTCGTGGGTATCGTACAAGGCGACTAAGGTAATGAAATTGTTCGAGAAATGGGCAGCAGCGTTTCTGTGCACCATCTAGCAAATTACTGTGGTAAAAGTTCCGAATGGATGGCAATAGGCTGGAGTATTTGGGGTATTACATAGGACTATAAAAAGCTGGGGAAATGTGGGTGAAACTTAAGTGAAAAAACGCGAGATTTACGTATGTAATTATAGTACGAAAAGTAATTAGCGCAATGGATTATAAATGCATAAAATCGGTGAAAGGATTAAGATGCTTCGATGACATTTAATGCGTTAGCGCCGCGAGGTCACCCACTGCCCCGTGTCACTCATTGCCGTCGTTTTGCCAGAGATCGTGAGTTTCAGGGTCGACTACTGTACTTGATTCCCACAGCTTTTGAGAGAAACAGTGCCAATGGTTTCTTTAATTCAGATTTCAAGCTTTTCTGAACAGCCAACTGGCCAACCTATCGAGCGCATAGAATACAAAATGTATGAAACTGACGTATTACAGAGAAACAATACGGCAGTTTCATACTTTTGTTTTCTATGCGTTCGAATAGATAAGCCACTTGGCTGGCCCCTCTGAACTTACTACCGTACAGGGGATCGCTCGTAGGCAAATTACATTACTTTTCACGTCAGCTAGCTTGTGCAAAGTTAATCAATTATCTCTCGGACGCTTGATGATGTCACTAGTGAGCAAATAATGTCAAAAATGCATGGGTAAAATCTAGTTCGAATTTGTCATTGAACTAGACGATAGACTGTACGATAATAACACTATTTTTTAAGAAGACACAATTTACTTGCAGACAATGAACTTGACTTACTCTAAATCGGATTTAGGTACAGCCATTAGCACACCAGATTACCACAATACATAATTATCTTAATCAATCTACAAAGTTTCTCAATCTACTTTGTGCTTTACCCCAAATTAGTTAAGGTTGACAATCGTTCGTTTTATTAGCTAGATTATTTACAGCTTTTTGAAGTGCCGTTAACACGTCTTCGTCGTTTCAAACAAAAAAAAACTAATCTTCAATCAAATCAGTTGATATAGAGCGAGTGCAGCGATAAGAAACGAATAAAAAAAACGAATTGAAGTTTTGCCAATTAGCACCACATATCTGACAATTTCCGAGGCGAATTCCTTTTCTATGGTGCCTATTTATTTTAAATGCCTCCAAGTCATGACTTTAGTTAAATATTGCCCACTTTAAATTCCTTTCTGAATATGACGGATAGTTAAACAAAATGTATTAGTGCAGTCTGTTTAATTAATCATCTGGCCAATGCATTATATTTTGACTTTGAACTTACAAACAAAACATTTGAAAGCCTTGCATATTCATTGCGCTCATACATAGCAGTGTGGTTGATTAATGAATGGACGGAACTCTATTGAAGAGTATACCTGCATGCAGTATACCTTTAACAAACATGGAGACGCTTTATAGCCAAAACTTTTCGTTGATATCTACACGACACGAACAATAGGTACCATCATAAAAATAAAACTATATACCTAATATACATATATTAAAAAATATTCTTTGTTTTTATTCACCCATTTAACACAATAGCTAATATAATAAATAAAAATGCAAATAATAATTTAAAACAGGGCCTAAAGCCCATGTAACACGAGATGACATTATTATTAATTACATTATTTTTTTGCTCTTTTGGGATACAGAGGAATATTACTGAATTTAAAACACCTTTACTGATTTTAAATTTCGCGTATAAATATGTGGTCAGCTTTCATACTTTTTTTTTTGTACTAAAAGAACTACTAATCAATCATAGGTACATAGCTAAAATTAAGAATTAACTATAAAGGAACGTGGAAGTGGGCATACTTGTGTATAGAACTTACGCCAATACGCACGGCGGGTGGTGGTAGCTTAACCACGGAGCTGGCGAGAATATATCAATTTTGAAAGTTATTATATACACGAGAGTGCCCGTTTTAGGCACCTTCTCCTATTTAGGTCGAGATGTCTCAATAGATTTCTCCCAATTTTTTTTCATTAAACCGGACATGAGATAAATATCATAAATATCAATAAAAAATATGAGCTAAATAATAAATAGGGTCATGAGATAAAAATAACAAATGAATGAAGCAATTGAATGAATTTCACCTGTTTGCGGTTGGTCGGTATCGGTGCTATGTTACGGGTTACCGATCTCTTTGTAACATTGTAGGACTGAGAAAATGCATTACGCAGTTTTACCGTATTTCTGTTTAAAAGCTGTAACTACTTGTATGACCTATTCAAACTTTTGCTTGAGCTGATAATTAATAACTAAGTATGACATATCCAGCCTAGCTAAGCATATAAATTTTATTTAACAATCTGAAAAAAAATGATGTGACAAATAATGTAAGTTTGTTTGTCACATCAATTTTTTCAGATGATATTTTTAAAAACAATAGATATGTTACGAACAACGTAGAAGCCCAGGGGTGTCATAAAAGTCGACTAAGGGAGATTGACTGGTGTATATCAATAATCACATTGGGGCCAACAACAGCTTAACCAAAGAGGGTTGGTTCCGGGTGTAAAACCTAAGCCACTACCTTGAGCAATTTGGATTGGAATGTTGTCATCCCAATCACTCTCCGTATCTCGACATATTCACATTCCAATCCATATTGCTCAAGGTTTTTGGCTTAGCTTTTCAGCATTCTGCCTGCCTGACACCAACTCCCTTTGGGTACAGTAAAATACACATACATACATACATACATAAATCACGCCCATATCCCCGAAGGGGTAGGCAGAGGTGAATTCTCACCCGCGTTTCGCCAATTATGTCAAGTCCCATGTAATAGGTGGCGAGCCTATTGCCATTTATCGGGCACAAAAGTCGCAGTACATAGTCAGGACGGTAGTATAAGAGGAACGCTGCTGCCCATTCCTCATCACTGATTTATCCTTAGTCGCCTTGTACGACACCCACGGGAGAGATTTGGGATGGTGACAATTGTATTCTACTCTGCCGTCACCACACGGCTATACGGCAGTAAAATACGTTATCAGAAATATTATAATTTGTCTATAAATTGAAACATTAGCTCCCAAAGACAACTTTAAAACCAAAGTATGTTATAAGCAACCTGCTAAGAAAAAGATTTGCGAACCAATCGCGTACACGGTCGTTTTAATAAGCACCTCAGACAGCTTTATAGCCAATTGACAATATTGGACTATTTACATAAATTGAACATAAGGGCCGCAGATATGTATCAGGGTGTGCCTTTCACACAGTCCGTAACCTGTACGCACCTTTATCTAGCCCACTTAGGTTGTTGCAATTGATACATTTTATTGCAGCTTTTTTGGGTTGAACCAATTGAGCAATTTCATTCAATTGTACCTATTTGGAATCTGGTCTAGAAACACATGCTATAGATGAATATGTCTAAACTAATGGCAGTGTTGTTGATAACAATTATCGTTATATCCTTATTTCGATACCGTTTAAGTCGTAACTGATTGGAAATTTGCTTTAGGCGTAGTCTCGTCCGCTCCCACGTTATATATTTCTTAATAAGTACATAGTAAGCCTTTTCTTAGTTACTACATTTATTCGATAGAACGTTTTAATAAGCCATGTAAGAAACTCAAATATTTTATTTTAAAAATAATGTTGAGGAGAATAATTTTTCATAAAGAGTAGTGTTTTATTTGTTATTTTATACCTTTTTGTGTTACTTGCATTTAATATATTTCAATAAAACAAAACATCAATGTAATTGGACCTGAGAGATGGGTTATGGCCCCTTTCCTATCTTTATTTTTTTCAAGGTAGACCAAGGGCTTTAAAACATTACTACAGTCTAGAATGCCTAGAGTATTTTATTGATATCAAGTATTCTGATGATTACTGTTAGTGAATAAGTATAACTGAAAATTGCAAGTGACCCTTAGCCAAGTGACCTTCGTCTATATAATTTTGCTAATGTTTAACTCTAACATGTTATGTCTAGTGAATAGCAACAATAAGTAGCACTTTTGACAGATCGTGACTCTTATTACAAAGATAATAACTCAAATATATCTTATGTACATCATATCTGTGCATCATTACTTTGTTCGTTAATTTCTCGCACAGCCTCCGATTCGATTGTCAGCAATTCTAGCTTTAGGTCTCACATAATGGTATACCTACGGCGCAGTTTATTATGAAACCACTTGGCATAATTCTGCTCTATTTATGCCCACAAGTGGTCCGACATTTTGAAACGAGGCTGTCGAATACTTAGCACCAAACTTATTTGAAAAACTCGGCCGCTGGGCAACTTTGTAAAAGTAACACGTATATTTCACTATTCCTTGCGTAAAGTTTTAAGACTTTGTGTGGTGCGATCGCTAATCAGAAGCAACTATCAAATAGTATTAATGGGTACTTCATTAAGTTTATAGGCGTTTATTAGTCGTTTTTCGTATATAATTTTTCTGCGTAATATATAGTATTAAGTTGGCACGTTTTTTTTTATTTATTTTTTTTTATATAGGGTCGGCACAACATGTCTTCTTCTTCCACTCTCCTCTATTAGACGTGAGCTTAGCATGAACTCCCCTCTTTCCCATATCATCTTCAACACAATCCATCCATTGCTTCTTCGGTCTTCCTCTCATTCTAGGTCCATGGACATATAGTTATACATAGTTAACATACTATTAACATATTAGTTAACATACCTCTAGTTACGTAACATTCATCCCTCCTCAACACATGCCCGTACATCGCTGTCCTGTTACTCCTCAATTTTTCGATCATCGGCGCTACTTTCAGACTTCCTCTAACGTGCTCATTTTTAATCCTATAGTTATCATATGTATAATTTTGGTATTTACATTTTGTTTCAGAGCGCTAAGTATAGCGCTATGGTGCGCGTGCGCCGCAGCGCTGACGCCGCTATCAGCTGTCGCTGATGACAACGAGTGTGCTCTATACCTGTCGGGACCTGGGCGCACCTCATCTTATGACTACAGCCTCAACCTCCTCAAAGGCAACTTGTATGTATCCATTTGCTATCGCTCTCTTTTTAATCTACATATACCTCATTCACTTGGGTTTGAGACAAAATGTAAACAATCTTGATGTGTCTTTTAAAATAAAATTCAAAAATAAAAATGTGTAACACCACTATTTCAAAGCAGCTAACAGTTTTATCTGGCTTTAATTAATGATTATGTTTTAAGAACATTTTGTAGATAAAAAAGAGACAAATCAAGATTGTTTACATTTTGTCTCAAGCCCAAGTGTTATATAGGGTATAGATATTATAACATTCACCAATCCACGTAAAGCTCGATAGCGCAGTGGCTTAGCGCGCTCGGCCTGAGATTGTGTAAACTAAGCAATGTCCGCTGAGGCCGGTCATTGGATGGGTGACCAAATAATGTATTATCTCAAGTTCCTCCGTGCTTCGGATGGCATATTAAGTTTTTGGTCCCGGCTGCATCTGCAGCAATCCCACCAATCCGCACTGGGCCAGCGTTGTGGGTTATGGTCCATTCTTCCATCCATAGGGGCAGACATATAACAATATAACAGCAGAGGGGACATTAAAAGACTGGTGATAATGATGATGATGAATATGAGGATTCATCAATATGTGGTCCTTTTTCCCTATATTCTTCCAACTATAGGAAGATATCACAAAGAAAATAAGTCAGTTTTGTTTCAAAATAACGAATTTATGACTTTTTTAACGTTTATTAAAGTTAAAATAACGAGCAAATAATATTTTCATTGGTTTTCGAATAACATGTTAAAATCAGTGTTGAGTAATAACGAGGTAATCGCCATTAGGGCAGTTCATATAAAAAAATAACATCAATAATTCATTTACAAGATAAATCATTAACAAAAATCTTGTCACATGCTTACCTACATGAATAATGTTTTAATCAACACGTTTAAATTAATAACCGCTTACATATTAAGGCTGGCAACAAATTCATATTGATTCAATCGATTTGAGGCATAATCAAAATGTTTTAAGCCCGTTTGGTAAAAATATTTGCGCTTGAATACGCCGTCCTGCATTAACGCTCATAAGCGTAGCAAATAGGCACGGACTGACACTGATGAATATATCTATAAATGTTATTGACAAGTCACAACACAAACCTGTAACTCGGCATCATAACCAATGTCATCGACATATTAACTGCAAATGGGCAACTTTTTCTGACAGAGTGAACTTACATTGACAGCCGTTAGCACCTCAGCAAACTTGAAATTAGGACAATCCATTTTCCATGTCAGGTTAAATAAATAAAATGTAACAGAAAACGTTAGTCGCCTTGCACAAATTTTCTCAATCGACTTTGTGCTTTACTACAAACAAGTTCAGCTTGACAATCGATTGAAAAAATTTGCTATTTTTGGGTAGTCCGGTGTGTCGTTGACCATACACCACCCACGGGAGAGACGGGGGGTAGTGACGATTGTATTCTGCTTGCGGCTACACGGCAGGGTTTTGTATTCTACTCTGCCGTCACCACACAGCCGACACATTGCCAAAGTTTGGCAACATTCGCTAATTAGCGAGGGGAGTCGTTAAATCAAATAGATTAGGCGCAATTTGAATATCTCGACGGGAGATCGGGCGGTGCGCGTTGCGTCACGGAGGAGGTGCGCGGGCGCAAACTTGACACACTTCCGCGCACTCACCGGCCTCGAGACGCTCTTTCACTATTAGGCATTGTGCCTCGTTCATAATGCTCACAATGGCGTGCCGAGGAGTGCTTGTAAAACTATTAACAGTACCAGCCATCGAAAGTGCATGAAGTGGCATGTACACGTATCTATCTTGAGATAGATTTGGTAGTCTTACTCTTGAGACGTGGCTAAGATCAAAAATGGTACATACGCTGCATGTAAACGGTTTTCTTTGAATCAGAACGGAAGTGACAGTTTATCGCTATCATATTTCTATTACTTGTATGTCATCAACCGTCTTGCAAAGGACGCTAGGTGCTGGTTTTTTCTTAGTATATCATGACCTTACCCCAGCCCCATGACTAAATAAACGGAACAGAGTGACAGCTTGTCCACTGGCCGCTAGGCGATACTGGAAAAAACCGGTTAACGCTCATACAGCCAGTAGAGAAGCTGTCACTCTGTTCCCTGTTGATGACACTTACATAAATAGGATAGCGATAAACTGCCACTTCAGTTCTCATTCGAAGGAAAAACCGTTTACGTGCAAATCAATGTGCAATTACAATGGTAACGGCAGAGCAGAATATAATTGTCAAACCCATCTCTCCCGCGGTTGTCGTACAAGTTCGACAGATGGCAAATAAACGTGTGTGTTACTTCACTCCTTCGGGGATAAATCAGACGTGATTTATGTATGTATGTGTTATTTATAAACCAGCGAGCGACACAACGACCGTTGTCGCATGAAACTAGAATGATTTATTTTTATTGTCAATGGGCATCAGTGGCATAGACAAAAAAAATAACTACAAATGTTATTTATTTTTAAAAATAATAGAATAGTTTTCGTACCGCCTTTGAATATACGTTTACTTTCAGGTAATGACCCAATTAATGCAGACAGCATTACTGCGTGAAAGTATTTTGGGTATCCTATTCGTAATGACTTTTTTATTGCTTAAACTAGCTCATTAAGCGAATGAAAGTATGCAATAGCAACATAGAGTAGTGTGTAAACAGAGAAGTAATATGGCCGCAGCCTTAATTTCTTGCGGATATTATTGTTTACATACAAGAGCAGTCTAGCGGTCACACTTATCACTCAGTCTGTACCGTAAACCGATCTACACTACTAAGTAGGACATAGCAGATGAAGGGTGTAAGTGGATATACAACGAATAAAATTACATTTTCCATTGAAATTTCCGTTTCGAAATTATAGCAAAGCGGTTGTCCCATGGCGCGTGAATGAAGACACGACGATCACAATTGACAATAGAATAGAGGCAACACGTTGTCCATACACCTTTAACCATTCCACTGTCCTTATTTCGTAACTAATGGGAATTACAATTCACTGCAGCCCTTTAACATCCCCACTGATGAGTCACAAGGATTCCTTATGGGCGGAAGAAGAAAATTTACAAGAAAAGTTCATAAACTTATAGGTAGTTATAATGCGGAAATCGAACCCGCGTCTTCCGCAGTCGTGTGTTAATTTGTCGAGTGTGAGATTTGGGAAGAGATAATCTTCAGCAAATTCGTTACCAACTTCAGGACAGTCACAAAATATAACGATTGACATAGTTTTCTAACACCGATCTTACATTTTGAAACAACTGAGTGAGTTGACATAAAATTCCGTCATATTTTCTAAAATTATTTATAACATGTGACTAGCCAATATTTTGTATGGTAAAAACTATCTCGCAGTATCTGAAACTCGGTTTGTTCAGACTTTCTTGAAATTATTGAACATCGAATTTTTCTTGATACATTTAAAAGTACTTCGCAATATAGTTTAATGTAAGAATGGTAAGACAATTTATATAAAAACTCAAAGAAAGTACAATTGCTAATCACCTGATAAGCTAAGTAGGAAGAAAAATAAACGACCACCGTTATCGACCTGTCAGTTAGTATAAAATGCGGCGATGGGTCAGAATTGAAATGTTAAGTAGAAAGGGTTCGGGCAAGGCTTCTTCTGAGTCCGCCGATCCGCCATTACATTACCCAACCTAGTCTTGGTACTCTTACTTTCAAATCCTTTCGCTTACGTAGGTACCCTACCATTCGCCTAGTCTTTAAGACGATTATGATAAAGGTAATAAAAATTGTCGTCGCAAACAATCCTGTCGGGTGGTGTTTCAGTGCAAAATTAAAAAAGATGTCGTACAATTTCCTAACATGTGTAATTTCAGGTTGAACACAAATAATGCTTATTATACGTACGTATCTTTTCTTTGAGTCACAAAAGCCTCGCCTTGGTTGTGGCGAGCGAGCGTTACAATGTACGATTTGTTTTATAATGCTACGTAACTTCAAACATGATTGTGACTTCTATTCGTAGTGTAGACAAACAAACATTCGATCTTTTGTAGTCGATGATTAATAATGGCGATTAAATAAATTAGGCCCAGATAAACCAGTTTCTAAATAATCGCCTAATTCTAGGCTTCTTCCGGGGTTGAGCCTTGAGGAAATAGCTGCTAAGGTTATTTATGTGATTTATAGCTATTGTGTTCCAATAAATCAAGTGGAACTTTGGAACAAGCGAGCAAAAGGTGTGAACAGTATGCATAAATCAGTTTAACGATAATTAAAAAATTAGAACTTTATTATGATTGTTATGTTATTTTATTATTATTGTGATTATATGCGGCCGCCTTAAGTTTATTATTATACGTATTTATGTAATAACGTGAAATACAAATATATAAGTAATATTCCCACCTCACCTCAGCATTAAGGAAGCAAGTTATTGTTTTGGGAACCAGCCTGTTTCAACTAACGTATAAGAGATTATAACTGACATTTATCTCCAATATTGTTATACCTATTTGACATTTCCATTGTATTGTACAGTCAACAACAATTCAGTAATAATACAGTTTACAATTGAATGGAAAAAAAGTAAAAAACTGCTTATGACCTGACGTGTATGTATCCGACACACGAACTGGCAATGCACAGACCAATGAAGACGTTTCCTATTGTTAACTCGCGTTAACACTTTAGCACGAGCTTTACGAGCATTCAAGTGAACAATGGAGTTTGTCCGCATTCATAACAATTAAACTTGTTTGACACTTGTCCGTTTAACGGCCCATAATTTCACCGTGTAGAATGTTAGCAAAGATGTATATATATGTATATATATGTTAAATTACTTTTACCATATTTTACTACTAACATGTATATAAACCGACCACAGAATACCTTTTATGTCACACCTGACCATAACCCACTTCCTAGTCAGAGAGTGAGATAAAACTATATACGAGCGATAAAAAAGGAAGCCTCGGCTTCGGTGTAATACTTGCGATCTGAGACATTCTTTTTTTTATCGCCATTGGAATTACGCCATTTAGGTACAAAAAAAAGGAATATTGTGATAGTAGCTACTATCACAATATTCATTCTCTTGTAACAGTCTTATAGTGATGCGGTAGTGGATTTAAATTACTAAATAGGTACATAAAATAAAATTCATATTCCCTAATAGAGTCAACTGACTGATTGATTCAGACAATATTGTCGATACGTTTACTCTCGCAATAAATATTTATTTTGGTTATGATTAATTAAAATAAAAAATACTGCTTCAAACATCGTGATGATCGTAAGACAGAGCAAATCAAATAAAGAACCACCTACTAAGTTTTAGCTCTAATTGGCATTTACAACAGAACCACACCGCAATTTTCAACATTTCGATAACTATCGTAAATTGGTAGCCAAACTCGGTTAGAATACCGTTGTTAAAATGTTGTCTATTCACGAGACTCGACTTATCAACACTATACTTTAGTATTGATATTGCCATTGCATATACATACATTATAATTGCTTTAATGTGTGTAAATTACAGAGTATGAGGTAGATATTTAATTAATATAAAAGCTAAAAAGGTTTTTACCATTTTCCATTCATCGACAACCCTATTAATATCACAACAGCTGGGCACATGCCTTCACTGTGCATACATAGTTGTTCTTCACTGTACATACATACATGTTCTTATGATAAGGTTTTTTATGTGTTTGTGTTTGTATCATTAATGTTACTTGGGATAGATATTTATGATATCTTAATCACTGAGTAGAGAAATACTTTAGGTCAAAATTTTATGGGCTCTTTAATCAGCGCAACCAATACAAGCTCTTTAACGCCGCGATAATGTTATATAATTACACAGAAACTGCGAAATCACATGCCTATCAGTGTCAAAATCAAACGTAATTAAACGATCAAGTCATCCCCTTCACTTTGATTTGTGTGTGAGAGCGAACAGGTATAGAGTAATCTCGTTTCTCAAGTCTAGATAGGTATCATGGAAACTAATATAATATATTCCGGCTTCCTCAGCGTGAGAACCAACCAGATTTGAGTATAGCGGGATGCGTGAATCTTAAGCTCATTCCCCCTTAAAACATGGCTAAAGTTAGTGATGGTTTAATATTACTGCTAACTCTGTCTTTCATTCAGCAAATAAAAGTGACGTTATCAGTTTTAAACTATGACTAACTTTAGTCCATGTTTTATAATAAGGGGGATTAGGTTTTGTCTTCTGTTTCTGTTACTGGTGGTTTGCCCTCTACCATTCGGGTGCTTATTGGTCTACACCGGGCGATCTCCCTTAGTCGACATTTACGACACCCGTCAGGACTGGCACTTTCTATGTTATTTTTTCGCTCTTAGGTTGGCGTTGAAAGACATTATGTCCATAACCCGGCCCTAAGCAGAGGGAGTTAAAAAATTAAGAAGAAGAAGAATTTATTATTAATGGGCACAATATGTTGGTCTTTGATTTTTGTGTGATTAAATAAGGTTATATTTCCAAATTTTCTGCTACTGTCTATAGCTAAACTCTAGACTTTTGACCCTAATATTCAAAAGCATAAAAACACGCGACAGGCTGTGAATGGAAACAGTTGAATGTCAATAAACATTTCTGGGTTTGTGTCTGGTAGACTCGTCTTTATATTCAGTAACGTACGGAATCACAAAACCGGATTGACAAACGTATTTTAAAAACTGTGTCACTCAAGTTCAATGGCACCTAAATTTATGCGCATAATATTGTTGTTTCCTCGTTCCGTTTCGGTTTTCGCTGAAGAACCTAAGAAGCAATATAATTCAGTGCTGATCCATAAGTACGCCCATGAAAACTAAAGTAGTATAATTATAGTACCAGGAACTATAATTATGGTAGCTATTGGCTCCTCTCTGTGCAACATTGTCTATGAATCGCGCACGATCTCGGAATACATAGATTGCGAAAAGATTTCGACTGACTCAAACTATTCAATTCATAAGCTGCGAATAATAGTAAACATCATGTATAATTTATGTAAGTATACCATAAATTGTATACACTAGTTTTACATACATACATAGATATCTAAATAATATGGCATAATAGTGTTTACTTAAAGGTATGTAGTAAATGTTTCGTATTTAATGTGGTTTTACTTGTTGATATCAGAACGAAATAAATTTCGTTCCGTATCCATAATACATTTTTCACTATATTTTTACTACATTCATCCCTCCTATTTTACCAGCGCCTCACCAATTCATAACGGCAAGTAATTAAAATACAACAAAGAAAATAAAGTCGAAATAGTAAATAAAATTTGAAAAGTTTGAAATATTGTATTTGTAATATTTTCTCTAACATTTACACAGTGTTCAAATAAAAGCAAAACAATTCAAATAAAAGTGCGTAATTTCATTGCTTATGTATAACGAAAGGGAACATCTCAATTTGCAATTAAGCTTTCGAAGTGCGGCTGAGCGAGCGTTATGTAAGGAAGATCAGGTGAACTGATCTCTGACCTCAGGTGAACGCCGGTTTACAATGTAGGACAAGAGGGTAATTGTCCCAGATATGCTAATTCATAAAACGAAATACCTATGTTAATGAGCGAATTCCTCTTAATGTTTTTAGTATTAGATATGAAATATAATTTACATAGCTAATTATGAATACACAGTGTAACAAAAAATTGTACAGGCTTTTACGGCACAAGCCGATCTTTCTCCATTAAATTTTTAACCCTCATTTATTTCACCTAATTTACAAATTTCATTGTAGTAATCTATATTCTACACAAGGTTTGACTGTTGGACTCGAAAACGTGCCTACTCCAATATTTCGATTCGGTATTGATTCGATCGGCATTGCAACTTCAGATTAGCAATGATCAGGACTTTGAAGGACCCCCCCACTGCTGGGGGGCAGATTTTACCGATAGATGGAAGAATATAGGACCTTAACCTTGAAATATTGTATTTTTGGGGAAGCATCCAAAGATTGCATTAGCAAAATTTGACGGCCGCCTTGGTCGAATGCTCAGATTGCTGGGTATTGGCCAAGAGGTCCCGGGTTCGAATCCTGGTAGGGGCAAACTTTGTGATGACCACAAATGTTTGTTTCCGAGTCATGGTTGTGTATATGTTTATGTAGTATATTTTCAACATTTATATACATAATTATATTAAAAATATGTCCGTCATCTAGTATCCATAACACAAGTGCTTAGGCTACTTACTTTGGGCTAGATGATAGGTGTGAGTGTAAAAATATTAAAAAAAAATTGCTTAGTTTATCCAATGGCAGCCTGAACGCGATAGTCACTGCACCATCAAGCAAGCCTATCGTAAAACTTTAATGAAATACAACTGTTGAGTGATGAATTGATTTAGTAATCGTAATCGTTAAATCATTATTATTGTTACAGCGGCTACGAGGGCCAACACACCTGCATTACTTACGATGCTGTCAACCAAGCCTATCTTGATGCCAGAAACAGAATCGGTAAGTGAAAATATTAATTTTATTAAGTATAATCCTTGTCGTCACTGCAGACCAAAATGCAATTGTCACCAGTGTCACCATTCCCAATCTCTCTTGCGGGTGTCGTACACTTTCATGCTAAGAATATTGTCCTAAAATATGATCCATTAAACTTTATAATTTATTATTACTAGCTGACCCGGCAAACGTTTTTATGCCATAAATGCCAAGGGATAAGGGATTAACCATCTTCGTTAATAAGCCTTCTTGGTCAAACCTCCGTAGTCGCAACCCGAAGAACGCACAGTCACTTACGCAAACAGTAATTGGCGTAGATATACTCATACGTTTTCGTGCGTGATCATAACAATGAAGATGACAACCACTGATTACCTAAACGGAAATTTATTAAGTACGTTTCGAAAAAAAACGTGCTGTACTTTAAGAGAGAGACTAAAATTGGTAAAGATAAACAGATTCAAATATAAATTTAAGTTACGCATTACTTACGACAGACTCAAATAGATAGAGATAGACAGATTCAAATATATTTTTTATATGTGTAAAAATTTTACTTACGTCACTTCTTTTGTTTACAGTGGTCTCCCAGCCAAAAGGCGACTGGAAGGCTGAAGATTTCGCCAGTGTCGGAGAGCTCATATTGGATATATCCATCAGCTTAGCCAGAACGTAAGTCGCAATGGTGTGGAATATTTGCACGCAGTTCAGCAAAAAGCTTCCAACGTCAACAATAAGTTTTTATAATTTTTTCCCATCAATAAAATACCTGTGTTAGTAAGGCTGCGTCTTGGCTATCAAATGATTTATTTAGGGATTTTTGCTTAACTACGTCTATTTTAACCTTTAAATGTTTAACTTGAAAGATTTTAAGTGATGAGTGATGGGACAACAAGAGCAGGTTACCAGTATCTAGTGCGTTGGCAGCCGATAGTCAATTGTTTCCAGAATATTATTAATTCTAATTTCAAATTCTTATTTCAAATCAAAGTTCACAGATGTGAAAGTACCAAATGTTTGGCCAGTGTACTCCTATCTACGAGTGCACTATTCCTTATGGTCTTATACTTTAACCACATAGAGATTTTCGCAATCTTACACAATTCTCTCTAAATAAATAATAACCACAGATAAAACCTAAATACTGTTAATAAAATACATTCGAAATATTTTTATTTCAATAATTTAGGTATATTTGACCGTGACAGATTTAATTATATAAACGCCTCACCAGCTTATTTTGCACTAAATATTAAAATAAGATAGGTGTTAAAGATATATAAAAAATCTTAAGCTTAACAATTGTAGCTTTTGACCGCTATTGAAAGCGTTTATTATCGCAAGGAACTCTCGATCGTTACTAATACTTAATTATTAACAACTATATTGTTACCATTATAATACATGACCTTGCTGAGACATGCTCTCTTTACCTTTTACGGATACTGTGTCTAAAGATTATGTGATCTGATGACTGAAGGTCGTTCCTCTCATTGAAGGAACTAGCCTTTTGTTTGTTTTTAAATCTGCCATGGCCACGAACGGCCATAGTTTGTGAAGAGAACTGAACAAGTCAACTTTGGTACGATAATCGAACATTGAAAGCTTACGAGGGAGATAGAACAACTTTTTTTTTATTAGTGTCTTAATAAATCGACATTTTTTTTTATTTTTACTAATAAGAAAATATTTGCCAAAGTATAAGGTCTAATTATAAAAATGTCAACCCTGTCAACAATATTTTAACATACACATATGTTAAAATATTGTTTAAAAAATAAACTAAAATCTTTTAAAAACTGAAAAAAATCAATCAAAAATAATATGTATATTTGATTGATTTTTTACATCGTTAAGTATATAGACATAATATTAAATAATTATAGTGAAGTAAAAATTACGACAATGGTTATACATAAACATATTTTCTAAAGTTACGACTATTCATATGAATTTTTTCAATATTTATAGATATAGCGATTTCTTATAATAATACGTTACTCTGTAATCCAAAATAAAAGCGCTAAAGCTTACTTTTGCCAGCATGACAGCTGATGTGAGTAAAAAAAAATATTTTAAAAAGGTAACATAAAACATCGGGCACTTTAATCTGCTTAATCAGAGTCCACATCGAATAATTCCTTCTTGCGGCCAACAGCATTCCAATTCCAATAATGTAGCAGTAAAACGGCTATTTAACGCCACCACCACACCTTAATAGGATTGAAGCGTACATTTTTGATTGACTGACTAGTTGCGACATGTAAGTGGTAAATATTTTGCGCCATACATACAGCATTAGCAATGGTTACAACTGAATTATTAACATCTGTAACCGCCTTTGACCGCTTCCGTGGGCTAGTAATTCGCCCATCGGAATTAAGATCCAGATGTCCCGGGTTCGATCCCCAGGGGTACAAATTTCTACTCGGTTTGGTTGGTGGTAGAACTTTTTTCAAGTCCTCCTAGCTATCTACCACCATCTGAACAAAATCTGTCGCCATAATAATAAATTTTTGTTCTTCGATATCTGAGTGCAAAAGTCGTTTTTATCCGCTAGAGGATAAAGAATTTAGAACATCGTGTGTATAAAGTTTGTGAATTCAAAACGTCATTAAACCTCCATGGTGCCGAAATTATAATGCAACCTTTTTTAATTTGTTAAAAATTCAGACTCGGAACCTGTTTGGTTTACTGTTTTTGTCATTTGCTCTACGCGCGCCATTTCCTTTTTATGTCATAAATTTGTTAAAACCTTGGAGTTCCGAGGTGGTCAATCAGCTTGGCGTCAATCTTGCTTTAAACATTTTGATCGTCTACAACGCTTGGTTGATGCTTGAGTCAAGCATTTAAAAGCTTTTTAGGTCTGTTTGATTTGTTTGACCTAGCAACGGAACAAAAACACACAGAAAATCAACGTGTTTGCCTCAAGCTGATTGACCGTTTCGGAACCCCATTAGGGACGGTAATTTTTATTAGTTACAGGTTTTAATATGGCAAGTAGAAAATAATATTGCGGTGGGTGTGTCGGGATGAATGTTGCGAGTGTGTCTGGAATGGATGGGTGGGTGTTGTGGGTGTGTCTGGGTAAATGGGTGTTTTGTGGGTGTGTCTGAGTGGATGGGTGTGTATTGTAGGTGTGTCTGAGTGGATGGGTGTGTATTGTAGGTGTGTCTGGGTGAATGGGTGTTTTGTGGGTGTGTCTAGTGTATGGGTGCGTGGTGTCTGGATGGATGGGCGTGTTTTGAGCGTGTCTGGGTGAATGTTATGGGTGTAGATGGGTGGGTAATTTGTGGGTGTGTCTGGATGGATGGTTGTGTGTTGCGGGTGTGTCTATGTGAATGTTGTGAGTGTTTTTAGGTGAAAACAGAAACTGTTCTGATTGTATTTTTTTTTGTATTTTACTATTTCCTCGCTGAGGGGGGATGAAAAGTTACGTGCTGCACTCGAGTGCAAAGATTTTTTCTCAGGTAAGAGCCTCCCTGTTTAGCTTAAAAAAATCTTCCTGGCCTACTCTACACTGTCTACGCCGACTCTACAGGCATTCACTCATATTGGTAAAACGCCATTGAGCCATTTAATTTTTGGTTTTGAATTAGCTGAACTTCATCTACCTGTATTTCACACATTAAAAGCGTTAAGAGATGTACAAAGAATACTGAGGATTTAAAAAGCCGCGGCCTAGATTATGAATATATACGTTATTGTATTTTTAAATCCGTTACGAAATTTTGAATATCGTTCGCACTTAATATTGGTAGGTAGGCATCGCGAAACGCAAATCCTTGATCTTACAAGCAGACGACAATTACCACCTACGTGCGACGACCTCAAGAGAGAGGTTTTAAATGTCATTGTCCCATTAGCGAAACTAGTAGCCGAATCAGAGCAACTGGCACACGATCACGGAAATGGGGCAGACAATGAATTCTGTATCACTAAGTTGCATTTCAATAAGTACG
The DNA here is from genome assembly GCA_963931975.1 of Cataclysta lemnata. Taxonomy (NCBI): domain Eukaryota; kingdom Metazoa; phylum Arthropoda; class Insecta; order Lepidoptera; family Crambidae; genus Cataclysta; species Cataclysta lemnata. The sequence goes on from OZ008339.1 coordinate 4,218,571, forward strand.
ACAAAAACTGGCAGATCGATAGTGAGTGAGTCATTGGATGGGTGACCGAAAATATATTATGTCGTTTCTTTGTGCTTGAGAAGGCACGTTAAGTCGTTAGTCCCGGATGTATTATCTCGAGTTCCTTTATGCTTCGGAAAACATGTTAGTCCGGGCTGCATCTGCAGTCGTTATACCCTATGCGCCAGCAGTGGGAACGGTAAAGGGCTAATGGTGATGATAATGATGCATGTATGTCATGTCAGTGTTAACAAAATTACCCTCACATTTACACACCTCACTTATTACACAAAATCTACCCTTAAAAGCATCAGAACCCGGGACTTCTTGGTCGATCCGTCAAATATCTGATACCATAATGATTTAGATGACCTCTAGCGGGACTTAATCCGGGACAAATCATTCGACAGCCGGCCGCCAAACATACCATTAGTGTTTTAAGTCCGTTACGGAAGTGGTAACATTAATTAGGTCCACAGTGATAAACGCAACAGTAACGGATGGAGTATAGAATACAACAGTTCCTCGTGCCGAAGGACAAAGTCATTAAGCTTTAATTTATTAAAAGATAAATGATCTAGAGCAGAGATCAGATATCAAAGATAAGATTGTGCTAAGTAGCATCTTTTCCGGTTATTTCGGTCTACTTCTTTCATTGAAGGTTGTGTTTATCACGAAAGTTTTTATTGATATTAATTACTGATATTATCTTCTGTGTAATTAACTAATGAATACTGTACATCCAATAATTGAAACCGATAATCGATACAATCGATTTGTTTTTGTTAAGGCATTTTAGAAACATATCTAATTACATGAATTTTTTATGTTGTCTTCGTTCAGATATCGGAGAAACACGTTTGGAAAAGGCAAAATAAAATGAGTGATGGATTTCTAGATTGTATTACCATATTATTATTCCAAATTGAGTTACATTACTTATAGGTATTTCTTTAAAAGAAATATTGCTGCCAATTAAATTGTCATAATAATATAGTACATAAATCACGCCGATCTATCCCGAAATGGTAAGCAGAGATATGTGGACATATTAACACCTACGTTGCGCCCACTATGTATGGGCCCATGAAATAGGGAGCGACCCATTTTGCTATCAGGATGAAAAAAACTATGGCATGGACATGGCATAATGCGTTGTATGGGGAAGTTGTTAACGCTATCGTTGATATGACAGCATACTAAAGTGTCCAGCTACATATGATGCTGACCGTACCTGTAATACCAATATATATCTATACCGAAGGCAACTCAGAAGACATTGATGAAAACGTAAGCTTTTAAATTCAGCATTCAGTAGAAGTATCTAAGGAAGGTCAAAACATAATATTATTATGTAAAATTATAGAGCACCCACCTCCTTCTGTAATTTCTTTACATTAACTAATTCGCGGCATTTCATCGCAGAGCGCCATTATGTTGTTGGCCATCTTGAAGGTTACGATTGGCAGATCTAGGCCACGTCACATTTGATAGCTACCTACTTTTGTTTCACTGGTATTATGTTCTTTTAACAATTGGCACAAAGCTATTGAAAATAAATAAGTAACATTATTTTGTAACGATTTACCTTTCTGGCGTGATAGAGGATATGAACAGGCATCTTGCCCTGTTACATAGGTTTCGTGGTTTCTCTCTCGATGGTTCCTCTCTCGTGGATGTCGTCGAATAGGCAGCAACTTTTATGATGCTTCTATAGAAAATTACTGCGTTTATGGTTAATTAATGGCAATAGACTTTCCGTCTTTAACATGGGACGTGAAGTAAACTGGCGAAACGTGGATGTTAATAAACCTCTACTATCCCCCTTAAAGGTAAAAGGCCCGATTTATGGATGTAGAAATTAACGAAAAGTGGTGCTTGAGACCGTTAATATTCAGGATTGTTTTTTTTATAAAATAACATATTCCACCAACGCTTCTTTTCGCATATCGATTTAAGGTAAACACGGATATCTAAAAAATCAATATGTGTATACGTTATCAGAAAAAAACAGTTGAGTAACTACTTTCTAATTGGATTGACGTCGCACTCCATTTTTATTTTTAGCAATATCTACATTCTAGTTTGAATGCAAAATTAGGCCCAAATTGGCAAACGGAATTTAATATTTTTGTGCAATTTTTACATAAGATAAATGTTATAATAAGATTGGCTGGGATTCATGCTGTTTTTATGTGAACTTTCTATATTATATAACTGTGACGGAACCATTAAAAAAAATATTTTAGTAGGCAGGAAGATGAAGATAGCGGATGCATATTACATTATGTAAATCCATGCATGTTTATTCATAAGGGACAGAGAAGACCCTCATTTTACCAGCTATGTTAGATCCCATATGAAGGGGACGACCCTATTGTCATCTCCCGGGCACAAAAGACGTTTTTCTAACTTTCTTTGCATGTAGTAATTTTTTGAACATATACAGTTCTTCAAATAAAATTCAAATAAGAATACATACAAACACAAATCACGCCTATTTATTATTACAGCCCAACCCCGTTTCGTTACTGATGTGCGTTTCGACAATTATGTTAGGTCCTATAGATGGCGAGCGTAATGCCTACTATCTATAGACCATGTAACCGTGGTATAGGGAACGCTGCTGCCTATTGCTCATTGCTGTCTTAACCCTTAGGCGCATTGTACGACACCCGCGGGAGAGATGGCGGGTGGGTGGTGACAATTGTATTCTGCTGCCCTCACCACACGGCCAAATAATCACGATAATTGTATAATTCTAATTTGATCACTCTTTGTCCACAGCTACGGCCTGACGTACGAGGAGATCGAGAAAGGGCTACCGCTGATTGACACGTCACGCACCCTGATCAGAGAGGTGTGCCCGCCAGTGTTCTCGCACGTGGAGTGCCGAGCGGGCAAGTACCGTCGACTGGACGGCCTCTGCAACAACCTGCAGCACCCCACCTGGGGAGCGACCATGGCTCCCTTCCAACGGTAATCTTCCTGGCTTATTCCTACAGAGTCGGAGTTGGATGACAACATTCCAATCCATACTGCTTAAAGTTTTAGCTTAGGTTTCATAGTCCGCCGCCAACCTGACACTCTTTACTCTTACTCTAATCTAAAGAGTCCTGTGGTGTAATAGAATAATCTTATAGTAATTAATAGTAATAGAATAATCCACCAATGGTAATAATTTTTAAAAAGTGCCATTAACATTTTCTCTCCTCGAACCTCCATGAAACTTATTATTTTTAGTGATGAAACATAATACTTGTTACCATGTAAGATTGACTAAAACTTTAATAGAAAGATAAATAGGTCAGAAAAATTAAAAATATTAAGAGAAATGTCTTGTGCTCGTTTCCTCTATAAAAGTCCTTTGATCAATACGTCTACCCGTTATTGTGACCCATGGAAGAGATAGGGTATTGACAACATTGTATTCTGCTTTGTCGTCACCACGCGGCGTTTAAATTTGAATACATATCTATACATTTATTCTCTCATTTCAATAATTAATGTCATAATTAAAGCTCCTTCTCTAATTTCATTAATTATTTATATATTTTTTGTCTTTATTTTTGTCCAAATTTTACAAAATATCTTTTGTCCAGACTGATCGGCCCCCTGTTCGCGGACGGCATCAACGCGCCCCGTATCTCGCACACCGGCCGCGACCTGCCTCTGTCCCGTGTGGTGTCTCGTACCATGCACCCGGACGAAGGCTTCCATGACCACGCGGGCACCGTCATGGTCATAGCTTGGGGCCAATTCATGGACCACGACTACACGCTCACCGGCACGCCTCTTGGTGAGTTGCGCATTCAATTGTTTTATTGGTCATAGATCAGACAATGATAAATGCATTTTTGCTCAATAAGACTTATTAATATGGGTATAATCGCCAAAGAATGCTATTTCATTTGATCATATCAGGATAACTGCATACAAAATATACTGTTGCATTGAATACTTTCTACGTCTCATATTCTAATAGTGCTTTCAGGATTTCTCAATAATTATTTGCTTGTCCTGTAAAGTAATTATTTGTATTTATGATATTCTGGCTATAGAATGTATTGTTACGTTGCGTTGTTGTAGCCTTGTCTTTTCCAATTTTACAAAGCAAGGGAAACTAGCTCAAATATCCAAATATGCAGTACAATACGTACTGTACTGATCAGCTTTGCAGGTTTTTTCTTTAATTATCGTAGAACTATAAACACTTCGTTTGTTTTTTATATTAATGCATTTAACACACAAGATTCAATATCAGTACAGATAGCCAAAAGAAATACACAAACAAAATCGTAATCAGCAGTTACAACATAGCAGTTGTAAAAAGCAACATTAAACAAAACGTAACAAATGAGAATAATTGCTAGTTGTGTAACACTGCAATGTGTTACTGGAGTTCTTCGTGCCATTGTTATTTTGATTTTAATTTTTATGTTAGATTACTTAATTAATGTTAGACAAGTTTTAATGGCTCAGTCTTAGTCAACTTATCCCGCTCGAAACTGATCCCGCGGGATGAGTCGCCTAAATATATTACATTTAAAATACTGATAGTTATCTTTTAATCGCTTGTTTTACATGTTGGGAATGTAATCCTAAGGCTCAAGTTCACCAACACATATATGTAAACGTAAATTAAAAGATAACTGCCCGTTTTTGACAGTTCTTCCATATGATAAAATGTCAAAGACTGACGGTTAATTAATAATCGCCTGTTTTAGAGCGGTTACGCACTACGTCTGATCTGAATCCGATTCGAATCCGTAGTAGCCGTAGAACTATTTCTATGGTAACTTACGCACTAGATCCGATCTCCGTCATCCGATTTCTTTCCGTCAAATCAAGTATTCCAAAAGATGGCTCCCGGATTGCTTGTAGGTGATCGGAGTAGTGCGTCAGCGCTCTCAGTTTTGACATTTGACCGTATGGAAGAACTGTCAAATACATAGGTACGGCTAAATAGTCAGAAAAATGCTCAGTCCGTTCCAACACTTTCAACAGCCTAGCTTGTTTGTCTGTCTCCAGACCCCGTGAACCGCAACGACCCCGAGGAGTGCTGCAAGCGGCCCCCGCACCTGAAGCACCCGTACTGCAACGAGATCCGCGTGCCGGAGGACGACTACTTCTACCGGCTGTTCGGGGTGCAGTGCATCGATTTTGTTAGAGGGTTCCCGTCTCCGCGGCCCGGCTGCCGTCTGGGTGAGTTCCATTAACATATTTTATATTATTCTACTTACCTCTGTTTATATAACTGGTCAAAACTGGTTAGATTTTGTAAGGATTTCGAAATATTGTATTTTTGGTCACCCATCCAATGACCGGCGTTATCGAACATAGCTTAGCTTATGCTAGCTACGGAGCCATCAAGCTCCTCGACAGCTGTGCGTTACTCATGCTACCAACGTGAAAGTAATAAATATTGAACAGAACGCACTACCACAAGTTAAACTGCAATTACCACGTGACAACAGAAAAAAAATTACGCTAACAACTTCCTTATACGACTGCGTTATATCACCGCGAACGCTGACCGAACTCCAAAAATCAAAATGTGTAGGTAATTGTCCCACCAAATACCATCCGTATCATCTGCCGTGCCGGTGAGAGGGGAAAGCGCGGTATGTTACGCAATCTAGTGCAAAATATTGTACCTACCGAGTTGACCACCTCTGACACCTTCAAACAACCTGATACACGCCTCTCTCTTTGAGATATCATCTGGTTTCCACTTCCTAGCGGAGATCGAAAGTGCGGCGTTTAAGATTACACAGAAATAAAATCGTCGAATTACTTTTATCTGTTGATTGTTATTGCTACAGTTGATTTCGCGTAATTGCAAATAATCAGCTCTCATTACAAAGATTACACTCTCGGCGCGGTTCTTTTTTATATAACAGTATTATTTTTGTTGTTAAGGATATAACATTTTGAGAAAGTAATTATATTACTTATATAATTTTAGACTACCCCTTATCTAATATACTTAATTATACCCTACCTCTATATTCTTCCATCTATGGGCAAGTGTGACCCAGCAGTAGGGATTTTAAAGCGCTGGTGATGATGACGGACATCCATATTACCATCTTGAACATGACCAGCAATTAGAATATATCCTGTAGATGATAATGCATATTAAATATATTGAATCTCATGCGACAACTCGCGTGAAATGCAAAACAAAGTGGATAAATAAAGTCATGACTATTGCTGCTTTAGCGTAACTGAATGAGCTCAAGACAAATCACTTGAGGAAATCGCAATTCGTCACAATTATTAGAACTATGCAAACAGGGCGTTCAGAAATAATTTACACCGAACGATCCGTCGCTTTATTACGGTCATTGCTCTCGGTGTGCAATTTGTTTTCCAGATTATTTCAACTGGGCCTATAAAATGTTTTAGCGCTAACGCGAATTGACTGCAGGAGATATTTTAGAGACAAATTAGGTATCCCAACCTAGAAGGCTGACTGCTTGCGAGTAGGCCAAATGACCTGCCAGGCTGCGATTAATGTCTTTAGGCGTAATACGCGGCCTCACTTAACTTAATCGACTGATCAAAGGACCGTATAATTAGAATATCATATTACATAATCTCCTGCTATTTGATACATACGCATTGCAATGACTTACTTTGCCAACAATGTTTTTACACATGGCTAAATCAGCCTGTAATATCGCTTATTTTATTTACAGAATACTAGGAAGATAACTTTAATAAATTCAATCACATAACTTTAACTTTTCCTTTTTAAAGGCATGATTCCGTTTTGATTGTTATTTCAAAATAATTATAATGTAGGTTAGAAAAAACATGTCTCAATATTTTGGGTAGCCAGTCACCCGGACTGAAACGCAGGTGGACGATTAGTTAGACATTTACACGCTCATTGAATAATATATAATAGAGACGCACCTGGAAATATACATAGGTAGGTACTTAGAAACATTGTGCGTTCTAAGTTGATGGCTATAAGACCTACCCCCGAATACAGAAACGCTACTCAAAGTTTGAGTCCTGCTTAACATTTAAGTATTGTCAAAATTGACGTTTTTCTATACAAATTCTGACAGGTATTGTCCACTTAACTTTATAAGCAGTACTCAAAATTTGAGTAGCGTTTCTGAATTCGGGGGTTACTGTTGGTAAAATGCAATGTTGAGTTGCATATCTTTTGTATATGAGAAGCGATATTTAGCTATTTATTTATTTTAGATACATCAGCGATATTATCGATACAGGTAGCAAAAAAATAACACGCACAAGATCGTAATCTGATAGAAATTCCTTTACATGTGAATACAGCAGTACCTATACATTACATAAAAGTTCTTCTAATGTCGATTTCTAACACGACTACCGGCTCATCAATTGACCTATTGCCTCTTTTATTTAAGGTTCAAGAGTTCCATTCAACACTCTAACTGGAGCCATCGATGGAAACACCGTGTACGGTGTTACTGAGAAATTTGCAAGGTATGAATTGCATTATTTGCATTATACCTAAGTATATTGTTATTTAACATCTTTGTTGTTTTATAATATTTTAAGCGTATACCACAATGTTTTTATACGGTTATTATTTGTCAATTTTCACTGTCTGACAAGATAAATTGGCGACACTAGCTTACACTGTGTCCAAATAACACTTGTTGAACTGTGGTCTATGTATAAGTAATCTTGCATGCTGACCAGCGGGCCTTGTCAAGCCTTCTATTCGAACGGACAGAATACAAAAGTATGAAACTGACGTTTTGTTTTCTAAGTAATACGTCAGTTTCATACATTGGCCACTTGGCTAGATCCACTGGTACCGCAAAACTAAGATTAAGAGATATCATCCGGTGTATACCAATATGCATCTCGGTACACCGGATTGGTTCTGGTCAAACCACAAAGGTCAAACATCAATCAAACAACCACATTATACTTAAGCCAAAACTTGGTGCAGTATGGTTTGTAAAGCTGTCAATCCCAGACACTCCCTTCATCCATCGGCCTTCAGGCATCGTTCTTTCCACCGCTTTTCTATACATTCATTCATCAGTAACGCTGAATGGACGACTTGATAACGTTAAACCGATATGTTGGAAGGAAACATATTGTGCCGACCCCAGTTGGCTTGCGAACAGGGTAGAAAAATTATAATGATGTGTGTAGATAAATACAGACGATGAGTCCGCAGAAAGTTCCGATCTTCGTAATACTTCATTTACAGCGTTGATGCATTTGACACAAACTGATTTTAGTTGAACTGTTACAGAACCTGAACCTGTTTACAGAAAACTGCGTACGGGATACGGAGGCTTGCTGCGCATGAACCCTGTCTTCAAAGAATACGGCTTGAGGGATCTCCTGCCGCTGAAGCTTGATATTCCTGATGAAGGCTGCACTCGTCCCAACAAGAACATGTATTGCTTCGAAGCCGGTAAGTGTCATTTAGATAAAATAGCAAAAGTCTAATGTAACAATAAACCTGCAAGACTATAATTTTTCGAACTTTTTCTAACCACTTTCTTTGTAATATTTATTTTTTCTAACATTTATATTATATAATGTTGAAATAGAAATCAAAATAGTAACAATAAACTGTAGGAAGCATTATTCGACGACGACGTCATTTATTGATCATTATGAATATCGTTGATCGGGACACTGAACCACGTTAGAGCTATTTTATGCCGCGTCGCGACGGCACAGCAGAATACAATTGTCACCACCAGTCTCTCCCACGGGTGTCGTACAAGGCGACTTAAGGTTAAGACAGCGATAAGTAATAGGCAGCAACGCTTCTCTTATACCACCTAGCAATATAATTGCCTGTTAGATGGCAATAGGCTCGCCTTTTATTACATAGGACTAAGCTAGTACCGTTAACAAAACTGCTGATTCAACTTTGCTTTCCCCTTCGGGGTTAAATAGACGTGATTTATATTTATGTGTGTTGATGATGTTCTCTAGGTGAAATCAGAGTGAACGAACAACTGGTACTGACGGTGATGCACACGCTAATGGCGCGAGAACACAACCGCGTCGCCAACGCCCTAGCCGAGGTCAACCCCCATTGGGATGACGAAACACTCTTCCAGGAAGCCCGTCGCATCAACATTGCTGAGATACAGCACATAACCTACAACGAGTTCTTACCCATTCTCCTTGGTAAAGATGTGATGGAAAAGTTCGGTTTGGTTGTCGAAAAGGAGGTAAGGCTAAGTCATTATGTCTGAGGGCTCATTTTTTACATTCGTCTGATATTTTTTATATACTTTTAATTTTTTTGTTATCTATTATGTAGTTAGATATTGTAAATGGCAATCACATAATTTTCGGGCTATTAAGTATAATTCGATTATTGTAAATTCAAGTGCTTTTGTACAATTTACCAATTTTATCATCGTAGACGAATTCTAATCCTAGAAATTGTTACAGGGCTACTGGGATGGATATGACCCTGAAGTGAACCCAGATGTCTTGGACTCGTTTGCAGCTGCCGCATATCGTTTCGGTCACTCTCTCCTGCCCACCGCTGTTGAAAGGTGGTCCAAAGCTCACAAATTCATCGGTAAGAACACTTACGTTCTACTCCCATATAACATTAAGATAGAAACAAATAGTAGTAGGACTACAGGAAATAACAAAACCCTAATAAAAAAACTAATGTGTTTCAGCGTCCAAGAGATTGTCAGATCTCATCAGGAGACCATACGATTTATACAGAGCCGGTGTCTTAGACGAGTATGTCATGGGTCTGATGAATCAAGTGGCCCAAGCTATGGATGACTCCATCACACAGGAAGTCACGAACCATTTGTTCAAGAAAGTTGGCGCGCGATTCGGAATGGACTTAGTTTCATTCAACATGCAAAGAGGCCGTGAATTTGGTCTGCCTGGTTATATGGAGTTCAGGAAGTTCTGCGGTCTTCCTGGGGCAGAGAGCTTCCAGGATCTTTTCGGGACCATGTCCAACGAGACTGTACGGAAATACGAATCAATTTTCGAACATCCTATTGACGTCGATCTGTGGTCTGGCGGTGTTTCGGAGAGACCCCTCCCGGGATCTATGTTGGGACCTACCTTCGCTTGTGTCATCGCCACCCAATTCTCTTATTCCAGACGAGGTGATAGATTCTGGTAAGCAAAACTGATCATGTTTTATATGAATACAAGAATAACGCATACAATGTTTTTGGAGTGTAACGTTTCATAAACATCTTGCTTTTTTAGGTATGAACTTCCCAACCAACCTTCGACCTTCACACCTGAACAGCTAACGGAAATTAGGAAGGCACGACTGGCCCGAGTCATCTGTGACAACACTGACATCATTGACACTGTTCAACTGTACCCCATGGTTTTGCCTGACCACGAATTGTAAGTAATAAACGGAGAGGTGCTTGAAATTCTGTCCATAATCTGTATTTCAAATACTGGACACGAATTTATAATTTAAACCGAATAAAAACTTTGATTTGGATCTAAATGTAAATAAAACTTTTCTTTCTCCAGGAACCCACGTGTCCCGTGCCGAAGTGGTATCATTCCTTCAATTGATTTCACCAAATGGGCGGAACCTGCGCCCTTCCATGGGACGGCCAAACAGTTCGTAAGTAGCTTTGGATACGACCCCTATGTAAACAAGAAGTAGTCATGCACTTATTTAAGTCACACTTAGTATTAGTACAATACCAGTGCACGGGAATTGTTATTACTAGCAACGCTTCTTAGCATATTATGCAAAGCTATTGAGCCTTGCATCTGTGATGTAAGGCTCGATTGCATGCATGGAATGACGAATGCGCTGTGGTATACTAAAATGTAGTACAGACTTTACTGAGAAATTTAAACTTTATTACAAATTAAGAAGCATTGCTTCAGCGCAAGCGTTCGTTAGTAAAATCTCCATACATTTGTAATTTAAGTATCACTGCACTGGTTCTATTTTGTTGAAAGCATCTGTAAATGTTATTTCCATTAAAGACCCATTCATAAAATTGTTATTTTGGAAAAATACCACCTTTGGTATAGCACGTCAAGCTACCACTAAATGTTAAATTTTCTCAATCGACTTTGTGCTTTACATCCAATATGTTAAGGTTGACAATCGAATGAAGAAATTTGACAGTTTTGGGTAATTTGAAGTGACGTTGACCGTACCTTGATTTGATTTTTTTTAATCATGCTGTCAATTTATTTTTGTAAAATGTTCGAAATCATTCATTTGTTTCCACAATAATATTTAATTACAAGTCAAAATAATAATATAAGGAATTATTTATAATTAGAATAGTGTTTTGTACAAAAGTAAATTAGGTTAGCTTGTTATAGTTCGACGCTTGATTGCCATAGTAATTGTGTATCTGGTCGGCACAAATAAATAAATGAGAAATGCACCTAGATAGTATAAAAGTCATAATTAAGCGCTTAGTAATACTCATTGGGTATAATTTTATCTGTACTTAAGCTGGAGGTTGCCAATCACAAAGTAATATTTTTATAAGAACTTTTTAATATCGATTTAATTACAATGTGTTACAAAATTACCACCAATAAAATAGAAACAAAATACATAATTATTCTTGAAGTAGGTACAGCCCTGTGTTAGTCAAAATAAAGAGCGAACCACTGTTGAAAACTTGAAAGTCTGTTTACATTGTCAACTTACCTAATATCCCTCCTCCTTGCGCTGTATTCCCTAGTGTTGAGGGTCATGGCCTCCCTTCTGCATCTCTTTCTCCCGTATGGTCTTTCTCCATCTGTTTCTGTCTGCCCCTTTCCCAGTTTATAATACATACTACTACCCTTCTGTTAAAATATTCTATTCCATTTCCGATTGACTGGCATTATAGTTTACTAGGGTTGATATTATTTTTGGCTTTGATTTCAATATTTAATTTTTTTTTTTAGATACTTTTGTAATATATTGTATACATATATCAGACCCGGGTCTCGGGTTTTGGCTCATAAAGAGGTCGTATTGAAAATTGTTCGTTTTGTGATAATACCAACGAATGTTTGTAACATTAATTATGGCCTCCTGCGGTGACGTACACCTTAGTTAGTATTAGTATTTAGTTATTGATAAAGTTTGTTGTGAGTGTTATATTTGTTAAAACTTTTGGTAAATATTGTTAGTCTATAAAAATATTATTTATAATGGTTTATATCTGAATTACGCTCTTTAAATCACATAATACCCTTAGTTACTACGTAAATATAGATAAAGACAACTTATCAATATTTATGTAGTTTAATTTGTAAATAGATACTTATTCATATAGAAATCGTGTATTATAGCGAGCCTTAAATTATTGTACTATGATAGCAGTAGACAAGTATGCAATATCGAATTACAACATGTTTAGTAATGCACAAGTAGTATTACTTATATGGAAATACAATAAATATTTAGCTATTTGTATATTGTGTTTTATTAAATAGACACCCTAGACTTTTTTGAGCACTAGATTAGAAAGCATGATTAGTAATGATTGGTAAGTGATATTTTAATATTTATCTACACTATGTTACTGAAATTCAAATTATATATCAGCAACTATTAATATTATAAATACACTATTCTACATTTTACTATTTTCATTAAAGTAAATTTTAACTTCCGTTAAAATTTATTGCGTATTTTAGTAAATTGCGGTGATAAACCGATACGTGTTTTATTTACAGATGACCGAAGCATACGCAATAAACAAAAATTGTACAGGTAATGAGCAGCTACTGGAAACAACCCCAACGAACATTAGTACTCCCGCGTCGACCATTAAAAACACAATACATTCTTCTGTAACGAGTAACGACTGTAATACTACACAACCCCTACAATCTGACATAAATGCATTACAAGCGAGCGTTAATATTAAAACTGATAAGATCACGACAAATACTGTAAAAGACTCACCACATAATATACATAACGCAAACAACCATCAAGCAAATCAGAAAGAAAATGAAGTTGATAGTAATACTGTTTTAAAATATGTTTATAAATCAAATGATAAGGTCAGCACTACTCAGAAATCCATGTCTCATCCATTGAACAGGTTACGAAAAAAACGTTCTACAGATAATGTGAGCAGAGCTGAAAATATTACAGTGGGTGAGAGCAAAAATGCACCTTTAATAGTTAACTATGAAACATTACACCCACCCGAAGGATCGTTAAATCAACGGCTAACTGGAGGATCAATACGAAATTCGGATTTAGCTGATTTTCACATTGAAACTGTGCATAAACCTGACTCGGCATCCGTTAAAAATAATGAAAATGTTCAAGAGAGTTCATCTTCTCAATCTAATGAAGCCAGCGATGAAAAGGGACGAAGCAGTGAAGAAAGCATTGAACAAGAAAATTATTCTAAGAGCAAGGAGAATGATGAAAGGGATCGCGATTATAGCCCTGAGAAGGAAAATAGAAGTGACTATAGAGATAACGAAACCCGAGAAGAAAGCAGTGAGAAGAGTGCGAGCCAGGAAAAAGACGAATATTATAAAAATCTTGACGGTAACTCACACAGGAACTCTGATAAAGATAATGATGATGACGATAATAGGAATTATAATCAGCAAAGTAGACAATTAAAACCACATAGCGGGGAAAGCTATGAAAGATTTTCTAAAAAAAATGAAGATGGCATAAACAGTGGTGAAAATTCTGACTCAGATGAACATTATAGATCTCCTCGATTAAATGAAAGTGAAGCAATTAATAAAAAGTCAGAATTCAAAAACGATAAGCCTATTCAAAACATTGAATCGGTTGAACATGATGATAGTTATGAATCCCAGAAAAGTGATAAAGCTATTAAGCTAGTGAATGAAGATTCTATCGAACAAGATGATAACAAGAAAATAATTAAAAATATAAATGAATATCCCAAAGACAAAGACACAGTTGACACTAAAGATTTACCTGCCTCTTTTCAAGATGTTGATTTGGGTGATTTCAGTTTTGAAAGAATTCAAGTAAATGACAAAGGACAAGTTGTACCTGCTCATGAAGGGGCAAGCCCCTCGGCATTTAAAAACCAAGAAAAGAAATCAAATTTTGAGCAGAAAAATTCAACATTAGCTTCAGAAAAGATTTATGACCCATTTCGTAAAACATCATTTGAAAATGTAAAGGAACCTGTTAATATAAATGATGGAGAAATTAAGCCAGTAGTCGAAATCAATAGTGAAAATAATGAATCTGATGAAGAACATGCAAAAGAAACTTTAAAAGGTAACTCAGAAGAAAGTACAAGTCTTGAATCTTTGTTAGGCTCTGAATATAATGTTTCTAGCCAAGGAAATGATAAAATAATTTTAGAAAAAAATGAAGATGGAAAAACTGACGTTAAACAAGATTTTGAAAGAATTCCTTTAAATTATAATCACGATAATAAGAATATCTTAAACGAGAAAGATATACAAAATAAATTAAATGATGAACATAAAGAGCGACCTGATGAAGCTTCTAATGATGAAGGTACTTTTACACCAGAAAATATAAATTTTGATGAAAATCTAAAGTTTAAATTCGATGACATCCAGATAAAGTTGCCAGAAATAAAACTACCTGAAGATGTTTTGGCATACCCTTATGAAGGCTCAACTTACACAAAAGACAATAAGAATAAAAACGCATTTTACGATTACCGTGACGAAATAGACCCTCAACGCAGGCAGGGTAAAAACAAGCATGATAATGAAGATGACGATGACAATGATGACGTTAGGTATCAGGGTTATCATGGAACCAATAACCAAAAGTATAAAAAAGAAGACGATTATGATGATGACGAAAAGGATAATGAAGAAAATGACAAAGATTATGAAGATGAGGACTTGTATGAAAAATTTGTACGCGAAAGATTTGGTAAGAAAGGATCCTTCCAAAAAAGAACTGAAAATTTGCAAGACGGAAGAATTGCGCCTAAAAATGAAAAATTGTACGACACAGTAAAAAATATTTTAAAACAAACACAAGATATAAAAAAACAAGCAGAAAAAAGTGGTGATCCTAAGGCTGGGTATATGTGGACACTAGAATATGGAGAAAATTTATAAAAAATCCAAATTATTTAAAAAGAAATTAGGTACTTATAATAAATAATTGTACATATTTGATACTAATAATAATTTAAGGAAAATACAATATACGATATTATTATATCATTATGTTAAAAGGACATCCTCGATTTTGGCTTAAAATAAAAAGTGCCGGCCAATTAAAAATAGTGCTGTTATTCTGACAGAACACGTCGGCCTTAGCATTTGTTAATGTGGCACCAAATCTGTATTAAGAACTACGATATCCCTTGCTGACACGCAAAATGGTCTTAGGAGACCTTTCCCAACTTTTTGAGTGATGACAATCACATTCACAGATTTTAGATAAAGTGTACAGTTAGCGATAAAATCGTCAGAATAAATCGTCAGAATTGAGATTTTTTTATGCCAATCGATTCCATTCCCATAGAGTATTAAAACACTCTTTAAGACCAACTTAAGGTTAGAGTAATGAAACACCCACAAATCAAAGAAAACTTTTTCATATATTTTAGTAGGGTAAAGACAATTTTATCGCCGACTGTACATTTAATCAAAAATCTGTGAACGTCGATTGTCATCACTTAAAAAGTAGGGAAGGGTCTCCTAGGACCATTTTCGCGTGGTAGCAAGGGATCTGGTAGCTGCGCTTAATGCCCCATCTCAACTTTCCACTCTGTATAGCTCTACTAATATTCGTGCTACAGCTTTGGTGCCATATTAACAAATGCTAAGACTGACGTGATCTGTCAGAATACAGCACTTTTCTTTATTGGCCGGCACTTTTAATTTTGGACCAAAAAATGTATGAAAAGTGGAGGAGGATGTCCTTTAACGTAATTGTTAGTTAACTCATCATTTCTATCTCTTCTAATAAGTGGATTTTTTAAATATGATCTAAATTAGTGCAAGGTACAAGTGCAAGGTTTCACTCGATAGAGGTAATGTTTATTTTAATTTTTATTTATTAAAACTCTTACTCATTACATTGTCGCATTTTATTGAAATCTCAATTACTAAAATCAGCTTCGCCTACCCACTGCCTTATCCTAAATTATTAAAACTTTTAAATAAACTTTTACTTATGACTGTGAAGGCTTAATATTATATTATAATATTAAGCCTTCACAGTCATACATAACAAACTCTCCTTCTCCCTATTCTGGACTACGCTGACGTTTGTTATCTGGATGTTACTGAGGAGCTATTAAACAAACATCGCAATTCGCTTTGTCTTTGGGATTCGAAAATTCGACCATATCTCCAAATATCGCCAACAGCTGGAATGGTTGCCTATCCGTGAACGCAGAGATGTGCACATCCTAACCATGCTAAATAAAATACTTAAAGACCCTAATTCTCCTTCTTACCTACGCTCTCGTTTCAATTTCCTACCTACACCTTCTCGTTCACAACGTTCCTGTATTACAAGGAGGCTTCAGCTGCCAGGTAGTAACACTAGGTTCTTTTTCCATTCCTTTTCTGTTCGTGCTGCCCAATTATGGAATCGACTCCCCTCAGACGTCCAGGATAGTCCTTCTGCTCAATCCTTTAAATATAAAATAAAAAAACACTATCTCTCCCTTCTCTCACGGTCACAGTCTTTTCGTGACTGACCTTCTTTTTATGCTAACAAACAGTTATTCATAGTCTATATATATATCTGTATTTATAAATATATATGTTTCTTTATTAAAATGTATTTATTTTAATATTTATTTATTAAGTATTTATTATTATATAAGTATTTATTATGAGTATTGTATTTATTATAAGTATTGTATGACAATTTATATTCATGATTAGCTTAGTTAGGTATGTATGTTTAAATGAGATTTATTTCTCATACCAACCGTGCACTAGATGTCACCCGTTTATTATTTCTGTAGTCTCCGACACCCATTCTGGGTTGGCTGGAAGAGATCTCTTTTAGATATAAGTTCGCCCTTGCAAATTTTATCACTTATAGTTTGTTCATTATTAACTGTGATGTGCAATAAAGAGTTATAATAGGAAGACCGACCGAAACTAGTTTTTTACTCCCAAAACTGAAACAAAACTTCAGACACGGTCGAAACCTACATACATACATAAATCATGCCTTTATACCCGAAGGGGTAGGGAAGGGGTAGGTGAGATCAAAACCTAAACTTCAATAAAATCTAGTTATATTGTGAAGAAAGACTATATAAGTTGAAAAATGCACTAAAATTTATAAATAAATATATCAACATCATCATGCCCTGCTGCTGCATCATTATCACACCAGCCGGCTAGCATGACCACTGAAACACGATATGATATAGCCTTTTATTGCGTCGAACAGTAAAAAATCATTGGATTTTAACACTTATATACGCTTGAATTGAATAATTGAATATGCCTTCACTTCTTCTTCTTGATAAATGGCTATATCTTTAAGATATAGCCTTAGAGGCTTATTCAATTATTCAATTCAGGCTTATTCAAGTGTTAAAATCCAAAGGTTTTTGACTGTTTTTCGCGATAAATAACTATATCATATCGTGTTTCGGTGGTCATGCTCGTCGGACATGCTCCCGGATTACAGCAGAAATGCTTCGAGGCTCGAAGGACCATTATGTACGAGCGGGCAGCATGCGGTTATAGGTCGGCGCTTCCAACAGGTACAGCATTTGTTGGATGGGGTCTATAGGGAGTAGTCCTGGTAGCTGGGTTGTTATGGTAGGGAGCTAATCCAGAGATAAGCCCTCACTGGCAGCGGGGAGGCAGGAGTGAGACGCAACATGGCTGAGTGGAATCGAAATTACTTTGTCTATAAAATTAATAACAGTTCTATATTATTTGCTAGGTCTGTAGGTTAGGTACACATTGATAGGCTTTTTGTGTAAACTGCTGACGTTGCGCTTGGTCGACAGATGCGTGTAGGTTGCCTCGCTACTAACTCTGTTCTTGAAGATTGGTCTAATGTTCGACTCATAGCTCGAACAACCACAATTAATGATGTGTCGGTGGACTGTAGTGAATTTAAAATGTGTATGTATGTGCCAAATTCGTATTCTTTACGAATGTTTTGGCGGGACTTTTTAAAACATTTTTAGTGTGTTCCAGTTGTGGTGTTACAAACATAAAATAATGTGGGGTTGTTTTGTGTTTATATAGATTGTGTTAAAGAACAATAAATAGGTTAAATAATTCTGTCTTTTATTGTCGAACGCAACGCCATGCCTGATTACCATTCCAGAGAGCAGTCTTAGAAGCACACCTAGAAATCATTGAAATGTTAACACCGAGCTGTTACACTCTGTCTGACTAAATGAACGAAATACTGAAGAAGCCGTATGTGCTATATCCTGTTACATTCCCAAATGGGATAATAAATTAAAACAAAAATTCGATACACTAGGTAGTAGAGGTACCTAATAATGTACCTAGTAGGTACTACCTGCCTATAATTATTAGGTACCTCTAGTATTATTGTCATCAATGCTCTACTACGATCTATTTTATGTTGAAATTCATTTAAGCAACAGAATCATTGAATATTAGTGTACTGCGTAATGACATATTTGACGTTCAGGATTGAATAGTTTATAAAGCCACCCCAAGCTTAACGGAACGCATGGTGGTACCTATTTGTAAAAATATGTATCTGCTTTGGAATGTTAGAAATTTATTTCTCCATTGTGAGGGTATCCGTGAAGTGTTAAAGTTAGAGAATTTTCGGCAAGTTAATTCGTGTCTTAGTTGGCCGATCTGTTTAGGTACCTGCCCGGATTTCAGTGGACGCAGGTTCGATTCCCGCATCAAAGAGTACGCGGCAGTGGTAAGTGCGTACGTGGCAGTATGGACTAGCTACCTTTGTCTTTTTTGAAAAGGAATAATTAAAACACCAAAACAGATGAAATAAAATTACTCTGGGGAGTGTTTGGCGCGTTTCGTGGTGTCAGTCAGATTTATTTTCACTAATTCAAAAATTGTTACAGAGTGGATTTTGTGCAGTGAAAGTGGTGTTATTTTGATGCACAAGCATCCGTGTTGAAGTGCAATTATGCAGAATCATCGAAAATAAGTCTCATGATGTGTTTGATGTTGTGGTGAAGATCACTATAAAAAGTGGTTTTATCCATTTCATCAAGCACCATCATTAACTCTGTTACCATTCAATTCCCGCCAAGCACTCCCTAGATGCGTTAAAATATGTGGCACCCATATTTTAACGTAAAATTCATTTCATTCATACTTTTCACCCACTCATTATTTCATAAGACTACAGATAAAATATACACTAAAGACTTGGCTGTATGGGCTAGACTCTTTGCCTTCCCTAAAATAAAGGGAGAATTTAAAACTACTACTAAAATTACTCTGTTGCACTTGCAGACTGGCTGTCAAATACTGTCAATGTCATTCTATCTATTTAGATTTTAATAACCTCATTTATCTTGCGTAAAATACCCCGGATTTCTCCGATTTATCTTTAATTATAAGTCAAATCCGCTAATATTATTTAAATTTTCACAAATTTTCATCAAAATGACTGAGGAAATCCAAAGGAAATTGCAAAAAGAACTCGAAATATTCAGTGGAGTCCAAAAGGAATATCATAAGGCCGTGGCTCTTAAACAACAATTAGATAGTCAGTTAAATGAAAACAAAGCTGTAAAAGAAGAGTTATTGTTGTTAAAAAAGGACGCCGAAGTATATAAACTGATTGGTCCAGTACTGATCAAACAAGATTTAGATGAAGCCAGACAAAATGTCAGCAAACGAATGGATTACATAGGAAAAGAAATGAAACGAGCTGATGATCACATTTCAGCTCTAGAAAACAAACAAGAAGCTTTACAAGAAAATCTTAACAAATTAAGAAATGATCTAGGCAAAATGAAAATATAGGCGTAATTTTTGCTACACAGTTATTACTAATATAACAAGAATTACTAATGTCAGCCTCTTTTATAATAACACATTAACACAAACATTTGTTTTCACTATAATTAAACATATATTAAACTACTAGTCTATGTGTATCATTTTGTTATTTTTTATTGTCTTTGTATTTTTATTTAACTATTTCCAATAGAACAAAAATTTTAGCAATTATGTAATTCTTCCTGAATATGAATCAGGACTTTTATGATGACTCGCAGATAACCTATGTTATAGACAATTGTTTTTAGGCATTCATGCAATACCCAAAGAGTATGAATGGATTGGAATGTTGTCATTCCCATTATTGCTGTCCCTGTTCATTGGTATTCTATACATTTATTTTTTCTATACATTATTTCATCTCTAGCACCTTTCTGGTGTGATGGATGGATAGATCCATGATTTAAAAAGGGTTTTGATGGCTTGGTGACATATTCTGACTGATATTAATAGAAGATAAAACATACTGCACCGAACCCAGATAAACAAGACAAAAAGAAGTAGATTATTCATGCTATGTCCTCTAGGATCATTTAGTGTATTTGTAAAAGATGGAAAACCTTTATAATAAATGTATTAATGATATTGATGCTAGGGACAAAAGTACTGATCATGATCAATAAAGGCAAAGGTAAATTAACACCCATTAACATTTACAGCCGTGTGGTGACGGCAGAGTAGAATACAATTGTCACCACCCCAAATCGCTCCCGTGGGTGTCGTACAAGGCGGCTAAGGATAAATCAGTGACGAGGAATGGGCAGCAGCGTTCCTCCCTATACCATCTAGCTATGTACCTACTGCGACTTTTGTGCTCGATAAATGGCAATAGGCTCGCCACCTATTTCATGGGACCTAACATAACTGGCGAAATGTGGGTGCTAGTTCACCTCTGCCTACCCCTTCGGGGATATAGGCGTGATTTATGTATGTAACATTTAACTATTTTTTTACATATCATGTATAAAGTGGCAAGCCAAGTTATTGCTAGGTGTGATCGTGGAGCTGGAGGGAGGTGTGGAGCTCGCTAGTGCAGCGGCACAGCACGCTTGGCCTGCGATTGTGTTAACTAAGCAATTTCGCTAAGGCCGGTCATTGGATGGGTGACCAAAAATTTTTCATCTCGAGATCCTCCGTGCTTTGCAAGGCATGTTAAGCCGTTGGTCCCCGCTGCCTCTGCCGTCGTTAGTACCCACCAACCCGCACTGGGCCAGCATGGTGGATTATAGCCCAATCTCCCTATATTCTTCCATTCATAGGGAATGCATGTGCCCCAGCAGTGGGGACATTAAAGGGCTGGTGATGATGATGATGAGGTATGGTCGTGAGCCTACAAGACACCCACGGGTTACATTGGGGGTAGTGAAATTGTATTCTGCTTTACTAATCATACAGCTCCACCTACCAAAACACATCTATCTGCTGTCACCATATTTTCGAAATACCTATGTATATGATAATTTTACAAATAAAATTTGTTTTATCAAAAATGTGTATTGAAATACATTTTCATTTAAAATCACTGTCTATTATATCTGAATGTAGTTAGTAAAGCGTAAATTTTATTATATCTTATTAAAATACTGTATCAGGGTTGTTTGCAATAAAATCACAAATGCATTACAAAAAGTGTTGGTTTATTTGTAAAAAATCCAATTCTAATGGCACATAATGTAAATATATAAAGTACCAAATAGCAATAACTGATGGAATTATTAGGTACTGTATAATTCTTGTATGTAATGTAACATTAATTCCTTATTATTTGATGATATAAACTTACTCTCAAAATTAAACAAAGCTGTCACAAGCTCATCTTTTTAAAGAATGTATATCAGTACTTACACTATAGCAGTGGTCCCTCACTATGATAGATATCACACAATTTCAATATATTCCTTGGAATGTCAAATACCAAAATAATAGAAAAATATGATTTAGCATAACATATTGTAGACTCAATTTATATTTTAACTTCACTTCCATATTTATAAGTTTAATATAAATATATAAAAATATGATTACAAAAATAGCGTAAATCCCCGCTATATAAATAGGTTAATTAATAATAACACTTTAGTATAAAAATATGGAATACTCTTTATAATACTACTTTGTATAGGAATTGTAAACGCTTATTACTTAATCCTAGTTTGAATACAAGGCACACTGCAGAATGGCATATCTTGCTTAACAACAAAACGACCACTGAGCAAGCTCTTACCGCACATTCTGCCAGAGCATATAAAACAATCAGCATGCCAATGAGTGTTGGACCAAGACACTCCTTGCTGTTCTGGGCCTATGACACCGCCGCACGCACGGCAGCGCTCTGCGTGGAACTGGTCGTAGCATCCCAAACAAATAGGCAAGCCTGTCTTGTCATCGGGCACATACTTTTGGCCACCCAGTGGCGCATCACAGTGGTAACAACAAAAGTGTTGCACATGGAAAGCTCTTCCTTCTGCCGCCGTATACGGGCGTGTAAAAATCAACTCGTCGCACCCGGCACAACGAGGTATATCCAACACATTTGCCAAGTCTCTGGCACAATAAATCTCGCCTTTGTAAAAGAAATATACGAGATCCGCCAAAAGTTCGCCGCATTTGCTGCAAGTGAAGCACTGCGGATGCCAAATTGCTTCCTGTCCTGCTCTTTCAGCTTTGACTGCAACTTCCCCAGCAAACATCGGTTTGACGCAACGCTGACATGGCACTCCTTCATTATAAAGTTTTCTATTGAATTCCAGCTCATCTGGACTTAGCGTCATATCAGTCAGCTGACTTATAATAGGACCTAACTGATCTCCATGACTGGAGCCTATTGAAAAGCCTGTATTATCATTGCCTTCACTACGAGCATTATCATCAGAATTGCTCCAATCATTATTTGTTGTAATAGGGGGTATACTTCCTGGATATGTGTTGTAGTTTGGTAAGGGTGGCGGTGGTAGATCTTCTTCTGAGTGACTTCTAAGATAATCTCTTATTGGTGCTGTTTGTTGTGGTTCAACTTGATTCATAGGTCTGCTTATAGTTGAATATTGGGGACTGATCTTGGTAGAACAAATTGTTCCACTGTGTTCAGTTGTTGTGGGTTCATGTTTCCAGCTCCAAATCTCACCATTCGGTGCAAATATAGTCCCTTTTTGAATTCTGTTATCAATGAGTATAGCATTACCCACTACATTGTTGTTGCTAGTAGACCAAAAATCAGGCATAATCTGGGCTCCAAGTGCTTTATGAACAAAATCATTGATTTCCTCTTTAAACTGGGGATTTTTATTATATTCGTCACGGAAAAGTTTAATAGGTTGTAAATAAACGTCATTGTCAATTGGCACATTTAAGTCTTGTAGGTTCTTGAATAATTTGTCATACACAGGACCATGCTCTACTGCACTTTTGATTCTGTCTGATTCAATGTGCATTATGTGAAGTTTATCCTTTACAAGCCGACTCAGTATAGGACTAGCTTTGTAGTCGGGTAAATTAGCAGCACTGCTCACAATGTTACCCTGTGTGTCCAAAACCAGTTTTTTGTCAGAAGCATTCTTCGGAACTATATTATATTTTACACCTCTGGAGACGTTTGATATTTTTAGTGGAAGCGCATAAGACTTGGGAACAGCATGCGTCTTGCTGTTCTCCACAGAATAAACTTCTCCGATTTGAAGTGGACCAACTCTGACAACATTTCCCATGCCCACCACATGATCCTTGATTCTGGTGATGTATTCCTGAAAACAAAAATAAATATTTTTTTACTGCCATCTTTCAAGCATAGCATAGAACTATTTAAAATTTGTGATAAACTCCACTTACTAACTTTCTGATATCATATTTTGACTGTTTATATCAAAGTATTCCTTAAACATTAAAATAAAACACGTTTTCACATCTAGGGGTTTTTAGTGGTTATTTTTATTCTTTTATCAGATAAATAAGCTTATACATAGCTGGACACAATAAGATATACAATAAAATTATAGACACAATAACTTGTGTTTGACAATCCTTACTATAACTGAGTGGTGAAGTGGGTTAGCATTCGCTAAGTTAAGTCATTGGAGAGGTGACCGAAAATTCCTCCGTGCTTCGGTAGGCACATTAAGCCTTTGGTCCTGGCTGCATATGCAGTCGTTCATGCTGGCCCATTGCGGATTGGTGGTTAATACCCACCAAGCCGCAATGGACCAGCATGGTCGCTAAAGGTCTATTCTCCTTATAAACATCCCTTTATAGGTAACGCCTGCGCCCCATCAATAGGGACATTGAAGGGCTGATGATGAAAAAGATGTAAGCAGAATACGCTTTCAAAAATATGACATTTTAACAATCATGACATTATTTTGAAATATCAGAAGATTGTCAGTGATAGAATGTAACTTAAAATCCCTATTTGTATAATATAATTTAATGCAAAACACTCACAGTATGTTCAGACTTCTCTTGGTCAGTTGCGTGATGCCTGGCAGCAGGCGCCACATCGTGCGGCGGCAGTTGGGTACGGAGCTGGGCGCGACGGCGGCGGGCGGCCTCCGATCCGGACACGGGAGCCAACGACCCCAAGCAAGACATGTATTCTGACACCTATGGAAAATGTTTACAGTCAATAATCGTTATATATTTAATCTTCATTTTATGAATTAGTCTTCTTAAATGATATTGACATAATAATAAATGTCAATTGTTTTTTTTAGCCTGTAAGAACCCACTGC
Organism: Cataclysta lemnata; assembly: GCA_963931975.1. Taxonomy (NCBI): domain Eukaryota; kingdom Metazoa; phylum Arthropoda; class Insecta; order Lepidoptera; family Crambidae; genus Cataclysta; species Cataclysta lemnata. Next base: position 4,243,260 of record OZ008339.1, read on the forward strand.
TGAGCAAAGGCCTCCCGCTTATTCTGTCCATGTCTTACAGTATGCCTCCAAATCGTCTCTCCGCTTGTTTATAGGTTAACCTTGATGCCGTTTGACCATCCTGAGATGCCTGATATGCTCATTCTGTGGTGACCTTTACCCAGAGACCTGAATGCATACGGCATACATGTTATTTTATTTTTTATTACATACATAAAATCACGCCTATTATTACATAAACCACGCCTTTTACCCCGAAAGGGTATATAGGCAGAAGTAATTCAACACCCACGCTTTGCCAGTTCTGTTAGGTCTCATGTAGCAAGTGGAGAGCCTATTGACATCTATCGGCCACGTAAATCGATACATACAGTATAGATAGGTGTATTGTGGCGGTTAAAACAGGAAGCAGTTTTATACAAAAGTGATGTATGTATGAATGTAACTCAAATAGAACCAATAGATAAGTCATACACCATATTATTATGATTAGGTACTTGATAAATTGAATATCTTTGTTATTCATACAATGATTAATAACTTCTTATCGAAAGATAAATAAGATAAAGAGGCATTAACTAAGAGAGCTCAATGTGAAGTGGTAGAATGTTATTAACTCACCACCAAATTATGGATTTCAGTAATATTTTAATGATAAAAAATTAAAATATATACTTCTATTAACAGATGTCATAACCACAACCCATGCCCCCACGCCAAGATGCGCGCCATGCTCTCACGGCTCTTATGGTGAGAAAAACACTTTCAGAAAGTGCACCAATATAATATAAGGCTTAAGATACCCGAAAAACCCAAAAGATACTATAAAGACTCCTCAGCAAACATATCTATCGATGTATCTGTAATCTGTCCTCAATAAAAACATCACAAAAATATGTGGTTAAATCAATCTTAAGCCTCGAGGACAAATAAAAACTATTGAAGAGATGGTTACTTTTTTTATACCTTAGTTACACAATATTTTTGTTGCATACTAGATAGAAGATTGCAAGAGGTCATTTGTACCATGAATTCATAGTGTTATGTTAAACAACCATAACCACCCAAGTCTTGCTAACCATATTTTTAAATAATTTAATCAGAAAAGTCCATAAATCTTACAACTATTGATTTATATGAACTATAGTTTATATGAAGGGCTTGATTACATAGTGGATAGGGAACTAAGTACGTGACAGTGGCGGAGCGTCCATATAACCCGATTCCCAACAGCCGTACCAAACGAGCGAGCATAAAAAAATCATTACCATAATGCAAGTACATTACCATTTTTTAAACAAATAAAAAAAATCCATCAATAAAATCTTATCATAACAGTATTAAACCCGCGCGAAACAATATGCAACACATACAATTCGCTTCCGCTCTCTAGATTCCTTCAACTAACTCGCTAAATATCGAGTTATGGAGGCCTGCGATACAGCACGCACACAGACAAACGTAGTCTTGTCAGGCGCACGCAACGAGAAATAGTACCTAAAGATTGCCTACAAGCCGGCATTTCGGTAGCCTACGCGCTCATGCATCGATACACTACGACACACGCACACATTAGTAATAAACTCCCACGAAAACAAGTTCCGTCAAAAGTAAATATTTTAGATCTTATTACAATAGCCATAAAAGCGGAATTTCACTGCGCTGAACTGCACTCAATATCGCGGTCGGCGCCGCTCCAATAAGCCGCTCCGGACCGGGTTGTATCGTCCCTCCCTTTTTAACACGGCTTTTGTTTGTATAATGATCTCTCTTTCTGGCTGTAAAAAACAAAGCACAAAGCACGCAAAAGTGGCGCAACGTAGTTCTCCGCTTCGCTACTAGATGGCGTTGAACAGTTGTAGCCGTGTCCTAGCAGGCGGTGTTAAAAGTTTATGTTTAAACCTTATGACGCTTCATATAATTTTTTGTGGGTTCTAATTTTTACTGTGGCTTGCCTAACCTTTTTTTTCACGCCACGCCACTGGTACGTGATTGCCTTAATTAAGTAAAAATATGCTAAGTCAATCATTTGATGGATGGGTGGGTATTATATTCTTAGTTGCTCCATAATTCAGACAGCATATTAAGCTATTGCTCATGGCTGCTTCTAACACACCAATCTGATTGACTCTTCTTCTTCCTGCCCTGTTCCCAGTCTATCTGGGGTCGGCGCAGTATGTTTCCTCTTCCATTCATATGTCAGACGTCATCAAGCCATCCACTCCCTTTTGATTCATATCATCCATCCCACCGTAAAGGTGCTAGTGATGAATGAATGTATAGAAAAGAGACGGAACGGACCATGTCGAGAGACCCATGAACGGAGAGAGTGATTAGAATGACAACATTCCAATCCATAGTGCTCAAGGTTTTGGCTTAGGTTTTACAGCCGGCCGCCTGCCTGACACCAACCCTCCTTGGGTACGCTGTTGTTGGTGGTTTGCCCTCCACCATTCGGGTGCCCCAAGGTGCTTATTGGTCTACACCGGGCAATCTCCCTTAGTCGACTTTTACGACACCCATGGGATGAGTTGGGGCTGGCCTATTCTACGTTATTTGTTCGCTCCCAGCTGATTGACTCATTCTCCTTATAATTCTCCACTCACAGGAAACGCCTATACTTCAGCAAATCAGCATTGGTGATGATAAAGGGCAGATAATAATCTACAACTTGGAATTGACTGATAAGAAGAACTATGCACCAAGCAATTTATCAATTTTGAACAAAACAATCCAAGCATTGTATTCTATTTTATCATTCATCCTGCTCATAATGATAACAAAGGAAATTGTATATATATCACTAATACATACCAGTTCCGTTGATGCATTTGGAGGAACCCAGTCCAATTTGACTGGTGTATCTGTGACTCCTCTGATTTTAATCAATGGCACTGGAAATACAAAATTTAACAATTGGTTGGTGTTAATATGCATATACAAATATTATTTGAATTACACAATTGTAAAATATACAAAAAAATTGAATCCAATTATAATACTCAAAAAATATGCTAGGTCAACTTCCCAGTCCATACTAGGTTTATTCCGAAGATATGTATGTAAATAAAATAAAAATAAAATAAATCACTCCCATTTCTCTCCTGAGGCGTAGGCAGAGTGGTTCTAACACCCACATTTCGTCAGCTTATTTCAGGATCCATGTATTATAGAGGTGGTGAGCCTATTATCATTCACTGACAGCTATAATTACAGTAATTTGCTAGATGGTACACCAGGATAGCTGCTGCCCAATCCTGTTTGTATTACTCTTACTGCCGCACTCAGAGATGTCAAATAAGGTTAATGAGTACTTAACGTCAAGAAATGACAATTCAAAACTAGTCGCTATTCTTGCCGGATCTATAGTCTAAATTTGAATGAACATTTTTGACATTAAATACTCATTAAAGTTAATTGACGACTCTGAGTGCGGCAGTTAATCACCCTGTAGACACCTACAAGAGAGGCAGGGATGATGACAATTATATTGTTCACTGCTGTCACCATACAGCTTTGGCAAAACTTTAATATCAATATAAATTTGCATTTGCACTTTGAGGGGAACTAATATGGTGAAATAGTTTTACAAAAGGAAGAAACTGGGTATACTTTATTGTGAACATACACAAGTAATTTACGAACATATTTCCCACAGAAAACTTTACTGCTTCATAGTCCTAGTGCGAATGTCTCAAACTTTATAGAGTACTTACAAGTGCCTTTTTTGGGCCTAGCTGTACCCAACAATTCGAATTGGGCCCACCCGGAGAGGTCATCGTCTTGAACATCATGCACGTCTTTACTACAGTGACATGAACGACACACCTTCCGCCAGAAATGAAGGTCAAGTCCCGGGCATGATGAGCCTGCAAAAAAGAACGGTTCTGATTAAAATATAAAAGTTTATTTGCAGAAAACGTTAATAAAAGATCTTCCAAAATAGCTAAAACAACTACAGCTGGCCAAAATATTATGGAACTGTAATCATCATCACCAGCCCTTAAATATCCCCACATCTGGGGCATCGGCCTTCCCTATGGATGGAAGAATATAGGGAGATTGGTGGGTTTAACGACTGCAGATGCAGCCCGGACCAACGACTTAACGTGCCTTCCGAAGCACGGAGGAGCTCGAGATAATAAATGTTTATTAAATAAAAAATCACCCATCTAACAACTGGCTTTTGGGTAGCTTACTTTGCTTAGCTTACTTATGAAATGTTAAACACCGACCACATGAGTTGCAAGGAGCCCCGGCACCACTGTCATGGCCCAAACGAGCTTTGCTTAATTTTTCTCGCTGACTTTCAAGCTTTGATAGCCACGCCGGTGCCTCGGGAGTCTCAACACAAGATTCAGCCTTTTTTAAGTTATTCATTGTACTTTACGCCATCCAAAAGCAGAAGTGAAACACCTGTAATCAAGGTGTAACAAAACTTAAATGAAAAAGAACAAATTCAATGAGTATTTTACAAAGAAATGTACATCATTCAATAAAAATAAAAAAGAAATTGAATCATTAAAAAGTAAATTCAAAATGTATAGAAAACTACATACAAAAGAAAGTCCAAAGACAAGCTGATTTTTAAATCAAATCTACCACAACACAAATTAAACAGGCTTTTTGCAGTTTTGACACTTTTGACCATTTCATTTGAGTTTTTGATTGACAGAACCAAAGAGTATATAATACACTACGTTTAGACAGAACGTCGGAATGAGTCAGCCACAGTAGTCAAAGAGTATATAATACACTACGTTTTTTTTTTTAATTTGGAGAAGCAACAGATCCTATCCTACCTATCTACATATATATCCTACGTACATGTCAGTATTTCAAACATTTCTTTTTATTTCTAATCACAGTAGAAAAAGCAACGAAATATTCCCCACACATATTCTGAGTATTTATTTTCTTAAGGAAATGTAGTTGATGAACACAGACATTTAATCTCGAGTCATGGTTATTTATAATAATATATTCATGTTATATATTAAATATAATTATTATTTTTAATCAAATCTAGTGGAATGTTATTGTATTTGTTTAAGCAAAACGCATTTGAGTTCCTTCATAAAAACTTTAATGGCACTACGAACTCAGAGTAGTCCTATTTACTCCGAGACTACGAACGAAGTTATAAAAATGACTATGCCTTAATTGAAAATAAAATTTTATATTTTATTACGTACAAATCATCATCGCCCTGCCCTTATCCCATCCTATTTGGGGTCGGCGCAGTATGTCCTCTTTTTCCATTCTCTTCTGTCCCTCGTCATCTCCTCATTCACATCCATCACTTTCATATCACACCTCACACAATCCACCCATCTTTTCAGTGGTCTTCCTCTACTTCGACATCCATCAACATTCATGTCCATAACTTTCTTACTCACATTTTAGACTTTTTATTACTTTCTTATTCACATTTTATTACGTACAAAGAGTGTATAAAAACTTTTGTAGGTACGTGGACATATTCTTTAGTAGAAAACCATACATTTTTTACCTGTATCTGGAATCTGACATATTCAATCATCCGCATCCATCTTTCAAAGCATTTTTTCTGTAATCACAGTTTTATATTTTTAATTTAAAGTCATTGAATTTCATTTGGGATATTTACAGGATTTAATCTTTATCGGTGTTAAGAGACAAAAATTAGTAGATCTTTTATTTCAAAGTTATAATACGGTAATGACAATGTTTGTTTTTGCCAGACGTTTGTGGTAGTGAGTCATAGTTTTTCACTATTGAAATATTCTTTTCTTAAACAGATGTCCTCAGGAAGACCGATCAAATGTGTTGTAGTTGGTGACGGCACGGTTGGAAAAACATGCATGCTAATATCATACACCACAGATAGTTTTCCAGGCGAATATGTGCCCACAGTGTAAGTATATAAATGTAATTCCCAATGCTTAAATTTTACTGAATTATTTCTTTAACAGCAAGAAATACTATATTTCTAGATTTGACAATTATTCTGCGCCAATGGTTGTGGATGGTGTAGCTGTATCTTTGGGACTTTGGGACACGGCTGGACAAGAAGATTATGATAGACTTAGACCTTTAAGTTATCCACAAACTGATGTCTTCCTTATATGCTTCAGTGTTACTAGGTAAATTGTTAACGAATATTTAAGTGTTACAAATTATTGTGATTATTACTTGTGACTCGAGATTCAAATGACATCTTTAGTTTTCTCTTCTTTGTCCAACCCTCTTCCCAGTTTAGCTGGAAAGAGATATTAGATCAAATCAAATGAGATCTTTAGTAACTTAATTTTATAAGATTCATCTATAAAAATATACACATAAAAAGTACAAAGATTTTGGTGGTTAGAAAAAGAATTTCGAAAAATTATGATCTTGAGGCGGGAAACGAAACCCGCGTCCGGTGCTATCCGGGCAGGTGCCTGACCGCTCGGCCACCCGAGAAAATAATTAACTTGCCGAAATTCTTCTAACCTTTACACTTCCCGTTGTAAGCCAACGGTCACATTGTAAGTCATAATTTTTCGAAATTCTTTTTCTAACCACCAAAATCTTTGTACTAATTTTTCTAACATTTATATAATGTTAAAATAAAAATCGAATAACATAAAAAGTATACTTAACTACTTACTTACAATTTTATTTTTTATACAACAATTGCTCTTCCTTTCAGTCCTTCATCATATGAGAATGTTACTTCCAAGTGGTATCCTGAAATCAAGCATCATTGTCCTGATGCACCAATTATATTAGTTGGTATGTATGAAAAGTACTTAATAATACTGTGTGGATAGTCTTTTCCTTATATTATACAAGAACAGAAGTAACAAATATAAGTTTGAACAAAGCAGACTGAGAGGTATATGTATAATGTAAAATTTATTAGGAAATATTAATTTAAGTAGATATTTTATTTATCTATGGGAATTTTAGGGAGGAGGAAGGAGACAACTTATTTTAGGGAGTGATACCTACATTATAATAATGTATTTCACATATTATTTTCAAAAAGAGTTTTTTTTTTTCTATTTTATTTAAAGGACTTTTCAAAAAGAGAGTTATAACACAATTTCTTTTAAGTTTGGCAACAAAATGATTTTATCTTAATGTGACATTTTGTATTTTGGAAGTATTGCATCAGTTTTTCACCTAGGATTTAAGGGCTACATAAGAGTAGGAGTGTATATATAATAGGTTGGGGAAAAAGTTTCTTTTTAAGAAAATTCAAAACATTTTTTAATATAGTTTATTTACATTTAACTAAAGTATGTAGGTACCATTTTGTTCGATAACTTTTTGCCATCTTGTAGGTAGGGACATGATCCCATTGCTATAGAAATTTTGGGACTTCTGGTCAAAATACCGCGACAAGTGGTTTTGGCAGTCCTCTCGTGATGTTAACCTGACACTGCCTAAAGAATTCTGAAGAGACCGAAACAGGTGGAAATCTGAAGGTGCAAGGTCAGGACTATATGGCGGATGCATTAACACCTCCCAGCCAAACTCTCTTAATTTTTGCTGAGTGGCTAAAGATGTGTGAGGTCTAGCGTTATCATGATGAAAAACCACACCCCTTCTGTTGATTAATTCCGGCCGCTTTCTCTCAACTTCTTGCTTTAATCTCATCAGTTGTTTGCAGTAGAGTTCAGAATCGATGGTCCTGCCTGGTGGTAACAGCTCATAATGAATAATGCCCTTCCAATCCCACCACACACACAGCATCACCTTGTTGCGAGTTAACCCGGGTTTCGCCACAGTCTGTGAAGCCTGACCGGCCTTTGACCACGACCTTTTTCGCACGTTCTTGTCGTACGTGATCCACTTTTCATCACCAGTTATCAGCTTCTTCAAAAATGGTTCGGTTTCATTACGTCGTAATAAAGAATCACAAATGAGTACACGGTTCTTTCAGTGAGCTCGTGAGGTACCCAAATGTCGAGCTTTTTTGTGTACCCAGTTTTTTTCAAATGCGCCAAAACTGTTTTGTGGTCAATTCCCAGTTCTTCAGCTACGTCGTAACTACTGACATGCCGATCTTGCTCCACTTTTTCAAAAATGGCATGCATTTTATCTGTAATAGGGCGACCAGAGCGACGTGCATCTTTGACATCAAAATTTCCGGATTGAAAACGCTTAAACCAAATTTGTGCTACTCTCACAAACACTGCACTAGGTCCATAAACATCGCAAATTCTTTTCGCGGCTTGCGTTGCATTTTTACCTTTTTTGTAGTTAAATTTTAAAATGTATCGAATTTCTTCATTAGATTCACTCATCTTGGCGGTACGAAAAACAAATGAAAATCACACATTTTCCTAATTTGAATTTGGAATTATGTTCTTTAAAATTTAAACTTTCAATGATACCAAAACCAGCCAGATACAAATAGTATAGCCAAAGAGATTTTATTACAAGTTTATACATACTATAATGCGAAAAGACTTTTTCCCCAACCTAATATATATTTTATGTTTGTAAATATAGTTGGTAGGAAATTTCTAAATAATATAAATATAGCTATGTTTATGATACATGGCTATAGTCAGTATATTAATTTTCCTAACTTTAATAGCATGTGCTTAGTTTGGCAAGTCTTCTTTTACTTAATCTAGTTTGTTTATTTTCAGGCACTAAAATTGATTTACGAGATGACCGAGAAACATTAAGCCTCCTCTCAGAACAAGGCATGTCCCCATTAAAGAGAGAACAGGGACAAAAATTGGCAAACAAAATTAGGGCTGTTAAATATATGGAATGTTCCGCCTTAACACAACGTGGCCTCAAACAAGTAAGTCTGAATGTTCAATTTACATGGAGAAGGGGATTTTGTCATATCCATGGTGATTTTAAATGTAAACCTAATATGGGGAGCTCAATGGAGCAATGGCTAGCATTTTTTTTAATTTTTTTTTTTATTAACCTATAAGATCCCACTGCTGGGCAAAGGCCTCCCCCGCAGCCCTCCATCTCGAGCGATCCCGAGCCAATCCCAATGGCCAGCATGCTCAACCTAAAAGTATGGTGACCAAGACTGATCATTGGATAGGTGACAAAATTATCTCAGCACAAAATATAGCATCTCAGGTTACTCCGTGTTTTGGACTGAATGTTAAGCTATGAGTGCCAGCTACTTCAAGGGGTTGTTCACTCACCTGTCATCTGAGCCACCATGGTGGGTTATGATTCTTCTTCTATGGTTATATAATGTAATCTTTCATAATTTCTATGTTACAGGTATTTGATGAAGCTGTGAGAGCAGTCTTGCGACCAGAACCTCAAAAGAGGCACCAGAGAAAATGTTTGATCATGTAAATATTATAAACTCCATGACAAAACTATTGACATTAAAAGATGCAGGAATCTCAAATTAACAGTAATAATGTGTTTCTATACCAAAATAATTAATACTCTTTTCAAAATGGTACTATGCAAATAACTTCTACACAGTCAAAATTCATACTTACACATGTGCCATAAATAGTTGATTTTCTGCATTGTGATATATTGTATAAATAATTTCAAAACCATCACAAAATATTGTTTTAGTTATAAACCTGTTTATTTATAATGCAAATAGAAATGCCAAAGATTTACATGTAGATGATAAGTAACATATATATTTATAAAATGACATGGTTAGAAACAAATTGTTACTGTTTTAGTACTCTTATGAAACTAATGTTATTTTTATACAGATAACTAAACCTCGAAGTTTTGAGATAATATATTCTTATTCGACTTGTTAAATAAGGACTGAAAGTAGAAGCTAGAGGGTATTATTAGCATACTCCAATTAATCTCTTAATACCTATATTAGTTCAAAAAAGTGGTAAGCATTTATTGATATTAATTGACTAAATATTTGTTACAGCATTTTATTTAGATTAAGTCTATGCTTGTAAATGAAGTAGGGTATATAATTATATGCTTAGTGATTTTTTTACAAATTAAGCCGAATATTTGTAAATGGCAATAATAAATAGTAATCTGATTTGTATTTATGGTACACCAAAGTGGGTGATGCATTGACACTGAATAAGTATGTACTACTCCCACATACAGTAACATGATTTTGTCAGAATAACTTTTATTTATGGTTGCGGAATACATTATAATAGTTATTGGCAGCTTAAGTTAGCTAGTATTAAAATATAACCAGAGGACTGTTTCAAAATATTACTTACTTAAAAAAGTTTTCTGTAAAAAAGTTAGTGCATTTAACCTTAAAGCGACTTAGTATGTCGAACTATTTTTGTATGTTCATAACTATTTCAGACCTACATTGTATGAGCTGCGTTAGCGTTGTTGGTTTTATTAAGATGGTATAAATCTGAAATCCCTCTAATTAATTAATTAAAGTATTATTACAACATGTCTTTTTGTCTTTCAAGTATAATTAGTTATTTAGGTAAAAGTATTCGTATTGTCCATTTTAATGTTTTTAAGTGGATATTTTTAATGTCTGCACATAAAACCTTTGCTACAAGTTAATGACGTTATTGCAATTGGCATCACTTGGAGGCCGCATCTACGAAATTTTACCTGTAATAATATCTAAAATTTCCAAAAACTCTTTGACGTAAATTACAGTTTGATAATTAATAAACATAGTCATAATATTTTCATGATATACCCACATGATAGCTCGCTTCGATAACAATGAAAAGAGATAATGACAGCTAAATTTAAAGAGCTGCCTAGTCCGGCCTATTCAAGTCTCACAGACTAGAAGGAGGTATGCAGAGTAATATGAACATAAGACTAATATTACCTTCTTGGGATAGGCTAATGCCTTTTTTCTGCCTTCTTCATATAGAGTGAGTTGGAAATATCTAGTTTGACTTATTTTCTTAGGCTCATGCCACATCTTGGTGGAGCGTTTATCACGTAGTACCTAGGTGTCTAGCCAAAAGATTGTTTAATTTGTGATTGTTTAAAGTGGCATTGGAGAATGATCATTAGCTTCGGGAGAATATTATAATATATATAAGAATATTGTGTGAATATTGTATGTCTTTAGGCAAAGAAAGGGGACTCTTGAAACAAAGCAAACTCCCAAACTTAAATGATGCACGATATATTTTGCATTTAATTTTCTAAGTATGTTTTATATGATTTTTCGCCAGGTGCTGTATGTATTTATAAAATTTAAAGAAACGTGTCCTAAAGACTTGCTACAGTTCTTGTACAGCTATGAAAGTTTATCAACACTGGTTTTTGATATAATTGTAGTTCAATAACTTTCATAGCATTAATTTGTAATTTTTCTCTTGCTATTATCACTCATGCATGTTGGTATAGAGATGGCCGTAAAGTTTACTAAGCACATCTATACAGTAAGCAATGTAAATGTATAATGTCAAGACCGCATCAGTCAGCGAGAGAGAAGCTATAATAATAGCAGTTTTCACACAACGATTTTAATTAACGGCCGTTCAAATAAATATGCTGGCGTCGTATGTATTGTACAAATGGTTTTGCATTTTAAATTTTCAACTACTAACTTTATTTGATACTCGTAAAGTCCATTATCGGTTGCTCTAACAGCCATTTAAAGTAGGTACCATATTGTGTTGTATTAAAAAGTATTTAGTTATTCTAAAATATTCCTGTCGTTGTGTTGGCTAATAAAATGATGTGCCTAAAATTAGTAATATTTCTGACAGATACACAGGTGTGAAATTGTTAGCACATGCAGATTTAGAGGGGTGTATCCCCACTATTTCCATGGAAATATTATATGATAGTAATCGTAGGTAACTCATGCTATTTTTAACTTGGATGCCGTTCATGACATAGTGGGGTGGACAATCCTAGCATATCTGTCAAAAAAAATGTCTTAAGAAATAGTGAAATACCCCCATCTCAAGTGTACATTATTTATTGCCAATGTGATACATTTTGGGATTGGATGTGTTGATATTTTACAGTCATGTTGCTATAATTTGTTTGGAGATATTTTATAGGTTTACTTTTGATTTATTATGTAAGTTCGTATGAAGCTTCAATAATTGTATGTATAACAATTTATTTATATAAGAGAATGCGCAATTAATAATGAATCTTGTGTAATAAATACTGCACTCCATAAATTATTGAATTTCAAAAACTGGTTTCATTTTCATGATTTATTTATTTTATATAGGAAAAAAGTACATATTTGCACAAGTAATTTATTTCATTTAACATGTTTACATGTCATTTAAATAATAATTTTAAACATTGAACATTGTTTTGATAGGTCTAACCTGGGTACATAAATTAATATTAAAATGCATATGTTATACAAGAAATAATAGCACACAACTGTAATTAGGTGTTACATTTCCTATTGTCATTAATAGATAATATATTTTTAGGTGATTTTACAAAGATTTCAATATTTTGTGTGATGACTAGAAAACGATTTCTTACTAAAAAAAAGATTACTCAATTATAATACATAATGCATTGAAATAAGTAATAGGCTTTTTTCCCTCTAAGTCATCATCAAGCAAAATTTTTAAGCAAACCATATTGATAATCTAGTACTAGTTCACCTCTGCCTACCCCTTCGGGGATATAGGCGTGATTTATGTATGTATATTGATATATTACCATTGAAATTTTTGGCTTACCATGCATCCATTTTTTTATAGTCAGAGGGCGCAATCTCATCTGTAAGATCATTTGGAAGATAATTTTCCCTGTTTACATACATGCCTTTCGATGGAACAAAAATGCTAGTTTCGCTTTAAATATGTATATAATTTATTTTCTATTGTTAATCAAACTATGCGCACCGTTATGAAAATCAAACCGGAAGACTGCATTGGTCTATGCATATTCTATATCAAATTTGTTAATGTCTTACAAATTTAACAACGTAATATAAAACAATATGGCATCGATTACTCGATTACAGCTAAGCTATAGTTTTGTTACTTATACCAGATGATTTTCTAGTGACTACACCTAAGTAAAAACAATGCAGGGTAATTTTACAAAATAATATAGATAAAAATAAATTGATAAACATTGTGACCACAGTGTATAGCAAACTATCACATTTCTAACTGCTGATATCTTTATTTCACATAAAATACCGTTTTTTTTTAACCCGGACACGTCCAATTAAAACAATAATTAAACTATCAATAAGACAGTTTATTTACAATGACTACCAACAAAGTATTCAAAAACCGTTACATAGAAACGTAACATGGGCTAATTAAAATTGTTACTGAGGCTTGCGAAAAAAAATAACGCTAACAACATAAACTACTGGTTCTATACTGTGGTATCGTCCTCAAATTACTCGAGTACCATTCAATTTATCAAGGGAAATCTCATTGTATTTGTGCAGCCGTCTTCGTAGTGGGTAGTAGGTATCTACCTATGGAAATATTTACTAGTTCCTGCTCGACAAGGAGTTAACTAAAGCATTCCCATTAATGACAGCAGTTCTTAAGGCTACTTTAGATAGGTCTGTACCTATCTAAAGTAGATGGAGTGGAGAGACCCTTTGAATTAGGTCGCCGTTAGAGTGAAGATAGCCTGGGAATAGGTATACAGGAAGTATAAGTACTTATTATATTACCAAGGTTGGCTGAAAGAGATTGCTTATAGCAATAAGACCGCCTATTGTTCATGTATGTCCATTTTTATTTCTGTTACTGTGTGTGTATACAATAAAAAAAATTGTTGCATTTGTAATAAGAGCGAATAAACTATGAAAATCATTTTTATAAATATACTCGCGCACATTGACGATACAAATTAAAAAACTTAAATAGCAAGCTATTTATGCTCTTATTATGCAGGGTGTTTCAATGGTCTACCATGCTGGCCTGGGAGCGAAAAAATACCGTAGAATATTCCAGCCCAGAGTCTCGACTCAGCCCATAGGTGTCGTGAAACTCGATCGACAAAATTAAATGGAGATTGCTTAGTGTAGTAATGGTGGAGGGCCAACCACCAACAACAGCATACCCAAAGAGGGTTGGCGTCAGGCAGGCGTTCGACTGTAAAACCTAAGCCAAAACCTTGACCAGTATGGATTGGAATGTCATTCCAATCACTCTCCGTTCATCGGTCTCTTGAAATGGTCCTTTCCGTCCCTTTCTACACAATCATTCATCACTAGCAAGCACCTTTACGGTGTGATGGATGATATGAACCAACTGGAAGTGCATGGCTTGATGACGTCTGACCGATATGAATGGAAGAGGAAACATACTGCGTCGACCCCAGATAGACTGGGAACAGGGCAGGGAGAAGAAGAAGCCGTTAACAATAATATAAATAATTCATCAAAGCTAAAAATAATGTCAACCCTGATAAGCTGTGTGTGTAGCTTGAGACGGATTGTGTGAATGTACTATAAGAAATGTGCACAATCGAATATATCCACTGACCTAACACGAAATATACTCTGAATAACATGTTGCAATGCAATTAGAACATAAGTCTAAAACTAACTCTTAGAATAATTATAAAAATATCAACTAATTACAGAAAGAATTACTTTAAAACATAATATTTCATATTAAACCCAGTTTTGTTTTTTATTTAATCTTTGTGCTCTAGTAGAATTTGTTTAAAAAGTTAGTATAAATTGAGAGGAACCCTTAAACGTGGTTTAATACGGCACATTATATTCAACTTCTATATTATAACATCAGTATGTGTACCTACAATTATCAAATGCATCTCAATAGTAGTATAGTATATTATATTAGTCAACATCGCAGACTAAACTATAAAATACCAGAACTGCTCAGGTATATACTGAAATCAAAAGACAGTTACAAATTTTCATTCTTACAACATCATGTTTGGGTATATTATTATAAATGCTGTAATATTACTGTATACTGTAAACTACATTTATTCAACAACACAGATGACTTCAGACCTAGTAATGATGTTGTAGTTTCCTTATTAATATTCCTTACGTTCACAGTTTCACACCACAGTTAGTTCAAAGAGCCATTTAACAATTATAAGCAGTAGCAGAGTAAATATTGTGATTGTTCTTAATAAATGAAAAAAGGTTTTGTAAAACCTGAGCAGTTACTTTAACATTGTGAAATAATTATAATAATAAATGTGTATGTAATATTATTTTTTAATAACAATACTATTTTCTATTTGTACAAATGGTTATTAAATTTTTCTGTTTATGAATAACTTGATTTGGGTTTAAATAAGTTCCGTACAAATTTTGTGCATAATATGTTTATATTATATACAATATTTAATATGTCTATCTACTAACACTAACAGATATATTTTTGTTTTATTTTTTTTTTTATTTTTAGTATACAATTATTTTATAAAATAGAAGTGTCTTAAAATATACAACATAATGAATCATTTCTTATGTAGCACACAAAAAATTTATAATATAACAAATTACATTTTTTTTATATGAGAATTATTATACTATAAATAAAATGTCATTCATTACATGATATAGCATTGAGAATCACATAGATTACAACTCCTAAAAATTATTACACAAATAGCAATTTAATAATTAAATAATTCTACACATAAAATAGACATATCTTAATTTATGCCAGAGTATAATATTCTCTGAAGAAGCTTTAGGTTAGCATACCTAAGTGCCTTCAGCACTTGGTAAAATATCTTCCTGATATCACATAGCTCTGTAAGGACCTTGGGACTTTAAGTATTGAATCACCAAAGATGGTCCAGATGAAACAACTTCAGGTGGAATAGCAGTCAGTGGACAATTTTCTATACTCATTATCTGTAGACTGACACACAATGCCAATTCAAAAGGCAAATTGCATAAATTTGGATTATCGTTCAAATACAATGATTCCAAATTCTCCAGGGTGCCAATTTCCTCGGGCACATACTGCAAATTATTCTCACCAATGCTAAGGAATGTCAAATTGGTCAAATGACCTATAGACCTTGGCAATGATGTCAACTGATTAGATTGGACAATTAGTTTTTGTAAATCATGCAGGAAGCCTATTTCATTTGGCAAAATTTCTAATTTGTTCTCCTCCAGGTCCAGTACCCTCAATTTTCTCAGGCTACCAATATTAGGAGGGATCCTTTTCAATAAGTTGTTGGATAAAATCAATACTTCCAAATTCTGCAAGCACTGTACATCATCTGGCAGTTTGGCCAACTGATTAGTGCCCAAGTTTAGTTCAACCATGTTACTCCAAGTTCCTATATCAAGTGGTAAAGAAGTGAGCAAATTCTCTTTCATATTCAATTTAGTCAAACTTTTTGCTCTAGAAAATATACCATACGGTATTTTGTCAATTTGGTTATGTTCCAAGTTTATAGAAAATGCATTAGTAAATTGAGCAGGGCCACCAGATGGGTAACTCGAAAACGAATTCCTGGATAAAGTAATACTTGTGAGCTCATTTAAACTGGCCAGTAAGCCATCTGGAAGATGCGATATTGAATTTCCTTCCACATTAAATTCATCCATATGTTTACAATTGCTCAGGCTTGACGGAATAGCAGTCAATCTATTATATCTTAGCCCTAAACGAGTCAATGCTTGCAGGTTACCAATAGTTTCTGGTATATCCAATAAATCATTATGTTGCAAGTCCAATGTAGACAGATTAACACAATATCCAATTTCTTGTGGTAAATGCTCCAAATGATTGTGAGACACATCAAAGGTAACCAGGTTAATTAAATTTCCAATGCCTGATGATAATTCCTTGATTTTATTTTCTCTTAAGCTAAGCATTGTAAGATTTGTTAAGTTAGCAATGCCATCTCCAACTACCCTGATCCTGTTAAATCTCAAGAACAATGTTGTTAGGGAAGTGAGTTTGTACACTACTTCAGGAATGTCACTCAACTTGTTGTGTCTCAAGTCCAACACTTTTAGGCATCTTAAGTTGGAGAGTGAATCGGGTAAGCTTGTTAGCGAATTTTCATTCAATGCTAATGTTTGTAGGTTTGTCAGGCAGCCAAATTCTGCAGGAAGTGCGACTAACTTGTTACCATACAAATAAAATTCTAGTAGATGAGTCAAATCCCTGACATTTGGCGGTAAGGAAGTGATCGAAGACTTGCTGAGATCGAGCCTCTTGACACCTTCTTCGCGGCATCTAACAAATTCTTTGACAACATCAAGATCAGCTTGTATTGGTTTGTTTTTCTTTGCTGTGGGTTTAGGTTTATTGGATTCCGGATGTTTAACTGTAACAACTTTAGGACGTGCCCCTTCTGCATTGGTAAGGGATGCAGTGGATAACTTTTTCTCCCTCATCCCGTGATACTTTTCTCTAGGACTAACAGTGCCGATAGAATCTAAAGCTTCAGAGTTTTCTCTTGAAGAGTTGTCTAAATTCATACCGTAACACCTAATAAATCCCGTCTGGTTACCAATTATTTCTTTTGTGTCCCAAATTATTTACTAAAACACTCTTGACATGGTTTTGTCATCTCATGACAGAATAAATCAATACCAATTTTAGATAGGAATTCAAAATCACGGGTTCGGATGAGAATTGTAGGTTTCTTAGCACTTTGGACTGAACCACTCTATTTGTAATCTAATCTTGATAATTTTAGCGACGAAGTACTGTGATAAAAGGGGAAATAACAAAATTTTTAATGAATTCCTATCCTACTCCACAGCCACAGACCGTCCACCCAACACATACACACTACAGACTAACTATAATATATTATCTTCACAGTTCACTGCAAAGAGTATATAATACACTACGCTTAGTTCACTGTTCCGTTCCTTTTTTTTATTCTCCCTATATTTTAGGGAAGGCAAAGAGTCTACCCCATACAGCCATGTCCTTAGTGTGAAATGTATGAATGAAATGAATTTACGTTAAAATATGGGTGTCACATATTTTAACGCATCTAGGGAGTGCTTGGCGCGAGTCAAATGGTAACAGAGTTGATGACGGTGACCGATGAAGTGGTGAAAACCACTATAAAATTCTCAACGTCAAACATGGCACAAAACTTTTATTTCAATGATTCTTCATAATTGAACATCAACACGGATCCATAAGCATCAAAATAACACCACTTTTACTACACTCTGAAACAATTTTTGAATGATCCCGCCAAGCACCCCTGTTCCGTTCCCTTCCTTCTTGCTTCATTCATTCTTTTTAATCATTGGGATTAAAACTTTCATCAATATTAATATAATTAATACCTAAACAGCGAAATATTATTAATATACGTAGCTGCTAGCGGTACAAAGGAAAGTGCGAGGCAGAGTATTGACAGTTGACGGACGCACCACGCAGTAGCACGGGACGTGGACAAAATCTCTCTCCACCACTTGACAGTGTCTTGTCTCGGGATTTACTGGGAGTAAGAGCGAGAGAAAAATATTTTCTTTTCCCCAAGCAGATTTTGTATACGTCTCGTGCTACGGTATTATATGGGCACATCTCACTTTACACTACCGTGTGCATTCACACAAATGCAAAGCTCATCTTATACCAAAAGAACTATACTAAGCCGTTGCTACTTCATAGAGAGAAAAAAATAAAAAAGAAGAGTGTTCGGCGCGTTTCGTGGTGTCAGTCAGATTTATTTTCACTAACTCAAAAATTGTTACAGAGTGGATTTTGTGCAGTGAAAGAGGTGTTATTTTGATGCACAAGCATCCGTGTTGATGTGCAATTCGGCAGAATCATTGAAAATAAGTTTGTGATGGTGTTTGATGTTGTGGTGAAAACCACGTAAAAAGTGGTTTTGCTCACTTCATCAGTCACCATCATGAACTCTGTTACCATTCAATTCGCGCCAAGCACTTCCTAGATGCGTTAAAATGTGTGACACCCATATTTTAACGTAATATTCATTTTATTCATAATTTCATCCACTCATTATTTCATAAAACTACAGATAAAAAATACACTAAAGACTTGGCTGTATGGGCTAGACCCTTTGCCTTCCCTAAAATATAGGGAGAATTTAAAACTAAACTAAAAAATATATATATATATTATGACAGTAAGCAGCATTTGGACCATAGAGGACAATAATACTACGTAAACGTAGTGTATTATATACTCTTTGATACTACGGATAATTTGGACATTTTTTTCAAAGAGTATATAATACACTACGTTTAAGAGTCGGGACTTCAAACAAGCTTTTTGACAATTTTGACTCGCAGTTTAGGCTAAGATCTCGTACCAACCAACAGAGACAGATAAAAAAGTAATGCCAACATACTACAAAAGCAAACTAAGGATGTGGTGTACGCTACAGAATGTGTCGATATCGATAAAAACGAATGGGTACCCCCCCCCTGCCTTGCAGACAGGTTTTTTAATCCTACAAAAGCAAAATAAAAAGCTCTCATCGTTTGAAAATATTGAGTATTATTCAATTACGTGTAATTATTTAATACAATTTATTTAACAACAAAAAATAAAAGTTATGTTTACAATGTGGAAATTAAATTGTTGGTAATTTTCTGATCTCTTATTCTAGGCGGAGTCTTCAGATGTTAGCTGATCGATCAACACACGTTTTTGCAATGTTGTGTAAGCAAGTAAGCAGGACATTTAGATCTGAAATAATAAATAGATTAAATTAGTATATATATCGTTTGAGTTTACGCTGGTCATCATCAATTCAATTTATTGTTCACCACTTACCATAGCGGACTATGTGTAACGCGCCCGAAGGTCTGGTTCTGCCCAATCAATGAAATTTGGTTCTGAAATAAACCACTCATTAGCTTCAGGAATTGAGCTATCAAACCATATCGGAAAGATAGGTTATGTAACTTACCAATAGAGGCGCTTATGCGGTTGCAGGCAACGATCACACCCGACGGGCATCGTGTAGCAAGGCGGCAGTCACGCTGTCTTCTTCTAGTGCCTCTTCAATTCGGAAGATAAGCCGTCAGCTTTTTATATTCATCTCTGTCAGTCGCAAACCGAAACAGCTTTTCAACGGGGTTAATGCCGATCCACTCTCATATGCTTTGCAGCCATGACTCTCATCGCCTTTCAACAAGTCACGCTGTGATCTGAAAAATAAGTGGAGTTGAACACAGAAGAAATTTTGATGATGATAATGAGAGATGAACACATGCGAATAATTCTGCGCAATGTTCTGCATTATATTAAAACTCATACAACAAACTTTGTTGTTAATGATGTTAGCTATCTAGTCATGTGAGGTTTTTGTTGTTTTATAAATAACCCTATATATGATATACTATATTATAATATATTGCAATAGACAATATTTATATGTATTAAACTAATGAAACATCTCAAGTACATTTGATACTCAAATTTACGAAAATAGATTTTTTATCGATAATTTTGTAAGTAGTAAGGACATCGCTACGGCGCATATGATTTTTGATATAAGTGACCAAAACTTATTTCTAATTACTTAGCGTTTATATAATAACATGGAAAACTACTTACCGCTTCTCATCTAGTGGGAATTGGCCATGAAAACCCACTTTGGGTTTAATTTCCTACCAGATTTTAGTCAACATATTTCACACCTTTTATAAAACATTTCGCTGTTATGCACATAAATAAATGACACAAACTAGTAGATATACACTAATGATAAGTCACTGAAGACAATAAATAGGCACAAGATGGAAAACTAAACTAAAACAACGCTATAATTTATATTTTCAAAACGGCATAGTGACATAATGACATTAGTGACACACTCCGGCAGCGCGAGACAAGGAAGGTTAGATCGGAAGTAAGAGACAAAACAAGTCGCCATTAAAAATTGCCTAAACTCCATACATTTTTTCTGTAGTATGGGAGTTTCGCCAGGCTGATTTTTTTTACTACTGGATTCTGGATTCAGAATTTCAGAAATTTATTTTGTTTATTCGAAATAATTCGAATTAATAATTGCGACGAAGTAAATAAAGTTTATCAAAATGGATAAAAGCAAGGAAAAAGAAGAGCAAAGTATCATGGATAAATCCATGAGATCAGTCTTTGGTAAAATAATTTGCATCTATTGATGTTTAAATCGCAGGTTATAGGTAATCATGGTAATATTGTACTAATTTTCCGATAATTTTTCAGTGGGAAACATACCATACGAAGCGACTGAAGAAAAATTGAAAGACATATTTAGTGAAGTGGGACCAGTTCTCTCATTTAAATTGGTATTTGATAGAGAGACCGGTAAACCTAAAGGTTATGGTTTCTGTGAATACAAGGATCAGGAGACTGCTCTCAGTGCGATGCGGAATTTGAATGGTTATGAAATCGGTGGACGCTCTCTTAGAGTTGATAATGCTTGTACTGAAAAATCAAGAATGGAAATGCAAGCTCTGATGCAAGGACCCCAAGTAATATTTTATTGTAAATAATGTAGCTGCATGGCATTCTTTTGATGAGTTATTGTTTGCCAAGTTAATGTAGCTTGTCTAGGTGGTTCAGGTTCAGACACACATATAATTAAAGGAATATTTGGAGTTAATAATCTCTACAAAATTTAATAATTTTAAACTTGAACTTTCTATAAACATTAAAACTGTATAATTCAGATTATTAGAATGAATTTGTCAGTGTAGGTGTTCAATGTGCAGACACCACAATAAGTTTTTTTTGGAGATACTTTTTAGCTCAACAGGGCAGTATGTACTACAAGCAACAGTTTTATTTGAGCTCCTTTCTTAATAAAAATGTTTCCAATATATAAATATACTATTAAATATTTGCTATGTATCTTACCCACTTACTCAATGTGAATTTGGGTTGAGATTTGTGCACCATACTGGAATACTCTTGCATGACTAAATGTATATTAATCTTCAGGTGGAAAATCCTTATGGAGATCCGGTTGACCCTGATAAGGCACCAGAAGCTATTAGCAAAGCGGTTGCTACTCTGCCTCCTGAACAGATGTTTGAGCTAATGAAGCAGATGAAGCTCTGCATTCAGGTATAATTAAAAAAAAATTTGACTGTTCTCTTGTTGGCCATCAAAATTTGCATGCTAGAAGCAAATCTCAGTATTTGCAGGATCAATCCTATTCAGTATTAATATTATCTGTGTAAGGCAATATCATAAATAATTGGAATGGGAAAAATAAAAATAAATGCTATGCACATTTATTATTTTACCCGGCGTCCGGCGTTCATACTGTAAACACGTACGTCAACGTCCTCCGCAAATATAAACAAATATCAGTGCAAACAGTGAAAATTTGTGGTGTCTTGATGCAAAACCAATAAAGTGCAATAGTAAAAAACATCATTTTGCAATAATCACAGTGTTAAACATAAAAATAATAGAAAAAACTGCTATAAAAACACGAACATTTTATCTACCTACCCACACAATCATAATATTGCAAATCACACGTAGTGTCACATATGTCAAGTTCATTTAGACATTAGGGTGGCGGACATTAAAAATTTAATTACCACTGTACCAGTATTGCCAGAACAAAAGTAATAATACCCTGAAGAATGGATAAAAGCATGGAGTTCTTGTTATCCAAACTGGACGAAAAACTAAACCAACAAACAAAAACCATAACATCGGTAGTCACAAAAAATGTTATGGAGGCAATAGATGAGAGATTGAAAATAATAACGGAGGAGAATATCAAGCTCAAGGCCAAAATTTCTACATTGGAGCAAAAACTCAACCTAATAGAACTAGAAAAAAGGAAATATAACCTGGTCTTTTTTGGAACTGAGGAGTCTGGTAAACCAGAAGCAGAGATGGTAGACTACATAAAGGACATAATAATAGAAACAGGAACACACATAGATAGTCATGAAATCAAAAACATATACAGAATCGGCAAAAACAACAAAAACAGTCACCCCGTCGTGGTCACTATAGCATCTTTATGGAAAAAGCATATGATATTGAAAAATAAGGTCAAGCTCCCATGTATGAATGTCAAAGAGGATTACACAAAGGAAGTGCTAGAAAAGAGGAAGCAGCTACAACCACAACTACAAGAGGAAAGGAAGAAAGGAAATGTTGTGTATTCAATGAGTATTGTAGGTGTTCATATTATTGTTAGTTATAAATGTTAATGTGGGTAATCATGAAATAAATCAGTTTTGCTTTGATCTCGAATTGGCGTGTATCTTTTATTGGCGACTGCGGAAAATTCGTGTTTTTGTGTTCAAAATGGCGAGTAATTTTTCGAATGTAGTGTTTCCGGGACATTTTGATCCAAAAACTGATAAGTGGTGCGATTACAAGGAACAACTTTTATGTGCGCTGGACGCGGCCGGTGTAGGTGCATCGGACACTGATAAGGCGCGATCTTTGTTTTTATCTCAGTGCGGCAAAGACACATATGCATTAATTGCGTCATTGTTAGTGCCGAAAAGACCTACTGAAGTAGATTTCAAGGATATATTGAGTGTTTTGGACAAATTTTATCAACCGGAAATTAACGAAATTTTACAATCTGGCAAATTTCATAAACGAACACAGTTACAAAATGAAAGCGTGCAAGAATATGTGGCGGCAATAAGTTTATTAGGAGCCAAGTGTAATTTTTTGGATTTGAAACGTCAGTTGAGAGACCGGTTAGTGCTAGGGGTGCGTGATGATCGCTTGCGGCGCGAACTTTTGAAGACAAAAGATCTTACTTATGAGGTCGCGTTACAGTTGTGTCTTAATTATCAAGCGACCTTCCCTGATCTGTACCCTGAGACCAGCACTTCAAAGCAAACTCCTTTCTGTATCAATGAACCGATGGAAATTGATAAGATTAAATCAAACGAATGTCGGCATTGTGCACGGGTTCATAAGGCGGGCGAACGTTGTACCTTTGTGAAAGCACGGTGCTTCTATTGTAAGAGGTACGGCCATATTGCAGCGGCCTGTGAAAGGAAAGCTAAATTGCATCAAGTGGAGGAAAAGGATGAGGAGACATTTACAGCGCTGGAGAAAATGATGGGAGTGTATAATTGCTCTGGAAATTATCGCCCACCTATAACGGTCGTTGTGAAGATAGATGGCGCCACAGTGACAATGGAAGTAGACACGGGAGCATCGCGAACCATCATACCGGAGAATATTTTCAAGAAGCTGTGGGCGACACCTCCTCTATTGCGATCTACAAACATTAAGTTGGTGACATGGACTCGCGATCAGCTGAAAGTATTAGGGGTAGTTGATGTTAGGGTTGTGTTAGGGGATAAGGACTGTCAATGTGAATTGTTAGTGGTATCTGGCGATGGCCCGAGTCTGTTAGGGCGTAATTGGTTTCATACGTTAGGCCTTGAGGTCACAGGCGTGGGTTGGACAGAAGAGAAAATTGTGGCTTTAACCAATCAATATCCTGATTTATTTCAAGAGGGACTTGGGGAGTATAAAGGCCCGGAGGTATCTTTACATCTTCGCCCTGACGCGATACCGAGGTTTCTGAAAGCGCGGCCTGTGCCGTTCCCTCTAAAAAAACAGCTACAGGAGGAACTGAACCGATTGATCGAAACAGGAGTTTTAACACCTGTTAGATATTCTGAATGGGCGACACCGTTACGAATTGTAAAGAAAGATGACGGTTCATTGAGAGTTTGTGGTGATTATCGTTCTACGGTCAATACCGCTATTCAAGTTGACACCTACCCTTTACCTACTTCGACTGAGGCTTTTGTGAAGCTAAGTGGAGGCCGAGTGTTCAGTAAGATTGATCTCAAAAACGCCTACACACAAGTGAAAGTGGATGAAGACACTTCGAAGCTATTAACCCTTAACACACCAATGGGTTTGATGAAAGTTAACCGTCTAGCGTTTGGTGTTAATGCAGCACCTAGTATTTTCCAACGCATCATGTCCACAGCGCTCTCTGAGATCGACGGCGTGGCCTGTCTGTTAGATGACATTGCAGTGGCGGGTAAAACAGAAGCTGAACACAACCAAACATTATCCAGAGTGATGCGCAAGCTGCAAGAGCTTGGGTTGCGATTGAATCTAAAAAAGTCTGTTTTTGCGGTTAATCAAATTACCTTTTTAGGACACACGATTGACGCTGAAGGACTTCATCCATCAAGAGAGAAGGTTAAAGAGATTCTCGAGAAGCCGGCACCAAGAAAGAAACAATGCCTTAGAGCTTTTCTCGGTTTATACAACTTTTACGAAAAGTTCTTGCCTAATAAGGCGACTATTCTGGAACCTTTATATAGACTACTGGAGTCGAAGAGAGCGTGGTACTGGGGCGAAAAGGAGGAAACAGCATTTGTTGAGGCTAAACGCTTGCTTTCATCAGATCTTACTCTAGTGGGATACGAGCTAGACCGAGAATTGCGTTTGATATGTGATTCTTCAGAATACGGATTGGGAGCAGTCCTTGTACATGTGATGGACGATGGGGTGGAAAAGCCGATAATGATGGCTTCTCGTACGATGCAAGGCCATGAACGACGTTACGGCCAGATTGATAAGGAGGCTTTGGCCATTATGTTCGGATTAGTGAAATTCCACGAATTCTTACTGGGTCGTAAATTTTGTATAATTACAGACCATAAACCCTTAGTGGGTCTACTTAATCCTGCCAAACCTATTCCAGACCAAATTTCTCCAAGAATGCTACGTTGGTCATTAAAACTGGCTTGTTATGATTACACTATACAATATAGACCGGGAAGATCTATCGGTAATGCTGATGCGCTCAGTAGATGGACGGCTTTAGAAAGTGGGGCTAATTTAGACGTTGTAAGAGAGGTATTGTTATTAGATGAACAGCCTGCTGGTTGGTCCGTGACCGCAGATCACATTGCTAAAGAGACCAGGAAAGACCTAGTGCTACAGAAGGTTATGTTTCACGTACTCCATGGATGGCCAAACAAAAACCAGGAACCGTCGATGCAAGCATTCTGGACACGTAGAGAGGCTCTTTCACTTAGTAGCGGATGTTTACTATGGTGTAACAGGGTCATTGTACCTTCGTCTCTTCAAGAGAAGGTATTGAATTTATTACATGCTCCACATGCGGGAATTGTCCAGACAAAAGCTTATGCTAGAGGGTATGTTTGGTGGGTAAACATGGACCAACAGATCGAGGAAACAGTAGCCCAGTGTGAACAATGCCAAGTAGTGCGAAACAATCCTCCCCGAAATCCACAAACGTGGATTGCTTCTGAAAAACCTTGGAGTCGTGTGCATATAGATTTCGCAGGGCCCTTTCAAGGCAAAACATTCTTTCTATTGATGGATAGTCACTCGAAGTGGTTGGAAGCCGAAATAGTAAATTCTATGGCTAGTGCAAACGTTATTACAATTTTAAGGAAAATTTTTGCATCTCAGGGTTTGCCCGAGATTTTGGTTTCCGATAACGGTACGAGTTTTTGTTCGGATGAATTTAATACATTCCTTAAGAAGAATGGTATTAAACATTTGTATTCGCCACCTTATCACCCAGCCTCGAATGGACAGATTGAACGGGCGGTTCAATCATTTAAACAAAAACTACGTAAAGTGGCCAACATGGCAGTCCCGTGGTCTGAAAAATTAAGTAAAATTTTATATTATTTTCGTACAGTGCCTAGTTCAGGTACGAATAAATCTCCAGCCGAAATGTTGAATGGTCGGAAATACAGAACAGCAATTTCTGATCTCCATCCTGACTCGTCACCATCACATAGTGAGCAGCAGTTGGAGGCGGTGGCACATTGCCCACCGACGAGGATGTTCGTAGAGGAGCAGCCGGTTCTCGTGCGAATGTACGGGTCTGGAGAGAAGTGGCAGAAAGCCTTTATCGAGAGGGTAGAAGGTTCGAGCACATATTGGGTAAGGACGGAAGATGGTGAATTGCACCGACGACACGCTGACCAGCTTTTGGCACGAACGGTTCGGCAAACAGATTCAAGGCCTGTCGCTGATATCGCGCCTAGAAATGATTCAGATTCCGACATCACAGATCCACCTATTGTTATTCCACCATCTGAATTATGGCCAGAGATTATTGGTATACCAAATTGTAATTAAGCTGATTGTGAAGCACACTAATTAATAATACCAAAAATATGATTGTTATTGTTGATTTCTGTTTAATGCTATATAGGTCTGAATTTTGTTAATGTTATTATGATGGGAAGGTATGTTGTGTATTCAATGAGTATTGTAGGTGTTCATATTATTGTTAGTTATAAATGTTAATGTGGGTAATCATGAAATAAATCAGTTTTGCTTTGATCTCGAATTGGCGTGTATCTTTTAGGAAATATAGCTTTTCTTAAATATGATAAACTTATAGTGAAGAAACCATCTGAAAAAACCAGGGATAAAAGAAAGAGAGAAGAGTCAGGCTCACCCAACTCATCAACCCAAAAGAAAATAAACACTAAAGAAACCTATAAACCATCATTTGCCATGACTACCTCTAGAGAGTATATAAAACCTAATATTCTTAACTATGTTGAACGAGGTAGAACAGCCTCGCTATCTGAAACCTCAAAAAACCAGTAACGACCACCGGCACCCGAAACAAATTCAAAACAAATACCACAACATTATTAAAACCAACCTGTGAAATTAGCACCCCAAGCCGGTTGGTCACCGTGGGGCAAGACGACCACCACCCTTCATCAATTGATAAAATAAATATTAATATAAATAAAAACACTACAAACACCTTCGGCTACGCAAATAAAAGTAATATTATAAAATCACAAAGAGAACAAAGCCTGCAAATATGCACATTCAATGTGAGATCCCTATCAACAAAAGAAAGAACTTTGGAACTAAATAACGCAATAGACAAAATAAAATGGGATATCATAGGTCTCGCAGAAGTTAGAAAGACGGGTTATGCCATTGAAGAACATAAAGAATACATATTTTGTTATATAGGGGAGACACCTGGACTTTACAGCGTAGGCTTCTTAATAAAGAAATCACTAAAGAGCAACATATTAAGTTTTTTGGGAATATCAGAGAGAGTAGCTCTGCTAAAACTAAACTTCAAGGAGGGACCACTATCACTGATTCAAGTATATTCTCCAACTGAGAGTTCAAGTGAAGAAGAAATCACAAAATTCTATAATGAACTAACGAAAGCGCAAGAACTGGCTGATAAAAACAGACTAATCATAGGTGACTTCAATGCTAAAATTGGACAACCAAAACCTCACGAGAATCTTATAATGGGCAAGTATGGTTACGGCATAAGGAACGCCAGAGGTGAACGTCTAATACAATATGCACATGAGAACAAGTTGGCAGTGATGAACACATATTTCAAGAAGAAAAGTTCCAGAAAATGGACATGGATATCACCAGATCGTAAAACAAAGAACGAAATTGACTTTATAATGAGTCCGAACCTAAAATCTATAACAAATGTAGAAGTTCTGAACAAAATAAGCTTCCCTTCTGACCATAGGATTCTAAGATGCTCTATAAAAATTCAAAAACCTAAAATTAGCCGTGGAACATTCCAATCAACGCCCAACAAATTGAAGTCGACAAATGAAAAACAACTATATACAGAACCTACCAAAATTGCAAGAATTTTTAAAAGAAGATAAGACTATACAACATTTTAGTGATAAACTGGAAGAAGCAATCAGGAAAAGTCTGAAAACGAATGAAACAGCAAATATTAAATACAAGGAAAATATCATTTGCGAACACACACAAAATCTGATCTGTAGAAGAACTGAACTTATGTTCACGAAGAACAAGTCCAAGGAAATGAGGGAGGAACTAACGAAATTGTTCAAACAAACGCAACAGATCAATCAAAAGAGACTATGCCAACCATAGAAGAAAAATAATAGAGAAAAACATGTTAACTTACCGAAGTTCAAAAAGAGCTTTTAAAGAACTATCTACGCATAAAAATTGGATACAAGGTTTGAACATTGAAAAGGGCGAAAACAAAGATAGGAAAGGTTTAATCGAATGTGCAACAGCTTTCTATACTTCTCTTTATAAAAAACCAGCACTTGATATGACAAAAGATTGTGAGAATGATAATAGCACTATAACTGAGGAAGGTATTGCAGAAACACCATTACACCCAATAACAGAAAAAGAAATAATGATACAAATTAAACGTCTAAAACCCGAGAAGAGCCCAGGTGAAGATACCATCACAAACGAAGCTCTGAAAGTCGGAGCACCACTCCTGGTTTCACATCTAGCAGAATTGTTCAACTTAGTACTGGAAAAAGAGCAAGTACCATCACAATGGAGTAAATCAAACATAATGTTACTGTATAAAAAAGGGAACCCACTTGACATCAGCAACTACAGGCCTATCAGCTTACTATCAACAATATACAAACTATTTTCATCAATCATTCTGAAAAGAATAGCACCAGACATTGACAGTCATCAGCCAATAGAACAAGCGGGTTTTCGGCCATACTACTCTACCATAGACCACATTCACACGCTTGAACAAATAATAGAGAAATTTAAAGAGTTTAATCAACCACTTTACCTAGCTTTTGTGGACTATTCCAAAGCATTTGACAGCATAGTACACTCATCTATATGGACTGCTCTAATGAATAACACTGTAAACAAAACATATGTATAAAAAACATCTATTCTCAAAGTGTAAGCAGAGTAAAACTTGAAAAACAAGGGGAGGAGTTCACAATTGGAAGAGGAGTGCGGCAGGGAGACCCGATGTCCCCAAAGTTATTCATAGCAGTTCTTGAAGACATATTTAAAAACATTAATTGGAATAATAAGGGCATATGGATATTTAATAATAAATTAACCCACCTAAGATTTGCAGATGACATTGTTCTTTTTAGTAAATCCGCAACAGATTTAGAATCATCACTACAAAGATTAAACTTTGAAAGCAAAAAGATTGGCCTACACATGAACGCATCCAAGACTAAAATTATGTCAAACATACATACATACATACATACATAAATCACGCCTATATCCCAGAAGGGGCAGGCAGAGGTGAACTAGCAAACAGTCAAACTAGCTTATGTCAAACAGTCTGAAGAAAATAATCAAAGTAGAAGGAAAAACTATAGAATATGCAAATGAATATGTATACCTTGGTAAATTGGTGTCATTTGATTCAAATAGCAATGACAACGAAATAGACAGACGAATAGGTACAGCTTGGAAGAAATATTGGGCGCAAAAAGAAATTCTAAAGGGGAACTATAGCCTCAATATCAAAACGACTATAATGGATTCATGCATTCTCCCAAGCTTAACTTATGCTAGCCAGACATGGGTTTACACAGAGAAAGTGAAAAACAAAATTTCATCTTGTCAACATGCAATGGAACGCAGTATACTAAAACTGAGCAAAATACAGAAAATGAGAAACTCAGACATACGCATGAAAACAAAGCTAACAGATGCTCTCAATTTTAGTCTGAAACAGAAATGGAGCTGGGCAGGACACCTATCGAGATACAAAGATAAGAGATGGACTTACCAAACAACTAAATGGCAGGGCCCCACTGGCAAAAGAAACATTGGAAGACAAAAGAAGAGATGGGCCGATGACATAATAAACGCAGCTGGAAAAAATTGGATGGACACAGCCAAGGACAGGGACAGGTGGAAAGCGATGGAGGAGGCTTTTACCCTTAAAGGGGCCACATAACAATAAACAGAAATAAATAATAATAAAAAAAAAATTGTATTGAAAAATTGTAATGTGGAAATAAAGCTATAATAATAATGCACATTTATTAAGTAAGTGACCATGAAGACAATATTAGAATATGTTCTGCTTGTGAGATCTGCTAATACAGCAGACATATACCATAATTACCACATACGTAAAAAATAACCATAATCCGAAAGGGTAGGCAGAAGTTAACACCCACTTTGCGCCAATTAAGCTAGGTCCCATGTAATATTATGGTGTGTTGGCGAGCCTATTGCCATCTATCTGGGAATATATATGTCGTGGCCAAATCGTAGAATTGATCACTTCATGATGTGGCCGACTATTTCATGAAATGGTGGCATTTCATGAAATGGCCAACTAAAACTGACCATATCATGATAATGGTCTGGCCAGATCAATGAATAAACAACGTTTAACGATGTGAACAGCTAAACGCATGGCTATTTCATGATATGGCCAAACATTATTAATCATATTGTTAAATAGTTACTTTAACCACCGTTAGAGGCGCTTTTTTCGATTTGTTTTTGTGATGCATCATGGCGGCGGACAATTAACCTAACAAACATACTATAAGTAATTTTGTAATAGACGATAAAAGGGAATTGAAATGTCGTTACGACACCAAATTACTAGAATTTTACGTTTTAAGTCACTCAAAAAACGAGTGCAACGTTAAAATACTAAACATTAACTACATGAATGATATGGCCAAACGTGGATGGACATATCATCAAACGTTGATGTTTCAACGATATGGTCAGTTTAAGCTGGCCATTTCATGAAATGGTCGGCCACATCATGAAGGGATCAATTCTACGATTTGGCCACGACATATATATTGCTAGGTGACACAAGAGAAATGCTGCTGCCTATTTATTGTATGTGTATTCTGCTCTGCTGTCACCCCATGGTTTCTAATAAGGCATTTTAATTATGATTATAATTTATAAAATTCAATTTCAGAATAATCCAACGGAAGCTAGAAATATGCTTCTTCAAAATCCTCAGCTAGCTTATGCCCTTCTTCAGGCCCAAGTCATCATGCGCATTGTGGATCCAGCTACTGCAGTTGTATGTATCAAAAATTATCTGTTATATTTATTTATAGGCCCCGCAGTGGACCCGCGGTAATCCGCAAACGTTTGTATGTCGGATTATCGAATATGTCGAATTATAGAGTACTGCCTATGATCCTCTATAGTCCGGAAGTTTTTACAAAGCAGTACAGTCTGGCAAATTACAGAACCAATGATAAGATTTTATATGTTATACTCTGAAGTAAGTACAATTCATACTTCATTATGTATAATGTTTTCTTATATTTGCACACTACATTATGTATGTCAAGTTTAGTAAATTAAACAATACAGTATGTAAGGTCTTACTTTTAATATAACATTACGTCATTAAGGGCCTGTTTCACAATCGACAATAAAGTTCGAAGTAGCTTACTTCGCAGTTCAATTGACATTTATTTCATATTACAACTTTCAAATGATCTGCGAAGTAAGCTACTTAGAACTTATTTATCGATTGTGAAACAGACCCTAAAGCTATAGAATTTACAAAAATTACTAAAAAGTATCAAAAATTATAAATAAAAATCATAATATGAATGTCGGATTACAAGGGGGGCCGGATTGCGGGGGGTCCACTGTACGTACATTTTGAGTACCTAATTTTATTTGAAATCAAGTGAAAAATGTTTCTTTTTAAATGTGTTCTTGTTATAACAAAGATAACATTATTCAATTACATTTTGCGAACAACATATTTAAATATTATAGAGTTCATGATGCATTATGAAAGTTTTATATTTTCAAGTTGCATAGTGGGTCAAGCTTTTATAATGTTACTGTTTATTTATTCCAGACCATGTTGCATTCAAACAATTCAGTGCCACCAATTCTGCAACTCGGAGATAAACCCTCTAATGCTTATATGCCAAACAACCCAGCTCAAGGTAATCATTTCTCTCCATAATAATTTTAACAAATATTTCAAATCTTATTGACTCAATATCTTAGCCACTCACTCCAAATACACTCTGTATTTAAAAGAGACTTGGCAGCTGGCATGCTTGGTTTGCCCCTGTGTAATCTAAGCAATGTTTGCTAAGGCCTGTCCTTGCATGGGTGACCAAAAGAGCTATTTTAGGGTAACAGCACTAGCAAGAAAACTAGATTTAACGGACTAGTATAAATAAGCTGGACTTAGATTTTGGTGGTTAGAAAAAGAATTTCGAAAAGTTATGATCTTGAGGCGGGAATCGAACCCGCGTCCGCTGCTATCCGGGCAGGTGCCTGACCGCTCGGCCACCCAAGACACTAATTAACTTGCCGAAATTCTTCTAACCTTTACACTTCACGTTGTAAGCCAACGGGTACCCTCGCAATGTAGAAATAAATTTCAAACATTCCAAAGCAGATATTTTTACAAATACCGTGCGTTCGGTTAATCTTGGGTTTGCTTTATAAACTATTTGATTTTAATTTTAACATTATATAAATGTTAGAAAAATTAGTACAAAGATTTTGGTGGTTAGAAAAACTTTTCGAAATTCTTTTTCTAACCACCAAAATCTTTGTACTAATTTTTCTAACATTTATATAATGTTAAAATTAAAATCAAAGAAGCTAGACTTTTTATTTTATTTATTCCAGGAGACTTTTTGGTCCAATCTTCTTCTTCATCTTTTATTTCCAAAAATTTTTGCATTGACCAAAAAGTCTCCTGGTATACATGGCTCATTTGATAATATAAGGGCGCAACTCAAAATGTACCTTAGAACATTGCATTCAAAACGTTATACATTAGGACTTGTTTTTGGAAGAAAGCCCACTTTTCATTTGCGTCCCTTTTATATTCAAGAAGCGAAATCAGCTGATGTTATGTTTTTTTTTCAGTTCCGCAGCAACCACCTCCGCTGTTGGCTAATCCAGTGCCGCCACCAAACCAGTTCTCAAGTAAGTATAATCTAGCTAGCCACTATAACAACATAAAAAACGTAAATAGTTTTGATAGATCTCTATCGACGAAATGCTAAAAGAAGAAGTTAGATAGTTCAAATTTACACAGATGATCAAATTTTTTTTTGCCGCTATAACAACAAATAAGTTCTAATAAACAGAACAAAATAGGTATTTAAAGGGGCTCCCGTACAAGAAACATATTTTTTTTCCGTTTTTTTTATAGATACAGAACCCTTTCGTACGCGAGTTTGACTCGTACTTTGCTCGTTTTTCTAAGCTAGTCTAACGCTTTTCATCCAAGGCAAGGCGACTAACTGCCGCACTCAGAGACGTCAAATAACTTTAATGAGTATTTAACGTCAAAAATTTTCATTCAAATCTAGACCATAGACCCGGCAAGAATAGCGACTAGTTTAGAATTGTAATTTTTTGACGTTAAGTACTCATTATCGTTATTTGACGTCTCTGAGTGCGGCAGTAAGGGTTAAAAGAGTGATGAGGAATGAACAGCAGCGTTCCTCATATATCACCTAGCAGTGTACTGCGTTTTTCGTGCCCAATAAATGGTAATAGGCTCCCCACCTATTACATGGGACCTATAACACAAATGGCGAAACGTTGGTGCTAACTCACCTCTGCTGCCTACCGCTTCGGGGATATAGCCGTGATTTTATGTATGTATATACGCACGCTAATTAAACCAATACTTCCCTTGTCTCATACTGTGTAGATCGGCCGCCCATGGTGGACGTCGACTTGCGAGGCAGCCGCAATTCCATCCCTGGACTACTTGACCAGGACATGCGGTCGATGCCCATGGTGCCGCATCCGGTGCCACCGCCGCCGCCGCAGCATCAGGACAGGTCAGTTCTCCATCGCTTTACACTGTTAGAGATCATTGGATTTTTTACATTTGAAAGCCCTAGATGGCTATATCTGTATGATATACCTATGCATATAGCCTCTAAGATATAGCCATTTAACGGTTTGAACTGTAAAAATACCAATGATTTTTATAGTTCAGAGCGATAAATGGCTATAGGGATGATGACACTGATATAATGATTTATAATAATAATTTAGGATAAGGAAATTCGTTAATAGTCACTTGTTATTTCTTCTTCTCCCTGCCCTTATCCTACTCTGAGTAGGGTCGGCACAACATGTCTTCTTCTTCCACTCTCCTCCATTAGACGTGAGCTCAGCATGAACTCCCCTTTTTTCAATATCAGTTTTCACACAATCCATCCATCGCTTCTTCGGTCTTCCTCTCATTCTAGGTCCATGCACATCCATACTTATGCTTCTATGCTGCCTGGGAGCGAACAAATAACGTAGAATAGGCCAGCCCCGACTCATCCCATGGGTGTTGTAAAAGTCCTTAGGGAGATTGCCCGGTGTAGACCAGACCTTGGGGAGCACCCGCATGCTGGAGGGCAAAACCGCCTTTACGGTGTGATGGATGATATGAATTAAAAGGGAGTAGATGGCTT
The DNA here is from genome assembly GCA_963931975.1 of Cataclysta lemnata. Taxonomy (NCBI): domain Eukaryota; kingdom Metazoa; phylum Arthropoda; class Insecta; order Lepidoptera; family Crambidae; genus Cataclysta; species Cataclysta lemnata. The sequence goes on from OZ008339.1 coordinate 4,278,286, forward strand.
GATGACGTCTGACCTATATGAATGGAAGAGGAAACATACTGCGCTGACCCCAGATTGACTGAGAAAGGGGCAGGGAGTAGAAGCACACCCATACTTAACATCCTACCTCTAGTTACGTTGTGATTGATATTTATTTTATAAAAAAAAAGTACAAAACTTAGCAATCCGCCATATTTGCTAAAACGCCGCGTGACGTCATTATTTAGTTATCTCATTTTGACATTTTATTTGCCAATCAAATTCACTAGTTTAATATAGAAACTGGCCTTTCTACGGAATAGTGACGTCACACCGACGTCATTGCTATTTTTGCGTTTTTACGTTAATTTTTTTAACGTAAGTTTTTGAAAATTAATCATGCCTATTATCATATCGTGTTTCGGTGGTCATGCTAACCGGGCTGGTATGATTACAATACACTTATGAATCGTCAAGACGCAAGATACTGAAAACCCGTTCCCAGTTTATCCCACTTCCTGTCCTGTTCCCAGTTTCTGGGGTCGGCGCAATATGTTTCCTCTTTATTTCATTACTTCTTACTTCCCCATTGATACATACCTATCATCACTAGCACCTTACCGGCGTGAGGGGTGATAATAATATGACGTCATTTATTCCTACTGATTCATATCATCCCTCACACCGGTAAGGTGCTAGTGATATATGAATCAAAAGAGAATGAATGTATAGAAAAGAGACGGAAAGGGCCGTGTCGAGAGACCGATGAACGGAGAGAATGATTGGGATATCAATATTCTAATCCACACTCGAGCTCCTCCAGACAAGTCGCCAATCTATCCCAACGTACTGAATACAGATGTATGAAACTCACGTATTACAGAGGAAACAGCATGACGACCATCGTGTCAAATGTAAGAGATGTTGTCAAAAATTGTAATTTGTATTCTATTCGTTCGAATTGGTTGGCCACTGACTTGCCTATACACCGAGGTGTCAAAATCAAATTGCTCGCTGTTTATAGAAAGAAGAAGATTCATTCTTCTTTCTATAAAACATTCACATTATAAAACATTTTCTATAGAACATTCCTAATCAGTTTCAGGGATTATTATATTTTTTCGTCTAATAATGTCAACTGTACGGTAACATACCTACATACATACATAGCCCTGTACCTGTATAACATACATACATAGCCCTGTAGATATAAATAGGCTCGCCCTAGGGGGCGATTGCATTGAAACCAACCCTTTTGGGGATTTATAGTCTAGAATCTATATTAGATTGTCATGGCAATAGGGGGGTATCAGGTTTTTTTTATTATGTGATTTTTTTATTTTTTTTTATTGAATGATTTGTTTAATTGATAAGTTTCAAACTTCGTACCCTGAGTGCCATGTCGACCTATCGCGAACTATAATATATGTACCTGTGTATTTATCGTTATGATCACAGTTTTAATAGCAGTTTTAAATGACCCTGTAATATATTTTTTGGTCTTGTTTATAATATAAATAAATGTTCACAATTTCTGTTAGTCTTGCATCAACATCTATGGAAAATAAAGAGACGTAAGTGGCACTTTCTGTGTTGTTGTAGAGATTTCAATAACTTTCAATTATTTAGTCCTAATTCTATCATGTCAATTTTTTTTCAAACTTTTAATTTAAGTAAGTGGATGTTTTTCCAGCTAGTTCTCGGGAAATTAGTAATTTTTTTTATTGATAGCTCATACCAGTGGAATATTCAATTTTGAGAGTTGAGACTGCATGGAAGTAGCCGTTATTTTTATTTTGGCTATTATTTTAAAGAGTAGGTATTTGTAATTTTGTATTTTTTTATTAACTCATTTTCGTATAAAAAAATCATGATTAAAATTCCAACCATTCTAAACAGAAGTAAGCTTCACAACTATGGCTGGGTGTCGAAATAACCGTTCTTATTCAAACTAACAATTTGGGATTTCTGTTCCAAAAACGAAAACCAGATTTTATTTTGAATATTTGAAACTAATTTTCAAGCTACTTTTTTTTCTTCCAAGTAGGGAAGCAAAAGGATTCTCTTAATCTGCCATAGCTGTGACGCCATCGCACGTTTTATACATTTCATTTTTTTCTGTAATTAAGTAAGAAATAAAAAATATATTTATTTTTGAAGTGATTTAGGATAGGAAAATAATGAAATGGTGTTATTATTTTATGCGAATTAATAATTTTTAAAATGTTGTCATTTAAAAATGCCAGACTAGAATTATCGACTTTAGCATTAATAAGCAAGCACTTGACTATCCAAATTACACAGAGATGTACAAAAATGTTGTCGAATAAATCTGATCGGATTCGTCAGGGTGTTAATTTGGTTTCAGCTGCACTGAAATGTTAAATTATTTTTATTTGTGGTTGCCAGTAATTTCCAACGGGACCCCCGCCTGGCGAACACGCAGCAGTTCCCGCAGGACCCCCGAGTGCGTCCCAACGACCCCCGGAACCAACAGAAAATGCCTCGTAAGTGAATCCATAGTTACATCTATGTGGGTTTGTAATTTGTGTCATTATGCTTCAGCCACCTTACAGTTCAATCGAAATGAGAATTCGGTGCAGTACAGATTATTACCAAATTTTTACTAACTTTTTGAAAAATAATAATTGGTTATAAATATTAATTTTTCATATTAGATTGCCAGCATATTGTACACAAATACTACCATTAATACATACATAAATCACGCCTATATCCCCGAAGGGTAGGCAGAGGTGAACTAGCACCCACGTTTCGCCAACTATGGCAGATCTCGTGTAATAGGTGGCGAGCCTATTGCCATTTATTGGGCACAAAAGTCGCAGTACATTGCTAGATGGTATAAGAGGGAACGCTGCTGCCCATTCCTCATCACTGATATATCATTAGTCGCTTTGTACGACACCCATGGGAGAGACTTGGGGTGGTGACAATTGTATTCTACCCTGCCGTCACCACACGCTACACAAATACATATCTATAATCTAAACTAGTGTTTCTCAACCTTTTTGAATACGCGATTCCTTTACACATTGAACAACTAGTGACCCCCTTAGGCAATAGACAGACAAAAATTATGACTTTTTTTTTCATAATTTTAGATTTCATTTTATTTTTATTAAAATTGTGCTTTATTTTGTATTGTAGTAAGCAAAGAACCTTGCCATTTATTTTTGCCGGCGACCCCCCTTAGGGTCACGACCCACAGATTGTAAAACATTGAACTAACCTGACCCTGACCTTTTTTCCTAGGTGAAGGTTTATTTTTATGCTTGCTCCCTACAAATCGCAACGCAAGCAATTACATTCATTTTTCATTTATCAATATTATAATACTAATGTTATTGCACAGCTCAAATGCCGCCCGGTGTGCCCCCTGGTATGCCGAGTGTCGCTCAAGCTCGGACTATTCAGGGCATACCGTCTGGAGCTTCCGACCAAGAAAAGGTAAGACCCAAATAATTCTTAGGTACCTACTGGCGTTCAGATTGAAAATTTAATTAAAAACTATGTAATAAACCAATTTTTAGCTGTAATCAGTAGATGACGAACTCTATAATTTCTAATAGTAGCTGTAGATAAATGTTGATATGTAATATAGATATTAGGGTCAATTCTGACATGATCCTCTAAACTTAAAACTAAATTTAATATCAGTCTCTCCTCTTCATTCTGTATTGAGAATGAAAGAGAAACACTGTTGTCACATTAATCTTAGGTTTAGAGAACCATTGTCGGAATCGACCCTAATACCTACTTAAATTTACTGGTGGAAAAATTATTACAAAGTAAAAAAGAGATCAGAAAATTTTCGAGAAATTTATTTAAGTATTTATGTAAGTAACCCCCCCCCCCCCCCCCCCAGTCCACTCATCTATTGTCTTGATTCGGAAATCGAACCCTATTTTTCTTTGTATTATTACATTTATAAAGGTAATAAGTAAATAACAAACATAATATGTACAAAGATTTTGGTGGTTAGAAAAAGAATTTCGAAAAATTATGATCTATGAAAAACCACCCAAGACACTGTCTTGTCCAAGACAGTGTCTTGGGTGGCCGAGCGGTCAGCATCAGATAGCAGCGGACGCGGGTTCGATTCCCGCCTCAAGATCATAATTTTTCGAAATTCTTTTTCTAACCACCAAAATCTTTGTACTAATTTTTCTAACATTTATATAATGTTAAAATTAAAATCAAATAAACATAACATGTTTTTTTTTATATGACAAGCAAAGCAAGCAATATATTTTTGTTTATGCCGCCGTTTTTGCCACAGACCGCGCTGATCATGCAAGTGCTGCAATTGTCAGACGAACAGATCTCCCTGCTGCCGCCCGAACAACGCGCCAGTATTCTGATGCTCAAGGAACAGATAGCCAAGAGCACCCAGCAGCGGTAGGCTTGAAGAATATTGTGTTTTGTAACAACTGCAGAGAGAAGTCCATACTTGTCTTTTTGTATCTGGCAGTTGGCGTTTACCATAAGGAAAATGCGTCTATAGAATTAAGTGTCACTTTATTTTTGTTTCTACAGTGAATAAGTTCCATAATTTTTTTTTAATTACCAATCAACTGACTTTTATTTTGGTTCTTCATTTACATATTGATTGTCTTAATAAAGAATACTTGAGTTCAATGAGTTTTTATTTAGTTTCTCATTTATTATAATTATATTATATTATTATATTGCCGTGTGGTGACGGCAGAGTAAAATACAATTGTCACCACCCCAAATCTCTCCCGTGGGTGTCGTACAAGGCGACTAAGGATAAATCAGTGATGAGGAATGGGCAGCAGCGTTCTTATACCACCTAGTACTAATACTGCGACTTTTGTGCCCGATAAATGGCAATAGGCTCGCCACCCGTTACATGGGACCTAACATAAATGGGGAAGCGTGGGTGCTAGTGTGATTTAAGTATGTATATAATTATATTGATAGATAATATTTAAGGGTTAAAATTATAACATTGCCTCAGACTTTTACTATCAACATTATCAACAGCCCTTTAATATCCCCATTGAGGAGGCTTACCCTGGGGATGGAAGAATATAAGGGAGAAAATAACAAAAAAAATCACAAAAGTATGTAACAGACCTCCTTGTCAACAGTTGACATTTCAGTTTTGATAAGTATTTTAATGACATGTAACCAGAGATAGAAAATATACGTATTGAGTGGAAGTCGTAATATTTATTTAAAATATCTAAAATAATATTTTGTGGCCTCGCGCTACAAATTGGTGACCCCGATCTCGAACAAATACAACAAAATGAATACAGAACTGGAACAACTAGAAAAAATTTCAATAAAATTACCGACGTTTTGGACCAACAAACCTGAAATTTGGTTTTACCAGGTAGAAGCTCAATTTTCTATTAATAATATCAGATCAGAAGACACGAAATTCAATTATCTCATCTCACAATTAGAACCGAAAATTATCGAAAACATTTGGGACATCATCAAAAGTACGGACAGCAACAAATACAGTTTGGCAAAAGAAAGACTACTAAATTTATATACCGAAAGCGAAGAAAAACAAATTCAAACACTATTAACAGGACTAGAATTAGGAGACAACAAGCCTAGCCAACTATTAAGGCAGATGCGACAACTCGCCGACAAAAATATTTCCGAAAAAATTTTGCGATCCCTTTGGCTTGATAAATTACCAAATTCTATAAAAAATATATTGATAATATCCGAAGAAAATTTAGACAAATTGTCAATCATGGCTGACAAAATGAAAGACTTTCATTCCACTGAAATATTTTCGAATGACATACAGCCGTCAACAAGCCAAAGTACAGTCAACAACATAGACTTGATACAAAAAATTTCTTCACTTGAAAAACAAATTGAAGCTTTACGAACGGATTATAAAGGACGTTCTCGTCCCAATTACCGTGCAAATGGAGCAAGATCAGCAAGTCGAAGTCGATCACGAAATCGAAAATATAATCCAGATGGCAAATTTTGTTACTATCATTTTCGATTTCGAAACAAATGCATACCTGAAAAGTGCAAGAAACCGTGTTCATTCAATTCGGAAAACGCTTCAAGGCAACAGAATTAGCGACGAATTCCGCTGCCAAAATATACTGTCGCAAATCAAGAATATTTATTAATGACAGCAAATCAGATATACCTTTTCTAATTGACAGTGGAGCAGATGTCTCAATCGTACCACCATGCAAAACGGACAAACTTGACAATTCTTTTAAATTGTATGCTGCAAACAACACCCAAATTAAAACTTATGGCATCAGAATCATGACAGTTGAATTTGGATTACGCCGCAAATTTACATGGCCGTTCGTAGTGGCAGATGTCAAACGAGGAATATTGGGTGCTGATTTTTTGAAGCATTTTAATTTGATAATCGATTTACATTCTCGGAAAGTTATTGATGGAATCACAAAATTATTTATTGAAGCAGAACTAACATCTATTGATGAAAATGAAATATTAAGCACTACTGACAAATCTTCGCCATATTTTGATATTTTACAACAATTTCCCGACATAACTATACCAAATTTATTACCAAGTAATTTCAAACATAACGTCAAACATTATATTGAAACCGAAGGTGATCCTGTGTTTTCTAGACCTAGACAACTTGATGGGAAAAAGACACAGATAGCCAAAGAAGAATTTGAGTTCATGATGAACAATGGAATCATACATGTTGAAGTTAACAGATATAGAAACTCTTTAGCAAAAAGTAAACATATACATAGACAAGAGTGACAATAAGTGTCTTGACGTGTGTGAAAAAAAAAGATCTGTCGGTTCGTGAATTAAATAAGACTGTGATTTCGAAAAAATATTAATAATATCCGCGTAAATAATTCTAAATTATAATAGTGCTTTTTGTATATAACTTCGTAACTGCCTGCGCTCTGCGATTCAAAGATTAAGGACTTTGGTAAGATCTTTGAGTTCTATTAGGTTACGGGCCCGCACTACGAAAATGGAAGGTATCACAGGAAAGCTTCAGATCGGCCTCCTAGATGGAAAAAACTGGGACACCTGGAAGTACAAAGCCTTATGCTTACTACGCACCGTACCGTCGGCCCTAGACGTAGTCGAAGGATCGTTCCAGGAACCCACTCGTCCACCTACCGGAAGTGGCGATGCTGATTTGGCAGCTTATCAACAACAAAAAGATCGGTTTGATAAAGCTGATGCCAGCGCTATTCTTATACTAACCACCAATATGCAAGAAGACACACTTCGAAAAGTTATGCGGTTCACTAAAGCACGTGATGTCTGGTTAGAGCTCCACAGGCTGTTCGACGGAACAAATGAGGACAAAACCTACAACCTATGTATGAGTTTCTTTAGCTTTAAGAAGGATCAAGCAGATGACATAGCCACCCACATGTCAAAATTAAAGAACATATGGACTGAACTGAATCAAGAACTCAAGAAGGACAGTAATCAAGAGCTACCCGAACTGCTACTGGTTTGTAAAATACTGGACACGCTTGACGATTCATACTTCAGTTTCAGAAGTAGTTGGCTCCTCCTGCCCAAATCCAACCGTACCATAGAAAACCTAACCAGTCATCTCTGCGCATTTGAAAGGGCACTGCAAGGTAACAACGCGACCTCGCATCAATCAGAAGCCCTGGTTTCGAATACGGAGAAGAAGAAGGACAAAAAGCTTAAATGCAACTACTGCCTAGGTATTGGCCACAGAGTACGCAACTGTCAAAAATGGATCCGTGACGGTAGACCTCCTAAGAGCCAAAATCCGACCCAGACAACAACGCCTTCTACTTCGAAAACCGCTAACCTTTTACTCATGTCGTTAGAAGACAACGAAATTTTCACAGTTTCACAGGACAACGAGAACTGGTACGTCGATAATGGCGCAACAAGCCACGTCACCAACAGAGCTGACATTTTCCAAACGTTCGAACACTTCAATGAGAACTACACTGTTACAACGGCCGCTGGTAATGAAGTCCGTGCCAAAGGCAAAGGAACTGTACATCTCAGAGGATATGTTAACGGGAAACAAATCGACATCGGCCTGCAAGACGTTTGGTACGTTCCGGCCATAAGCAAGAACCTTTTCTCTGTACTCGCACTTCACGACCGACTCCCGAATAGCATCTTTTCATCCAGGACAACTGAATGCAACGTCATTGTCAACGGGAAAGTAAGCTTAATAGGGAAAAGACAAAAACAAGGTGGCCTTTATCGACTGGAAGTAAAAGCCGTACTGCCAGAAGCACCACCCGAAGTCTTTGCAACTACAGCAACGATGCAACTGTACCATGAGAGACTCGCTCACCAAAATAAAAGACACGTGAGAGCGACGATCCAACGGGAACTAGGTCTAAACCTGCCGATAGATAGAGACACCTGCGAAGGCTGCATCTTTGGAAAGGCGCATCGACTTAAGTTCGGTACAAGAACCCGAGCTACCGCGCCCGGAGAAATTGTACACACCGACGTCTGTGGACCGTTTTCTCCTAGCTTCTCAAACTGTCGATACTACGTTTTGTTTAAAGACGACTTTACTGGCTACCGTATGGTGTACTTTTTACGCAGGAAGTCCGAGGTCAAAGACAAGTTAGTTTTGATGATCGCTCAAACTAAAACAGTCGGACATACCATAAAATGCCTTTTGAGTGACAACGGCGGCGAATTTGATAATGCGTCCATAAAAAGTGTTTTAGACACTCATGGAATAGTACAGCGTCTCGTCACCCCGTATACACCAGAACAAAACGGAGTAAGCGAAAGGGAGAACAGAACCCTTGTTGAGACAGGCAGATCGATGATGTATGCTCATGAGCCATTACCACAAGTGCTTTGGGCGGAGCTCATTAATACCGCTGCATACATTCTGAACAGAACAGGTCCCACAAGTTCAAATGAAAAATCTCCGTACGAACTTTGGTATGGAAAGAAACCTATTATTAAACATCTCCGAATAATAGGCTCAACAGCATACGTCCATATCCCAAAGCAGAAGCGTAGAAAACTCGACAAAAAGGCGATAAAAGGTCGACTTATCGGGTACGATGAAGATTGCTACCGTATCTGGGTCACAGACGGAAAACACTCGACGCTCGTCCGCTCTCGTGATGTAATCTTCGATCAGAAACCTCTTCCGAACTGTAATAGTGAAATTCCTAAAACAGGAGTTGAGACAAGAGAATACCCGATTCCCATTACGCCAAACACGGACTTAGAGAGAGAAGTTACAGCTCCAGAGCAAACTCACGTTCACGAGGGAGATACACCGGAACCAATCTCCAACGATCATGATCATGTTCTCGAGGGAGAAGAATCGGATCAAGTCCTCCACGAAGACCATGACCATGAAGACGAAACGACAGTTCCAGAAGAATTTTATGACGCTGAACCACCGCCAACCGGCTACAAACTTAGAGATCGCTCAATGATTCGACGTCCTGAAAGACTTAGAGATTACGTCTTTATCACGGAATCATTCCCAAATAATTTTGCTGACGCTATGAAAAGGGACGATCGCGAAGAATGGCAAAGGGCAATGGATAGCGAATTGAAATCTTTCGAAGACCTGAACGTTTGGACGCCGTGTGCACTGCCAAAGGGAAGAAAAGCACTTCCCTGCAAATGGGTTTTACGGACCAAACGAAATCCAGATGGCACGATAGACAAATACAAGGCTCGACTTGTCGTAAAAGGGTACAGACAAAGGAAAGGAGTAGACTATGATCAGACATTCAGTCCTGTGGCACGCCTGGCTACTGTACGAGCACTACTCAGTGTTAGTGCGCAGGAAAACTTACACCTGGTCCAATTTGACGTCTGCACAGCCTTTCTGAACGGAAAGCTCGAGGAAGAAATTTACGTTCAACCGCCAGAAGGGTACAACCTTACGGAAGAAACGTCTTCGACTACCGTTTTCAAGCTTAACCGCAGCTTGTACGGACTTAAACAAGCACCAAGGTGCTGGAACTCTTGCTTTCAAGAGATCCTATTGGATCTGAACTTCAGACAGTCCGAAGCTGATTGTTGCCTGTATTCAAAAGAAGCAAACGAAAAAAAACTACTGATCACGTTGTACGTCGATGACGGATTAGTAGCTTCCACTGATGAAGACACGGCTAACGCCTTCTTAGAAGATTTGAAGAAGAGACTACGCATAACTACGAAACCAGCGACATATTATCTTGGTCTTCAAATCCATCGAGGAAAGGATGGCTCCATCTTCATCAACCAAGAGGCATACGCGAAAAAGGTATTAGACCGGTTTCAAATGAGTGACTGCAATCCCGTTTCTACACCGATTGAGAGAGAGACTCTTCAAGAAGGGAAAGAAGAAACGGACGATTCCTGTTTCCCATATAGAGAAGCTGTCGGTGCTTTGGCATACTTAATGGTTGGTACTCGGCCTGACTGTGCTTATGCCATCGGAGTTGTCTCAAGAAAGTTGGAGAAACCTGCAAAGACAGATTGGCTCAAAGTAAAACGTATCTTGCGCTACATCAAAGGTACCGTTTCGCATGGGATCTCTTATAAAGCTGGTCTCAAACCTGGAATTTTAGAAGGATTTAGCGACGCCGACCACGGAGGTGATCCAGAAACTGGACGCTCTACGACGGGAGTGATCTGTCGCTATTCTGGAGGCACAGTCTCATGGATCAGCCAGCGACAAACATCGGTCGCTATCTCCACTACAGAAGCCGAAATTGTGGCAGCCAGTGAAGCCGGCAGAGAACTAATGTGGCTTGCTAGAATATACCAAGCATTGACTACATTTGTGGACATACCGGTTCTGCATGTGGACAATGAAGCTGCTGTTCGTCTTGCTCACAACCCCGAGTTTCACAAGAGAACGAAGCATATCCGGCTCAGACATTTCTACGTAAGAGAATTGGTGACTGAGGGTATCTGCAACGTTGTAAGGATCGGAACAAAGGATCAAGTAGCAGACATCCTCACCAAACCGCTACCTCGTCTGTCATATGCAGTTCTACGCCAGGCGCTAGGACTGTGTACTATGTAAATGTTTAGGGAAAGTGTTGAAGTTAACAGATATAGAAACTCTTTAGCAAAAAGTAAACATATACATAGACAAGAGTGACAATAAGTGTCTTGACGTGTGTGAAAAAAAAAGATCTGTCGGTTCGTGAATTAAATAAGACTGTGATTTCGAAAAAATATTAATAATATCCGCGTAAATAATTCTAAATTATAATAGTGCTTTTTGTATATAACTTCGTAACTGCCTGCGCTCTGCGATTCAAAGATTAAGGACTTTGGTAAGATCTTTGAGTTCTATTAATACAACCATCAAAATCACAATGGGCTAGTCCATTGCACATGATCCCAAAGAAAGATGGCTCATGGAGACCATGTGGAGATTACAGACGCTTGAATAATCAAACCATTCCGGACAGATATCCTTTACCACGAGTTGATGATTTCCAACATATTTTAAAAAACACAAAAATATATTCAAAAATTGATCTTTTAAAAGCTTATTATCAAATTCCGATGGCAGAAGAACATAAACATAAAACAGCGATCACAACACCCTTTGGATTATACGAATTTAACGTTATGAGTTTTGGTTTACGCAATGCACCATCTACATTCCAAAGATTTATAAATGAAGTCACAAGAGGACTTGGATATGTATTTGCCTATTTAGACGATATTCTGGTAGCATCCAGTGACGAGAAATGTCACGAAATGCACCTACAAGAATTATTTCAAAGACTAGATCAATATGGGCTACGAATGAACCTATCAAAATCAATACTTGGAGTTAAACAAGTAGAATTTCTGGGCTACCTTATAACTAAAGGAGGATTGAAACCTATTCCAAAAAAAATACAAGCTATCATAGACTATAAACTACCAGAAACCTACCGTGATCTTCGGCAATTTCTTGGTATCATTAATTTTTATTGGAGACATATTAAGAATGCTGCTGAGTCTCAAGCCTCATTACATGATTATTTAAAAGGAGCAACGAAAAATGACAAACGAAAAGTACCATGGAATGAAGACACTAAAAAAGTATTTGAAAAATGTAAACAAGATCTTGCAAATGCAACCATACTAACCATTCCTATTTCAGATCTTCCATTAGCATTATTTACAGATGCTTCTAATACAGCAATTGGCGCAGTACTTCAGCAATTTGAGAACAAAGCTTGGAAACCAATAGCTTTCTTTTCCAAAAAATTAAACAATGCACAAACCATGTACAGTACCTATGATCGTGAACTATTAAGTATTTATGAAGCAATCAAACATTTTAAACATTACGTTGAAGGAAGAGATTTTACAATTTATACCGATCATAAACCATTAATATTTGCATTCAAACAAAGAAACGACAAAGCATCTCCTCGTCAGTTACGCCATTTACAATTTATTTCGGAATTCACTACAAAATTTCAGCATATTAGTGGAAAAGATAACATCGTTGCAGACACATTGTCTAGAATAGAAGCAGTTGATTCAATAGAATATGATAAAATAGCAAAAGAACAAGAAAATGATCCAGAATTACAACACTTAAAAGAACACAGCTCATTGAAGCTTAAGGAATATACCTTACCTACAAAAGAGACTCTTTGGTGTGATATATCAACAAACAAAATTAGACCATATATACCATTTAAATTTAGAAAACAAGTCTTTGACCAAATTCATAATCTCAATCATCCCGGTATAAGAGCAACAATAAAACAGTTGACATCAAGATATATTTGGAAAAACATAAAGCAAGATACAAAAATATGGGCACGATCGTGTATACAATGTCAGAAAAATAAAACATACAAACATAATAAATTACAATATTCAGAATTCCCAGAACCAGACAACAGATTTGATACTATACATATTGATTTAATTGGACCATTTCCACCATCTGAAGGTAACAGATATTGTTTAACTTGCATCGACAGATTTACAAACTGGATGAAAGTTATCCCATTACCAGATATTTATGCTGAGACAGTATCTAAAGCTTTTTACAACAATTGGATCACAAGATTTGGTGTACCAAGCACAGTCATCACAGATAGAGGCACTCAATTCACGTCATCATTTTTCAAAAATCTTTCAAACATTTGTGGCATTAACTTAAAACATACTACAGCATATCATCCCCAAAGTAATGGAAAAGTCGAGCGTCTGCACAGAACACTGAAAGCCTCAATCAAAGCTCACAACCAGACCAAATGGAGCGAAACAATACCAACAGTATTATTAGGCATGCGCACGGCATTACGAGAGGATGCACAATACACAATATCGCAAATGGCATATGGAAAAACTATCCGACTGCCCGGAGAATTTTTCCAAAGTTCAAAGACTGAAGTTAATGAAGACTTTTTCAAGAAATTGCAGACTGTCATGAGCGAGATAAGACCAATGCCTAACAAAAATAACAGAAGAAAAGTTACTTTCATACATAAAGACTTAGGAACATGTACACACGTTTTTATCAGAATAGACAGAGTTCGGAAACCGCTTGAACCTAGTTATGATGGGCCTTACGAAGTGTTATCTAAACATGAGAAATACTATACTGTGCTGATCAAAGGCAAGGAGGATAAAATCTCAATAGACCGTCTGAAGCCTGCCTTTCTTCTCTAGAAGACACCCGGAGGGGGAGTGGTGTAACAGACCTCCTTGTCAACAGTTGACATTTCAGTTTTGATAAGTATTTTAATGACATGTAACCAGAGATAGAAAATATACGTATTGAGTGGAAGTCGTAATATTTATTTAAAATATCTAAAATAATATTTTGTGGCCTCGCGCTACAAGTACTTTCATCAGATAACAACTACATAAGAACTAAAATGAAGATACTATTTATCTTAATAATTTTATCCACTGTTATTTGTTATAATCTGTATGTAAATAAATATTATGGGCGTTGCTCAAATAATCAATCATTAACTAAAGTTATCATGATACGTAACTGTACGTGACGGTCATCAAGTACCTCAAGATATTTCAGTAGGTCAAATCGATTTATATTTTTATCGCGTACGTGACATTACATACATTTGAGATTAATTGTTTATTTTATATATATTATTATTATATGACAGTTGCATAATACACGCGTTGATGATAAATCTTGTATAATTAACCTAATAAATAGGTACTACGGATTATTATTGCGTAAAAACAGGCCATTAGCAGTTCTGATTTACCCCATACCCAATTCGGTTAGTAGTGAAATAAGCCTCAACTCTATATACTAGCTTCTAAGAAAAAAAAATCTTATGTCTTGGTTGGCCGAGTGGTACGGAGAGGCCACGGGTTCGATTCCCGCATCAACTCTATAATTTTTCGAACTTTTTCTAACCACAATATTCTTTGATGGTTTGATTTTCCGATATATCAGATAGCTTAATCTATACTAATATTATAAAACTGAAGAGTTTGATTGTTTGGTTAAACACGGTAATCTTAGAAACTACTGGTTCAAATTGAAAAATTATTTTTGTGTTTGATAGTCCATTTATTGCGGACGGCTATAGGCTAATAATAACAATCGACATTAATAAGACAATTTACACATACTGCAATTTATGTGCCCGATAGATGGCAATAGGCATGTCACCTATCACACTGGACCTAACATAATTGTCGAAACGTGGGTGATAATTCATTTCTGCCGAACCTTTCGGGGATAATTGGCGTACCTAATTTACTTATGTAGGTATGTATGTTTATCTCTGAATGGCTTGCCAGAGGTGTATACGTATTAACACTACCATCCACATTTGCCTTTGACCATTGTGTTTGACTCTTGACCGTAGAGTCAAATGGTTGACCATGTAATATGCACATTTCGCTGTATGTACCTGATTGAAACAAGTTATCAGTTGATTTTCAATGCTGCATTTTCAATAAAAATGTGCCAAGATTGTTTACCAAATAAGACAAGTTAGATGGTACCGACTTTAGTATTCACGCTGTCCTTTACTAACATGTAACAGAAATACTTACTTATAGCACACGTCTTGGCCTTGAATAAGTACTACCCATGCTAACTAACGGCGGGTCCCAATATTCTATCTACAGTTAAAAGTAAGCTTACTTACTAAAGTTAAGTTGCCTGGCATTTTTTTGTTATATTACTTACGATAAATAACAGTGGTTGCTAAGCAACTAAGCTGTAGTAGGTACGTCTATCTTTAACTGTTGGTAGAGTGACGGCAGAGTAGAATACTATTGTCACCACCCCAAATCTCTTCCGTGGGTGTCGTACAAGGCGACTAAGGGTAAATCAGTGATGAGGAATGGGCAGCAGCGTTCCTCTTATACCACCTAGCAATGTACCTACTGCGACTTTTGTGCCCGATAAATGGCAATAGGCTCGCCACCTATTACATGGGACCTAACATAAGTGTGTGCGTTATTTCTGTAACATATTTATATATTTAATTTGAATTTGATGTGCCAGCGTTTATACCGATAATGCTGATAGGTATACTTAGGTGTCAGGTTGCGTACCTACGCTACGTAACGCAGGTATCAAACCGCAAAATGCAGAAGATGGACATTTAATAAGCATAGGTAGGTAATGGATGACTTGTCACAAAATTGATTTAGTCGGTTTAAGCAACCTATGTACCGTAAATAGATAGGCAAGACAAGTTATAGGGTACCAAAGTAGTTAAGTACTCACTTAAAATATTGATATATTTTAATATTGATAGTATATAGGTAATAAAAAGAAAGGGTTGGCATTAGGCATATTAATGATGAGAATTCAACTTATTTAGAAACGGGGTCCTGTAACAACATGTAGTTGCGAACGTATCTTTATAAGTACCTAAGCCCGTAATTAGGTCCTTATTTTACCTTCCATATGCTACGGTTTCCATATACTACAACATAGCAATGAATGATTTTATAACAAGCTGTTATCAAACCCTCCTTGGGGATCTCCAAACAATGCATCCACGTCGCATACAATGACCTTCACCGGGACCCGGGAAACAGGTGTCACCACCGACCTACCGTATAATTTCGACTCTATTGTAAGGACCATAAGATTTATTTCCAATTATGCCTACAAAGACAAATAGATTCAGCGCAGTGAAGTTTGCCAAGTTTGAAAATAATTTGACAACGTTGTTGGGTTGACTTGATCTTGCAAAACAGCTTAGATGTAGATGTTTTGGTTATCAGACGCTATTAACGAAATTGTTGTTAACGCTCTATCATGTCTGAGAAATATTTACATCTCATTCGCGTTTATTAAACTCGGGAGTAAGGACGTTCGTGAGTTGTGCGTGGTCAGCGAGCGTGAATCATATTTTTTTTTATTTGCGCACCAGAGCAAATAAACAACCTTTGCTTATAGGCTCTATACAAGTAAGTTTGTCAATTAATGCAAGTTGTTTTATTAATTATGTAAATTAAAGCACATTTTATTTCCTTATAATACGTAGACTAAGTAGAAAGACATTGAGATGATTATAACTTTTAAGAATCAATTAATTGGTACAAACAACACTTCAACAGAACGTCAGTTTACCCCAATAGTTATGTAAATTTTTTACTATCAACTTTGTGTTCTAAATAAAAAACTTTAACATAATTGGTACTTAGGTATAGATAAAATATTGGTTATTTATTTTTACAGATCGCAGCAACAATGACTGAGCATATAATATCATTAGTGATGCTAACGCTTATATTGTCAAGCGAATGTAGAGGAAGACTGAATAGTAATCGGCATCACAAGTACCGTCCAGTCTTGTATTCCACACAGACAGGCTTTGACATCCCATACGACAGTGAAACGGAAGACATGCCTGATCCTCCCGATCACACCAAGTTGATTCCCATGGCAAGATATGTTCTTCACAATACTGGTAAGTTCAAAGATTATGCATATTTTCATTTGAACATTGCATGTTTACACAGATAATTTTATTCAGTCATTGCCCAATCATCCTACGATCAATCGTTTCATCCGGTTAAGCGTATGTTTAGTATTTTAAATTAATCGGAAATTTAACTTCTAATACATACAGACATAAATCACGCCTATATCCCCGAAGGGGTAGGCAGAGGTGAACTAGCACCCACGTTTCGCCAATTATGGTAGGTCCCATGTAATAGGTGGCGAGCCTATTGCCATTTATCGGGCACAAAAGTCGCAGTACATTGCTATTGCTAGGTGGTACAAGGGGAACGCTGCTGCCCATTCCTCATCATTGATTTATCCTTAGTCGCCTTGTACGACACCCACGTGAGAGATTTGGGGTGGTGACAATAATAACGTCTAATGTAATTCTGTTATTTTGTTTCGCACCGATTATCTGACATATCGTCAGCATCTTCTTGCTCATTTTATAGTTCCAAGTTTATCTGGGGTCGATGCAGTATGTTTACTCTTCCATTCATATCAGTCAGATGTCAACAAGCCATCTATCCCTTTTTGATTTGATATCACCCATCGCACCGGAAAAGAACCAGTGATGAATGAATGTATAGAAAAGTACTAGAAAGAACAATGTTGAAAGACCGATTAATTAAGAAAATAATTGGAATGACAATATTTCAGTCCTTACTGCTAAAAGTTTTGGCTTGGGTTTTACGGCTGGTTTACTGTTGTTGGTGGTTGGTTTGCCTTTACCATTCAGGTGCCCCATAGGTGCTTACTTACCTACCTATAGCTACACCGGACAATCTCCGTTAGTAGAGTGGGCGGGGCTCGCACATTCTACGTAATTTTTTCGCTCCTAGGCTAGCGTGGAAAGACATTTTGCAAAAATTGAGTTATTTGCGACAATAATACACTACTCTAAGTAAAACTCATAAAATTTTGCAATACGTGTCAGCAATTTGATTTCACCGTAGGATGGGTAAGAGTGCGGGTGCGGCCGTGCAATTTATTAGTTTTATAAAATTACTTGTTAGATATTGTTTCTAAGAACTCATTAGCAATTTGTCCTACTTCTGTCTCAGTGCGGTTAAACTACCAACCGCACGTTTATGCTACACGACCTCAAGTCCACTAGAGATGCACAAATCTCTTTATGGCACTAGATATAAGTCGCAGGCAAATCGTCATAGTATTAGGCTTGACGTAATCCGCCTTCTGCATTTCACATAATGACTATACGTTTGAAACACTGTCAATTTGTACCCTACGACAACATCTAATCCTTATACATAATATGATTACATTTTGCAGCAGGGTGGGTTCGAAGTTCAGATTGTATCCGAAAAAAGTAATAAGTACCTAATAACTTTGAACATTAACTTTGAACATGATAATTAAAACAACCGTTTATCATTGTCAGTATACAAACTCGGTAGGAATAAAAGTCCATAAATTAGAATACAATTATGTTTATGTTTAATTATTAGTAAGTAGGTGTACATTACCATAATGTTCACCGTGTGGTGACGGCAGAGTAGAATACAATTCTCACCACCCCAAATCTCTCCCGTGGGTGTCGTACAAGGCGACTAAGGATAAAACAGTGATGAGGAATGGGCAGCAGCGTTCCTGTTATACCTACCACCCAGCAATATACTGCGACTTTTGTGCCCGATAAATGGCAATAGGCTCGCCACCTATTATATGGGACCTGACATAATTGGCGAAACGTGGGTGCTAGTTCACCTCTGCCTACCCCTTCGGGGATATAGGCGTGATTTATGTATGTATGTATGTAATTAGTGAGAGTTGGACATGGCAGTGTATTCGGATTATTGTCCAAGATAATTTACGTTCTGAGTTGAGTACATACTTGCAGATATGCAAGTAATTTGTAATTCAGACAAAGGCCATGAATGACGAGAGAAAGTCTCTAGACTATTCGTAATTATTATTATTACTTTTAATTAAAAATGTAGATACCTACATATTATACAACATGTAACAGAAATAACGAACACCCTGAATTTACCCATGCTAACATAATAGTCATATATTATGGTGTTTAAAAATCGAAATTGTTAAGTCCTCTTTGTAGTAGATTATTCAGCAAGGGACGAGGTTTATTCAACAAGGGTTTTCTCGCTCTGTTGGGGTGGCTATAGTTATGATGATAATAAGTGTAATTAATAATGATATATTATTTATTTCTAGATTGGGCCTCAATAGCTACCATTTCGACGTTAGCTGCGGTTGAAGGATTTCCATTCTCAAATGTCAAGTCCATAGTTGATGGCTCCTTGGCTCACTCAACAGGCGTGCCCTATTTCTATATGTCTCCCTTGGACTTTACTGCCCGTGATTTGACGGTAAAATTCATATTTTATTTGTACCATATAAGAAAGCACAGTTCAATTTACTACATACAATATATAAATAAACCACACCCATTAATTTCCGAATGATTAGACCGTATGGGTACTTGCGCTTTGAAGGCTCCTCGTCTGATATCTCTATAAATTAGGTAGGTGTTTACTTTTTAGAGGTAGAATTAACAAATATTTAAAAACACCCTATAATCATCATCAGGTGAATAAATAGATAAATATTATTGATGTCGATACCCATACTTATGCCATTTATCATGACTACATAAACTGTATTAAACTTGTTCCTGACCTACGTAAACTTTTTTACTTACATTGAGATAGATACCTAGGCTTGAGATAAGTTTTTTGATCAGCATGTTTATTATCCAAGTAACATTGTTTGAAATAATTAGAACACCTAATTTAAAATAGGTACATAATATTTTTTACACATAGATGGGTAGGTAGTGTTACCTACCTATTCATATATACATTCTTGAATTAGTCAGAATCGGATTGAATTAGTCAGATATCCCTAAAATTTACAAAAACTCAGGCGAAGTTCCATTAAAACTTCACATTAAAACCTTGATGACTATAAAACGAGTTATTATTAAAATATAAACCTATTTATAAAAAATATTTCAAAACAACACGGACCGCGTACAAAACTTGGCCCTTTTTTACAATTTTGTACCCTCAGAATAAGCTACAATAGAAGCAACATTTTCTCAATTGACTATTATGGTTGACAATCTGCAGTGCTTAGTTTACATACAATAATATATAATTGGTTACTTAAATAGATATAATATTGTACAAATTAATATGTTTCTGTAGAAAAACAGTCGCGCAACGGTGTTGGTGTCGCTCGAGCAGACGAACTACTGCGAACGAAAGGGGATGGACCCAGAAGACCCGCGGTGCACCAGGCTCATCCTCACGGGGAAAATGAGAAAGGTAAACAAAACGAAACTCCCAAAGACGTGAAGACAAGACTTGAAACTAAAGGGTTAAATAACGTTCTTTTCGTTAATTCAAAACTAGTCATTACTCAGGGCAAGTAATAAAAAAATGTTCAAATTTTTTTATATTAAGTAGGTAGGTACTCATTGACGTTAATTGACGTCTCCGAGTACCTCCGGCTGTTAGTTTTTTAGGCATATTATGTAAGTATGTAACATAACAAGAGAAAAAATTCCAACTCCGCAATTCTATACCATTCGGCAGATTTTAATGTTAGCTTCACTTTTCAATGTCTCGTGTATTCGAATACAATAATAATAGGGCAATATCTTCTATCGCGGAAGATAAAGTACGGAACATTGGAAAATACTGTACGCAGTTTATCTTGCGCATAATCACATTGGTTGTTTAGTTAATGATCGTGTTAAGTTCTCGGTATCTATAATTTACTTATTTATGTTAGTTAAGCTAAAACAACATTCTTCATCATTCAACATCAACATTCTTGTCTGTTCTTATACTAGATACCTATAAATAGTAGGTATTTAAGTGTCTTTATGTCCTTTCGTTTATGAAATGAAACATAGGAGTTACCAATGTCGCGACAGTAGAATAAAAACATAAAATATATTTGCTCTTAAAAAACGTTGTTGTTGTTTAACAACGTTTTTTTAAGTATTTTATTTTTGTAAGTCAGAATAATAATTGTCTTTTATTATATATAGTATTAAAATAAAGCAAGCAATTTTTTATCCATTTCAGATCAAAGAACAAACGCCAGAGTATTTATTTGCAAAAGCCGCATTGTTTGAGAGGCATCCTTCGATGGCCAATTTTCCTTCAGGTTAGTACGTAAACTTTTTAATTTGGTGTAATTTTTAATATTAGATAGATTATTACTTAGGTATTTTGCATTTGTGTATTTGGCAATTCAAGGAATACCTTTAAACGATTTTCCATGACAGAAAATAATCCAAATGCTTAGAGAAATGAAAAATAACACCTAAAGGTACTAGGTACGACCGAAATAGATATTTACTCTAAAAGTTAAGCAATCGTCCTAAAGCCAAAACCGCATCGATTGCTAATTAATTGTACTTATTACTTTTGACCAGTCTAGTAGTAACAATTCAGTAATAAACTTGTAATTATAAAATTTAGTAATTTAGTAGTTCAATGATTTTAGAATAATTCCGCCCGCCGTAATTTAACTCTAAACTTGAACATTTTTAAAAGGTATTATGATGGTGACCTTTTTATATTACTTACAGATCACAACTGGTTCGTTGCGAAACTGAAAATCGCACAAATTGCCATGGTGGATTGGTTTGGGGGCGCAAAGTATATCCCAGTCAAAGATTACTTGGCATACAACTACACCGGGTTAGAAATGCTTCAACACTCAACGCGTAATGTGTTATATAATACACTTTAAAAAATGGTTGAAAATATAAATCTCTACACTGAGAAATACATTTTCCCAACGTCAGTTAGATGGCTTGACTAGTTTAATGAAAATATTTAAATGTCTTCAAGGGGATCAATTTTAGATAGCAGTCTTTCAATTTGCCTTTAGTCCAATCGATCCTCAATCAATGATTAAAATTATCAATAAAACGAGTATTAAAAATTTCCTTCGCTTGTTGAGTGCAACAAGGGACCAACACGGCACCGTCAGAAAATTTATTTAGTCTTTTTGTACATTAAGTTAACTTATCAGTTTAAATGAAATTAATCCACCCTATTGTTATTTTGTCATTTTACTATCATCTAAATGTGATAAATATCCTATAGACAAAGTGCCTCCCATCTGAACATAATTACAATAAGAGTAATTTTTTTTGGTAATTATTCTATGGATTTTTGTATGTAGACTATTTTGATAGAATTGAATTTAAAAATTAATTCGTCCTGAATATTATAATCTATAGCAAAAAATGCTATAGGAATTATTTGGTAAGTGAACACAGTGAGAAATGAAATATTTGTGATAAATAAATGTTAATGTATTTTAATAAAATGTTATATTACAATTTCTTTTCTTATTACAATAATATAGAATTACTTAACTAAATATATATTAAGTATGTAAAGAGCACCAACAAATGAGTATAATATGAACTTTATAGGAATACATTCCCAACACCAATACAGTCCCAACTGCTGAGGCATGGGCCTTCCCTATGGATGGTAGAATATAGGGAGATTGGGCCATAACCCACCCCGCTGGCCCAGTGCGGGTTGGTGGGTATTAACGCAGATGCAACCGAATAAATTTCTGGTCACCCATCCAATGAACGAACCTAGTCAACATTACTTAATTAACGCAATCGCAGGCCAAGCGCGCTATGCCACTACGCTAGCGAGCTCTTCATACATTCAATAATTTACAATAATTATATTTAACTTGTTTGGGAATTCTTATAATGTATTATTATGACTAAACACGAGTTACAGACTTGGAAACAATTCATCAACAATTCCTTTTTGGATAGATTATAACCAATTCGTCAAAGGAGTATTTTGTTCGTGTTCATTATCACTAGATGGCGTTTTGCTACGAAAATGTAAACCTCGAACTACCCACATCGCGGTAATATAATGAAAAACTCACGATTTTCAATATCCTATAGTCACATCACAATACCATCTCATATCGTGTTTGGGTGGTCATGCTAGCCGGGCTGAGGTTGCCCTGTGTCTATGTGCTCCATGGAGCACAGTCTATTAATAATTTTTTACATGACATATTCTATTGGCAATTCCCTATAACAACTGCACTCTTCCTGTGCAATGAACGCAGGAAGCTACATGTCGCGCAGTGGTCGCACTGTTGCAGTATGCATGATGCACTAAGGCATTAAGGGGTTCTTCATTCACTCGCTTCACATCGAGGGGCATGGCCATGATCTGCAAATAATATTACACCAGTGAAACGTGTGACCTGTGTGTCTAAAATTTAATTATTTGAGCCGAAGAACACCCATTGGGCATAACCTCTCCCAATTATGATCTCTAAATGCGGAAAAGGTAGAGCTAAACTAATAATAATGTAAAATGAATAGGAGAAGGGGCCAAAACTTATAATTTTTTTTTTCATAGACCTAAGGTGAGAGGTGGGAATCAATCACCATTGGCTCTTCAAGGTATCATTCGATAAGACTAACATTGTATAAGTGAGATTATTATGTAAGCCGGTTGCTATTGTTTCGTTTCGTCTACCTGTATCTCTCACTCATTGAGAATAATATCAAAGTGTGAGAGTGACGGGTAGACCAAAGCATCTGAAACCAAAGCGACTTACAAAATGGGGGCTCGGATATGTATCAGTTTTTAGCATAGCCTTATACACTTAAGGCAGTATGCTCAGTTTGTGTGGTTTACCCTACTTAATAATAAAAAGAGATATTTATAAGTATATTTACATTTTCAGCATACTTCTCCCCATCAGTAACACTAATTAAATTGTCTAGATGGTTAATATCTTGTTTCTCTGCAGAGCTGCTTATATTTTCAGACATTTTTAAATTTACTGAAGCCATATCTAAAATGTTGGTTGAATGTGGAATTGTCACACTGAAATTTAAGCTTCCAATTGGTCTATTATATAGTTTGTTTGTGCCCATATATTCAGATATGGCTATATTCTCTAGGAATTTTTCGTGTAAGCTGTATAAGTTTCGATAAGTGCTTAACATCATGTCACGTGCCCGGCACCTTTCTTCTAGCAATTGTTTAATTGACTGTTGTAATCTCTCAGATTTCTCACTCAGCAATTTCTTGCAGTTTGCTAGTTCTTCCACCATTAAACTGAAAGAGATAATTTTTTTCCAAATCATAATATTACTTGTAAATATCATGAAAAAGTATATTATTAAATAAAAAGGAAATGAAAAATATAGGAACCTGCTTGCAAGAAATTTGCTTCTCCACACTTCACATTGTCCAGCCAACCATTCTGTTTGTTCCTAAAATATACAAATGAATTAGTGATTGATTGCTATAATATACTTATCTATTATATATCAAGCTTTGTTTCATTGGATTATTCCCATCTGCCACCCTGTTTGTCAGAATGACCAAGTTTTTGAGGTTTCAAATTTTCCAAATTCTCTTTTTACCACCACACAGGGGGTCAGATGAAAACTGACCTTATCTGTTTGTCTCACATAATAGTTATATATAAATTTAAAACATGGATGGACACTATGCTGTGGTCTAACCATACTATGAGAAAAAAATTGATAATATTACCTGATGAGTAGAAAGGTGTTGCGCAGAATTAAGTAATGCATTTGCTAAATGTTTCTTATCGTCATTAAGAGACTGAACTTGTGTTTCTAAATCTTCTCCCATTGAAGCTACTAACATAGTTTTTAGTTCCTTGTTGACCTAAAATAAGTACACCTATGAAATAAAATCACAACCTATTTCTTGTCATGTTAAAATATCATGCTTCTATCCTGACCTGGGATTGAAAAAATTACATAGAATGTGCCAGCCCTGACTCACAACAGGGATGTTATAAAAGACAACCAAGGGATATTGTCTGGTATAGACCAATAAGTACCTTGGGGCACCCAAATGGAGGGCAAACCTTTCCTTTATGTAAATTTTCGATACATTCAGTCATTTTTGGCAACTTCTAGTGTGATAGAAGATATGAATCAAAAGGTAATAGATGTTTATCTGACTGATATCAATGGAAGAGGAACCATACTGCGCCGACCCTAGATGATCTGATAACAGAGCAGAAAGAATTTACCTGAACCTGTTGTTTCAGTTGTTCTTTGAGAGATTCACTCTCTTTGCTAAGTGTGTCAATTTTCTTTTGCATCTCCATTTTCTCTGGGCAATCTTTCTCATTGCTTGTTTTTCCATCTGATGAAGATGGAAGTTTTGGCCGTGGTTTGTATTCTTTCAAATTAGTATTCATTTGTGACATTTGCGATACAAGTATGTTTAAGTCCATATTATTTTTAGATTTTTTGATGCTTTTTAAAGCAGAGTGAGTTGTGATAGGTTTAACAGCTGCTGTGTATGGTTCATATGGAACAAATTTGGGGCTTTTCGAGTGTATATGAGACTTCTTCTTTTCGGGCAATAGAACAGTTTTAGGATAGATTTGAACAAGTTTTCCTGAAACAACAGCTGGTTCATTTATTACTTTGGAAATCGGTTTCAGTGATGGTTCTACTGTTGCCTCAGATTCCATGCCATCGCCAGCTGTCCTTGTCTTACTCATTATTTCTGTGAATTAATAATGTGGAATTGTTTTTTAATAACTCCTAGAATTTTAAAATGTGTTGACGAGTTAAGCACAGTACTTACTGGAGTGAAATGGTGAAAGTTTCTTTACATTTTCCATAGTTAAACAGAGAGTAGGAAATTATGAATATTGACTTGACTTTAATAATATTCACCACATTATTAAAATAGTTTAATTTATTACTGACGACGATGTATTTACCAAAGAGAATACAATACTTGGTATTTACAAGAAACTATTTTTTTTTTATTGACTTGACGTTCCTGGCAACAAGTCTTTTAGGAACTTACTTTGTATACTTTGTTTAATTTCTATCGAATGATAAATAAATGAATGAAAATAATTTATGAAATGAATGAATGATATTAATGCATGAAATGAATTTTACATTAGATTAGAATATGGGTGAAACAAATTTTAACGCTAGATGCGTGAGGAGGGAGTGCTTGGCGCGAGTCGCATGGTATAAAAAACTCAACGTCAAACACGGCACAAAACTTTTATCTCAATGATTCTTCCATAGTGTATTATATACTCTTTGGATTCTTCATAATAGAACATCAACACGGATCCTTATGCATCAAAACAACACCACTTTTACTACACAAAGTTCACTCTAGAACAATTATTGAATGATTGAAATAAAAATTTGACTGACGCCATAGAAAGCCCGCCAAGCACTCCAACTAAGTTTTTTTTAATTGTCCCTATATTTTAGGGAAGGCAAAGAGTCTAGCCCATACCGCCATGTCTTTGGTGTATATTTTATCTGTAGTCTTATGAAAGGCATGAACGTGGAAGGACGTAAAAGGAGAAGAATATCAAAGAAGAGATGGATGGACTGTGTAAAGGAGGACACGATAGCGAGAGGAGTGGATGAGAAATCGGTGAAGGATCGAAAGGAGTAGAAGAAGAAGACATGTAGTGCCAACCCCGCCTAGAGCGGGATAAGGGCAGGAAGAAGAAGTCTTATGAAAGAATAAGTGGGTGAAATGTATGAATTAAATGAATTGTACGTTAAAATATGGGTGTCACATATTTTATCGCATCTAGGGAGTGCTTGGCGCGAATAAATGGTAACAGAGTTCATGGTGTTGACTGATGAGGTGGACAAAACCACTTTTTACAGTGGTTTTCACCACATCACAAGACTAATTTTCAATGATTCTGCATTGCACATCAACACGGATGCTTGTGCATCAAAATAACACCACTTTCACTGTACAAAATCCACTCTGAAGCAATTTTTGAATTATCAAAAAAAAATCTGACTGGCACCATGAAACGCGCCAAACACACCCCTGATGTTTGTTTTTATTCTCCCTATATTAAGGAAGGCAAAAGGATGTAGCCCAAACAGCCCAATCTTTAGTTTTCTTGAATTTTTTTAGGAAGTGCGCATACCAAATGGTAATAGAGTTTATGATGGCAACTTATGAGGCGGTAAAGACCACTATAAAAATTCCCAACGTCTACACAGACCCTTGTGCATCCTAACAGAATTTAAAGATGTATGGATCACAATAAATAAAACACCACAAATAAATAAATTAAAAATCAAATCAAATTAGTACTAATTATCCCTCATGGATTCAAGTTTTTCAAAGGAATTCAATACCTGGGTGCTCTCCACACACAAAAGATATCTTGGTGAAATCAAAGACAATCTATTTTTGATTTCGTAGATAAATTATCTTTTGTAGATAACCATAGTTTTTAAGTTCCAGTGGTTATTTCAGAGGTTTTTAAAAATGAATACTTAAGATTAACCCAGGCAAACTTTATTGCAATAAATAAAAATTATCTATTAAGCTAATTAGGCATTTAAAGTAGATTCCAATTCTCCACTTGCTTGTAACTCTTTGATGATGTCAAGTCCTCCAACTAATTCTCCTTTTACATAAACTTGCGGGTATGTCGGCCAATCTGAATATTCCTTCAGTCCTTGACGAACCTCTTCATCAGTCAAGATATCAAATGTATCATACTGGACACTAAAACAAAATATTATCATGATAATCAATTTATAATACCTATGCATGGATTATTAAATACAATCCATATGTAGCCTTGTCTTACAGACTGTTCACTTTCTTAAATATCAATATAAAAGAACCATTTACCCTGTTCCATTTAAAATTTGTATAAGAGTTCTACTAAATCCACATCTTGGTGTATCTCTTGTGCCTTTCATGAAAATCATGACATCTTTTTTGTTGATCAGAGCTTTCAGTCTTTCTTCTAACTTTTGTGTTGATGAAGCCAGAGGAACACCTTTTCCTAGACTATGAGACTTCACCTTAGCAGTAATTTGAGCAGCATCAGCACCATCAATTCGGTCAACTTGTTTTCCATCTTTGAACAATACCACTGTTGGTACAGAATCAACCTGTAAATGTATTCATAATATGTATTTATTTTCAATTGAAAAACAAATGGTGTGAAAAAGTAAAAAAAAATATTGTTCTGATGCAGGACAATATAATATAAATTATTCTTACTTCTTTTCCAAAAAATAAAGTTAGTAATATATAAATAGCATAATCGTATCAATCATCAGTCTGGCAACAAATTTGCAATGTTTTTATTGCAATATTTTGTTTATAATGTTATTAATACAGAAGAATATTGAAGGGCTGAGGCCCTTATTAGTTGAGCATTGTATGTTTTTGTGTACCTAACACTAATTATGTTGTACCAAGCTGGCAATGGGCTTATCCACTCGATATTAATTCGCAAATAGTAAGGTAATGTGTCTGTTATGTAGTACAAACATATTATCTAATCTGTTGTTGGTTAACTATAGATACTGCATGTATAATTATTGTATTAAATTGTGTGTAGTTAATTATCTAATATACAAAAATCTCAAGTCACAGTGTTTGTCATCAAACTACTCATCATCACTCAATCAATCACGTTATTTTCAATACCCCTAGGTGACAAGAGCAACCGGGTCAGCTAGTTTTAACATAATATTGGTCATAGTAATGTTGTGATAAGTTGTTATGAATTATGCTCACAGCTAGGCACAAAAGTCAGTAAAAAGATATATTCTAAAAATAATTCAAAATTTACCTTATACTGTAAAGAGATTTCAGAGAGACTTTCAGCATCACAGACACCAAATTTACTGCCACTAGTTTGTATTTCCGGGAGCTTTGAAAGTTCCTTAAGAACCTCCGTCACTTGACTGCATTGATCAGCCCAATTTGCAGAAAAGTGTATTACAGTTAGAGATGGAGCCCTGAGGAAGGAGAGATACTCTAATAGGTATTTCACGAAGATAATATGAAAATTTGTGCACTGTCATACACTACAAATAAATAAAGGTTACATTCAGATCGCATAAATTACTTGCTTACCTTGTAAAATTTACAAAGTGTTCAGTTGTGTCTAAGGTTGCAACGGACATTTCCACTGTTATTATTGAGGTTATGTGTGTTGTTTATGCTGTAGGTGTCTGATTATAGTAATTTAAACAAAACTAAAACAAAAGGAAATTAATCAATTAGACAAAAATAACTAGGAGAAAATGAATAGATAAGATGTAACTAATCAATAACAAGGTCAATAAATTAAAATCGGAAACTTACTTTTTGTTAAAACTTTTATTCACTCACAGTTACTGACACTGACTGTGACTGGATAGCTGACACTGACAGATAGTTTAGTTTTAAATTCTCCCTATATTTTAGGGAAGGCAAAGGGTCTAGCCCATACAGCCAAGTCTTTAGTGTATATTTTATCTGTAGTCTTATGAAATAATGAGTGGGTGAAAAGTATGAATGAAATTAATTTTACGTTAAAATATGGGTGCCACATATTTTAACGCATATAGGGAGTGCTTGGCGCGAATTGAATGGTAACAGAGCTAATGATGGTGCTTGATGAAATGGATAAAGCCACTTTTTATAGCGATCTTCACCACAACATCAAACACATCATGAGACTTATTTTCGATGATTCTGCATAATTGCACATCAACACGGATGCTTGTGCATCAAAATAACACCACTTTCACTGCACAAAATCCACTCTGTAACAATTTTTGAATTAGTGAAAATAAATCTGACTGACACCACGAAACGCGCCAAACACTCCTGACACTGACAGATTTTGTTTTGTTTTGTGTTTTTAGTTAGTTTTAATTTCTCCCTATATTTTAGGGAAGGCAAAGGGTCAAGCCCATACAGCCAAGTTTTTAGTGTATATTTTATCTGTAGTCTTATGAAATAATGAGTGGGTGAAATGTATGAATGAAATGAATTTTCCGTTAAATATGGGTGCCACATATTTTAACGCATCTAGGGAGTGCTTGGAAAAATTTAATGGTAACAGAGATCATGATGGTGCTTGATGAAATGGATAAAACCACTTTTTATAGTGATCTTCACCACAACATCAAACACATCATGAAACTTATTTTCGATGATTCTGCATAATTGCACATCAACACGGATGCTTGTGCATCAAAATAACACCATTTTCACTGCACAAAATCTACTCTGAAGCAATTTTTGAATTATCGAAAATAAATCCGACTGACACCACGAAACGCGCCAAACACTCTTTTGTTTAGTTTTTAATTCTCCCTATATTTTAGGAAAGGCAAAAGGCCTAGCCCATGCAGCCAAGTCTTTAGTGTAAATTTTATCTGTAGTGTTATGAAATAATGAGTGGGTGAAATGTATGAATGCAATGAATTTTAGGTTAAAATATGGGTGCTGTGCTGCCTCACACTATGCTTGTAATTTATTGGTATACACGTGAAATGAAACACAATTTGACTTTGAGACCGCGCTTGCGACGCGACCGCTCGCCACCGCGTCCCCGATGCCAGTTCCAGGCGAGCGGTCGGTTCGTAGCCACATCGCTTATTTATTTCCTATATGCCACATCTCTTCCTTTCAATAATTTTTTAATTATAACTTTAACATAACCATAAAGAAACAAAATTGCTATTATCGATGCGAGATACACAACTTAAAATATTATTAATCTTATTTATGATTCACGGAATTTAGCACTTTATACTTTCTGAATTTCTTTGTTAGTTAATTGATTTACTTCAATCATCGTCCGTTTCCATTCCTGAACTACGTTCATTTTCTATGATCTTATTTCCTTTTTCCTCTTGACCCTGGATCATCCACTGTCCTTCAACCTTTTTAAGATGTATTATATTCCGTCGTAATTCCTGTCCAGTCTCATCATTTCTTATTTTCAAGTCTCCCCCATTTGCACTAATCACAGTGTGTGGTATGGGACTAAAATTTGCTGTCAATTTATTTTCCTTAATAATGTTTTTCACATAAACCTTTTCTCCTGCATGAATGTTACTGTCCCTTGCCTTTCTTTTCCGATCCTCTTGGTTTTTTCCTTTTTCTTTCATCATTTTATCTTTATCGCTTACTTCTAAATTGAAATGCCTGTTTTCAACATCTACAACAGAAGGAATTTTATCTCTGAACTGTCGATTAAAAAATAACTCTGAAGGGGTCTTCCCCGTGGTGCTATGTGGTGTGCTATTATACATCATAATATAGCTTAAAAGGTCTTCCCTCCAATCAGACTTTTGGCATTGACTTATCTTTAACCGTTTTATGATATCACGGTTTTGCCTCTCAACTTCGCCGTTTTGTTGCGGCCAATATGGTATAGAATGGTAAAGCTTAATGCCAAACTCCGAACAGAAGGATTTGAACTCCTCGCTATTGAATTGCCGTCCATTATCTGAAGTTAAACTAACAGGAATGCCTAGCCTTGAAAATGTTTCCTTTAAAACTCTTATCGTCTCTTGCGATGTAATTGATTTCATGACCTTGACTTCTTTATAGCGACTGTAGTAATCCACAACCACAAATAAATAATGTCCACTTGGAAGTGGACCTAGAAAATCTACTGCTATATCTATCCAAGGTTGGAATGGCAACTCACGTCTCTTCATCGGCACAGGAGGACTTGGCCCAGAAACTAAAGTGCAGCTCTTGCAGCTTCTTACCATTATCTCTGCATCTTTATCAATTTTAGGCCACCACACTTTAGTTCGCAGTCTGCCTTTCATGGCAACAATTCCTGGGTGGCCTTCGTGAGCCGATGCTAAGACTTGTTTACGTAGCTCAATAGGTATAACAATTTTATTCCCTCGCAACAACACCTCATCATGGACCCAGAGTTCATGCTCGAAAAGTCTGTAATTGTTGACTTTTGAATCCCAGCTTTTATCTGTAAGACCGACTTTTACTAATTGAATTTCATTATCTTTTTGGGATTCGTTAATAATTTTTTCCATGGATACTGCCAAAGGCCTTGCCAACTGCACAATTTGATTAACATGGTGGTCGTCATCAAAAGGACGACAATTGTGAATAGAACCTAACCTTGAAAGGGAATCGGCTATGTTGTTTTTCCCAGGACAATACTTAATTTTGTAATTATAGGATTGCAGGCGTAATACCCAGCGTTCTATTCTTGCACAAGGCTTTGATCGTGGTCCAAATATTACTTCAAGGGGCTTATGGTCAGTGACTAATTCAAATTCTTTCAAACCATAAAGGTACATGCTTAAGTGTTCTATAGCCCACACCAATGCCAAGGCCTCTTTTTCCGTTTGGCAGTATCGTTTTTCGCTGTCCGTTAAACTTTTGTGCCCATAAGCAATAACTCGAGGTCCATGTGCATCATATTGGATAAGGACTGCTCCTAACCCTACCGGACTGGCGTCTGCCATTACTTGTGTTTTATCATGAGGATCATAAAAGCCTAAGGTGCGAAGTTTAGTTAAATTTAGTTTTAGATGCGCGAAAGCTTGAATTTGCTTTTCTCGCCAAAATTGTGCAATATTAGCGTGTTTGGAAAGTTTTTGCCTTAAAATTTCACGAATTGGTTTGGTAACTGTAGCTAAATTAGGTATCCATTTTCCAATATAATTGACAAGCCCTAGGAAGCTTTGAACTTCCTCTACTGTCCTTGGTTCTCTGAAAGATGATATTGTCTTAATATACTTGTCTAAAGGTTTAATGCCTTCTGAAGATAGTTCATGGCCGAGAAATTGAATGATTGTTTGATTTGAGATACATTTATTTTTATTTAGTAGAACATTATTTTGTTTTAGGACCTGCAAAACGTTTTCTAATCTGTCATTATGTTCCTTTTCATTGCTTCCAAACACGATAATATCGTCAATGAAGTTAATAGCACCGTTACAAGGCAGAAGCATCCTTTCGACTACTTTTTGAAAATGTTCTGGTGCACACGATATTCCGAACATTAATCGCTTATAACGAAACAACCCTTTGCTCGTAATGAAAGTTGTTATATCACGACATTCTTCTCTAATTTCCACTTGGTGGAAAGCGTCCTTAATGTCTAGCTTAGAGAAAACGCGTGCTTTACTTAGTTTAGGTAAGAGTTGTGTCATAGTAGGCAAAGGATGATTCTCCCGAATGATGGCTTTATTCGCACACCTCATGTCAACACACAGTCTAACTTCACCGTTACTTTTTAAAATTGGTACAAGTGGAGATACCCAACTTGTAGCTTTGTCAACGGGTTCAATTATATCCTTTTTCACTAATTCGTCTATTTTATCGTTTATTTTATTTTCCAAGGGAATAGGCACTCACCTATATGGCTGGCAAATTGGAGTAACTGATTTGTCTATCGCAATATCTAGTTGAACGTTTTTGAATTTAGGAAAAATATCTAATTGCGAATCTAAGGAATTTATACTTACCCCTAATTTTAGGACGTTTAGTTTCATAGCTGTTTCTTTACCCAACAAATTACGGGTACCATTTTTGATGACATAAAATTTTGCGGATTGTTTTTCGGTTCCTATTATAATTGACGCTTCAAATGAACCTAGTACATCAAGTGGATCTTTAGATCCATAACCCATAAAAACTTGGTCAGAACACTTTTCTTGATTTATTATAACCACTGCATTAGATTTTAAATAAGACCAAGTCTTATCGTCGATTATATTAGTTTTACTACCTGAGTCAATCAGCATATTCACATTGACCCCACCAACTTGACATGTTATTTCTGAATCATCGTCAATATGAAACACGTAGTTTATTTCAGGTTTGGCTGATTCATTAGTTTTTTGGTTACCTTTTGGTTGATAATTTGATTTAAACTTTTTCGCAATTTGCGGGTTTCTAAGCTTATTATCTATGAACTTCCTCTTATCTTGCCTCGTACGGCATTGATTTTTATAGTGGCCTATAAACCCACACTTTTGGCAAACACTATTTTTTGCACGACAACTTTCAAATTCACTATTGTGGTATTTACTGCCACATCGAGTACACCGTATATTATTTGTGCTTTGACTAGTTCCAATTTTATTTACTTCGAGGTTTGGTTTGCATTGAAAATCTTTGAACTGCCTCTCAACAGTCTCAAGTGAATTTGCTTCCAATATAATTTTATCTACTGTAACCGAATCTCCTAATGCTAAAATCTTTTTCCTTAAGTCAGGTGAGTTACATTTTTCTACAATTTGGTCTATAAGATTATCTTCTTTGTGCGCAAAATTACATTTGGATCCCTGATTACGTAATCTTAAAAGAAATTTTTCGAACTTTTCATCGGCTTCTTGTTTTATAAGCCTAAATAAATGTCTTTCATAAATATAACTTTGTTTTGGGGAGAAATATGCATCCATTTTCTCGATTGCAATTTTAAAAACATCATTGGATTCAGTTTCTTCGACATGGGCTCCGGGAAGATTATAATAAATATCTTGAAAGTTAAAACCAGCAGTATGTAGAAGGATTGCTCGCTTTTTTTGGGGTTTATCTACTCCGGAAGCTAAAAGATACACATCAAGAGCTCGTTTCCATCTTTCCCATCGATTGCCTAGCGAGGTTGGATCGCCGTCACAGTCGAAGTTTTCCAAAGCCGGTAGGTGGGACATATTGGAACGATCTGTAAGTACAGAAATCCTGTGATGCAATTTAGACGAAATAAAGTGATTTGATTTTATATACGGCGGGGAGCAATGCTACACGTTTATCCATTCTATATTTTCTGTCTATCAGTTGTATGCATTTATTAACGTAATTAGTTATAATGAAAGCAACTCTTAATTAAATTGGAACTACCTAACATTGCATAAACGAACATTTCAAACGTGCCAATATCTAACGAGTTTAAAATGCCCATCTATGTAACTTGATGAGTTTTCACTCATTCGACTATTGTACGGTGTACTTTACTCGGTTCAACACATTACTCCAACTTAACTAATATATACAGGCACAATATTGTTGTTGGATGGTCAGAATTATTTTTCCAGATATAATTACAAAGTAGTGTTTTCCTACCTACCCTCTCTGTGTGTAGGTACCTAGTCAATGTTACTTGCTTTATCAAAAATCAATCATTGTTGAGAATATCGCCTAATATATTGACTGAGTAAATGCATGAAATTCTTTTCTCCTTTGGATTTGATTCCAATATAAGTACATAAAATTAGATTTATGTTAGTTAGGGCCTGTTTCACAATCGACAGGTAAGTTCGAAGTAGCTTACTTTGCAGTGCAATTGACATATATTTCATATTACAACTGTCAAATGATCTGCGAAGTAAGCTACTTAGAACTTACTTCTCGATTGTGAAACAGGCCCTTAGTCTTATTAAGTTAAAAGTTACATGGTTGTATGTATTTGTAATACGATAACTTATATGAAACAGACACTAAAAGAAAAATAGGGTAGGTATAAAACTCTTTTAATTTACGAAACTTTCCATCGTTAAAATGGTAACTTTACTTATTTACGTAAATCGTAAGGTAAACTTTAAATATACCTGCAATTCATACTGGCTAATAACTGACCGCCAACAATGGAACGGTTTATAGGTATATATTAGTGCGATTAAGACTACTTCTGGGTCACCTTTTGTTATCAGTAGGAATGTTAAAAGCTACATGAAAATCTTTTAAAAACAAAACGTATTAAGAATATCTTATTAAATTGTGAGTAAACGAATTTTATACCACGTATCTCAGTTTTATTCGGGATGAATGTGACGGATGAACTAACAATATCTTGTTTAAAACAATACAATATCTTGTTAATTCTTCCTACTTTTACTTAATTTAAGCTAATTGTGTGAATAGCCTAACATAATTATATATTATTCACCTTACCTACTACTCAAGGTTACCCATGAAGATAGTCGCAATAATTGTTTTTGTTTATTTCATATTTGGCTATGCAAATATGTTACTCACGTTTTTTATCCTCGTCGCCAATTTGTGCTGCCTCACACTATGCTTGTAATTTATTGGTATACACGTGAAATGAAACACAATTTGACTTTGAGACCGCGCTTGCGACGCGACCGCTCGCCACCGCGTCCCCGATGCCAGTTCCAGGCGAGCGGTCGGTTCGTAGCCACATCGCTTATTTATTTCCTATATGCCACAGGTGCCACATATTTGAACGCATCTAGGGAGTGCTTGGAGCGAATTTAAGGGTATCAGAGTTCATGATGGTGACTGATGAGGTGGACAAAACCACTTTTTACAGTGGTTTCTACCACATTATCAAACACATCACAAGACTCATTTTCAATGATTCTGCATAATTGCACATCAACACGGATGCTTGTGCATCAAAATAACACCACTTTCACTACACAAAATCCACTCTGTAACAATTTTAGAATTAGCGAAAATAAATCTCTCTGACACCACGAAACGCGCCAAACACTCTCAGATACTCCGAGCCAAAGAGTATTGCTCCCAAAGAGTATATAATACACTACGTTTAAGAGTCGGGACTTCAAACAAGCTTTTTGACGATTTTGACTCGCAGTTTAGGCTAAGATCTCGTACCAACCAACAGAGACAGATAAAAAAGTAATGCCAACATACTACAAAAGCAAACTAAGGATGTGGTGTACGCTACAGAATGTGTCGATATCGATAAAAACGAATGGGTACCCCCCCCCCCTGCCTTGCAGAACTTGCAGACAGGTTTTTTAATCCTACAAAAGCAAAATAAAAAGCTCTGTTCGTTTGAAAATATTGAGTATTATTTAATTACGTGTAATTATTTAATACAATTTATTTAACAACAAAAAATAAAAGCTATGTTTACAATGTGGAAATTAAAATTGTTGGTAATTTTCTGATCTCATATTCTAGGCGGAGTCTTCAGATGTTAGCTGATCGATCAACACACGTTTTTGCAATGTTGTGTAAGCAAGTAAGCAGGACATTTAGATCTGAAATAATGAATAGAGATTAGTAAATATATCGTTTGAGTTTACGCTGGTCATCATCAATTCAATTTATTGTTCACCGCTTACCA
The DNA here is from genome assembly GCA_963931975.1 of Cataclysta lemnata. NCBI lineage: Eukaryota > Metazoa > Arthropoda > Insecta > Lepidoptera > Crambidae > Cataclysta > Cataclysta lemnata. The sequence continues at coordinate 4,315,103 of OZ008339.1, forward strand.
TAGCGGACTATGTGTAACGCGCCCGAAGGTCTGGTTCTGCCCAATCAATGAAATCTGGTTCTGAAATAAACCACTCATTAGCTTCAGGAATTGAGCTATCAAACCATATCGGAAAGATAAGTTATGTAACTTACCAATAGAGGCGCTTATGCGGTCGCAGGCAACGATCACACCCGACGGGCATCGTGTAGCAAGGCGACAGTCACGCTGTCTTCTTCTTCTAGTGCCTCTTCAATTCGGAAGATAAGCCGTCAGCTTTTTATATTCATCTCTGTCAGTCGCAAACCGAAACGGCTTTTCAACGGGGTTAATGCCGATCCACTCTCATATGCTTTGCAGCCATGACTCTCATCGCCTTTCAACAAGTCACGCTGTGATCTGAAAAATAAGTGGAGTTGAACACAGAAGAACTTTTGATGATGATAATGAGAGATGAATAATAAAACCCATACTCAACTTTGTTGTTAATGATGTTAGCTATCTAGTCATGGGAGGTTTTTGTTGTTTTATAAATAACCCTATATATGATATACTATATTATAATATATTGCAATAGACAATATTTATATGTATAAAACTAATGAAACATCTCAAGTACATTTGATACTCAAATTTACGAAAATAGATTTTTTATCGATAATTTGGTAAGTATTAAGGACATCGCTACGGCGCATATGATTTTTGGTTAAAGTGACCAGAACTTATTTCTAATTACTTAACGTTTATACAATAACATGGAAAACTACATACCGCTTCTCATCTAGTGGGAATTGGCCATGAAAACCCTCTTTTGGTTTAATTTCCAACTAGATTTTAGTCAACATATTTCACACCTTTTGTAAAACATTTCGCTGTTATGCACATAAATAAATGACACAAACTAGTTAGATATACACTAATGATAAGTCACTGAAGACAATAAATAAGCACAAGATGGAAAACTAAACTAAAACAACGCTTTATTTTATATTTTCAAAACGGCATAGTGACTTATGACATTAGTGACACACTCCGGCAGCGCGAGACAAGGAAGGTTAGATCGGAAGTAAGAGACAAAACAAGTCGCCATTAAAAATTGCCTAAACTCCATACATTTTTTCTGCAGTATGGGAGTTTCGCCAGGCTGATTGCTCCGAGCACACTCCACTCTGACACTGACAGAGCAGAGACAGCCAGAAACTTTTTTATTATTTATTTTTAATACTCCCTATATTTTAGGGAAGGCAAAGGATCTAGCCCATACAGCCAAGTCTTTAGTGTATATTTTATCTGTAGTCTTAAGAAATAATGAGTGGGTGAAATGTATGAATGAACTGAATTTTATGTTAAAATATGGGTGTCACACATTTTAACGCATCTAGGGAGTGCTTGGAGCGAATTTAATGGTAACAGAACAGCCAGAAACTATCATGTTGTGTCAACCTGTCAAAAATCACCAGTAGGTCTATTCCCTAACTTTTTTTGACAGTTGAAAGTGATGATCACCGAACTTTTTACTTATCCATTACTACTTTACTATAATGCTATTGTGACACTTGTCCTGTGATAACAGCAATGTATTAGTAAATAGTTCGGTGATCATCACTTTCAACTGTCAAAAAAAGTTAGGGAATAGGCCTACAGCTATAGTTTTCTTTTTCAAATGTACCGGCCCTGGCTTTATACCTTTTGGCTAAGTCTGTAATACACCTAAGTTTTAATAGTGTATAAAAATGCTAATAAAACAGAGACAAAGTAAAAATAATATGAAGACAAAGTCTGTATGAGCTAGAGTGCGGCCTAGATAAGTCTGCGCGCGAGGGGTGGCGCTGCTCGCTAACATTGACACTCCTAGACAAAAAAAATTGGAGACGTAACGAATTTTAGTTTCAATTTTAACCACGCGCGGTCTTATCTGGGCTGCACTCTAGCTTCCCATATCTTCCTTTACTTTCCCTGATTTATCAAAAATTAAAAACAAACCACTAATCCCAGTCATAGCATAATCTATAGTACACAGATTAAAACACTACTTTTAATCTATATTATTAATCTATAAAATTTGTGTGTGGATAATCTGTTGATGGTTCAACTCGGTTCAAGTTCTCCTGTTTGTGTGAGTGTTTGGCGCGTTTCGTGGTGTCAGTCAGATTTATTTTCACTAATTCAAAAATTGGATTTTGTGCAGTGAATGTGGTGTTATTTTGATGCACAAGCATCCGTGTTGATGTGCAATTATGCAGAATCATCGAAAATAAGTCTCATGATGTGTTTGATGTTGTGGTGAAGATCACTATAAAAAGTGGTTTTATCCATTTCATCAAGCACCATCATGAACTCTGTTACCATTAAATTCGCTCCAAGCACTCCCTAGATGCGTTAAAATGTGTGACACCCATATTTTAACGTAAAATTCATTTCATTCAGGCCTACAGATAAAATATACACTAAAGACTTGGCTGTATAGGCTAGACCCTTTGCCTTCCCTAAAATATAGGGAGAATAAAAAAAAATCAAGGAGGTGTGTTTCAAAGAGTATATAATACACTACGTTTAGTGTGTTTGGCGCGTTTCGTGGTGTCAGTCAGATTTATTTTCACTAATTCAAAAATTGTTACAGAGTGGATTTTGTGCAGTGAAAGTGGTTTTATTTTGATGCACAAGCATCCGTGTTGATGTGCAATTATACAGAATCATCGAAAATAAGTCTCATGATTTGTTTGATGTTGTGGTGAAGATCACTATAAAAAGTGGTTTTATCCATTTCATCAAGCACCATCATTAACTCTGTACCATTCAATTCGCGCCAAGCACTCCCTAGATGCGTTAAAATATGTGGCACCCATATTTTAACGTAAATTTCATTTCATTCATACTTTTCACCCACTCATTATTTCATAAGACTACAGATAAAATATACACTAAAGACTTGGCTTTATGGGCTAGACCCTTTGCCTTCCCTAAAATATAGGGAGAATTAAAAAAAAAATCAAGTTCTCCTAGAGCAATAGTGTTCTATACGTAGTGTATTTTATATACTCTTTGTAGTGTTCTGTGGTTCAAGACGTAGTGTATTATATACTCTTTGGTTCAGAGTGTTTGGCGCGTTTCAGTGGTGTCAGTCAGATTTCTTTTCAATAATTCAAAAATTGTTTCAGACTGGATTTTGTGCAGTGAAAGTGGTGTTATTTTGATGCACAAGCATCCGTGTTGATGTGCAATTAAGCAGAATCATCGAAAATAAGTCTCATGATGTGTTTGATGTTGTGGTGAAGATAACTATAAAAAGTGGTTTTATCCATTTCATCAAGCACCATCATTAACTCTGTTACCATTTAATTCGCGCCAAGCACTCCCTAGATGCGTTAAAATATGTGGCACCCATATTTTAATGTAAAATTCATTTTATTTATACTTTTCACCCACTCATTATTTCATAAGATTACAGATAAAATATACACTAAAGACTTGGCTGTATGGGCTAGACCCTTTGCCTTCCCTAAAATATAGGGAGAATAAAAAAAACAACTCTTTGGTTCAAGACTTCAAGTTCGTTTCTTTTTTTTAAGGTTAGGAAATGATTAATAGGATATTTCTTTCATTGTAAATTAATCGACTATATACAGTGTTTTTAAAATAAATTAAAAACACTTATTTTAATAAAATGGCTACTATATCCTCGGCTCCTGCACCTGGCATGCAGCAGATAGACTTATCAAAATTAAATTTGCACCAGTTGGCTCAGTTAAAACAGCAGTTAGATCGTGTAAGTATTCTTCTATTTTTTAGGCAAGTTTTGCTCTTATTTTTCAAGCAATTTATCCTTATTAATTTCAAGTTATTGTTCCTTTATTTTTAAAGTAATGTTTTTTTGACAGCAGGACAACATCCATATATTTTTTAACTGTTTTTTAGGAATTAAATGTCTTCCAAGAATCGCTTCAGACTTTAAAAATGGCACAAAGTAAATTTGTAGAATCAGGCGAAAGTGTAGGGAAGATTACACCAGAGACTAAAGATCAACAAATTTTGGTCCCGCTTACTGGATCTATGTATGTTCCTGGTACTATTGCTGATACAGAAAATGTAATTATAGATATTGGAACTGGATACTATGTTCAAAAAGTAAGTAGTCACAGTCTTTAATTAATAAATTTGAAAACAAACTTGTGATTAATGGGTACCTAAATAGAAATAAAATAGAGATAGAAGAAAATAAATAATTGCTTGGTATTTCATTTTCAATACTATTAATAGTCTTCTCATTTAATTTAGCAATAAAGTAAACAATATCCATCTTTTCTTTTTTAAACTAATTGAAGTTTAATAATACATAAATTACAATCTTAAATTTAATACATAAATTCAAAATTATATAAGCTAACAAACATGATGTGTCAAATGGGAGAGGACACTGAATTCCATACTACAGACATATGTCTATTTTGGAATACAGGGGAATCAAACACAAATTGTAACTTATTTATCGTAAATAAAGCATTATTATTATTATTATTATTATTTATTATTAATCATTCATACTTTTTCTTTATTTAAAATCACTTTAAAATACATTATAAAATACAAATAGAGTATATTAACATAATACTTTAATTATTAACATAAATGTTAGTGTATACAGCGTCATGCTGTGAAAATAATAATAATTTTATTATGACTGAGTTTCTTGTAAGTGCTGATTAATATTAGTAAATATTAGAGAAACTTCTTAACCCTAAACATTACTTAATAGATAAACTATTTATTTGCAGGACATTGAAGGTGCAAAAGACTATTTTAAGAGAAAAGTTAAATTTGTAACAGAGCAAATGGAAAAAATTCAAGCTCTGGGTATTGAAAAGTCAAAGGCACGAGAAGCTATATGCATGATGTTGGAGATGAAATTGCAAGCGCAAGGACAAGCTCAGAAAGCATCCACATCATAACATAAATGAGATGTTGCATGCTGGCTTGAATAATTTCTATTGTCCCCAGAGACTTTGTTTAGGTGCAACCTATGTAACCTATGTACTCATAAAAAATATATTTATGTTTCACCATTAAAATGGTTTGAGGATAGTTTGCTTATTAAATACAAGAGAGAAAACTCAAAAAGAGATTCAATTATTTTGATTGAGTTGTTATCAGATTCTGTTGCTTTAATATTGTAAGGTTTTAACTATTAAATTATCAATTAACACAAAAGTTTCATTGGAGAATATTGAAATATTATCATTAGTGTGTTTTACTTACCATGCAAAAAAATATCACAAAATAATGTTTAATATTTATTTATATGTACCTTAATTAAATAAATAACAACTATTAATGATGTTTTTATCAAAATAACTTTTTGTGAATATGTACTTATCACCAGTCTAGCTACAGATAGATATTCATTGCTAATGTAAAATGACAAGTGCGCCTTTAGGTCTCATTTCGATATATTTTTTTTATATAATATATAATATTCTTTATTTGCATAATTTGTGGGTACGATGTATCTTAAACTAATTCTATATTAAGATCAGTGTCATGTGGTGATGGCAGAGCAGAATACAAGTGTCACTACCCCCAATCTCTCCTGTGGGTGTCATACAAGTCAACTAGAGGTTAGGACAACGATGAGTAATGGACACCAACATGTCTCGAATACCATCCAGTAATAAACTACTTGCCTAGCAATTTACATACATAAATTACGCCCATATTCCTGAAGGGGCAGACAGAGGTGAATTATCACTTTAGCATCCACTTTTCGCCAATTATGTTAGGTCCCATGTAACAGGTGGCGAGCCTATTGCCATTTATCGGGCACAAAAGTCGCAGTACATTGCTGGTGGTAAGTATAAGAGGAACGCTGCTGCCCATTCCTCATCACTGTTTTATCCTTAGGCGCCTTGTACGACACCCACTGGAGAGATATGGGGTGGTGACAATTTGTATTCTACACTGCCGTCACCACACGACTGTTATTTTTAGCAATAAAAAATATATAAATAAAAAATTTGTGACTAAGGATAAATCAGCGATGAGGAATGGGCAGCATACATACATACATACATAAATCACGCCTATGTCCCCGAAGGGGTAGGCAGAGGTGAACTAGCACCCACGTTTCGCCCGTTATGTTAGGTCCCATGTAATAGGTGGCGAGCCTATTGCCATTTATCGGGCACAAAAGTAGCAGTAGGTACAGAGCTAGATGGTATTAGAGGAACGCTGCTGCCCAATCCTCATCACTGATTTATCCTTAGTCGCCTTGTACGACACCCACTGGAGAGATTTGGGGTGGTGACAATTGTATTCTACTCTGCCGTCACCACACGGCCATGGTGAATGGGCAGCAGCATTCCTATTATACCACCTTACAATAGTACTGCGACTTTTGTGCCCGATAAATGGCAATAGGCTGGCCAGTTACATGGGACCTAACAAAATTGGCGGAACGTGGGTGCTAGTTCCCCTCTGCCTACCCCTTCGGGGATATAGGCGTGATTTATGTATGTATGTAAAAATATTGCTTAACAAAACTTCAGTCAGCTTCTTATTGCAGTTAAGAGTATGAACCTACTGTTAAACCCACTTTAATAAAACAAAACTAATATCTCTGCGGTCCTCGATGGGGCGCAATTACGCAAACTAACCAAGGAATGTTCGGTTAGATTCAGTCATTTAATTGGCAACCAAAAATTTATTGTCTGGAGTTTATTTTTGCTTCAGAAGATATACATACACATATAAATCACGCCAATATCCCCGAAGGGATAGCCAGAGGTGAACTAGCACCCAGGTTTCGCTAAATATGTCAAGTCCCACTTAATAGGTGGCGAGCCTATTGCCATTTATCGGGCACAAAAGTCGCAGTACATTGCTAGCCTAGGTGGTATAAGAGGAACGCTGCTACCCATTCCTAATCATATTCCGATTTATCCTTAGTCTCCTTGTACGACACCCACGGGAAAGATTTGGGGTGGTGACAATTGTATTCTACTCTGCCGTCACCACGCGGCGGAAGAAGATATACATTATGGTATTGGTCCCGCGCCTTTATGTGGAGTTCTTAATACAAAAATATAGTGTGGGAGAGTGATACTCTCCCGCACTCAGAGACGTCAAATAACGTTAATGAGTACTTAACGTCAAAAAATGACAATTCAAAACTAGTCGCTATTCTTGCCGGGTCTATGCTCTAGGTTTGAATGAAGATTTTTGACATTAAATATTCATTAAAGTTAATTGGCGTCTCTGAGTGCGGCAGTAAGCATTTTGCTTAACTTTGGTAATTGATGTCAGTTTCTCAACATTAACCCCCGAATACAGAAACGCTACGTACTACTACGCTAGTTTGAGTCCTGCTTAACATCAAGTATTGTCAAAATTGTTCTTCCATACAAGTTCCAACAGATATTGTCCACTTAACTTTAGAAGCAGTGCTCAAAATTTAAGTATGCAGCTATTTGTGGGTACTCTTTTACGGCGGGTTTCTATATTCTATATCTACAGTTAAAAGTAAATTAAAGTTTAGTTGCCTGGCATTTTTGTTATTATTACGATAAATATAAGAAGAAGTCTGATAAAGAACAGAAATTGTTAGTTGAAGAAGCAACCAAACTGGTAGGTACGTCTATTTTCAACCGTTGATAATATTAACTAATATTGAAACGGGATGTTCTTAAATCTTATTTTTTAATGAAGCATGAAGTAAATAATGTACACCACTAGACAGCTGTTAATAACATACAAAAACTTAGATCATCATACAATTTGATTAGGTTTTTATAAGTATTGAATAAAGAATATGCGGGTGGCAGCGAGATGTGTGCAGTCAATAAGATTTTAGTTATGGAATCCACCAAGAGATGGAGTTACTTGTCCGAATTGCCCAGCTAGGTACCTACCTACCTACTCAAGAAACATTCCAGACTCCTACATAGATAGATACTAATATATCTATGTTTTGTACAGTCAACAGCACGTTAGTGTGCCACTATATGTCATATTTCTCTATCGACCGTGTGCTTTATATCAAACTACCTAGTTAAAGTTGGCAATTCCTTCCCTTTTCTAGTAAAACTGTAGGTAGACTAGGTAAGTATCCCTACCCTGGATGAGAACGCCCTGTAAAGAGCGATGGAGGCGCTGTTTCCTTCTTGGCCGGCGAACACCACTTTTCCAATACGCCAAGCGCCCATTTTACCGGACCTAACATCAACACCGGAAGTGACTGAAGGAGAATTAAGGAAGACTATTCTTCGCCTTCAGGCGAAGAACGTAGGCCCCGGACCAGACGGAGTACCTGGAAAGGTGTGGGCCCTCTCGCTCACCAACGGCTTAGGGCCCAGATTCAGCGCTCTTTTAACATCGTGCCTGGAGGAGAGGACCTTTCCAAATCGTTGGAAGACCCCATTGGACCGTTGGAGGCCAAAGAAGAGGTGGATCAAGGGGGAGTTGTCCTGGCGGTGTCTCTTGACATCGCCAACGCGTTCAACTTTCTCCCACATGAGTGCATCATGGAGGCGCTCGCTTTTCACGGAGTTCCTATTTATTTGGGCCAGATAATCTCGTCTTATTTGGTGGGTCGGACCGTCATCTTTCCGACCCAGGATGGATAGGGGAGCAAGCCGGTAGTATGTGGTGTTCCACAGGGATCGGTGCTAGGGCTGATGCTGTGGAACATCGGATACAATTGGGCAATCTGTGGTGCCACATTGGATGGAGTTAGCATATTTTGCTACACCCTCGTCACAGCGAGAGGGGTCACCTTTAGTGCGGCGAGTGTTTTGGCCACCGCGGGAGTGGCACAGGTAGTGGCCAAAATTTGAAGTTATAGTGCGTTTCATCTTATAGTTCCTATGCCGTCAAGTTGGTAGCATTGCAAGAAAATGATACCATATCAACTTTTTTGTCTTACCTTTAATTCAGGGAGTTTTTTTATGAATTAACTATATAAACAATTATGCATCTATCTTATTATGTTACTTATAATTACTAGAGGTACTAAGTAGTAGTTACATATGAGTTTTTTTAAAGAAAGTCATAAGCCAAAGCGCGTGAAAATTTGCGAGAACAGTTATTTCATGATGATAAAAGTATGATAGAAATGATATAGATAAATATAAATTGTAGTGACGTAAGAAGGATATACTCATTAAGTAAAAAAAGGTATGTATGTATGTATGTGTTCATCTAACATGTCTACATTTGACATTTCCTCACTCTTGTCAGTCGCTAAATCGTTATTAGTACTATTTATTTACGGTTATAAAACTGAAATAAATATATTTATTTTTTAATTAGACGGCCGACGTATTTGCACAAAGTGGCGAGAAGAGAGCGAACTCCGGGTTGCCACCAATGTGTTGCTGCGGAAGATACCGCGCAGCACACCCTAGAGGAGTGCCCGAAGTGGAGCGTAGAGAGGTCAGAGCTCAGGACCGCAGTAGGCCAAGACCTGTCCCTGCCGGCACTGGTGAAGGCCATGAGATGACCGAAGGCGAAGACGCGTGGCAGGCCGCGCGGAGATACGCCGAGGCCGTGATGAAGCAGAAGGAGGCGGAGGAGAGGACTCGCGAAGAGGACCCCTCCGCAGATCCGCAAAGGCGGAAGAGGGTTGGGCGTCGCCGGCACGTTTTCGCCGGCAATATCGCCCCCTAATCGTACAGGGCATTATACCCGCCGCCCTCAGGCCCGGAGGTGTCGCGACGACATACCGATGCTCTCGTCGCCGTGGTGTTGTAGTGCTGCTCAACCGCAGGAGTAGAGCCTGATAGGAGGGCAAACGCAAGGTGCAATACAATACTACTTATGTATGTATGCAATTGTTGAAGTTGGGTTGGGGTTGCTTAAATAAATAGACAAAGACTTGTGACACCAAATGATTTATTTTTTAATAAGTAGGCCAAAATGATTGCGCTGATATCTACAGTACCATGACTTATGATAAACTATAATTATTATGTACATCTACAATACGTCTTATAGTCACAAAATAATATTAACTAAATAAGGCAACGACTATTCCTTAAGTTTGTAAACAATTTCTATTTGAAAGTCAAATAATTGTTTACTATCCAAATGTATTAGAACATGAACACTTGAAAAGTTGTTTGGTTACAAGATAGGTCTTTAATATTAATAAGTTATGTATACGAAAATTACAGTGATATCAGCATTGGAAATAAAAAAAGTATTTTATATTTAATACAATTGAAATGTAAGCTGTACAGATACAGATAACAACATGTCAGGCTAGGCTATTTAAAACTGTGAAATTCCTCTATTGCCATTATTATCTTATTCCACTTTGTATAAAGTGCATAATTTACTTTCAAAATTTGGTAGCTAGTAAATGTAAGTACGTGATGTTATCTGCGCCTAGGTACATTATTTATAATTAGGTACCTATATCTATAACCTGTAGACAATGTAAGGTAATGTAGGTACAATTCTTATTTTTTAATAGAAAGATCTATTAAATTAAATAGTTAAATATCCTGAATAAGTCAATATGTTAAGTAGGTATATCGAAAAGAATTCCTCTCGTTATCTCAAAAGAAACACCTTAACATTTTGAGCGCAAGTACGTTGACGCGAAATTAAGTTTTTCGCAAGTGTATTATATTTATTGGCTTGCGTCAGCACCTAGATTTAAATTGTGTACACATGCCAGTAAAAATATTATATATAATTGAATGTAATTGCTATATTTAATAATATTTACAGTTTATTACATACATACTTAATTTAATGCAATATTTTCAATAATATCGATACAAAAAAGTAAACCGATCAATCTGTATTCCTTCGCCTTTGGCGGAAAAGAACCCCGAAACATATACCTCTTTAAACTGCATATTTAGTTTAATTTATTATATAAATAAACATAGCACTTTACAGCGTTACACGAACAGATCACTCGCCTGCTCGGCGAAGTCCTTATCTCAAATGGTGTAATATTCGGGAGCAAAATCATTGGCCAAGTTGCTAAGGAAATGGAAATCTGACGATGAGTTGGAATTTTCACCAGCGGGGGTAGCGTGCGTCGCTTCGTAGAACTGCTGGAACGAGCCGTAGCCCTCGCCGCATTCACCGGCGGTACTGCTGTAGCCTTCGCTGGAGCTCGGTTGGGTTCCACCTGCAGCGTAGGTGCCGGTTGATCCTGCCTGTTGAGTAGCATACGCAGTACCGTCGTAGTAAGCATTCTTTGAGTACTCGGCGCCGTGAGCACTCTTCTGTGCCTCGGTTCCATAATAGCTGTGTGCATTTTCATGCTGGCTGTCGTGGTAGTGATAACTGTAGTGGTTGTTATGATAGCTCATGTGCTCTCCGTAGCTTTGAGACTGTTCGTAACCAGGGTGCCCGTAGCCCACTTGATCCTTTCCGTAAGTCGGGTAACCATAGTTTTGGTACATTTCATGGGGGTAAGCTTGTCGCGACCCTATGCCGTTGGTCGGTCGAGCAGGTGATCCATCTTGCTGTCGTGTGTGCGCTTGACCTCTAGAGTATGCGTGCTGTTCGGCACCTTGTAACGGGGTTCCATAATTTTCATAATTCCTATTTCCTTGCGGGTATTGAGCTAATTTTCCGACAAATTGTTTCGAATCCATTCGGAAATCGGGATGCGGTACGAATTGGCCTGGGGGCGCATTTCCCCTTATGACGTATGGGGGCATAGAGCTTGGTACACCTTGAGGATGTGGTGCTCCAGTTCCGGGTGGGACATTTGGCGGCGAAGGCCGTGGATAATGCCCGAGTGGACTCTGGTGCAGGCTCGACGGGGTCCCAGGTGTCGATGAGGGTGTTAGGTTGACTGAGGAAAATTTAGCACCATCTGGCAATCCCGCTATTGGTCCGATGCCGTCTTTAGATGACGATGGAGAAACTTTGCACGATGCATCCAGAGAAGGTGAACGCTTTCTTGATTCTTGTTTGATTCTCTTCGCCAGATTTCTTGGTGCAGCAGGAATAGATGTGACAGGTGGTTGAGCATCTCTAGAGTCGTCCTCAGCTAGTTTGTCTAGAGAAGACGACGACGCAACGCTAGAGGCGCCGTCGCTTGTGAAACTGTTGTTGTTTGTCGCACTAGGCGTATTATTGTTTCTAGTTCGTGAAGCCAGTTCTGGTAGTTCTTCAGTTGGTGAACAGAGAGCACCAGGCGGCAGCTCACAGCCCTGGCAGCTTTTCTTGCTGGACAGCGGTCCGTCATCGTCCAAAAATTTATCCAGGCCTGTCTTTGAGCTTTTTCCGCCTTCGGAGGTAGTTGAGTCTTTGTCGTCCCCGTCTTCGCTTTTACTCAAAGTTTGCCGCTTATGTTTCATTCTTCGGTTTTGAAACCAGACCTTCACCTGTAGAAAAGAGAAAGAAATTATTAATAACTGAGCTTTATCACCATCAAGTTGGCCAATGGCGGGTCGTTCGAAATAAATAGTTGTAATAAAACTTTTGATATTTATCCCGACAACCGGATGAATCAACGCACTTTTGGAGGCAAAAATGACGACGAGATTAAAACTTTTAATTTGAAGTAAGAGAAATTTAAATTTGCGAGTATCTAATAATAAGCTAGTTCCACAAAGACGCATTGCATCTAACCTACACAACTCACCTGTCTCTCAGTGAGGTCCAGGGATGCAGCGATTTCTATTCTCCGGGGCCTGCAGAGATATTTATTGAAATGAAATTCTTTCTCGAGCTCGAGTAACTGTGTATTTGTATACGCTGTTCGTAGTCTTCTTGGCAGTCCATTTTCTGTAACAATACAAAAATAATAAACAATACAATTCAACAATACATATAGGTACCTATCTATACCTAGTAATTAGTGATTAAGATAAGCTTTTAAAAATAACAATGTCTGCCTAGTTTTACTTTTTCAAGTTCTTCGCTCATTATATCAGTTTCCACTTAATTCTTCATTCATTCATACATACATACATTAATCACGCCTATATCCCCGAAGGGGTAGGCAGAGGTGAACTAGCACCCGCGTTTCGCCAATTATGTTTTATCGGGCACAAAAGTCGCTAGGTGGAATAAGAGGAACGCTGCTGCCCATTCCTCATCTTTGATTTATCCTTAGTCGCCTTGTACGACACCCACGGGAGAGATTTGGGGTGGTGACAATTGTGACTGTTGTCTGCCGTCACCACGTGACTCAAAATCAAAACATCCCACTAAAATATTAAATGGTAAAATTTCCGTTTTTAAATTCGTGACTCCGTCGTGTTCGCAAAGTGCCTACGTATAATACAAAAGTTATAATTAATTTTGTACGGCGTTATTCCTGGAAGCTTTCAATAACAGGGTTGCGAGGTTCGCGGGTGCGCTTTCCTTTAATGTAATAACTTGATCGCATGTCAGAGCACCGCCCTTGACGCCATTGTGTCGAAACGCTGTTCTTTTTATTTTACCTCAATATACGAATTGGAATTCGAAATTCAAATTACAAAAGGGCGGCGAATAATGGGGCGATCGCGTTCGTGTGATGCCAATGATGCTTCGTGGGCATTCGCAATGACAGTTTTGTAGGACCTCTATTACAATTGCAGTAAGGTTGTTGTTGTTCTGAATAAAACATGGCGGTCTCTGGTGGGGTTGTGGTTGATTGACGTGGCTCGTCAGTTCGCGCACGCCATTGGACAAGAGCAGCTGTCAATCAAAACTTGCGGCGCCCTCTGTTACACTCCAATGCGTTAGTTTTCTTGTATTAAATGCTAGGTAGCTTTTTAAAAATGGGGGTTGAAATAACGTGCATATCCTTAGAGATAACGTCAGACAATTTTGAACCAACCTCATGATATACATAAGTCATAAAACAAGCCTATTATTTATCCCCGAAGGGGTAGGCAGACTAGGTGAATTAACTCATATTATGCTTTAAATAGATTATTATCGAAATGATAATAGGGTTGAATAAGTATTTAGCTTTTTTTTAAATTCTAGACCGCGAAGCTCTTGGCCTTTGTCTTACCTAATGATAAAAGTGACGATAGGTCTGAAGATGGAATCAAGCTTCACCTGGATAATGCTGTTAAAATTATTGTTATGGCGACAGATTTTGATATGACGGTGGTTGCTAGCTATACAGACTTGAAAAAAGTCCTACCACCAACCGAACCGAGTACAGTATCACCTGTCCTATGATCTCTTATTGCAAACACTGCCTAGCTTGTGCAACCATGGGTCGAACCGCCACAAATTTTAAAATTAATAGTCCTCAATATTGTAGAACAGTTCTCGTGTAAATAGCATGGGGTGTGCATACGTTGGACCCGAAGTGGGATAGTAAATTATCAGTGTACTGGACCCGAAACTCGATAGCCCTTGTCCGGCCACTAGAATTGTTATGAGGCTCACTTCCGTGTTAGTACAGAGGGTTACACAAGTGCTTGAACATTTTATATCTCCAACTTGTCGAAGCTAATTAAATTAATATATTATTTTTTGGTATTTTTCGGGCTATTACTGCTGTTTCGATCCAGATAAATATATTGTGGAGCTTAGGTATTTTTTGACCCTGTCCTAAATTGTGATACTAGTTTAACAAGGACAAAGTATATAGTATGGATATATACATTAGCAATTAATTACATATATGAACATTAAATTTCCCGTATTTGCCTGAAGAATTCGATTAATGTATAATTACATTTTACTATATCCAAAAGTATACCTAGAATGTTTTTAATTTATTAAAATGCTTGGAAAACTTTTATGAAATATTTTATCACATAAGTGACATCATAACGCGTATACATGTACAAATATATAGAAAGTATATAAATAACAATTAATAAAATCAAGTAACCAAAAACCGTTCCGCCCGACTGTACCACAGTTCGGAAAGATGCAAGTCGGCGGTAGGCGGCAAGTTTTTGTTTGCGTGATATAATATTCGCGATTATGCGCGCTCGAGAACCACCGCGTATAATGTTCGCATTATCGCGATGTACAATCACGCTTCACTGAACAATGTTTTTGGGAGCGAATTTCGGGAGCTGACTGTACGAGGGCTTCCGTAGACGATATTCACAGGACGCTATTTACATAAAACTGATAACTTCTCTAGCTTTACTTGAGCAAGTAAACACAGTGTCACTATCATCATCATCGTTTGAACATAAATACATATTTATTTATGTTTCTATTTAATTATTTATTCATTATATGGAAAACATAAAATTGTAATTATAATTAAAATATTCGATTTTAATTTTAACATTATATAAATGTTAGAAAAATTAGTACAAAGATTTTGGTGTTTAAAAAAAGAATTTCGAAAAATTATGATCTTGAGGCGGGAATCGAACCCGCGTCCGGGCAGGTGCCTGACCGCTCGGCCACCTTTACACTTCACGTTGTAAGCCAACGGGTACCCTCGCAATGTAGAAATAAATTTCAAACATTCCAAAGCAGATATTTTTACAAATACCGTGCGATAACTATTCGATTTTCGAATCATTTATAAAGCAAACCCAACCTTAACCGAACGCACGGTATTTGTACCCTGGGGTAAGTTGGGGCTGGCACATTCTATGACCTATGATATTTTTTCGCTCTCAGGCCAACATGGAATACTATTGGTATGTAGAACCTTGCCATCTATCGGTCATGTAATTCGTAGTATTGCTAGATAGAGTAGATATTTGATATTCATATGGCTTGACACATTATTGCTTATCTACGTCCGTATAAGATAAATGCTGCTGTCCACATCACATACCACCACAAGTCTACGAAAATCGTGCCTTTGAAAAATGAAAAAAGAAAATCACTAGAACTTTACTCCAGTGATTTTTTTATGCTTTAGCATTAACACAATAAGAACGATTTCGACACAGAAGTAAACGCGACAAGGAGACACGCAAAAAACGAAGCGACTGCCCGAAACAAAATGGTTCCATCGTCACGCCTAACGGTTCGCCCCGCATGCCATATGCGTCGGCTGCGCGCGGATAATGCGACCGCAGCATTTAGCTGGGGCATCGAACGTTCTAATGGCATCCGACCGCCAACTGGCCACCGCATTAATCCTTTACAGGCTCTTGATTAATTATTTAAAGTTACCCTGGGGGCTTCGCACATCCTTCGCAAATTGTTTACTACCGTACGTACCGACATGGCGAGGACTGGTTCATTGTGTATACAATCAAGACTAACTATCGACACAAGACTAACTGCCGCACTCAGAGACGTCAATTAACGTTAATGAGGACCTAATGTCAAAAAATTACAATTCGAAACTAGTCGCTATTCTTGCTGGGTCTATGGTCTAGATTTAAATGAAATTTTTTGACATAGGTACTCATTAAAGTTAATTTGATTGTGCGTCTGTATTCAGAGACGTCATTTAACTGTAATGAGTATGTCAAAAAATTTCATTTAAGTCTAGACCATAGAAATGGTGACTAGTTTTGAGTTAATTGACGGCTCTGAGTGCGGTAAGCCGGTAAGGCTCCAGTTCACTAACACATGAGACAAGCGATTAAAAGGAAACCGTCACTTTTTTTACAGTTCTTCCATAATACGGTAAAATGTCAAAAATCCACGGTTAAATAAAAATCTCCTGTTTAAGGTCCTGTTTCACAATCGACAAGTAAAGTTCTAAGTAGCTTACTTTGAAGTTCAATTGACATAATTATATCATATTACAACTGTCAAATGATCTACGAAGTAAGCTACATCTAACTTACTTGTCAATTGTGAAACAGGCCCTAAAAGTATTGGTGAACTCCAGCCTAAGTTACACTGTTTTTCATACTTGTTTATTTGGTAAACAATATTGTTTGATATGCAAGGAGAAGGATTGATTGATGTGGTTTGATATAAAAAAGTTCTTAAACTTATTCTACTGTGTACAAACAGCATCATAAACATCTATATTTTGTAAGCCAAATCGTTCATAGGTAGGTAGGGGTAGGCAGAGATTTCTTCTTTCCACTTGCACACGCTTATACTTGTTTCGCTTCATCCAATCTCATTGATGTTTTCATGCATGCCCGTCGGTTTCGGGTACCTACTCTTCTTACCAATCGGACCTAACTTAATTAATATAAATTAATTATTAACATTGATCTACGCCTAATGAGTAAGATAAAAACTACTTATATAAATAAACAAGTAGGTAACCCGGGGTGACACACTCAAACAACGTGCGGACAAGGTGACTCCTGACTTGAGCGATGTAAGTGCCCTTAATCCGCAGTAAATCTTGGGTCGTGTCCCTCGCCCGCCGGCCCGCAAGGGTTAAACAAGCGAACATAACTCCGCAATCATTTGTTACCTTACACGATGTTTACGACCGCGGGGCACCCCGCATATTTGTATAATACCGCGTTTTCTTAATTTCCCTGAGCTTGTGAATGTGTGTGCCACTGGTGATTCAGATGTTCAGTCTTTTATAAAGTTGAGCGCCTAATCTAAACGATGGTAGAGCGAAGTGGATAAGACAAGAATGAAAGAGAGAGAGAGAAAGATAGAGAAACCAGTGGCACTATTTATACCTACATGTAGTTAATCACAACAGTCTTTTCCAATGCCACCAATTAACAGTATTATTTTAAACTTGCTTTTTTTTCAATATTTTAAAAGTTAATGCCAAAAAAATATTACTAAGAAAGAATTCGCATATATAGGGTTATTTTAGGAACATTGAAATAGGTAAATGTATCAAGAGGTTTATGAAAATGTTCGTGCAATTTTTAAAGCTAAATATTAAAAAACATTAATAAAACATTTAAATTTTCTGGAATATTTCAATGATTTTTACCATAACCGGAACGCGGTGCGAGTGGCACACGCTGACTGCGGCTTGATAAAGCACCAAACATTTATTTTGAATGTTGCTGCTGCAACGGAAAAGTTGCCGAAGGGTGTGGGAGCTTTCCCAGAGAAATATTACGTTATGAGGTGTGAAAGGCATAAATGTAAAAATTCAATATTTCACAGAAGAAAAAGTAAATTTTTCCGTCCCTACGCGCGGGTTACATTGTCGTTTGGGGCTCTTTACACGCGTTAAAAATCCAGGCATGCCGTGTGTTTTAGAAAAAGAAATTCATCTCGATCGGAATTAATTTATTTAAAATTATTATTTTGATTTTTATTTTAAAATATTGCCCTGATGCGGGAATCGAACCCGCGCCTAGATAGTAAGTAGATCTGGGGGCCTAGCCAAAGTGGCTTTTCTATTCGAACGCATAGAATACAAAAGTATGAAATTGACGTTTGCTTTCGCTGTAATACGTCAGTTTCATACACTTGTTTTCCATGTTCTAATAGATTGGCCACTTGGCTACCAGTTTCGCTCCGGGGATAAATGTGTGTGTTTGTAACATTGCTTAGTTTTACAATCGTGATTCGGTTACGTTTGTGGCGCTACGTGCTCTTTCTTTTTAATATATTTACTAAAATTGTAACAAATAAAAACCCAACAACAATCTAAAAAGTAAAAAGTCAATCAAGTTATTCAAAAATATACTCTAGCTAGAGTGAACTACAGATGTATGTAATGTATTTATTTACAGCGCTACCGAGTTCTTAATATTTACTAAAATTGTAACAAATAATTTACTTTACCAAAACAAATCTAAAAGTCAGTCAAGTTGCTGAACAATTTACTCTAGAGCGTACCGATTCATCGATCATGTTGCGGCGGATTTGTATTTTTCCGATTAGCTGTATCAGGGGCCTGTTTGACATTGTCGCATCAATTATAAGCGCGGATTACGAGCAGACAGATCTAAGACGGTTCAATTTCGCTCGGAGGAGATGGATACGCTTGGAGGGAGCGACTAGGGAAGAGTCGACAGCGCCTTATCAGGCTTGATGATGCCCTGATGCTTCTATAATACACTTACCGTGTCTTTTGTTCAAAATTCGGTAAGAAAATAATACACATACTAGGTAAGAATTATTCGCTAATAATGCTTTTTGAGATACAAATTGATCAGGACCAATTTCCAAATCTGAATGAAATATAATATTCGACGTCGACCGATATCTTTTACTTTGACCTAGCATCGACCGACGTCGAATAAAAGTATCGACCGACGATCAAAAGATTGGTGTGGTAACACCCGTAGTTCTGCCGTCATCATGTGAAGCAGGTAGGTACCTATAATAGTTGTTAGGTACAGACAACATGTGGTTATGTTTCCCGTGATTACAGTTTCGTCAAAAGCTCAATACGCGAAATATGCCACGTACCTTCAATTTAATTAATGTCAAAGTTTCTCGGCGCAGCACCCAAAGAGTGGTCCCCAAATCCATTTGGCTGATACAGGAGGTTATTAAAAGTTGTCGCGAGCGGAGGCCGGAGAGCTCCCCGTCCCCAGGCACCGGTTCGATTCCGCCAACCGGGGAAATTTCATTAATCCCGCATTAAAAAGTTCAGTCCTTCTAATCGTTTTGGAGCAGATGTATTCATTTACTATTTCAATTTTGTGCTGAGTTTAGAATTGGCTTTGGCAATAGTTTGTTTGAAGCTGTGTTTGGTAGGTGTCGGTCTACCTACATTTGCTTATGTATATCGGTTGTCCTTTGTTAAATAGGTAGGTAGTATCTTATGTTTACTATTAGTAGATATATTAATAACACAGGTTGATCTCCAGAAGGTATGATAATCTGTTATTAGATAATAAAATAATAAAGTAGGTCCTTGTTAAATGCAATCATATAATGATAATCTTATTAGTTAATGGTTTATGTGATACAAATAAATGTTTCTCGAGTTTCGATTTATGCGATTAAGTTATTGGTACCATACATTATAGTACCTACCTAACAGTGGCGTGGCGTGAAAAAACAAGTTAAGCAAGCCACAACTATATGAAGCCTCTTATGGTTTAAGCATTAACTTTTAACACCGCCTGCTAGGACACGGCTACAACTGTTCAACGCCATCTAGTGACGAAGCGGAGAACTACGTTGCCACTTTTGCGTGTTTGTGCTTTGTTTTATACAGCCAGAAAGAGAGATCATTATACAAACAAAAGCCGTGTTAATAAGGGAAGGACGATTCAACCCGGTCCGGAGCGGCTTGCAGGAGCGGCGCACGACCGCGATATTGAGTGCAGTTCACAAAAGAAATTCCGCTTTTATGGCTATTGCAATAAGATCTAAAATATTTACTTTTGACGAAACTTGTTTTCGTGGGAGTTTATTACTAATGTGTGCGTGTGTCGTAGTGTATCGATGCATAAGCGCGTAGGCTGCCGAAATGCCGACTTGATGCCGGCTTGTAGGCAAACTTTAGGTACTATTTCGCGTTGCGTGCGCCTGACAAGACTACGCTTGTTTGTGTGCGTGCAGGCGCTGTATAGCAGGCGTCCATAACTCGATATTTAGCGAGTTAGTTGAAGGAATCTAGAGAGCGGGAGCGAATTGTATGTACCTGTGTTGCATATTGTTTCGCGCGCGTTTAATACTGTTATGATAAGATTATATTGATGGATTTTTTTTATTTGCTTATAAAATGGTATTGTACTTGAATTATGGTAATGATTTTTTTATGCTCGCTCGTTTGGTACGGCTGTTGGGAATCGGGTTATATGGACGCTCCGCCACTGCTACCTAATTAAAAACGAAACACATTTTCATGTTTTTTTGGGGTAGGCACCTAAATAAAAAGAGTTAACCAAAATGCTGTTTCCCGAGTGGGGGTCGGTAAGAGCAGCAGGCTATATTTTTACCGCACTTTATGGGCGACCTTTACTATCTTTATTAGCGTAGCTCCTCCGAATATGCAAAGCGCTTAAGACTGGGTATTTAATTGCCCTTGAAAGGGGCGCAAAAAATAAACGCCCCGGTATAAATAACGGTGCACTTTTCATAATCGCAATTGTCGCCGGGAGAATATTTAGTGCGCAGTAAAACTAGGGTCGCCAACTAGCTGGCTCGATCGCTTCATTTAATTTTTATGCCTAAGTAAGCAGGATTGTTTTTAATGTGTAATTCTGTTTGACTGAATTCTTGCGAATTGTCTTAGTACGCTATCCACTCCCTTTTATTCGCGAAGGGACCCTAATATTATTTAATGATAATTATATCATTAAAATAATATATGGGTCCTAAACCGTTTATCTTAGCGTGATTAAACTTATGTGAAAGGTTTTCAAAGCATTTTGGCGATTCATAAATATCAAATGTGATAATAAGGTGCAGAATCATTTGAAGATATGTGTCAGTTCAATTAAGTTCAGTTCAAGAAAGAAAACATGCCAACTAATCACGTGCATGCAAAATGTTTATTTAAAGAGATTAAACTAAGATTTGATTTTATTTGAACATTATATAAATGTTAGAAAAAATATAACATTGAAAATAATGTCAGAAAAATTTCGAAAAATGATTGTCTTAATGCGGGAGTCGATCGTGCGCCCCCGCAATCCGGCCAGATGCCAAAACCACTCAGCCAATCAGGACATTTTTCCGAAATTCTTCTTACTTTATTTTCTTTGAGATAAAACTACTTAGTTCTGCCCCCTTTTTGAGCGCTGGCAACCCTAAAATCGAATGTCTCAGTTCCGATTTCGATGGGTTGGGGTAGTTGAGGGGCTGATCTTGCTATGCTAACGAGATGCATCGTCAGGTATTTGCTATTGACAGGTTTAAAATCAGCACTCCAGATAACGGAGCGATTGAATTTATTTAAAATGTTACAGGAGGTTGGTTTGAGATTAGGTTTATATGAAGTTATATCTATGTGAAATGAATACATAATATGGGCAGTGATGTACAAAAGGCCATAAGAGCAAGAGATTAAAGTAAAAACCCAACTATAATAGGACGTAGGAGAAATGAGCATCCATTGTACGTAGGAAAATAAGACTTAAATAGATGTCTCTGAATAAATAGATGAGCTCTGTTTACAATAAAATAGTTCTTTATCACTATCTTGCCCTTATCCCATTTCATTGGGGGTCGGCTCAATATGTTTTTTTCTTCCATTCACTCCTGTTTGCTATCATATATTAATAACAGTTGCTAAGCATAAATAATTATTCTTTTCATATATTGTACTCTTTCTGTATTTTCTTCCCCCCATCTAGTCCCAACGTTTTCCAGTGTTGCCTATAATAGAAAATAATTACCAACTTTGGCCGTAACAGGAAATAAAACAAATAGACCGGCAGACGTTTCAGGAGAAAAATAAAACGATTCCACGAGCGGCCAGAAACAAAAACACCGTTCATAGGAAGTGGAAAGCCGCAAGGAATCTCCGTCTGTGGGGAATAAATTTTATTTATCAAATAAAAAGGATGGTGGCGGCTCGTTTTTCACTGCGTCGGGGACATTATCGCTTCTTTTAATTATTATCCCGCCGATATTTTATAGCGGAGACTAGCTTAGCGGATAGCGAGCGGCCTCGGTAACTTATTTCGAAGCTAACAAAGGCGCTAGGCTCTATACGGACTGGAGTCTTCTATACCTACGGTGTTTTAAACTATAAACGTCATGTCGTAGAAAAAAATATTGGATTTTTTTGTGATATTCAGGCTATTTCAATAATCCAATGAAAAATAGGTCAGAATTTTCGGTCAAAATCAATTCAATCCATAAGATTTATGTTGAGAATCTATGAGAGCTCTGTTAGACGGATTGATTTTATAAGAAAGGACGTGATCAAAATTACATTTATTTTGATTCTAGAATTACGAAAATATAATTATTTAATTCCTTTGAAGAATTGCTAATAATATGTTTACCGAAGTCATGATAGTGATCAATTCGAAAAAATAGACCACACAAAAATTAAGACAGCATGTACATTCGAAAAAGGTTTCGTCGTGTTTTGATCTTAATTTTCTTTCTTATATCGGTATATTTCTTTTCGGTAAATCGTATTGAAGCTAGCGAATATTTTGCATTCCGAATTTTAAAGAAGTAGCAACACTGTTTATAATGCCGAAAAACTTCACGGAGGCCCCTCACCTACAGATACCTATGCCCATTACTTAGCAAAAAGGGTCCTTTAATTCTAATATTATGCAAGTCATCGCAATAAATAACTAGTTGCACAACGCAAACAGAGTGAAACTTGGTGGCGTATGTTAAAAAACAAACGATTTAAGAGCCTTTTCAGATGGAGGAATACGCGCGATCTCTTTAGCGTTTTCGAGTACATTACTGGGTTTGACAGTACACAATTGTGCTAAGGCCCTGTATAAAGAGCAATGTAGAATGAATCGCGTCTCAATCGCGCGTGCATCTGGACAGGGTCTAATTCGGCGTCTTGTCGCTAGAGCGGCGCCCTACCGCCACGCGGCCTCAAGGAAATGAAGGAAAAATGCGGCGGAAGTCGGGCACCGGCCCCTCTCCCCACCGCTTGCGGCTTTTTAAATGTAAATTTATTGTTAAACACTTCGTCAATGTGGAGCGGAGTTGCTCTCGTAATTTTACAGTTAAGTATAAAGATTGTTTTGTTTTAATGGTGACGTTGTTGGTTTAACGTTCTTTCATATTTGCGCACGTAGGTTTTTACTACAAGTTGGAAATAAAAGAACGGAATCAACTCGCGTTTAGTGTTTCGATTATCTATCCACATTTTTATTGTTTATCCTTACTTTTCGTTCACTTTACGGCCGTGGTCACGGGGAGATTAAAGTTTGGGGTCTTCAAAGTTGTACTAATCAAATTATTTAATATTTGGGTGCCCGATTCTGGTCCTATTTTCGTAGCCACGTAGAAACTATTTGATTTGAAATTTTTTTTTAACAGTTTCGGTTTATGGGTAGTTAGTCTGAATACCTACTTGCAGAATCAAAACCAGTGTTTGTTAGCGACCAGCTCCACCTCCTTTAGTCTAAAAGTCCGAAAATTCTCTCCATATAAAAAAAATCCTTATGAAAATACAATAGTGTCAATTACAATTATTCTTTAATACCTACTGAAGGTATCGCACCAAATGTAAACACTACAGATAACATTCTGTGGTATAAGGGGGTGGTGGTCCTAGACAATTATTGTTTCAGAGGCGAAGAAATGGAGAAGTAAATTCGGCGACTGAATCATAATTACTTCAAGCAGTCACTCCGGCAGGGCTAAGTGAGCCTCAAAACTCAGAACTCTTTGCGACTTCATAAAATTCACTCCAACGCTGGCCGCTCTCCCCACAATTGAAAAGTGCAGGGGAAAGTAGATAGGGCACTTGCTGTAAAAGTTAAGCTAATTGCCCTTAAGACATATTTTTAATTTCATTGCTCGTTCCTTCTCTGGCGCGCCACTCGGAGTTAAGGCAACGCAAGGGTACCGATTAATTGCCATTTTTATGAGATAAGGTCGCAACTTTTGAATGTCGAACACATTTTATTTGGCATTTGGGGTGTTTGTGTCGCTTTATGCCTTTCGCGTTAAACAGAAATAAAAGTGTGACAAGATGGTCGAGGGTGTTTTAAATTTGAAAGCAGCTGATTAGAAGCTACTGTTTTCATTCTAACATCTGAACACGAAGGAAAAGTCATATGTGCTGCCAACTGGTCCGAATTCTAACACTGGTAGGGGTAAATGTTTGTGACTTATATGGACATTTCTTCGTTTCATATTCTATTTAATAATACAATCCAGTGGATCTTGTTGGCGTAGTGATTTAGTACGCTTGGCCTGCAATTGCGTGAACTAAGTAATGTTTGCTGAGGCCTTATGAAGGGTGACCAAAAATATGTTATCTCGATATCCTATATACTTCTGAAAGCACAATCAGCCATTGATCCCGACCCTGCATCATCACACAAACAGACATCTGCAGTCGTTAATACCAATCCACAGTGGGCCAGCGTGGTGTAATGTGGCTCACATTCTAAGACCAGAGACTGATGAGAATGGTCGCTAAACTAAATTATATTCTAAAATATTACATCTAGATTGTGGGTAAAACGTTCATTATTTATGTAAAATAATAAATAATCCGAAAATATGTCCCTTTGCGAGGATGTGGATATTTTCGGTAAACATAGGCTTAGGATAAAAAAGTTGCTTTTACTTGCCACCTTTGTGAGAAACGTTTACAAAAAGTGGAGATATCTCCGACTATTTTTTGTGCATTTCCTACATAATAACTCGAAATCATTAACGCCGCCTTGTAATGGTCATCCTGTCGGGATTGAGTATTAACGTTCAGCAGTTTTTCTTTTTTCTTCTCCGATCGGACATGTATACTGCATACAATTCCTTTGGGCTTATACGTGGGAGCACGTGGCCGGTAGCGCGTCCTTTGTGCCGCCATCTCTTCATTCATTCAATCTGTCATTTCATTTTCATAAATGAATCATTCTTCATTTGAATTCGGTTGGAATTGTGAGGTTTTTTCCTTGACCGCGCTGACCTGCCCACCGGGGGTCGCGGGATGACTGATGGTATTATAATGGTTTATTTTTCTTTAACATTCTTATCACTATTGTAGTTGGCCGGTGGGTTTTGCTAAAGACATTTTTTTTCGTAAAATTGCAGTGAGGTCAAATTTATCATAATTATACTGTAACTGTCCTCGTTTCGAAAGTTGGACTTCCCTGTTGTACGAGCTGTTCGCGTAGTCTCGAAAAAGTCGATAAAATTAATTAGAAAAACATAATTAGTTCTTAAGGCAAAATGTGTCTTAGATTCTAGTTGAAGTCGGGACACGTTTTCAATTCCTCTGAGACCAGTTTTTTTTAATTGGTGTATAGTTCTTCTCATTTTACGATAAATAATTATTATTAACCCTGCTATACTTTATTTTTTTAGACTATTAATATTTTTATCAGGCACACCAACAACTTTAATTAAATATACATGATAACAGAAAGACTTATGTAATAAATATGGTATAAATATTTGTCAATTAATATCCGGCATTACAAGTGAGCACAATCATTGTTTGTTTTGAACTTTTAGGAAAATAGTTATCTTGTTAAGAGAGTCTAGGTCAAGTAATAAGATTTGATCCAATTTTCAATGATGATTAAATAATAACATTTTGAATATTCTGTAGAATGCCTATTCTATCAATACCAATACAAACAAGAGAACACCCTCGGCTGCAAAAACATGTCACATCCAAAAGACTTTACCATTCTTGAGTTTTCAACGCGCAAGAGTTTGGACTTGGAATGCACGAATCCGTCTTGTCCATTGGCGTCCGATGCAGCGTGGCACAGAAGCCGCCAATAGATGTCGCTGACAGTAGTGATGAATGAGTGCGACCGTTACGCGCTCATTAGCCCATTCAGATAAAAGAAACAATCCGCCCGGGCCGACAAGAACGGAAGTCATACAACGTCGGTTTGCATCGTTTAGCTTTTTTTCTCTTTGGCTACTTTGCTTGTCTTAGCGGTAGATGGATACAATGCCCCGGGGGACTGGTGGCATTGATGGGTTAGTACTGTTTTCAATAGGAACTACCGACAAACTTGAAGCAGCCATAAAGTAGGGACTGCATAGCAGCTCTTCACAATTCAGACTAAGTTTTAAGGTTAGTACTCTGTACGGTAGAGATTTCATTTCTAGAGAAAAAAATTTGACCCACGAAACTGAGAATCCAGCTTTGCATACGAAAACAGATTGGGTAAATAAATGTCTGACGTGACAGTTAGTGAAAATGCTTAGATAGGGAAACTAACGTGAACGAGATTTGTTGAAAAGATATAGGTAATACCTATATATTCATGATGGAATGTAAAGAGCACTAATAATAAACTTGATAAAATCATAGATGTAGGCGTGCCGCTCTAGTGTCGGTCACTTACGCCCCAAATATTAATTAAATAGGTACTTTACACATGGTCTTTTGTATGTACATAAATGCCAATTTGAATATCCGTGGTGATGGCAAAACAGAATACAATTGTCACCACACGTAATCTCTCCCGCGGGTGTCGTGGGTACAAGGCGACTATCGGCTGAAACATGACGAGGAATGGGCAGCAGCGTTCTTGTTATACCACCTAGCAATGCTACGATTTACGTGCCCGATAGATGGCACTAGGAACGCCCCTTATTATATTATATACTCCTCTACCGACATCTTTCGGGAATAAATAGTCTTGATTATATTTAAGTATTAACACCGACCAAATACTTACAATAGTGATAAGAATGTATGTGATATTGCATACGTACATTGCTTTCAATGTATCACCTGTCTGCGCGTTTCCGCACTGCATCCAAAATAGACGAAAAACAAAAAAAGTTATTTCGATCTTCGTTCCGTGACATTTGCTTCGACACTAGAAAAGTATTTCTATCTCTGTTTTTTCATTTGTTTGAGAAAAAGAAGTTATTTCGGGGCACTAGTTCGTTCGGTGATTGTCGATTGACAAGTCGACTGGATGTGTGGGTGTTGTGACACAAGAGTCGAATATTTAAATAGCGTTCATAGTTTGCGATCTTTGTTTATATATCATTTTCGATTGTATTTAATTACGTATTCGGTAGACCTTTTAGCAGGAGAACCATGAAATATCACGTCTCAGTTACTTTATATATTTATATTAAAAATAATGATTACAATTTCATTATATTGTTGAGAATTAAGTTTAGCCAAAGAAGTTTGGTGTCAGGCAGCTGGCAAGCCAACACGATGAGCAGTATAGATTGGAATTTTGTCATCCCAACCACTCTCTCTGTTGAAAAGTTTCTCGACATGGCCCTATCGACAACACCGGAAAGGTCCTAAGGCTGACTGAATGTATAGATACTCGTCCGTAGCACCTTTCCGGTGCAATGAATGATATAAGTTAGAAGGGTTGGTTGAAGGAATGGAAAGGATCAGTCTATCGGGCAAGATGACCCGTTTTCAAATCCTGATAGGGGCAATGGTTGCGATGAACACATAACACTTATCATGGTTTATATGTTTATGTAGTATATGTCACATTTTTTTTATTAACAATAATATAATTTAGCATACATACATAAATCATGCCTATATCCCCGAAGGGGTAGGCAGAGGTGAACTAGCACCCACGTTTAGCCAATTATGTTAGGTCCCATGTAATAGGTGGCGAGCCTATTGCCATTTATCGGGCACAAAAGTCGCAGTACATTGCTATTGTTAGGTGGTATAAGAGGAATGCTGCTGCCCATTCCTCATTGATTTATCCTAAGTCGCCTTTTACGACACCCACGGGAGAGATTTGGGGTGGTGACAATTGTATTCTACTCTGCCGTCACCACACGGCACGAAAATAATTTAGTCCGTCATGTAATACCCGTAACACAAGTGCATAAGCTACTTACTTTGAGCTGCCAGCTAGATGATAGGTGTGAGCGTAACAAATATTATATGTTGGATATAACTTCACTTTAATTAAAAACTGTATTTAAAATAAGGTTTCATAGCAAATTCCTAGCTGTAATATATATTCCTATTTGTAAGTACACGTTTTTGTGGACTGCCCTTAAATAAAGAAATAAATAACCGAACGTCGGATCAACGCATACTTAATTTATGAAAACACATGTTTTGAAGTGTCCATACTCAATCAACGGGCGGTGACAAGCTCGTATTTGTTTAGTTGTGCGCCGGCACGAAGATACACTGTATCCGCGTATGTCGCGTCGGACGCTCCGTTGACAGACGCGGGCGACGTAACGTGTCACGGGCGGCACGGTAAGGCGATGAAAATATTTTCAGTGTCGAATTTCATTGGCTTTACAACACAGTTATTATTTGATATTCATTTGAATATTCCTAATAATGATAACTATTTTCTAAGAGCCCGTACACATAACGCGATGCGAATTCGCAACGCAGAACGCTGCAATACGAATTTCTGCGATGCGATTTGGTGCGGCAAGGCGGCGGAACAAAGGAGACTGAAATTGTAGGAATTCGCGATGCAATCAAGTTCTTGCGAGCAAGAATTTTACGATGCGACGTCGCATCGCAGTTTTGTGTACAGGGCCTTTTTTTTTTTTTTTCTCTGAGTGGAATGCTTTGAAGCACCATTCCAGCCGCCAGCTAGGCGACTGGCGTGTGTGGGACTCGCCAAGGCACGAAGCGACCAGCACTACCCACTAAACCACTCCGGTGTTCCTCCTAGCCCTGTAAGAGGGGAAAATCTGGGATCTGCCTCGCGGCAATTCACCAGTCTTGTGTACAGGGCCTAAAGGGCTCAAAGCAAACAACGGTGATTACCTGTAATTGACATATACTATTTCCTAAGAATTGCTGTTATCCTGTCTGCTCAATATAGCATGTTGGTGTGCGTAATAAAAAAATTATGTAAAACATGTTATAAAAAATAAAAGTACAAGTCACAAAAATTATTTCTCAGAAAATTTTTAAAAATTATTTCCTTATCTAGTTTTCAAACCTCTTTTTGTTTAGACAATACTGTGTTTAAGTGACTTGTTTCACTTTAAGTTGGATTTATTGGCTGTTTAATTCTTTCTCTATACTTTTTAAATCACAATACTCTGTGTCTTCAAGGATTGATTTTGTATCTGTCTGTATGATTCGGTCCATAGGTTGAAGAGAAATAGTTTCGAACCAAGCAGAATACATTACATTACAATGGCCACGAAAAGTTTCTTCATCGACCTTGCCAACACCGTCAGTCATTGTTCGATAGTGTTTCTCGATAACGTATCTCCCTCAATGTTACGGAGGAAAGTTTTTATTGCTGCAAATAATAGGATTCATATTCTTTGTCGTGGAGTTTCGCATCGGAGTTGGGAGCGCGAAGTTTGCGACGCTACGTCGTAACGGGGAGCTCTGTGAATATTAAGCTTTCTCTGTTTTATAGGACTTCAGTGATTACGTTTCAGAAGCGGTGTATTAATTTGGAATGTGTACTTTGACTTTTAGAATACAAAATCAGTGAGAATACATATACAATTTTTGTATGCAACATTGACATGGTGATTTGTAATGTTCTCTTAAAGGTGTTTGGATTTGGACAACGTTACGGATTAAACTAGCGTGTATTTACGATGTTTACTTTAATTGCCTTTCATTTGTGAGTGCAAATACAAGTAGGAATTTTGATTATCATTAAAATTTAATATTCTTTTGTATAGTTTTACTGGATTGGTTAATTAAAATTTCTTCAAAGCAACATGGGTTTACAGTTGATGTTCATGTTGATTAGTTTTAAGCGTTTTTTGACTTCAGACTTCCATTTTAACATTTTAAAGATGAGGTAATCAATGTATTCAATAAATATGTAATATGTATTTTATGTTTCGTCTCCAACATCTACTTAACCAGCCCCTACTAATACGCAATGGACACCAAATACTGATCGCCGCATCAAGCCGCCAGTTTATAATGGTGTAACTTCAAACTATTAAGTGTCGGCACATCGCTTAAGTGGCCATCAAAGGCCGCTTACGCGATAACTTATCGCATCGCAAACTTTGGGCTTCATTAAGGGACGATGCATGGCGTGACGGAGCGGCTAACTGCGAACTCGGACCGTTTCATACAAGTGTCGCTTTGCTGTCCGCGAATATTAGAGATGGGACATGTAGCGACTTGGGGTACTTATCGATTATTTGACCAATTTGGCATGGACGTTAATGGTAGGCCCGGGTTTTTTAGTTTTGATGTAAAGAATAAAGGTCTCCGCATACGTAACGGGAAAATTCCCCGGACGGGACCCTCACGGGGCCTCTTTCGTACAAAAAGCCCCGTGTGACATAATAATATGTCACGGAGACACGGATGGGACGTGGACGGGGCTTTTTGTACGAGAGAGGCCCCGTCCCCGTTACGTATGCGGAGGCCTTAAAGCACTTTTAGATACGGCTACAAAACTATTCTTCCAACTGTATAGAATGATAGAATGGAAGGATGTAAGAACAGCAAGCTGAAAACCATCATGCAGATATATTGCAGGTTAGTGGATGTTAACGACTGTAAAATGCATAAATGTTTTTCGGAGCACGGAGGAGCGATGAAATAAGTTCTTGGTCACCTGTATATCCTCCATGTCCGGCAAACATCTTATAAAGTATACACAAATTGTTTGTAGAAATATTTGTAATGTGATATTAAAATGTGAATGAAAATAGAGAAAATGTATAAAGATTTTGGGGTTAGAAAAAGAATTTCGAAAAATTATGATCTTGAGGCGGGAATCGAAATTCTTTTTCTAACCCCAAAATCTTTGTAATAATTTTTCTAACATTTATATAATGTTAAAATTAAAATCGAATAGAGCAAATGTATGTTTGGATATTATAAGCATTGATGGTCACGTGAAGTTGTTAAACATTGAGACGGTACTCAGGCATTACCTATGTAGACGACAGTCACTGTACATCTAGTTACATAACTACCATATCTCCAGCATATCACAACATGAGACATCTTTAGCGAGCTCATGAATAAAGTATATCGATAAAAGAGAACTATCGACAACTTCGCCCAATCTCTAGATCTCAACACTTCTCAACTTTCCTCTTGAATATTCCTGTCGCGCGATGTCCGCTAGTTTATGGAGAGGGCAGTTTGGGCAGTTTGCGGTTTTCCAAAGTTTTAACTATGGTGGACACGCGGACAAGATTTACTGCTTGGGACAATTGTATTTTAGAACCACTTACCGCTATAAAATATAAAATATGCAGTATTGTTTTTTATTAGAGATCCCTACGAAAATTACAATAATGTAATTATCACTGTCTAATTCTACTATCTATCTAATAATATAATTATCACGGTATCAAAACTTAGGCTCTAGTGATAAATAATTATTATGACTTTGACAGTTATTTAAAGACAAGACATCAACGCAAGCGAAGCCGCGGATAAAAGCTTGTATAACATAAATTGCACAGATGAACTTGTAACGTTTGACGGAGCACCTTGTCGTACGTAAGTGGTATTAGTTGCGATGTTTGGCCGCGGTCCGCGATGGCGCCACTTCCCATGGGGGTTCCAAGTGCAAGTCACTGGTATCAATATCGGGTCGCCCGGGCCACTGTTTTGTTTACAACGTTTTTGTTTAAGTTTGTTCCAGATAAATTGTTAGTACCTATACATAATAATATTGCGAACATTTTGAAGCAGTCAACGTGAATTTGGGTTAGAGAAAGCGCTGCGTTCTTTCACGATAATATTTTATTTGATTTTTATTTGAACATTATAATATAAATGTTTTAAAAAATAATATTAAAAAAAAAGGTATCAGTAAAAACCTTATGTATATTTTTTCACTTATTTTTTATAAAAAGCTCCTCTGCTCACTCCGCGTCCTCCATAATCCGAAGGACAAGTTAGATAGAACTTCGGGGATAAACAGGCGTGATTTATGTATGCATTTTTTGGTCAGTCCTCCGTCATCAATATCTCTATTTTTATAATTTTTAGTAAAATAGATAGCGTAATATTATAACGTACTAGGTAATAATAATAAAAAAAGAAGTATTCTTCACAGGAACACGGTGGCAGGTGTTACATACATGCTTTTCATTCCAGATGGAAAGTTCTCTTGCTCAATATCAATTTTCATTACAGAATTTAATTTTATTTTGTGCAGCATGAAAATTATAATCAATTAGAACCTACCTAATTAGCTAGGGTTATAATTGCGCAGAGTTCTTCACAGTTAACTACAAGGTTTTATAATATAATCTTCACTACAAAAATTATAGAAACCACTAGCGGAATTAATTATACCTACTGATTCTCACTTGTTAGTCTATTTAGTACACAAAACACAAGTTTGTACTTGGACTAAATTGAAGCAGTTGCGGTAATATTATTCGTGTGGTTTACTGCACTGCAATGAGTATGCACAAACGACCCTTTCGATGTTTCGTCGATTTATGTTGCAAATAAAAATCTCTTGTAACCTTACTTTGCAATGTTACGGGGCTTTGTAATAAATCGCCTCGCTTGTTGTCATGTTTCAATAAGGGTTTATGTGTCTAACTTAAAGGGAATAAATCGCTCATCTCTATTATATACTAGACTAATAAAGTAAAAAAAAATGTAACACATTTTTTTCAACAAATTTTATCACGGCACCGCTAAATCGTGATCAATGTAGTAATTATATGAATACAGTTATTTATTGCTTTAATAACTAGCTACACAAATACAAATGAGGCGTAATCTGACATAGCAGTATTTTTCATACAACCACAAATGTAATATTCAATAGAGCATCATGGACTTCGGTTATGTGACTTCAAAAGAACGTTCGCGTTATATAACTTTGAAAAGAACACTCAAGCCAAAATAAATATAAATAAGAGTATAATATTATACGCAACCGTCTTTCGCACATGAAGCGCCGGCAGAGCGAAGCAACAAAACACTGGAATGAATTATTTGATTAACGTTCTCCATATTTTCGTTTTATGACTTATGTCTGCAACTGCCAGCTTTTAATTTCGCCAGAGAACGACTTCGATTTTCCTGCAGTTTAAAAAAGTAACTTATCAGTTAAAAGGAGCGGGACAAAATTATCACCGGGCACCAGTGGGAGGGGGACGCAGCGCTGTACCGAGAGGGAACGAAGAATAAAACAGGGGAACAAAGTTAAGCGTCCGTGACTTTTCAAGATTTTTTGCGCGTTTATTTTTTAAACTTTACGCCCGCTCCGCGCTGTTGCAAGTATATAAAAGCAAGCATTTTCCGATTTGTCTTTTGTTTTCCTCCTTTATTCCTTGCCATTCCTTTTTATTGAGCCTGCCGCGCCAGATTCTTTATAAAATATTACGCCGCAATTATACAGGCGCAGATAAGGCACAATTAGACGTTATCCTCGCTATTCCGCTCTCACGGTCGAAACAATAAGAGGAGTGCGTCAAATGAAATCTATATTAGAAACAGTAATAGGCCCATAAGCGGTAATGAAAGTAAACTTCCGAACCCCTAATTACGGAACGAACGTAGGTAAATAGTGAGAAGGCGCCTTCGATCATCCATCACGGATAGAGAGGCGGCCTTTGTGGCCACCGACCAATTACTGGCATGAAAATTAAATTCACGAAATCTAATTAAGAACAAATTGTTTTATTTATTATGATGCGTCGGGTTCATTTGTACCCGTCGGTGCGCGGCGCCCGGGGCGGGTCCGGGTCCATCAAATCGTGCTCGATGCCACTTTTTTGGCTCCACTCGGCTGGTGCCTGAGACGGAGCTGTGACGTCACAGGCTATTGACCTTGGCTCTTGGGCAATGGTGCTGCCCGTATCTCACAAGAGTTACATGCCTTGGTGTTTAATCATAGTCAAATATTACAGGCGCAATTACAATAGATCTAGAGGTTCGGTATAGCACCGCACGATTGCGTGGCAGGTGATAAGTCTTAATCTGTAAAAATAAATTATAGTGTATTTTTATACAGTTGCTAGCTGCAGTTAATAGCCTACGACGTATTCTCAAACCTACCAAATAATTATAGTCAAAAATTTCATTAACATCGATATTGAACACAAACAAGTGACACGAGATTTAATCCAAAGCAGTCGATGTTGAGCGAATGAATGGAAAAGATGAGGATTGAATAGACTACACCACCACTGCTGGGCATGGCTAAGGGATAATAGGAAATTTAGGCTACTACATTGAATATATTAAATGAAATGACGATTAGTATGGACTGTACAATATAATAAGTATAATTACAGTGTAACAAACACAACATTTAACAATATGCAACTAAGTATTAGCCACATCTAACGTTACGAGCGTAATATAAACATATACAAAAAAACTAGTATTTATATTTTATGTTAAATTCAATACAACTTAACAAATAATATCTATGCAACTAGAAGCACATTATATTTACTAGTAAGTAGATTTATATAAAAAAAGTAGATTAATGGACTGATATGTATATTTAGATTCCTTCACATTTCGGTCAGGAAAATCAAACAGCACCGGACTGTGTAAAGCGGGGCACACACTGGTCAGTACCTACAGCATGTGGCCGGTGGTAATACGCGTTCATTTGTTATGTTTGCGAAATGGGCCTATTACGGTTGCCGACAGCCGACACAAAGACTGACATCGTTTTATTGTCGAGATTGCCTACAAATGGATCGCATATATTTCACGTTCGGGCTCTCTCTGCTCGCAACCCTCTTTTGCCGGAGTTTGTAAGTCACCTTGGGATTTCGTATCTTCAAATTTGTCGGGTCAACAGTGAAAGTTCGTATACATATCCAAAAATTATATGAATTATGTGACCAGAAAATAATGTTATTGATGCCAATTATTGTAATGCTGTAAAAAAATGTCGTCGTGTAAACGAACTCTATCTGCTATTTTATTGAGAAAGAAGTTAATATTTGCTGCAAACGTTACGTAACTTTTCCTGAAATTGATGGCATTAAAAATCTTAAGGATCAAGAGCACTCTGGACTATAATCGTAAGTAAATACAGGAATATAAACCTATAGAGGAAAGGATTGTTGCCTGGCTGGTCGTCAGAATTTAGCAACATTGTTAGAATACCTTACCCAATCTTCACCTACTACTTTGAGTGTTTTTATTTTCACCGCTAATACTGGCTGAATGTACATACAATACCCTCTTCCCTCTATAATAATATAATGGAGGTGATCAATAGCTTCTCACCGGCGCCAACACCGAGCAGCCACAATAAAATCAATACCGCAATAATTTATCGCTACAATCAATAGCGCGGACGGTAGCGACCAGCGGCGTCCCGCTGCGCTAATAGAGAGGTGCCGCGTCGTCACGTCACCGTCACGTCATCTATCACGGGCGTAATCCCGTCCCGTGGACGCTCGGCCGTAGCACAATGTGCTTTGTGGTGCACCCACATTGTTCGATGATGTTTTTAAAACCTTCAAGTTTTGGTGTAAATAAAATTTCATAAAGGTTATACTTTTAGGCAATTTATTTTTAATTTAACGTAAGAATTTTCACCAGTCCGGGCGGTAAAGTTCCTATAATTTTATGATAAGAATTTTATTAAATAGAGCTTTAGGATTTTTATTTTTATGCATTATTTACGCCTATAGTTAATAAACTAATACCAGGGTCACTAATAATGTAAGGATATACAAGGTGGTTTTGTTCTGTCCACCCCTAAGCTAATTACTAGAAAGTAATAACATTAAACGTAGTTCAATAAAAAAAATGCATGTGTTTATTTATAGAAATAGCTTTAGGGCTGAATTAAGATTTTTTTTAAAGATAATTTCATAAATTTTACAGGACACAAAAGGAAAGAAAATCTGCATTCGACGTCGACTACTAAGTACAAATGAAGTTACGTCCTTCGAGATCTGAAAGAAACATTTCCAATTAAAATTACTTCAAAAAGTTTAATACCAAGAAGTACCTAATATGGAAAAGAAATCCGAAAACAAAACCGTAAATTTGCTTTTTTACATTCAAATACAATCATAATAACACGAATATAGGAGAGAAGTTCAGTGAATTACAGCGGGGGCTATCGCCGGCCATCCATCATGGGCGGTCAGCGGCCGGCCAGATCGCAGATACGCGACCCGACCTAACCTTACGCTGTCTAACTGCTGAACAATGACGCCGTGACAGCGCTGGCCTACTGAATGTCCCGCCGGATTGCGTTATTGGATTTTATTACACAATTCATAAAACAATAGCTACCATCAAGTTTATAAAGGGCTTTGTGACAAGTGAAAATTTCGTATTCAGCGTTTTCCGGATGACCTATGTGTGGTTATTCTTTTTTTACCTTTATTTACTTAAAAATCTTCATGAAACAATAAGCAGTAAGTTTATGAACAGGACTTTATAACAAGTCGAAATTTCATGAGCACGTTACATCAAATGGTTTCAGTTTTAGGAATGGAGTTTTTTTTTTCATTAATATTCATAAAATTGTTAAATAAAAATATACTCCTAACAAGAGAAAATTCCATGAGGCATTTTCCATACAGTCAAGGTGACATGTCCTCTCAATGGAGCAGTCAATAAGGCTAAAGGAATATCCGTTTTGAAAATGAAATTTATACACAGAAGTCCGTTTTGGGCCACCTTCCCTAACTCGGTTCTCGTCCATCGTGAATAAATCTAACACCATATTTCCGCCGTTATTCAAAACAATATCATTGTTATGTTAAAAAGTGACCTTACGGAGCGAACCTGCCAATTCCACATTTTTGCAGCATCATTAGCTGGCCGAGGTCCAAAGACAAAACCTGACCTAATTCGGCATGAAATTATTCCAAGATTGAAACAGTGGCCGGGGGCCGATGTCGTATTCTGTTCTGCTCCGGACAGTTCATTTTTAATAATAAATGAGACGAAATCAAGACATGACGAATAAATGAATCCAGAACTTGACGAATAAATGAATATGGAATATGATAAATGGAAGGCCCGGATCCCTCGCGAACATTTTTTCTTTGGCTCCGAACGGAAGGCGCGGGCTTTTTCCTTTTGTACCGGGACAAGTTAAGCGTTTTTTTGGAGATCGCGCCCGGCGAGGCGGTATTTATCATTTCATAAAAGTTGGATCACCAATTGTGCTTTGATTCGGACGCAGCCTTTGAATCGGAATGCCTCTTTTAATTTTATTGGAGAAGCTGTTCAGTTGGCGTGCGACTTACGACAGCCATACGAGTATCGCTTATTTATAACAGAAACGACACATCTCTAAAAGAAATTTGAAACTTCGTGTATATAAATGAAGACTGAATTTTGCGATGAATTTTGAATTTAAGAAACGACATTAATGATAGTAAGAAACGACAGAAATGAATAAAATTAGGTAAGTAGTATGATACTAATTTGTTTAAAAGTACGTTATCGTTTTATAAATGTCATAGAAACTATAAAAAGAAATTGAAACGATAAATTGTAATGTACTGATGCAGATCTCAATATTTTGGCAAAAATATAATCTTTGATGATGAGGATGTCAAACACTAAAGTTATATTTGATATTGAAAACCAAACAATTAAGCTTACGATGAGATCTTTTTAATTATACTGATTAAACTGATTTGGATGAAAGAAATTTTACTAAAATAACTAATAAAATAAGCCATCTTCTAAGAACGATTATCAAGCTTACATAAAAGCTTCTTAGCAAATAGGAAATCGTATGCAGATTATACTTTATTTTTGTACATTGAAAAGCAATAACGTCGATAATTGAAACCTCTGCAAAAAAATCTAGTTTAGAAAATATGTACGAGCACCTTGAAAAGCAAAAAAAAAAACAAAAGCAAAGTGTGACATTCTGAAGATAAAAAAAAGAAAAGTAACGTCAACATAAATAATTAAAAAAGACATTAACGCTGACTACAACAAGGTTGGTCAGCTGAAACAAGCACATAGACTCAAATCAACCTCCATTCGACAAAGTTATACGTCAAAACAGAACCGTGGCGGCAATGACCTCAGTTCGCGAGTGCCGTTTTAATCTCGACTCTCTTAATCCTGCACTGCACTAGTCACTGCCACGTGGTTCTATGATAAAGTGCTCCACCAGATTATGCAAATTCTAAATTTACTCCCTATCCCTTTCCTTCTTTATTCAAATGTGCTATCTTTTGCTCGCTCTGCCGCGATGTTTCCACCCCACTGAACGGCGCAACGGCTGATGGATGATGCGCTATTCCAATAACAATTTGGATATCGCTTATTTACATTTTATTCTCTGTTGTTCGATACGGCTCATGAGTAGTTTCTGGAAGAGTTACCGGAGTTAGTTACCGGAAAACGTACTTTAACAGGATATGACGTTTTTCTTTTAGGAACTTGACTTAAATAAGTCTAGTACAGCAGTTCTATTATGCAGTGCTTTTGTTTGAAATGTAACTTAAAATTTGCCGGCGTTAACTATAAATGTTACGTGTTAGTTTCACGATTGAATTTTATAAAAAGTATAAAAATTTGGGCTACTTAAATATTTTTTTGGTTAAATCTTTTTTTTTGTTAAAATGTTTAAGGCGTACTTAATAGTTATTTTTGTTCTATTCAGGGATAAAGACTAGGCGAAAATTTTTATTCAATTGGACTATTATTTTTTATTTAATTTTAATGATTTAAACTATAAAAGTCGCGGGAAAACAACTAGTGGTTCATGAAAAGTGGAACAGAGTTGGTCGGCAGCAATCAAGATGTCGGCAGAGTGGTCTGGAGGAGCACCGCACCGGTAATGGTCGTCTGTCGCGTGTGAGCGGTCGCCTTCTAACTGTCACAGGCTTTGCTACTTACTGCCGCACTCAGAGTCGACTTAATGATCATTAAATGACATTTAAGTAAACTTTAAATAAAATTCCCTCTCAGAGTCAGATAATGGGTCAATAGTGACGCTAATGAAACTTAAATTTTGAGTAACCGATGACCCTTACTTAGGTCTTATGTCTATTTGACATTTCAAAAGTAGGGTTATCTTTTGTTGTAATACTTGTAATTATATTTCAGTGCATTCATAGTGATATTTTCAATAATAATTTATAATAAATTACGTTGTGGACTTTGTGGAGTTTACAGATTACGTAAGAAGGTTCAGACAATTACAACCTAGATTCTATTTACGCGACTATTCTGATACTTTCACTATGTGCTTGAATTTCATGCAAGGTACAGATTTACACTCCAGGCAGTAAATAATACTTTACTCCCAAGTTTGGAACCTGATTTAAAAAGCACCGAAACAGGACAGGCTTGCCAATGCCCCTGAAGTAATAACATTGCGGTATTTAGCAACTGGGATTTTTCAGGTTAGTTAAATATTACTTTACATTCAGACAGAGCAGAATATAATTGTTACCATCCCCATTTCTCCCGTGGGTGTCGTACAAGACAACTGAAGGTAAACAGCGATGAGTAATGGGTAGCAGCAATCCTCTACAATCTAGCAATATACTGCGATTTACGTGCTCGATAGATGGCAATAGGCTCGCCACGTATTACACGGGACCAACTTAATTGGCGAATAGTGGGTGTTTAATTCACCTTTGCCTACCCTTTCGGGATATAGGCATGATTTATGTATGTATGCATGTACTTTCAATATCTGTCATTGACTATATATTTATTTCAGAAACTAGGTGATGTGATGGAATATGGATTAATATTAGGTCAACAGTCAGTATCACAAATTGTCACCAAAGTGTCTATCCAAGCAAGAACAATGAAAGACTTTGTAAAATTGCCTTTTACCGACGAGGACACAAACAGAATAAAGCAAAATTTAATCAAGCAATGTCACAATAAATATAACTAATAATTGTTAAATTAAAATAATACAGTGAAATTCTTTTATAACCCTAATCTCTTTATTTTTCTGCTAATTCATTTTCATTGCGTGAGGTTTATTTTGTTTTTTGAATAAAACTAGTAGATTTAAAAGAAATATTTTATTTTGAGTTCCAATTTCTTTTTTAATTCATTGAACTGTAATTTGAAAATTTCCAAAAGAGTTTTACTGCTCTCTTCCTCCATTTCAGCAGCACATTTCTTTTTAACTTGAATCTCCGGGTAATAAAATATTTATTCAAAATTGACTCAGTGTGTAATTTCTTTAGATTTGTTTGATAATATATCTATGTGATCTGAAAAAAAGATAAGTATTATATCATTAATTTAAATCATTTTTCTAATTGCATGTAATGATTGAACTATATACATTAATAGCCAGTTGCACCAAGTTTTACAATTTTCCTTAAAGTAACATAAAAACAACTTGATTCATATTAACAAGTTTTTAAACAAGTGGCCATTTTATATAAAACCTTATGAAATATAATAGGTACCCATAGCAAAGTCTAGGTCAAAGTCATTGTCCCAAATATTTTATACTGTTTTATTTTGATTATTGTCTATATGGACAGCGCAATACCATCATTATCAAATGGGTTCTGCACTTCACATATAATTGAAGGTGCAGCCTGAATAATAATTATTAAAGATAATAAGAATAGGTTACATATAGATTACAGATAATTGATATAAATTGTTATACTTTCATAAGTTTAATTAGTGGAAAATAAATGTTACCTCCTCTACTGCTTATGGATAGCTCCTTGCAGTGGGGAAAGTGGTGGATTTTATGGACCATTTCCAGATTAACTCCCTAGCTCTGTAGTTTTACAGGTTATGGTGTTATTGTATCACACTGCAAATTGCAAAGAAATATTAGATACTTTTTAATACAGGATAATTCTATAATCTAAGCACAAAACAATATAAGAAAATACTAATTACTGTGCACATATGCATTACAATTAAATTCCTCAGTCATTCCACTCCCGGAACTATCGAACCCCATGCATGTAACAAAGAAATCATCAATACTTACCAAGACAATCACAGTACTAATCAATTATTTCAATGAAGATGGGTTCGTGTGGCTTTTTCTTCTTTTTTCTATGGCATTTCCTATATGATTTCGCCAATATTGAGTGTGCCGCTGAGACTTTTGTATGTTAATGATTTCCCAGGCTGACTCCACTTGCAGTAGCTTAATATCTATTTGATCAATTTTGATCACAAAATAAATAATTTGATATTTATATGTTTTTGTTTGGTATTTCCATGGAATTATTTGGGGTACCTATTTCTTGTTTGTTGACATTGACTTTTTAATTTTATAATAAATGACTTTTGGTCCGGTGTGGCCAAATCTAAAAAGTCATGTCATTTACAGTTCAAGTTTGATTAAATTAAATTATTATTATGGATTTTTACGTAAATATTATATTAAATAGATATTAGTAACTAATTCTTATGGAAAACAATACTTTTGTGATATAAAAACTAGTGTAACTAATAATATTGTTTAACGGCTTTTTGCATGTGGCAATTCCGCACTTACCGATAACACTGGATTACACACGCACTGCACTAACCTGACTTAAAATTGTCACATAACTAATCAATCAATTATTTTCGACTCTGAGAGGAACGGTCAATTAGATGTTTTAATGATAATTTGTAAAATACCCATTATCACTAATTTAATGAACGACTCTGAGTGCGGCAGTTAAAGATAGAAGCCGTTGCCAGTTGGAATTTAAAAAGTAACTGCCGCACTCAGAGACGTCAATTAACTTTAATGAGTATTTAATGTTATTTTTTTCAA
The DNA here is from genome assembly GCA_963931975.1 of Cataclysta lemnata. Taxonomy (NCBI): domain Eukaryota; kingdom Metazoa; phylum Arthropoda; class Insecta; order Lepidoptera; family Crambidae; genus Cataclysta; species Cataclysta lemnata. Next base: position 4,357,072 of record OZ008339.1, read on the forward strand.
ATTTAATCTAGACCATAGACCCGGCAAGAATAGCGACTAGTTTTGAATTGTCATTTTTTGACATTCAGTACTGATTAACTTTAATAACTTAACTAAGTACTAAGTACTTTTTTTTTACGAAATATTCAACATTTTTGTAACAACAGTAAAGTCATGTGCCAAACGGTCCAGCGAGATTTGACACAGGCAGCTGACTCAGCAGTTTTCTCGGTTTCGCCGTAACACATGCATACGGAACCGTGACTGGCCAAAACGACGGTGGGTTTTTTAATTGCGAGTTAGACAGCTCTATATAGCCAACAGCTCAATACGCTGATGGAAATGCTAACGTGTGAGTTTGTTTCCACAACTGAGGGTAAAGTAGGTAATTGCAAACTCGACACGTGCCGACTTAAATTGAAGGTAGTTTTGATTCTAATCTTTGATATTTTTGTTGTTTGGACCTTAGGTTTACTTACTGTCAACAGCACGTGAGGTTACCTCAAAATGACTAATTCTAAAAAAATACTTTGTGCTTAATTACAATAAAGGTTGACAATCGATGGAAGAAATTTACTTTACTTAATTTATACTTTTGGGAAGTTCTTCGTCCTTCGTAACAATGAAAAAAAGACATTATTTTTCGGAACTCTTCTTTTTGTAATTAAGTATAAACATATATTTATAATGTACTTAGTGGTCGGGTAGTGACTATAACAATGGAAACGTTAACACCACATCTATAAATACACACACAATGCAAGCTTAACATCTACTCTTGTTTATTTACAATATCATCAAGGTCCGATTGTCGGCGTTTAAGTTTTCTCTATGAATGGAAGAATAAAGTCAGAATAAGCCACAACCCACATTGGCCCAGTGCGAGGGTTGTGACTGTAGAAGAAGCATGGATCATTGGCTTATCGTGCCTTCCCAAGGATAGATGAGCTCGATATATACTATATTATCTCGAGCTCACCCATGTTTCTGATATTTTGGTGACCGGAGGATAGTTGTGAGCTTTTGACTTTTTGATGTTTTCATAGGTATCGTCTCGAATCACAGGATAGCTATTTATGGTGAATACTTTATATAAAGCGCTCAGCATGCTATGCAGCAGCTTACTCAGATTCTCACGGTTATACACAAGGTAATTCATTTTAATGCCCCCTGTATCCGCACTAATTTCATACCCTCCCATTTCGAGAACCACAACTTCAGTACCTCGGGCTGTAAGAAAATAGTGCACGTCGGAATAATAACTAAAAAAATACAAACTGTCTGTGTGTGCGGAGAGAGAGTGGGTAGGCGGCCTGCTAAACGCAATATAAAGTGCTTCTAGGGATGCCTACGGAACCACAGACTATTTACTACATACATACATAAATCACGCCTGTTAACCCCGAAAAGGAAGGCTGAGGTGTATCAACACCTACATTTCGCTAACTATGTTAGGTCCCATGCACCATATAATAGGGGCAGCCTAAAGCCGTGTAAGGGCACGTAGGTCGCAGTATATTGCTAGGTGATAAAACAAGGCTACCTATTCTGCTACCTATTCCACGTGTCAACCCTCAGGCGCCTTGTACGACAGCCGCAGGAGAGATTGCAAAGTGGTGACAATTGTATTCTGCTTTGCCGTCACACGATTTCCACATTAGTAATAGATTGTATAAAATGTAGCATTGTTCATAAAAGTGCATATAAGATATGAAGAAAAATACTAGAGTCTCGTCACATACGTCTTCAACAACACAACAATTTTGTATTTTATTTTTATTATTCATCAATGATAATGGAATTTTATCACATAAAGACATGTTAAGTGTCACATAATGCTCTCGCCTAAAGTCTCAAGATTTTAGATCGTAGGTCAACGAAGCGTTGACAACCCTAAGCGGCTGGTATACGTAGGTAGGTAACTATAGGTGCCTCTCCCCCCGCTGTCATTAGTACCGCTCCCCCGCTCGGCTCGTGGAGAAAGTATGATTTTACTCCTATAAAGCCGTATTTCTACTCCATACAGGAATTCGAATGCAAGTTCCCCGGGTTTCGAGAAGGACATGTGCCGGTGTACATAATTCTGCCGTTGAAACAATCTCAATATGGCGTTAGTGTTAGGCACTTACTTGTTCGGCGTCAAGTTTGGTTTTAGTTACAAATTGTGAATTTTACTGGCGTATCCTTACTCCAAATGGATTACTACCTGTTCTTACAGTTCGATTGCTTTATTTCAATGAGTTACTAATACTTATGATGTTCACGTTCTATCACGTCCCCACTGCTGGGGTACAGGCCTTCCTTATGGATGTGCGGATGGCCCATAAGCAATTCAGGCCTAATGTGGGTTATTAACGACTGCAGACGTAGCCGCTCTCAACAACTGAACTGGTCTACCGAAACACAAAGAAAATAGAGACCGATTAATATAATTATGTATTTAATTTTTATTTGAACATTATGTTTATAATTATATTTACATTAATGTTAGAAATTTATTATATTTAGGTACTTATATAGAATCTATTACAAATAAAATACATACATACATACATACATACATAAATCACGCCTATATCCCCGAAGGGGTAGGCAGAGGTGAACTAGCACCCACGTTTCGCCAGTTATGATAGGTCCCATGTAATAGGTGGCGAGCCTATTGCCATTTATCGGGTACAAAAGTCGCAGTAGGTACATTGCTAGGTGGCATAAGAGGAACGCTGCTGCCCATTCCTCATCACTGATTTATCCTTAGTCGCCTTGTACGACACCCACGGGAGAGATTTGGGGTGGTGACAATTGTATTCTACTCTGCCGTCACCATCACGCACAAATAAAAAAATGAGGTCAGAAAATGTTCGAAAAGTTATTTTTTTTAGGACACATTTGGCCATCTATAAAAAAAAACTGCCGTTGCGAACATTACGTAGTTAACTTAGGCCGAACCTACCAAAAGCTTCCTGAATACGTTGGCTACTGAATTCGATATGTACCTATATCCGTCGAATAACGAAATGAATATTACTTTTATTTGTGCAAGTGGAAAACTCACATTCGGCGGGGCGGCACAGCTGAGCAATTAGTGGCCACCACGTGGCCGGGGGGAATAACCCGCGGAGGAAAAAAACGTGACTCGGACGAACGCACCGGCCAAATTGTGCCTATCCTACTATCCTATACGGATATGTATAGGTAAATGGAATTATTGTTCGAATTTAGGAGATTATCTGCGAATTTCCTCCGATGTATAATGGTAAAATTATAATAATTTAGTAAAAAATATTTCGAACAAAGTCGCATCTACTATAAGCATCTAGTTGCCAGGACGTGACGTGTTAGTTGCGTACAATTATTTTAAAGTAAAGGCTTTTTAATTGCCTTTTTAGTTGTGTACAATTTGAATTGTCAGCTGTCATTTAAGAAAATATATGGAATATTATAGTAAATGCAGTTAAAAAGCTTTTGGGACGGGTCCCAAGAACAAAGTAGCATCTATCGATTTAGTAAACAGTTAATTCGTTAAGTTTTATAGGAGGATTATTCTGGATTTGTGAAATATTCAGGTAACCAGGGTTCCTCACTCGGGTTTGAGTAAACGGACTTACCACTCACGATACTGATTCCTAAGATGGTTGGTGAAACCAAGGCAGGTGGCTGGCCTAAAACTTAGTCAAATCCTAGAGCAAATATATGCTGACGCCAAAATATTTGAGAGCATGATGATGATGATGCCGAGGTCAGATATTATTAATAAAAAAAGTAAAGTATTAATGAGTGAGCGGGACGCGGGAGTCGGCGCATGAGATTGAGTGTTGTCAAGGCGCGAGGTCGTTGCCTCATCGATTTTCGATTTGCTCCCACTGCACCCGAACTGGGTCAAGTGCTGCCGGGATCATCTTCGATCCAGTTTGCATTTTAGCAAATCTGCCTGCTTGCACAAAATATTAATCAAATTCCGATATCGAATGATAATGATAGCTTTAAACCGCGTCCGTGGTCTAGTGGTCCACCGGAATTAAGATCCAGAGGTCCCGGGTTCGATCCCAGGGGGTACAAATTTGTACTCGGTTTGGTTGATGGTAGGACTTCTTTCAAGTCCGCCTGGCTAGCTACCACCATGTTATCAAAATCTGTCGCCATAATAAAAATGTTAGCAACATTTATTGTATTCCGACAACTGTGATAAGATAGCCAGCCCCTCTGTGGCTGAGTCACTTAGCATCAGGTGAGATGAAGGGCAAGAGCTTCCCTGTCTAGCACAAAATAAGCTGGCTACCTGCGCAGATTCAAAGATCTTATTCAAAAATCCAGACGGTACAGTTAGCAACATAAGTTGATGAACTTATGAGCATCTTGTTACTGTTAATTAATAGGTTCATCATGGCGGCTGCTATAATACTGCACAAACGCTGTCGCTGGTATGATAGGGTTCTAAGATTTTCGGTTACTCATGATGCTGACATTATTATAAATGCAAAGGTTAACATGGTATAGCAGGAACACTATTTATGGTATAGTTGTACTCTACACACGCGGGTGAGGTTGGGGCTGTGCTGACTCCACACGGCTAACATCACATATTAATTTAACTGCTAAAAGACTTTCAATGCTTTTAACATTTTATACAATGTTATGTTGGCATTTGGTAGTTAAAATAAATTAAATTATCACTGGAGAAATTTTGAATTTTCATCATTTCATTAGAGCGTGATCGAAGCAGTTAGAGCCCTTTTATTATCTGCTCGCTTTTAAATTGCCGAAAAGAAATTCCTCCCTAAAATGGGGGAGAGGGACAAAACCTTGTCCTCGACTTGGCTCCCAATGGCCTACCGTTATTTAAAAATCGAACACGATAAGAGCCGAATGTTTTTATTTTTTAAATGGCCGGAATTTATGTCTCCTTTTTAAGTGAATATTGGCAGTTTTGAATGGAAGCAGTTCGATAACGGTTTTATTGGGTTTGGCTTCGGTTACGACTTTTCGGACGGTGCGTAATGAAGCCTTCGATTTTCGGTAATGGTCAGCTGATAAGCAAATGACGTCATTACTGACTGACTTAGTTTGTATCGCTTCGTCTCATTTCATTCTCGCGGTACTTCCTCGCGACTGTCCAATTGATAGAATTTTATTCATTTCCATGGAACTTTATCACTGTTTCGAATGCATTAGGGCCTGTATTCTAGAAATATTTGTCTTGAACATTCTTACAGTTTATAATGTAAGGCTTTGGTATTGAAAACTATTGGATTAAAATTGACGACAACACAGGATTATTGTAAACGTATTTTATATCGTGTAGAACGAAAATGACATAATTGTAAAATAATCGGACGAACTGATTTCAATTATGGGTAAGTTTCATCATAATATTTATTTTATCAGTCTCAAAACTTCAAAAAATAAGCAAATAGGTAATTGATCAAATGGACGTTGACATTTGAAAATAACAAGGCATTAAACATGGGCAGTAAAGGTACTACTACGACTTCTTCTGCTCTAATCTACTTATAAAAATCTTGTCACACAACATTTTAAGAATTGTACTTGATTATCCAACAAGTAAAACCTAATCTCGCGATGGTCGACAGATCTTATGATTTTGTAATTAAGAGTAGCAAGACTTACAATTGTAACAATAAAAAGAAGAATATCGGACAAAAGCTGCCAAGTTCACAAAGTGCATAAGCAAAATACACGTTCGAGATAATCAGATAGATTTCATCAAGTTATACATTAGGAGCGGTTTGGGGCGAATCCGGGGACTACACTCCCCCACCGCTTGATAAAGAATTGAGGGTATTAAACGATTACAAATGCTTCGCGGTTCAATAAACAACCCACGAGGAAACCGTTTTAGATGAATTGCTTAAATGTCTCACTAACTACGGATGCTCATCCCAAGTGGGTCATGCGGTTGGGCTTTCGAAGGTTTTGAAATTATTGTTTTAATTAAAGGTGCAGTTCGCTATAGAACTAACGCTTTTGGTTACAGGATAATGTTAGGAGTATATTACATATGTTAGGAGTTGTATTCTTTTGTTTGGCTATGGCAATTTTTAATTTTGAGGTGCTCCAGCGCCGTGGCTTAGCGCGCTCGGCCTGTGAATGCGTAAACTAAGTAATGTTCGCTAAGGCCAGTCATAGGATGTGTGAAATTTTTTATTTCGAGTTGCATGGCCCGGAATGCACGTTACTGTAGATGGGGCCAGCGTGGTGGACTATGGTCCATTTTCTTTATATGCTTTCTTTCATCCTTGGGGAAGGCAGTGCCCCAGCTGTGGAGATATAGAAGGGTTGGTGATGGTGATGCCTATTTAGCAGTCCCTTCCCTGACTCTTTACCGCAGAATTATCAAAAGTTTTTACAAAATGCCTGTCAAATTATCAACTCGTAGGTACATTAGAAATTATTATGCGACCTCTCATATGTCTCTACCTGTGCTCTAGTCACCTAATGTGGCTTAATAAAAATATCTTGCTTTAATTTAAGATAATTTTAGTTTGTGAGGCTTAGGGCATAAAAACTGAGTTTAACAAAACTTGGTTTTGATTAATGCAAACTATGTAGCGGAACTCAGCTTAGAGCATAAACCGAGTTCAACTTCAACTGATCGCGTTTAATTCTGCGGTGAAATCGGCCCTTAGAAAAAGTCATCATGTCAGGTCAAGTGGTGATCATCACCCTGCCCTTATCCTATCCTATTTGCGGTCGGTGCATTATGTCTGCTTTCTCCACTTTCTTGTGTCACTCGGCATTTCCTCATCCGTCAACAGGCATGTCCATAACTTTTTTAGTCAAACTCATTTCATCCCGTCTCATGCCATGTCAATACAAAACAAATTGGTTCCCTTTCAACTTTTCTGTCATTGTCTCCCTTTCAACTTTTTTGTCAGCGCTACTTTCAGACTGTGGCTTCTTGTCTTAGTATGTGGTTAGTCGGTAAACATGCTATACTATAGAGCCTGATTTATAATATTAGAGATTTATTTAATTTATTAGTAAGTTCAATGAACAAAATAGGCACTGAACGTTGGAAGCAGAATAAAAATGTATTAATTAATTTTTATTATAGAAAAACGATAGTATTATTTTTTTCACCAAAAAATTTTTAGTGATTACCCGCATTATTAAAAAGGACGTGCCATGTTTTCGTAAATTTCGAGTGGAAAATCTAATGATTCTTTGGAGTGGGCTTTCATAAGCCCTCCCTTTGCATTTCAACCGAAACCTTTAGATAAGCGATGCTCCATCCACACTTATTTATGAAGCCCGGCATCCGATTGAGAGCTCGTCGAGGACATTCGCACACCAACTTTATCTACCCTCACTGGTACCCATATTTATTTCCGCACCTCGTTTCGTACCTGGGGCTTTCTTGGAGACCAACCTTTTTGGAATCGGAACCTCTATAGGTACGCTTGGAGCTTCGTAATGAATGTGACGGAGTAGGTTTTTTTTCGGATAAGAAATCTCCAGCTTGGCTTAGAATGAATTTCGTACCTATTATAATATTCTAAGGTATTGTAGTATTCACCTATTAGAGATACATAAATCGCGCCTATATTCCCGAAGGGGTAGGCAGAGGTTAATTAACACCCACTTTTCGCCAATTAAGTTAGGTACTATGTAATAGGTGGCAAGCTTACTGCTATCTATCCGGCACGTAAATAGCAGTATATTGCTAGGTGGTATAAAGAGGAACGCTGCTGATGCCCATTACTCATTGCTTAGCTGCCTTATACGACACCCGCGGGAGAGATGGGGTTGGTGACAATAGTATTCTGCTCTGCCGTCACCACACTGCTATTTATCTTATAAAAACACGAACGATAACATACAAATTTGCATAAATGAAACGTTTCGAATTTAACATTCTAAACTATTCTATTTTAATTTCAGCATTATATAAATGTTAGAAAAATTAGAACAAAGATTTTGACCAAAATCTTTGTATTAACATTCTAAGTTTGAAACAGATACCCGATATCTCAATAACGAGCCGTAATCCACGGATTTTGTTATAAATAAAATAAATGTATCGTAAAAAGCGGAGAGGACAATGAAATCGAACTGGGACGTAGGTATTTAAAGAGGAAAATTTTTGAGTGGGGAGATTCGTAAAGTTAAATGAGTTTGTTGCCACCGAGCTTTGTTGCGTAAACTGATCAGATAAAAATACCCGATACGCTCCGCGAGATGTATTTACTCTTGCATGCATTTATTTACATTTGGAATGAGCAACAAGAATTACAAGGCTTATGATAAGAGTTGCGGAATGGCGTTTTCATCTGTTGTCTTATTCAGTTCTCTTGCGGAAATATTTTTGTAGAAAACTAATATTTTTTGTAAAAAAAATATGATTACCTATATTATTTCGTCACGCATCAGGACATAATTAAACAAACTTTTCTGACAAATTTTTGTTTGTACCATTCCTTTTGGTTCGTTGTACGTATCTGTTACTATATTGTGGTAAGTAGGTTGTAGAAAAGTTTTACACACTTATTGAGATACTGGGTGTTAATTCAGCTTTGTATGTTTGAGTTTCGAGATACTAAAAATCGTCCTCTATTAAATAGGGTCTGCCAAAAAACCACTGCCTACCCTTTATGGGAGACAGTCGTGTTGTATGTATGTCATTATCAGCATCATCATCACTCTGCCCTTATCCCATCCTATTCAAGGTCGGCGCAGTATGTCCTTTTTCGCCACTATCTTCTGTCATCTCATCCACACTCATCACCATCATAACATATCTCTCACATATCTATCCATCCATCTTTTCAGCAGTCGTCTCTGCTTTGACATCCATCAACATTCATAGCATCCCGTCTCGTAACATGTCCGTATATACCGAGCAATGTATGTGTGTATTTACGAATCGACACCGAAACATTCGCGCGCGGCTCGCGACTCCATAAAAACTAATAATCTTAAGTGTTCACCAACATTTGAAACCCTCGTTCTTGCCGACAATTTTTACACTTCCGTGTTGCCATAGATAAGCAAATACGGGGCCGCGTGTGATGGATATTAAGGGCACACCTTACATCATTTGCGTTATTACGGCGTCGGGGTGGCAAGACACGCTCCTTATATCTAGATGCTCCCCCTTAATATGCTAAAATCAAATTAGTTCCAAGTCGGAGCGATTCCCGAGTTCGATCGCCCACTCTCAATATTACGATCTAGGGGACGTGCCTGATTCGCCGCCGACGTGTGCTGAGTTTTTTTTATGGTGTGCGGGGCTTTCTGGATTTTTATTGAACAACGAAGCGCTATAATTCTTTTGAAGTATTGATGCAGCACACTTACCTATATTTAATATTAAAGAGGAGTTTTAATACACTATATGTTGATGTTGATAAGTAGGGGAAGATGGCCCAAAGTGGGTATAGACCATAAAACGGACACTTTCGTCTATAAAAAAATTTTAAGACTTGATAATATCAATTAAATATATTATATTTCCGGAAACCTAGGAGTCCTGGTCAACTTCCCCTTAATCTTAAGCAGAATACAATTTTGACCACCACCATCTCTACCACGGGCGACGTACAAGGCGACTAAGGATAAAGGCGGCAATGAGTAATGGGTAGTAGCGTGCCTCTTATACCACCAAGCAATATACTGCACGATCTAGCATAATTGTATGTAAGAAATATATATGTATTCCCCTACCTGACCCAACTTCCATTTACGGATGGCCAGCCTCCTTTATAAGTACAGAGAGAGGCGTGTAACAAAAAGTATTTAAACAAGTTCGATCCGGCCATAATGGCATGATCGATGCTATCGCCTGTTCAAGAACAAGTTGGACTCGGGTGAAAACACCAATTTCCTGCGGGATTCTTGCACGTTTATCGTGCCGGGGATCGGGACGTCAGCGGTAAGTCGCAGCTTTCATTAGCAGGGTCTTAGCAAATTAACACCCCATGTTGGCCTTACTACACCTTTAGACCGCCACTCAAAAACAGACTCTCCTCCCTTGATTTAAGGTGCACGATACGCTCGGGAGCGCCTCCTTACTTCGTGCGGACAGCGTGTCACATTATTGCCATTGTTAATGATCATCTCGAAGCAATAACGTATGGTTTAATTACAGAACTGCCGTTTGTAACGTCGTGTCGGATTTCAGTTTTGAATAAATTGTTTAGTAAGTAGGTATCTAGCAAAATCTTCAAGGAGTTTGTGTTTCTAAGTTAACATATAAGATATACATATTCATTTAAAAGCTTGCTAATTTATAAAATAAATCGTAAAATAACGTAGAAGGTACTGGCCCTGACTTAATGTCGTAAATATCGATCTATCGGAGATTGCCCGGTGTTGACCAATAAACACTTTGGAGCACCTGAATGATGGAAAATCACTAGCATACCTAAGGAGGGTCAGGCAGGCTGTAAAACTGAATATTTGAAATATTATTAATTGAGTGCATTTGCCTTAAGGTTGCCTTAAGATACCTTTATTGGAAGAGTTCCAAAGGTTATAAAGTGTCAAATGAGTAAGGTATTAAAGGTGTACATAATTATAGTTTGAATTGACTAAAGAATATTTTTAAGAATATGTATTGTCATTTTATTATTTGAAGGGCGATTGCAAGGAAACACAGTGAGTGCCCCATGGACGTGTTTATGCAGCATCGCTCCATGGCTTGACTGTGACTAATGATGGATGCACTAATAGTTGTGTCGCAGTCGCCACCGCCCGCGCACCATATATCATGCGAGGGTAATGGGGGGAACTATCCGCGCTTGATAAGGTCAAGCCGTTTGTCAGACACCCGCTTTGGGAGATCTTAAATAAGTGCCGAGGAAAAATTACAAAAGGTTCTTTTTGTGCGTGAAATGTATGTTTTTCCGAATAAATGCGTCAATTTGATCGTCAGTAAATATAACACAATGGTAGTTTTGCATTCCTAAAAAAGTGTCAATGTTTAGTTTTTATGATACTTTACTTTGTATGATATTTAATATTATTATGTTGTTATAAACTTTTTCTGTTGCAAAATTTTCGACAGTTTTTTAGTTTTTATTATCAAACATTAAATTAATAATTATATCAGTAATAAGTATATCAGCTATTAGGGTCGATTCTGACCATGGTTCTCTAAACCTAAGACTAATTTGACAACAGTGTTTCTCTGTCATTCTCAATATGGAATGAAAAGGAGAGACTGATCTTAAATTTAGTTTTAAGTTTAGAGAATCATGTCAGAATTGACCCTATTGTCTCCAGAACAATAAAATTAAAAGATCTGCATATAATTTACAAAGAATCAATCAATTTCAAGTTAATGTGTAAAAAAGTAAATACACACAATGTTTTATAATAAATTACTTAAATTTTAATAAACTTACATTTAATAATTCCCGCAAAAGTAGCAAAAAACATGCAATTTTTTAAAGTTACCGCAATTTATCAGTTATGTTTTGCCAACGAATGGAGTGCTAATAGCGTATAAATGTGGAAAATATCAGTGCAACATAAAATTGATAGATCACAAAATTAAACACGATGTACATTAAAGTAATGACACGAATCCAACAAATGACATTCGTGCTTAAACAAATCAACTCTGTATTAGCATTAGCATTAATAAAGTTGTTTGTATCGTTTTATTAGTCCTATAATAATCACAGCATAAAAATACCTTTGTAAATATTATGGATTTTGTGAAGTCGTTAAAGTTTATTTACTGAATGTCCTTACTAAGTGCCGTACGTGCAAGGTAGGGTTGCTACATGCTACGGCGTTACGACAAGATTAGCTAATAGGTTGTTCGAAAGCAACTTTTGTACGCTCTGTAGAATTAAAACTGCCTTTCTAACATAATTGTGACCATACGATTTTTATTTTAACATTAAATAAATGTTAGAAAAATTAGTATAAAGATTTTGGTGGTTAGAAAAAGAATTTCGAAAAATTATGATCTTGAGGCGGGAATCGAACCCGCGTCCGCTGCTATCCGGGCAGGTGCCTGACCGCTCGGCCACCCAAGACACAAATTAACTTGCCGAAATTCTTCTAACCTTTACACTTTACGTTGTAAGCCAACGGGTACCCTCGCAATGTAGAAATAAATTTCAAACATTCCAAAGCAGATATTTTTACGAATACCGTGCGTTCGGTTAAGCTTGGGTTTGCTTTATAAACTATTGGATTTTAATTTTAACATTATATAAATGTTAGAAAAATTAGTACAAAGATTTTGGTGGTCTTTTTCTAACCACCAAAATCTTTGTAATAATTGTGACCAAATAAAATCCAAAGCCTGGTTTGGTCTAACGGTCAGACCGTTAGACCAAACCAGTCGTCGAGTTACTGCCTACCCCTTCGGGGAACGAAAACTCTTAGCGTTCCATGGATACCGTGCGCGTGCCGGGTCTATAATGTTGCAGAGGGGGAAGTCAGTGGTGGCAGCGCTTGGGATTTGTGACCCAAGTGTATGTTTATGGAACTCCTCTACAGCATGTCAACACTTACCTTCGCCACCGCGTCTTCTCTAAATACATCAGTGGCGGAGCGTCCATATAACCCGATTCCCAACAGCCGTACCAAACGAGCGAGCATAAAAAAATCATTACCATAATGCAAGTACAATACCATTTTATAAACAAATAAAAAAAATCCATCAAAAAAATCTTATCATAAACGCGCGCGAAACAATATGCAACACAGGTACATACAATTCGCTCCCGCTCTCTAGATTCCTTCAACTAACTCGCTAAATATCGAGTTATGGAGGCCTGCGATACAGCACGCACACAGACAAGCGTAGTCTTGTCAGGCGCACGCAACGAGAAATAGGACCTAAAGATTGCCTACAAGCCGGCATTTCGGCAGCCTACGCGCTTATGCATCGATACACTACGACACCCGCACACATTAGTAATAAACTCCCACGAAAACAAGTTCCGTCAAAAGTAAATATTTTAGATCTTATTACAATAGCCATAAAAGCGGAATTTCACTGCACTGAACTGCACTCAATATCGCGGTCGTGCGCCGCTCCAACAAGCCGCTCCGGACCGGGTTGAATCGTCCTTCCCTTTTTAACACGGCTTTTGTTTGTATAATGATCTCTCTTTCTGGCATTGCTGAGAAATACTCATGACGGCTCCCGTCATGCCCACAGACGCGAGGTTATTCTGTTTTGAAATTTGCTTGCACTCACATAAACTTAACGTAATTAATTAGTTTTATTGTATTTTTAGCAGTAATTCAGTGAAATAGTAAAATTTAACTAACCTGTGTTGTTGTTTTAAAGGTGTATTATGATTTTGTGAATTGTGTAGCTCTGCAGGGATGTAATTGGTAGGTTTTAGTTTTTAAATAATTTTGGTTTATTCTCTCTCGGCACAATAATGGCCGCTTTGATGCGCATAGATTGTTGCCTTACCGATTTCTTGCTAAGTGAAGGAAAGCAGTTTTCAAAGTTGTCCTTTGAAAATAAAAAATATGTCATACAGTTAGGTCGAGCTCGTCCAAATATGTCAATTGATTTTAGATTACAAGCGTAAAGACGGTTTTTTCAAGCATTTCCACAGTTCTCTTTATGATAAATATAGTTGGGTTACAGGCAGTTGTTTAAATGTTTTGTATTCCGTGTCTTTTGTTTTCTGATTCAAGCAGCGTTTGGAATCGAACGGGATTTTCTGATGTTAATAATTTATCAAACTCTGCTAAAAACAATGTTAAAAGTGAGAAACATATGCGTAGTTGTTTAGCGTTGCATGAATTTGGAAATAGTAGAATAGAAAACTATTTTAACAATAATTTTGACGCTCATAACCGCAAAGTCGAGCGTTGTCGTATTCTGTTAAAACGTTTCATAGACACAGTTTGTAAATGGTATGTGTTTTTTGTTTATCGCACACTGTAGACCCTTCCACACATACAAACACATGCACTACAATATACAGACCAAATTACGAGTTTTACCCATTTTTAGTGGGTCCTAATTTTTACTGTGGCTTGCCTAACTTTTTTTTTCACGCCACGCCACTAAAATACATACATACATAAATCACGCCTGTATCCCCGTAGGGGTAGGCAGAGGTGAACCAGCACCCGCGTTTCGCCAATTATGTCAAGTCCCATGTAATAGGTGGCGAGCCTATTGCCATTTATCGGGCACAAAAGTCGCAGTAAATTGCTAGGTTGTACGAGTATAAGAGGAACGCTGCTGCCCATTCCTCAGCACTGATTTATCCTTAGTCGCCTTGTACGACACCCACGGGAGAGATTTGATGTGGTGACAATTGTATTCTACTCTGCCGTCACCACACGGCCCACTTCTCTTAATTCTACGACTTCTCTAAATACCCAATCATATTTGTTAAGATTTTGTGAGAGCCACCTTAAACACTCGTTCCCGTTCCAACTTAAGAAAGCTTTAGACGCGCCAAGGTCTCGGTATCAAGGTTCTAGTAATGTATAAAGGGATTTAGCTGGTATACCCCTCGCTCCCACCTCAGCAGCATACAAACCAGCAATGCAGCCATTTTTTGTTATTTGGTTTGTTAAATCAAAGGACTTATAGCAGCTCCTCTGTGGTTGTGGGTTCCAGGTGAAGCTCGATTCCAGACCTGTCTAGCATAAAAAAACTTATTGGTTTTTACAGCGTGGTGTCTGGGTTTCGTTTCCCATTTCAAATAGGCGTGAATTAAGCTTGTAAAAGAGCACTTGTGGACTCACTAGTGTCTCGTCCCACCCCAAGATTAATACATCTCGGAGACCGTGTTAGTGGCGCAACAATTTGTCTCTATAAATGTTGACTCAGCGAGGTTGGCTTGCGGCCGCGACGTGCGATTAGCCGAGCCAAATTTATTGTTTAATTTCAAAGCCGTTATTAATAACGTGCGAGATGATTAAACGGATTTCGCGGCTTAAGATGCTCTCCTCTGATTTATAATGGCGGCTCTAGTACGCTGTTTAGATAGTTGTGCGGAGTGGCAAGGCATCGAAACATTTACGACGGTGTTATTACGAAAAAGTCGCCGTCACTCTCATAAACTATTGTCAAAAAAGTGAAAACATTAGATTTAAACACTTCTTAACAAAATACACCTACTTTTTGTAATTATAGACGTTTTATAGGCGTTCAATAAATCTATCTACAAATATGATGGTAAAATGGTTTAGCTTACAGGCGTTGAAACCATTCGAGAAGTAAAAATGTAAAGAACATTTCTATTTCTCGATTGGTTTCGTTCATCATTACATTAATATATAAAGTGCAATCTAGATTATTCGTGTAGTAACGGCAGAGTAGAATACTATTGTCGCTACCCTATAACGAGATAAAGAATGTTGTATTTTAATTTCTGTGATCCAGCTTCCATTAGTAATGGACTAATGCAAGCTGTATCATCACGTAGCACTAGTGTAGTTGGGGAAAATGGGGTAAATTGTGTTATATTTTTAACAGTATGGTACTCTTGTGAGTAAATGATTCCACCCCACCTGATGTTGTTAAGTGGAGATATATGAACAATTCTATAGTCTAAAACAATTTTGTACAAAAGTGTATATCATGAATACTGCTAGGGACATTATTATTTTTAGATAGAATATAAGATGAATGAATATACACATACAGAATATTAAAATTACCGTTTTTGCTACGTTGAAGCATTATCAGTGCTTTGGTAAAACATTTGTTGCAGGCACACAAGTTGTTTTACATAATGTATGACGTACTAAAACAGCATTGGAAGGATGAGATCGTTGATCAAAAATCGTTGTGTAAAAATGAACGTATTTCCAATCCTAGTTTGATACGTTATGACTTATCACATACGAAACAGCCACTCAAATTCTAGTATACACACTTGGTGCCGCTGGTGCTGCTCACGACGTACAAGTTAAGTGGGCGACTTAGTTTTATCAACAAATGTACCGCAGCGCAAACTTAGTTAATTACCGGCCGGGCCACCCCGGAACCGGACAGCACGATACGTCGTCACACCCTCATCTCGAGCAAGCTTTTGCATGTCTACCGTATTCCCAGTACAAACAACCCAAGTGCCCTTCACGAGCGAGCGAAACGCCGCCTTAATGCCAAACCAAATAGAACACCCAATGGCGTAGCAGCGAGCTCTGTTACTGCCTTTTAAGTAAGAGGGTTGCGGGAAGATGATCTTAGTACGTTATCCAAATATGTGCTTCAAGTTTTAGTGCATATTGTTGAGAATGTTTTGTGGCTCCGACAATGGTTGCGGCGGAGATATGGGGTTTATGCGTGTAAGATGACGCTTGTTTGCCGAACTCGCTGATATGATAAATCAGTTTAGAGAGAAACATCTCACTCGAGAGTTGGGGGAAGTATGCAAACAATCTACCGTTAAATGAGCAAATTGTTTATACGCGGTCTCGTTTATGGCGCGGGAGGATAACATATGGGACTGTCGTTATGATGCGATACTGGCACGTAAACAGTAAGTGGTTTAAATTGTTTTTTTTATTTCAACTTACCTAATCAACACATGATGTGTTTTTAAATAAGGCTACTGCACTGCATTTATGTTGACATTATTTGGCAGAGATGTATTTAAGAAACAAACATATTTTGCCGGCTATGGCTGCTTTTACCGGGCGAGCATATTGTCGTCTACATACTATGTATTAACTTTATTATTATCTATTTTGCTTTAAGTATAATATTCATATAAGGGAATGTTTATATTACTTACACAATAGTCGAATTGAATAAGCAGTATATTCCCTCTTTAATTCATATCAGTGAGACATCAGCGAGTTATCGACCCCCAAAGTCGAGAAGAAGATAGATATAGATAAGAAGGACCATGTCGAGAGAAGAGAAATCCATATTGTTCAAGGTTTTGGCAACTCTGATAAATGACCCTAATGTGTTTATTGGTATACACAGGTTAATCTTCCCTAGTCAAATTTTGCTTGCCTTGGTTGGATGTACCTATTTCGCATTATTACATGATATTTTTTGCTCCCAAGCCAGCATGGAGGTAGTATAACATCAGTAGGAGGACCCAATAAATAACAACTTATAAATAAGTAACTAGAAAAAACTATATTATGTAAATTACCACAAATTCCATCGTAATCCCATTAACAGGTTCACAAACAACAATCTCATCTCACTGATTTTTTCTATTCGAAACGGATTGAACGCTACCGCCCACGCCGATACAACCGTCTCATTCCCACCGTTTTTATATTGATTCAGTTCATCGTCTATCTCTGTCGCACATTTAATAGGATTACTATGCACCGTGTCAGGTAAGTGGCTTTAATTGCCGTAAAAATCGGCGCCGACACACGGACAAAGCCGGCGCCCAATGCGCGGGAGCCCTTAGCGAAAGTGATTTATAGAAATCTTTGTGTCCGTTTAGACGCATGCGTGTTTGTTTGTTTGTTGGCAGGTGAGCGGCTGCCGTTTGATTGTATTGTTGCTAGAGGATATTAGGAATCATTCGTGGGACTGCTTTAATGAAGCCGCGTGCACTGCGGTCGAAATAAAATTCGGTGTATCTATACCGCGACACAGGCCATTAGTACCAATTTCGTCATAACGAAACTTCGAGGTCACTAAAAATGTATACAATCACAATAAACAACAAGTTTTGTGTTAGTTTTTTAATTTCTGAATTTACTAATTGAATTTATTCGTAAGCTAACGTAACCTAATTACTCAAGTCATGGGTACAGATGATAAAAATGTCCAAATGATATATCGAATGCTACACTAAAATAGCATAAGTTATACATGATATTTTACAAAGATTATTATGAAAACATTATTATTTCAATAGGCGTTATGAATATTATTGAGAGTTAACCGTCGATGCCGCGGGTATTATTTGAAAATACTCTTCCAGAAGGGCAGTTGTCGCACGCCACGCATTGATTTATGTCTAGGATACAGGGCTGGCAGTTACTGAAATATTGGACTATAAGTAACTATCATAGTCACTTTGTTTTATGGGTTTATTTTCTATATGAATAAAGTTGCCTAAAGGAAGTAATCGGAATATAATCTGAATGACTGAATTTTTGTATTTTTATTGTGTTATTTGAATGAAATAAAAACAATTAGAGTAATCAACAGTGCCATAGCTAGTGGTAAACACAGAGTGATATAGAAATATCAAAATCTATGGGTAAATTTGTTCCAAATAGGTGTATTTATTTAGTTTCTGGAAATCACACTTATGCTAGTGAGGCCGCCTATGAACATTTCTGTACAGTTATAGTTTTATTTTACGTATTTAGACTAGAACAACAACACAACCTACCTACTTTTCATCATGGCAACAATTAGTGAGTAGTTCAAACTAACCTATTTTCCCCTGCATAAAAATTGTATAGAAGTGGTATCTAACAACAGATTATATTTCTAGGGCAGCCCTGCTAAGGGATGATTTGGCCAACGGAGTGAAAGTGTTACCTCAGGCGACTGTGCAAACATAAATCAAAAGTGTCGGTATATTGACAGCCAATGAATATCGTCAATTATTTTATCTAATAATACTAAGGGAAAATTAACACGGAGTCAATGCTCTTTTTACAGAAAACGTATTATAAATGGAAAACAGTTAACATTTTATTTATTATAATTGTAACTGTTTGACTTACTTTAAAAGATATTTACATAAATAGATACCTAAATAGTTCGTATGAGATAAATTTTAGTTGTGTAATCTCTTATTTGAATCGTTCGAGGTTTAGGAGCCTGGAGATCTAAAATACAGGCCGAACATTGCCAAGTCAGACAGACACTATTTATTACAGATTTCAGATAGAGATACAGATATTGGATATGTAATACCTAAATAGTTTTTTTAGGTGTATGTTTGTAAGTAAGTACAAGAACAGCATTATGTATTACAAATTAAGTAAAAGTTTCATTCCTAAGTTACTATGTTCATACATTTTTTTATTGTTATAGGTACAAACAAATTTAACACTTTTACCTATGTCAATTTTTTTTTGCTTTATCCCATTCATGGTCGATAAGACCATTCCTGGCGCTGTAAAAGTCGTCGTGTAGCGGGCGGTGGCGGTACGAACGTAAATCATAATTTATGAATGTATTGACAGCCTAAGGCGACTGTCATTATTATCGGAAAATTATTGCACTTTTTAGATACAACTACTGGGCGGGGAGTGTGCAATAGGCAAGGATTAGACAGTTAATAAAAATCGCGATACTCGCGACATTTATTGATGTGTAAGCGGAATTTGCAACTTTATTGACGATATTGACAAAAATCTGGTTTTTTTGTGACGCTTTTAGATTCGCCATCCAATGGTGGCGATATTTATTGACTGTCTAATCCTTGCCATAGAATTATTATGAAATATGACGTTTACAATATTATTAAAGGTGGCTGCTCTGTTGCAGTAACATTTTATTACCTACCTACTTCTATCGAGGAATAAGCATGTACTTCATTACCACAATTATCATTTTACCAAACTTTATTGCAGAGGTCATTCTCCCTATATTTTTTCTATGAATGGGAGAATGGGCCATAGCACACCACACTGGCCCAGTGCGAATTGGCGGGTATAAACGACTACAGTACAGATGTACCAATGGGTTAACTTAGCCTCCGAAGCACAATGGCACTCGAGATATTTTATTTAGTTTACCCATTCAATACGAAATACCGCAAACATTGCTTAGGTTACTTAATCGCAGGCCGAGAGTGATCGAATCTTTCTCAGCATGTACTTTGTTTATCGCAATGACTAGACATTGTACAAATAAAATAGTTTTATTTGCTACGATTAAGAAGAGGAAGAAAACTAAAAAGCGACGGTTCTTACGACGCCTTCAGCAGAGGTGGTGGTAGTAGTTGTCATGCCGTCAACATGCTATAGAAGCCATGTTTACAAAGTACCTACGTTGTCCAAACACACTTAAAGAACTTAAAGTATAATTTTAAACGTTGGTTATTCCAGTTTTTCTCATAATTACACTAAATTATTGTTAATTTTGAGATTCTTGTCTCATCTAATTTCAAGGATAAGATGTCTGCCTAATATTAAAATGGTTGCAGTGGCAAAAAACACAATTTCCTGTCCGAGATTCTGAGACATCGAATAAATCATATGGAATCTAACAGAATGATATAATAGGTGAGATGGTTCAAATCAGTGTTCCTAACTCCGCCTTCGAGTACAATTTGAGTTAACCTAAAATTTACGATCATTTTTCACATAAATCAAAGAGCGGCCGCCACAAAATTTATTGTTATCTGTGGTCACTCGGCCAACCATAGACAAAGCCTACCTGAGGCATTGCGCCATTTCGGACCATGCGAAATCGCAACGATTTATGACTTATTTTTGCGAAAAATCGAAAGTGTAAACAAGGTCAGGTAGTTCGATTCTCAACTTTTTTTGTACAATTTTAAGTGTCTATGTGAACCGCAATAAAACAGAAAGCAACTTTTGGAGTTTAATTTTTACACTTAGACGTAAGTAGTTTTTTTAGACTATTTGAAGGGCATCTATCTAGATGAATCGCAGTCTAGCGATAGAATCACTTTTTTCTGCTGATTTTATGACATTAACTGCCGCACTCAGAGTCGTTCATTAAATTAGTGATAATGGGTATTTTACAAATTATCATTAAAACATCTAATTGACCGTTCCTCTCAGAGTCGAAAGTAATTGATTGATTAGTTATGTGACAATTTTAAGTCAGGTTAGTGCAGTGCGTGTGTAATCCAGTGTTATCGGTAAGTGCGGAATTGCCACATGCAAAAAGCCATTAAACAATATTATTAGTTACACTAGTTTTTATATCACAAAAGTATTTTTTTCCATAAGAATTAGTTACTAATATCTATTTAATATAATATTTACGTAAAAATCCATAATAATAATTTAATTTAATCAAACTTGAACGGTAAATGCCATGACTTTTTAGATTTGGCCACACCGGACCAAACGTCATTTATTATAAAATTAAAAAGTCAATGTCAACAACAAACAAGAAATAGGTAAAATAATTCCATGGAAATACCAAACAAAAACATATAAATATCAAATTATTTATTTTGTGATCAAAATTGATCAAATAGATATTAAGCTACTGCAAGTGGAGTCAGCCTGGGAAATCATTAACATACAAAAGTCTCAGCGGCACACTCAATATTGGCGAAATCATATAGGAAACGCCATAGAAAAAAGAAGAAAAAGCCACACGAACCCTATCTTCATTGAAATAATTGATTAGTACTGTGATTGTCTTGGTAAGTATTGATGATTTCTTTGTTACATGCATGGGGTTCGATAGTTCCGGGAGTGGAATGACTGAGGAATTTAATTGTAATGCATATGTGCACAGTAATTAGTATTTTCTTATATTGTTTTGTGCTTAGATTATAGAATTATCCTGTATTAAAAAGTATCTAATATTTCTTTGCAATTTGCAGTGTGATACAATAACACCATAACCTGTAAAACTACAGAGCTAGGGAGTTAATCTGGAAGTGGTCCATAAAATCCACCACTTTCCCCACTGCAAGGAGCTATCCATAAGCAGTAGAGGAGGTAACATTTATTTTCCACTAATTAAACTTATGAAAGTATAACAATTTATATAAATTATCTGTAATCTATATGTAACCTATTCTTATTATCTTTAATAATTATTATTCAGGCTGCACCTTCAATTATATGTGAAGTGCAGAACCCATTTGATAATGATGGTATTGCGCTGTCCATATAGACAATAATCAAAATAAAACAGTATAAAATATTTGGGACAATGAGTTTGACCTAGACTTTGCTATGGGTACCTATTATATTTCATAAGGTTTTATATAAAATGGCCACTTGTTTAAAAACATGTTAATATGGATCAAGTTGTTTTTATGTTACTTTAAGGAAAATTGTAAAACTTGGTGCAACTGGCTATTAATGTATATAGTTCAATCATAACATGCAATTAGAAAAATGATTTAAATTAATGATATTATACTTATCTTTTTTTCAGATCACATAGATATATTATCAAACAAATCTAAAGACTGACAATTACACACCAAGTCAATTTTGAATAAATATTTTATTACCCGGAGATTCAAGTTAAAAAGAAATGTGCTGCTGAAATGGAGGAAGAGAGGAGTAAAACTCTTTTGGAAATTTTCAAATTACAGTTCAAGGAATTAAAAAGAAATTGGAACTCAAAATAAAATATTTCTTTTAAATCTACTAGTTTTATTCAAAAACAAAATAAACCCCACGCAATGAAAATGAATTAGCAGAAAAATAAAGAGATTAGGGTTATAAAAGAATTTCACTATATTATTTTAATTTTACAATTATTAGTTATATTTATTGTGACATTGCTTGATTAAATTTTGCTTTATTCTGTTTGTGTCCTCGTCGGTAAAAGGCAATTTTACAGTCTTTCATTGTTCTTGCTTGGATAGACACTTTGGTGACAATTTGTGATACTGACTGTTGACCTAATATTTATCCATATTCCATCACATCACCACCTAGTTTCTGAAATAAATATATAGACAATGACAGATATTGAAAGTACATGCATACATACATAAATCATGCCTATATCCCGAAAGGGTAGGCAAAGGTGAATTAAACACCCACTATTCGCCAATTAAGTTGGTCCCGTGTAATACGTGGCGAGCCTATTGCCATCTATCGAGCACGTAAATCGCAGTATATTGCTAGGTTGTAGAGGATTGCTGCTACCCATTACTCATCGCTGTTTACCTTCAGTTGTCTTGTACGACACCCACGGGAGAAATGGGGATGGTAACAATTATATTCTGCTCTGTCTGAATGTAAAGTAATATTTAACTAACCTGAAAAATCCCAGTTGCTAAATACCGCAATTTTATTACTTCAGGGGCATTGGCAAGCCTGTCCTGTTTTGGTGCTTTTTAAATCAGGTTCCAAACTTGGGAGTAAAGTATTATTTACTGCCTGGAGTGTAAATCTGTACCTTGCATGAAATTCAAGCACATAGTGAAAGTATCAGAATAGTCGCGTAAATAGAATCTAGGTTGTGATTGTCTGAACCTTCTTACGTAATCTGTAAACTCCACAACGTAATTTATTATAAATTATTATTGAAAATATCACTATGAATGCACTGAAATATAATTACAAGTTTTACAACAAAAGATAACCCTACTTTTGAAATGTCAAATAGACGTCACATAAGACCTAAGTAAGGGTCATCGGTTACTCAAAATTTAAGTTTCATTAGCGTCACTATTGACCCATTATCTGACTCTGAGAGGGAATTTTATTTTAAGTTTACTTAAATGTCATTTAATGATCATTAAGTCGACTCTGAGTGCGGCAGTTAAACATATAACAAATACAGTATAAGTAATTAATTAAGAATAATCTATTTAATTCCTTTTCTTACGAGATACAATATACAATTTCATTTTAACAAAAACTTTATAGCTTGATCTTTAGAGTCGACACAAGCGGATTTCAGTTTAAGAAAAGTGTTATCTTAACGTATTAAGTGTTATCTTAACTATGAATGTTAATGTCAAGTTTACCTGCTGGGAAAAGCATGATTTTCGAGCAAACTACACTCAACATTTGGTCTCAATATATATAATGGTAATCAAAACTCGGCCTCATAACAGCCTGTGTTGATTACAATCAGAATGATAGAACACTTAACATATTGCGCGAAATTAATGTAAGCGTGGTTGAAATAAAAATATGTAATCTTACTCTATACGCAGTTTGTCATTTAGTTAGGGAATAATGATCTCAGCATAATTTTAGTCGTCGTCAAATCTAATCAAAATCTTTCTCGGATACTTTATTCAGATGTCGTCATCATCATGTTCACCAGCCCTTTAATGTCCCACTGCTGGGGCACAGACCTTCCCTATGGATGGAAGATAATAGGGAGAATGGGCCATAACCCACCACGCTGGCCCAGTGCGTATTGGTAGGTACTCTAGATATTAACAACTGCAGATGCAGGCGGGACCAACGCCTTAACGTGCCTTTCGAAGCACCGAGGAACTCCAGATAATAATCACCTAATCAGCACTGCGATTGGCAAAAGCTACCCATCATAACACAAACTCGCCACACCGCATACCAATTTTTATTTATTTATTTTATTTATTCATCTCACCACAAACAACATTACAAAAGAAGGGTTTCACATGTAGCTTAAGAATTAATGTCATTCGTGGGAGTCTGGTGCCTATGTAGGTTCGGAGACCCGTGATACAGGTCACCAGGCCCCCCCATCCTGATAGACTTCGCTAAGCAATTTCACATATAATGTTGATATGCATTCCACAATTCGGACACTCCACAACCACTCGGACAACCGTTACAAACCCGAGAATCAGCTGTATCTTTTCATAATTTAAATAAAGCCTGTCGGTGCCCAACAAAGGACTTTGTGGATCGAGCGTCACTCCCGAACGCAAATTGAGTCAGTGCGAAAAGAATACGGGATTGTATTAAAGAATCGGAATGATCGATCGTGCCGGGGCGGCCGTTTTAATTCGATCTCAAGATAGGCCCGAAGGCGTGGTCGCGGACGATTTGTTTTGTGTCCCCCGTACGTTTCTAGATAGTCTAGTGGCAGAAAATTGCCTCTCAGTGCAGATGCGCGGCAGAATATCGAGCTAAGGTGTTTAATTACGTAGCGTTTGCAATGGAGAAAAAACTTGTAGACATCTACTATTTTTTCTTTACTTTCCATTTTCATGGGACCTAAAACTTGTTTAGTAGTAGTAATATTATTAACATTAATTGTGTTGCGCCTTATGTTTGAAGTACGTTTTCCTGGAAAAACATCGCTGGTCTTAATAACTTGTTAAACTAATCATCAAACAATGTTTAGCTGAAACTTAACGGATGTGATTTATTTGTTAGTATGCATGGTATCGATTTCTCGACATAATCCTTTTCATCACTTTTCTATTCATTCATCCTAACACACCGGAACTGTGCTAGTGACTGTTCCGGTGTGTTGGATGATAGTATGAGTTAAAATTAGTAAAGGAAACGCAAATCTATATGATGTATGACCTTTATTCATCTTTCATCATCATAAACTGTTCTTTAAGTAACAGTGTAGAAAAGTTGCACTTGTGGTGATATTCATTAATATCCATGTCTAGTATCCCAAAAAATAATATTAATATTAGACATTTATATGCACACCCACCAATCCGAACTGGGCCAGCGTGGTGGGTTATGTTATGGTCCATTGAAATAAAAAACTTGTACATAAATAGAATATATGACATAGCCGAAAAGCATATTTACTAGGAGAGAAACCGGAAAAGTTTCTAGAGGAAATATCAAAATACCCGTCGGGCTGTCACTTAAGGGAATCAGTCAAAACTTGCTGAATCCAATATCTAAGTTTAGAGCGCGCAGGAGCGTCGCCGCGTTGCACGGAGCGCCACCTATAGGGTTGCCAACTTTGAGTTATAAACTGGATTGTAAAATGGTTGTTTATAAATGATACAGCAGTTGGACTTTTATTTGAATGAGCATGGATCAGTAGAGAAACACATTCATAATTGTTTACTTCATAGAAACATAGAGCCACGGATATTACCATAGCTTATTAGATGACGTCATTACATAGCGGATTTAAAACGGCTTGCTTATACAATAAGTATAATTATCACGCCGCCGTGTAGTGACAGCAGAGCAGAATGCAACTGTCACTACCCCCGTCTCTCCCACGGGTATCGTACAAGGAAACTAATGATAAGGACAGCGATGAGTAATTGGCAGCAGTATTCCTCTTAAACCACCTAGCAACAAACTGCGATTTACGTGCCCGATAAATGGCAATAGGCCCCTATTACATGGGACCTAACATAATTTGCGAAACATGGGTATCAATTAACCTAACCATAAATAAGTACGTTTTATGTATTACTCGTTGTTGTCCGCTGCTTTGCTTGCGTTGATATCGGTTATTATTAATTATATAGGCCACAGCCTTTCTAGATCAACGGACTATCCAAAACAAAAAGAGTTTTTCAATTTGAGTTGGTAATTGCTGGGATTAGCGTGTCCATACCATCCAAACAAACTTACTCTTCAGTTTTATAATACTAGTATGGAGTCAGTGGAGTATAATACTAGGCTGATAGGTTGACAACGACTCGTGATTTTGTTTCCGTAAGAATATTTTTGGGTCTGGCAGCCCTAGCGGGACGACTGGCGGGCGTGCATCGCTCGATAGCGGTGACAGTGACGGATTACCCCGGTTCACGGCCGCCCCGCGCTAACCTACACTAGTATCGTCAGCCGATCAAATACACTGATTCATACACGAGAATGTGGTTATAATCGATAATTCTCTTTCTTATCTCTCATCTGTGTGTAATCCTATTATTCAACAATGACATAAAAATAAATACTATGCTATCTCAAAACAAATTACTGAAACATTTTCGCAGGTCTAAATATTTCCCTCTTTGAGTCTAGTAACCGTCCTTACGGTTGTAAATATTATTCATGTAAGTACAATTAAATATATGGGATGTGAATGATTGTTCTGTAGTTGTGCTAAGTCTAGTTTACAGATAATGTAATTTATATTATTATGCCCCTAACTAGACGAAGACTTCATAAATCGTGAAGTATAATCCAACATCCTTATTGTAGATAAAATAATGACAATTTAGCCATCAATATAATTTTGATAATGTTGTATGATTTTGCAAAGAATTCCACTTTTATAGAACTTTAAAAATTTGTTCTATTTATATTATCTGTTGGGTTAAACATGAATGTTATGACAAAGAAAATAATAATTGTGGTAAAAAAAAGTTAGGAAAATTGTAGCCTTAATGCGGGCAATAATTTTGAAAACTTTTTGAAACCTTTTTCTTTGTAATTATTTTTCCAACATTTTATGAACTGAAAATAGCGTATTTTTACTCTAGAAAGCGTGTCATGGACAATATTTTTATATTTGAAAGCGATTAAAGCTACAGCAGATCCCCCGCTGGGCTCCCGGGGAGGCCGACAAAACGATCTTGAGACGTGCCGCTACTCATTCACATTTGTAGTAGCACTCGTAACTTAAAATGGCGCGTCGACTTTTTACAAAGTTACGAGGTTTATATGAAAATTATGACAGTATATCTTAATAATCGCTTCATTAATGCGATCTCTTAGTTATTGCCGTAGAAATATTTTTTTTGTAGTATTAAAAAAAAAACATTTAAAAATTTTATTGCAGGCACGAAACAATAATAATTATTATTATGATTATAAAAAAACCATACAAAAATAAATTTCAATAAAAGAAGCAGAAGATAAGGCGACCGCTATATTTAACCACTATTTTTATGTAAAAATAAAAAAAAACCTAATAATGAAGCTTACGATGAATTCTGGTCAACCTATTTTGTTTATCAATTAGTCAGAATTGCGAAGGAATGGGCCGAGTTGTGACGTAATTTGTTGCATCCATGATGTATTGGCGCCAGGTGAGGCCGCGTTCCCAGGCCCGGCGGATCATGATGGATCATCTGAGCTTTTGTTCTGCGCTTTGTCCCTACGACAAATTTGGGGTCATCCAGTCTTTTAGTCGGCTCATTGTTGTTTGATTGTGCGAAAAATATATAGAGCTGTTATTGTAAAAAACATTGTCAAATAGATATCTCAATGATTAGAATAAAAATGAAGGTACCGTTGGAAGTTTTGTGGATTCACTTGTTATAAGTGGGGCTTCATTTCGCTTGTCAGCATATAAAATAATGCCCCAAAATGTTCTCACTTATAATTTGTGGTTAGAGTGCATGTCGGGCACTCCGTTCCGCTAGAGGTCGGGCGGCCGGAGGCGGGTCAGCGGCTCGCCGCTCCCAGCCAACAACAGTTACGGACGCGAAACGTCGTCGCGCCATACAATTCAATATATTTCGGAGTAATTTGATGTTCATTAAAGAAACTGGGACCGTGAACCAGAACACAATGGTTGAATGGCCATTTGTTGCCGCCGTTGAAAGGCACAATAATAATTCCGAAGTAGTTATTCACGCGGCAGTTAGGAGCACTTACGAAACGAAATTTGTCGTCGTTTCTGATGAAGCGGGCCTCTGATTGGCGCTCGCGCCGCGATCGGGACGACTGATAAGCGTCGCGAGCCGCGATTGGCATTATTATGTTTCCTTTGTTACGTTCAGCTGTAAGATTGATGTGAGAAGTTCGGAAAGGTGGGCTTACCTTGCTGGCTGCTCTTTCGGGTCGTTTTTTTCTCCTTCATCCAAGGGTACTCGGGGACGTTGAGGCCGCCGCCGGGGGAGGGCAGGTCGGGCGCGTACCCGGGCGGAGTGTGCTGGGGGCTGAGCTCGCCGCCGCCCAGCTGGGGCAGGGCCGTCATGAACTCGGCCATGGAGGGCTGGCTGTTGATGAAGCCGGTCTCGGTGCAGGTCTCGAGCATGGGGTGCGGCGCGCCCGCAGCGGTGACCGCCGCCAGCCAGAACCCGTTCCCGCCGTGCTCCGGCCCCGGCGCCGGGCCCATCGGCGGGGTGTTCCTCGTCTTCACCGCGTACTCCTCCTCCATCTCATCGCGCACCCCCATCGCTCTCGCTGTCTGCTTCCCTCTGACCGCCGGGAAGTCTTCGCATTTTATTTTGCGCACAAGCGGGTTACTGTCGAGCGGCAGCGCAGCGGTGTTGCATATCTCTTGCATCGCTGCCGGTGTGCGCACGCCACCCAAGCCGCGATCATTCACGGGACGATCTCGCTTTCCGTTTAGTGTGCGTCAACATGTTTGTCTGCGCGACTTTGGTGCGTTATGAATGCACTGGGTCTCGGTTGGATGTCATTGTATCTGGAATAGAAAAAGGCCTTGTTGAGGTTTCAATGATATTTTTTTTAATAAAAAATTCTAATGAACGTGGATGGAGGACGATTTGCAAGAACATAGTGGCATTTGTTTCTCAATTATTCGTGAGTCTCGCCAGTCAAATTATTTGAGCCAAATAATTTGACTGGCGAGCAGTATGATGAACCCGCGAGTAACGAGCGCTCCAAATTGTTTATTGTAATTTAGTGGGCATCTGGGACGTACAGCACGTGACAATGGTCCAACAATAAAGTTATTAAAATTGTCATGCACTCCAGTGGTGGATCATGAAGTAGGTAATGGCTTTGTGAATGTGAATATTCAAACAAGGCTCGAGTATTGTATGGGTATTATTAAATACTGAAAGAAATACTTCATCTTTAGCATCAAATTAAATTGTACGTAGGTACGCTAACTTAACTACCCACATTATTACCACGTTGTTACCCATTATGTTAGGTCGCATGTAAAAATCTTGGTCCCAAGTCGTAGTACGTTACTAGGCGATATCGATGAGAAAAATAGACAGGACTTCATCATATTAATCATTGATTTTTTATTAAGATTAAAAGTTTAAAGTTGAAAACTGTATTTGTTATTTGTCTGTGGTTCTGTTATTTATAAATTTCATTTCAAGTGTTTCCATTTTCAGGGGAGATAAGGAAAAACTTGAATATGAACAATGATTCCTGTAATATTCGGGAAGAAAATAGTTATGTGCTGTTAGTTTATAGTCAGCAACTGGTGGACTCGCGACCCGTAGGCCGCACGTCTAACGCACCCTTCGCCTAAACGACATGTAAACTCGAAAATGTTTGCGGTATACGCACTTCGTGGTACCGCCGGGCCGGCTGAATGTCAATTAAAATTCAAACCGCGTTCGAAATACGATTTTTTCCACTGGAATTTGCGGCGCGGCGGGGAGAAATGGCGAGAACGCGCGCCTTTTTTGTTTTATTTTATTTTTCGAAAATGGAACGGCTGGCGGTTAAACCTATTTTAATGCGTATGGGATGGTCTGTGTTTTGAATTAAAATTTTCCATCTGCAGCCCGTACGCGAACGGACAATGAAATGTAATTTCCTTTTGTATTGTTGTGGCTGCGTTGCATTGTGTGAGCACTTAAAACAAGAAGCTAGCTTAAAAAATTATGACATGAATCATGTTTTGGTACTGATGGATCTTTATCACTCACAATGTGTTTTGTGTACTGATATAACAGCAGGTATTGTAAAAAATGCATCATTAAGGAAGTACCTACTATCGGCAAGTTCGCCACTGTCGTAGGTACTAAGTAAACAATATGAGCACATTTTATTGAAATACACTTTATAAAACCGTTGACAGTCGATCGAGATATTTCTCAGTTTTGTATAGTCTTATGTGCTGTACTGAAAAAAGGCGCATGTAGGTGATTAGGTATTTGATTTTTCTTTCAATATTAAAATTATGTATAAATGTAAAAAAAATATTACTACTTATAAAAAAGGTCCGAATATGTTCGAAAAGTTACGTCAATTATCAGGGTACCATTTTTCGAAAAATAAAATCAGAATTATATTTAATCTATTAGTGCCTACAACAATTTTTTTTTCGTTTCCATCAATTTTTCATGCTAATTCCAAGCCACATGCTACTTTAGCCCGGCGTTTCACTTTAACATGGAGCCCTCTAGGGGAGCCTTTAAAAACACATAAAATCCGCACACTGCCTCCTTATGAATTTGTTTACGGCCCCAGTTTACGATACTCGCGGATTTTGCTGCTCGTAGCATAACAATATTCCAATTTTGACCTCTTAAATCTTTATTGATGTGGGAGTAGCGACAGTGGAGTAATAATAGTAACTTCAATGCACACATTGAATAGACAGGAGGCAACATTAATAAACAGTACCAAAAAGGCGGCCTTGTTGCTTAAAAGTAATCATATCAATAAAGTAAGTAATCTATTCCAGACAACCTTGGTCAAAAGAATAAATGCAGAATAGGAAAAGTGTGGTCATCATACTACTCCAAACAAAACCAAAACATAAACCAAACAAAAACATAATTTTAGATGCAAGAGGAAATGAAATAGCAAAAAGCTTTCCAAGCTTGAGCTTTAAATGACTCCAATTTGCGAGCAGTCCTAATAGTTTTGGAGAGAGAATCTGGAGTATACATATAGTTTTTCTTTTTTCAACAATAATTATAAAAGTAATGAAAGAATATATATTTTTTTTACCATTCTGCGTAAAACTGGTATAAACAATATTCAGCGTTGTGAACATTATTCATTTTGATTCATATCATCCATCACTCCGGAAAAGTGTTAGTGATGAATGAATGTATAGTAAAGAGACGGAATGGACCATGTCGAGGGACCGATGAACGGAGAGAATCATTGGAATGAAACATTCCCATCCATATAATCCCTGACACCAATCATTTTCTTAAACGATATGGAATATTTTGTTGTCATTGATAAAAGATTTAATTTACGGATATAATTTCGGAAGGTGTGTGCTCATCGTCAAGCAAAATAGGTAAAAAAAATCTAAAAAATATATATCCCAACACGGAACGAGTTAACTGTTTCTGTTATCTGTTCAGTCAAAAGCACTCACGTAAGTTTTGATGTTACAGGCAGAAATATTAAAAATGGTATACGCACTTTTTATTGGCTCTGGGCGTCCATTTATGTAACAAATTCCCGCTCACCCGAGTCCAGCCAGTACCAACACATAAAATAAAACATCTGCGTGCGGGAGCAGTACTCTAACCAGTGGTTAGGGCCCAATTTGCCGGCCGTAACGATTTCCTCTTCGGGGAATCGAATGGCGTGCGCCCGGATGCCGCCCACAGCTATATACGTATATACAAGCGAGTACCACACACACACAGTCACTATTGAGCTGGCATTCCACTGAAACAGAAGCTAGTTAGCGTACATTTCATTTCTTTTTTTTACTTTTAATTGTAGAAAAATGTATACACTAAAGATATTTCTCGTAGAGAACAATTTTCTATTCCTAAGGGAAACTAAGTTGTACCTACTAATAATAAAATATATGAGATTTTTTTTGTACACTTAGTAAGTCAATAAAAATATTATTTAATTTGATTTCATCGTTTTTCTGATAAAATCAATCACCGCGAAAGTTTAAATAGCAACTGGCTCAAATCAAGTTGTTCTAACCTAAAGTACGGTTGCGGTCAGAAAATGTTTACCAGTTTTGAAATTAGATTCTATAACACACTTTTTTCACTAAAGTCAATAATTCCATATCAAGTTACTTTTGACATTTTAAAAGTTATTATGCAAAATGACACACCGAGAATAACAAAGAGAAATGTCAGAGGTTTTTGTTCGTGAAACTTATTTCTGTATTTGTTGAAATGACATTTTATCAAAAAATATTGTTTGGAAGTCATTTGGACAAGAGCAAAATTTTATGAAAGAAGATATTTTATAATATCAAACCTTGATAGTCAGTTCATCTCCAAGAGCGATTGATTGTCAGATTATTAAAGAAAAGATAATCTGTCAATCAAATCATTATGAACTAGACATTTAGAACTTGTGACCTAAACGTGTGCATGCAATTGTGATCCTTAAGGTGGTAAAAATGTTCTGTCCCCGACTGTACCTAAGTAATAGTAAGTAAGAATTTGAATATTTTGTTTTGCTTTACACACTAGTGCGTGCTAGTACTAGTACTAGGATATAAAAGTTAGTCAAGTAGTTAGAAGAGTGAACTTGAAAAAAAAATTATGGTGAGAAAAAGAAGACTCGTAACGTCGTCGTAACGCTACCAATTCGAAATCAAACCTAAAACATTCGCACTTGAAAACCTTTTTTGTTTTTACATACCTATCTATATTGACAATAGTAGCTACATACCCTTAAAAAATTAACACTAAATTTTAAAATAAAAGCGTTTTTGTTTTGTTTGTTTCTCTTTTGTATTCAAGAAACAAATATCTGAAGACATGGGTTTTTTTTCTTATCATCGGTTTCCAGGCGAGATTGTGGTCAAATGCCCAGCCTATTGTACCCACATAAAAAAAATGTTGATCTAAGAAGAACACACAAGAGACAACAGTAATTAATATCCCCCATAACATGGTCAATTTAAATGGCACTGTAATATTTTGGCGGTAATTAACTATAGTTTTATGTAACGACTCCGGTCATCTTTATCCTTCCCGTGACCACGGCTGGTATCAGGACCTATACGGCTACTAGCTACGGGATGTGTTAAGAGGAAACACCACGGCTGCAGTTGTCTCTATCGCGTTTGACTGGGGTTAGGGCGACGGCAATAGATTTAACGAAAAAAAACAGCGTTTCGTAGTACCCTGATTATTCCTCCAAAACACAACCAATTTTGAAACTTTTTTCTTAAAAATTAAAAAAAAAAGGCATAAGCTGTGTTCTTATATTTTATTTTTTTTGTATAATATAATCGAATTTGTTTTCTGGACGTTTAAATATAGCGGAAATTCAGACCATTTTTTAAGGTTTTTGAACGTTGATATCTTTTTTATTAATTAATTTATGAAAAAAGAACAACATAGGCACATGCTAAAGTGGCCATATATATTCGACAAAAAAAAATATTATTATACTGGCATTATCCAGGGAGGAAACAGGGTCCTACGCTTGTATGGAAAAATGGCAGTTGTGTTTCCTCTTATGTATGGTAAGTGATCTAAACATTGTGATAAATAATTAAATATACATACATACATACATAAATCACGCCCATATCCCCGAAGGGGTAGGCAGAGGTGAATTCTCACCCGCGTTTCGCCAATTATGTCAAGTCCCATGTAATAGGTGGCGAGCCTATTGCCATTTATCGGGCACAAAAGTCGCAGTACATTGTCAGGACGGTAGTATAAGAGGAACGCTGCTGCCCATTCCTCATCACTGATTTATCCTTAAATAATTAAATAGATTTGAGGTAACTGAGATTTTCTGAATGAAGAAAAATACTGTAGCATTTTTCTGCACTGGATCACCAGCCTATAGTCATGGTATTAAAAAAAAATACCTACATATCATGCATGTACTTATTTACACACATAGGCACGAAAATTGTTTAAATTATAGTACAGAGTTATACGAAAGGAGTTGGCTTATAATGTCCAATATTGGCGTAATTGGTAGTTGCGCTGGGAGTCGCGGGAAGAGTTATGTATATTGCTATAGCAGTCTGGCATTCTCATTTTGTTCATAATTTTCACATGAAAATTATTTGTTGATAATTTCAGTGAATCACTAAATGCAATGTTTTTTTATGGAATAATTGCTGCCTGTGGTTAATTTTATTTTGCAGACCTTCAATGCGCCCTTGGCCTTAATTAGGTATTCTTTTTGTATGTTTTAAAACTTATTGAATATTATTTTTATTAAGTCGTATTTCGATACTAGTGAAGCTAGTAAATGTATTGCAAAAATACTAATTTTATCATAAGATCAGTTATATATTATGAGTTTTAGGTTATAATTACACATTGTGATTGATATAGATGACAAAATTTCTAATACTTGGATGCTAGACCGAGTCGAATATCAAGAAGTGGAAGATAGAATATGCCCTCAGAGACGGCAATTAACTTTAATGAGTACTTAATGTCAAAAAATTTCATTTCAATTTAGACCCGACAAGAATAGCGACTACATAGTTTTGAATTGTCATTTTTTGTTTAAGGTACTCATTGACGTTAATTGACGTCTGATTCAATATTTAATATAGAAATAGTTTAAAAACTGACACAGCTGTCAGTTTTTTTTATCCGCATCTTCAATATGAAACTACTTGCCTACAAGTATACTTATATTTACTTAATTTCCTTCCATTACAAATAAATGTACTAGGTGGGTACAAAATTTTTTGCACGGATTCCATTTCAAACAATCATTGTTATAAAAGTAGGTAGGTATGCAAGCAAGGAGGTATATTTAGTGGAATCTGTTGATGGGATCAGTTTCTCTGAGAAGCGCCATTGTTTGTGATTAGTCAGTTCTCACGCGAGGCTGCGTGCGCGCTGCGACCCAAAGACGTTTTAGCCATTAACTCCTTAGTGTCTGCGACATGTTTCGTCCATCCGGGTGATGTTGATGTCGCACAATCATGGGCAAATTGAGTTTGGCTCTGTCATTTGAGTATTGCACTTTTGTTCTATAGAAACCGATAACAGCTTATACCGACCAGTCAGCTTTAAGCTCTATAAAATCTTGAAAAAAGTGTCTTATATTTTGGATGTTAATGTATTTATTGATTTTTATTTTGACATTTCGATCACTTTATAACAACAATTTGGTTTCATACGGTTGTAATTCGTAAATTGCTGAAATGGAAAATGTTATGATTGATATTCCGATAAAAATATATCACACTCTATTGCATCATATATGATATATGACATTGGCATTATATTTATGTCTTACAGTAAGTCTTGCTCGCACAGGAACCCTGCAAGGATGTGACAAAACAGTCAATATTTCCAATTAGCTTTCGACCTGCAATTGATTAGTGTTAAGGACAAAATTTATACTTAACACTTCGCTAATTTTAAAACGTCCTAAATGTGGATGTTGTCATTTCTATTTTGTAGTGCTATAGGTCTGCTAAGGGTAACTTATACCTTACTTTAATTATAGTATTCCGAAAGAAACGAGAAATTTCCAATACCTCATATGCAAACAGTCGGGATAGACCATTAGAAATTTTCATTTAAGTACGAGTAGCTCATCGCTCGTATTAACTTTCTATCACAGTAAAGGCCGCGTTTTCATTTAACCAGAATAAACCAGACATGTTAGTTTTTGCGTTAAGTGAAATAAGACTATAATTTAAATAATCATTCCTTCTCCCTTCTCTCTCTCTCTCTTCCCTTTTCCCATTGTAAGTAATATTTTGTACATAATATACATAGGTACAAACATCATGCCTATAGCCCCGAAAGGGTAGGCAGAGGTGAATTAACACCCAATTTTTGCCAATTAAGCTAGGTCCCATGTAATAGGCGGCGAGCCTATTGCCATCTATCGGGCACATAAGCGTGACAATCTGTATAATTTATAAACAAAAACTTAAACAAAAATAAAAACAAAAGAAATTGGCATAAAACAAAGCGTGTTTACCTTTTCAATAACATGCATCGGCAAAAATATTTATAAGTAACAAAAGTTAAAAAGAAACTGCATAGTAACAAACTGAATGAAGAAAAAGTTTCGAAAGATTGATTATATTTTCTAGGATTAGATGAACTTACGCAATAACAAGAAAACATGGAAATGTTTGATGTTTGTTGACGGGAAAACAGGTTTATGATCAACATAATAATTTTGTTACTGAGAGTCAATATACGTCATGAGCATCCGATAGGGAGACGTGATTCTTGATGGATCGCTGGGGTGCGGTGCACGAAGCAATGTTGCTTCCAACCTCGTTGAGGGTAACATCAGCGGAATACTTGACTAGAATTTGTGATTTTAAATTATTATTTTCCTCAGACCATAATTTAATACATACATACATAAATCACGCCCACGTCCCCGAAGGGGTAGGCAGAGGTGAACTAGCACCCACGATTCGCCAATTATGTCAAGTCCCATGTAATAGTATAGGTTGCGAGCCCATTGCCACTTATCGGGCACAAAAGTCGCAGTAAATTGCTAGGTTGTACGAGTATAAGAGGAACGCTGCTGCCCATTCCTCAGCACTGATTTATCCTTAGTCGCCTTGTGCGACATCCACGGGAGAGATTTGGGATGGTGACAATTGTATTCTACTCTGCCGTCACCACGCGGCCAATTAATTTTTCTAACATTTATATAATAAAGAATAACATATACGCTTTAATTTAGATCAAGTTGAGACACATCAAGTTGAGGTACATTTGCATGCAATAGACATTTGCAAAACATGGGAACAATATTGTAATAAGTAATACTTGTAACACCGTTTATACCATGTTTTATGCGAATAAAGATAATATCTATGACTATGAAAGGATCAAGTTGAGGACCCGACGAACGGAGATGGCAATAGAGATGACAACATTCCTCTCTATATTTACTGCTCAAGGTTGTGGCTAAGGTATTACAGTGGTGGTTTTGTGGTTTGCTTTCATTGCAAACCACCAAAAACAGCATACCCAAAGAGGGTTGGTGCCAAGCAGGCGGCTGAATCTATAATCTAAGCGAAAACTTGAGCAGTATTGACTGGAATGTTGTCATCTCAATCACTACTTTTCATTAATTTATCGGAGTCTTAACATGATCACTTTTCTATACACTCATTCATCACCAGCATTTTTTCGGTGTGCTGGATGTTTTGACTCGGGAATGGATGGCTGAATATGTGTATTTTAAAATATTTTTTTCAGTTCATATCTGAAGAAAAATGTTAATCAAAAAATAATTTGTTATCTCATACAAAGACAATAAGAGCTCAGAAAAATTCAAAATAATAGGGGTTAAAGTATGAAATTGCCGTTTTATTGTAATAGGTTTTTTGAATTGAAATAGAATCTTCATGGTTTGAGGTTTTCGAATGAAACTTTTTTCACATGGTTTCTATCTTCTTCTGCCTACCCTGTTCCCAGTCTATCTGAAGTCGGCGCAGTATGTTTCCTCTTCCATTCATATCGGTCAGATGTCATCAAGCCATCCACTCCCATTTGATTCATATCATCCATCACACCGGTGCTAGTGACGAATGAATGTATAGAAAAGAGACGGAACGGACCATGTCGAGAGACCGATGAACGGAGAGAGTGATTGAAATGATAACATTCCAATCCATACTGCTCAAGGTTTTGGCTTAGGTTTTACAGCCATCCGCCTGCCTGACACCAACCCTCTTTGGGAATGCTGTTGTTGTTGGTTTGCCCTCCACCATTAGGGTGCCCAAAGGCGATTTTTGGTCTAAATCGGGCAATCTATGATGTTCTTTTCTATGAAGTTCTTTTTAAAAAAAAAAATGTGTAACGTTTGAATATGGACTTTCAATTGTTTTTGTTATTCAACTAAGACAAGAAAGATGGATACAGCGAAAATTCGAGTGATTTTTGAATAAGAGTTCCGGCGCGGAAGAAACGCGGCAGAAACAGCCCGCAATATCAATGTTGCGTTTGGTGAGGGGTCTGCTAATGAACGCATCGATGCTTCGACTTGAAGAACGAGCCACGAGGAAGACCGCCCACACAGGTGAATAACGATGAATTAAGAGATATGGTGGAAGCCGATCCTAGTCAAACTACCCAGGAATTAGCGGAATTTAAACCTATAATTAAATTATATTATTCTAACTGCCGCACTCAGAGACGTCAGATAACGTTAATGAGTACTTCACGTCAATAAATACTCATTAAAGTTGATTGACGTCTCTGAGTGCGGCAGTTAAACAAACTATTAACACAAAATTATACCTCTCACTTTATATAAGTCTCCTTTCGTCTTTTCTAAACAGAAATCGCTCATAGCTGCCTATAATACTCTAGAAATGGTTCGTAGTAGTCTAAAATACTCCCTTTAATAACGTTCGTGTTCCTAAAGCTTTTTGTTTTGTCCCAGGATATCCACACCCACTGCCAAACAAAACTTGCCACTCTAACGGAATCATTTAAAGCGTCACCAAAGTGACGTCACAGTCGTCAAGATTGACGGCAGTGATGGATCACTGAAGGGGTGTGGAGGGCTTTTATCACTTGCGTATGAACTGGGCTGAGAATCAGAGATGAACATTTGTGTTTACGTCTTATTTGCTTTGGGAATGGTAAGTGGCAGAATGTAGCGGAGAGTCCCTTATGATAGAGAAGAATAGATTGCTAATAGCAATAAGGCCGCCTTATTGTCCATGCATGTCTATTTTTTCTTTGCTTTTTAATATTTTATGTAACTGTGTGTGCAATAAAGAATATTTGTGTGATATGATATACCTACTGCATGGTAGTCTAATGCCTGTTTTCATCATTGATCAACTTAATTTTCATGGTCCTTTAGAATATATCATATATTCTTTTACCTATTTTCTAATGCAGAAGCAATGAAATTCATATTTGATTACCTTGTTCGCAGTTGAAATCCTATGCTTAAATGTATTTAAGTCTAAAATATATAGCAACTACAATATCTTAGGCCCATTTAAGACGGCAGGTTAAGTCGAATGGTCAGATCGCTGGCTATTGCCCAAGAGGTCCCGGGTTCGAGTCCTGGTAGGGGCAAATTTTGTGATGAACGCACACATTTATTCCAGAGTCATGGATGTTTATATGTTTATACATACATACATACATAAATCACGCCTATATCCCCTAAGGGGCAGGCAGAGGTGAATTAACACCCACTTATCGCCAATTTATCTAGTCCCATGTAATAGGTGGCGAGCCTATTGCCATCTATCGGGCACATCAATCGCAGTATATTGCTAGATGGTACAAGAGGAATGCTGCTGCCCATTACTCATTGCTGTCTTTACCCTTAGTCGCCTTGTACGACACCCACGGGAGAGATGGGGGTGGTGACAATTGTATTCTACTCTGCCGTCACCACACGGCTGATATATGTTTATGTAGTAGGTATATTATAAATGTTTGTATCTATAATTATTAAGTATATTAAAATTTGACCATCATCTAGTATGTATAACATAAATGCTTATGCTACTGACTTTGGGCTAGATGATAGGTGTGGTGACAGAAATATTTTTATTTATATTTTTATTTGTTCAAAACTAAATCTAGGTTTACTTTACGGAATGAATCGGAGCATTGCACGAAACTTCTGGCAACTCAAAATTATTTTAACTACACATCGCTCGCGATGTCGTCGACTTCCGCATCGAGATAGAAATACGTTAGCTTAGCCAACAAACAGCTTTACAAAGACAACAATAAGTCGCGACTATAAAGAGGTGCATCCAGAGTGACACCGGTGATTGATCACCCAAAGGGTAATGCTAGCAAACACTCATCCCCGGGTAATAGATCAATAATCTATTTACGCTTCTGTTAGAGCACACAATTCATATTTGTCCGCTTCAAATAATATTATATGTCACCAACACCGCGGTCAGATATCCGTGTCGTTTATTGGGGTGTTTCTCGGCATTTGAGTTTAAAAAACTAATTGGGCTATTTAAATTAATGGGAACAATGGTAAGGTATTTCAATATTTTATATGTTACATGAATGACCATTATGTCCCTATTATGAGTGCATACTATGATGTAAGAAATGGAAATAAATAAAGCTTTATTAAAAAAACAAATAGTTTTAATAATATTTGAGGTCGATTTCTCCTTTTGAATGTAATAGGTACCTCCTCTCGCTTCATAAGAACAGTATTCAAATTACATTTTGTTTAGGTAATAGATATTTAAAACATAGTACCTATTATTTATTTTTAAAAATTAATTTTGATTTTAAAAAGTAATGTAAAGCTTCTTAAAATCGTGTGTGTGTGCGTGGATGTGTACAGTGTTTTGCGGGTTATGATGTTACATGTTTCAATGATTTTTTTGTATTAAATGTTTTTTTTTTTATGTTAGACAGGGAAGCTCTTGCATCTCACCTGATGGTAAGTTACGATAAGGGCTAAAGATGGAATCGAGTTTCACCTGGAACCCTCAACCTCAGAGGGGCTGGCTATCTTATCACACATTGTCGGAACACAATAATGCTGTTAACATTATTATTATGGCGACAGATTTTCGATAAGATGATGGTAGCTAGCCAGGTGGACTTCAAAGAAGTCCTACCACCAACCAAACCGAGCACTAAGTTGTACCCCCCTGGGGATCGAACCCGGGACCTCTGGATTTTTATTCCGGTGGGCGAACCACTAGGCCACGGAGGCGGTTACAAATGTTGTTCAGTGTGGACGTATGCAAATATATGAAAACAGTATGTTTTTTAGGGTTAAATACAGACAGTAAGTGTGCTTCAACCGGGCACGTTAGGCGAAGTATTATTTTGTTGTGCACTAGGAATGGTACAATATTAGACGCAAACCTGAATTCGCCGGATATAATGATAGTGCTTTTAAAAATATCGTAGTTACACTGCCCCCGCTTACGAAAAACGCATTATGTACGATTTTTAGCTAAATTGAGTTATATACATATTTGAAATCAGGAAAACAAGCTCTATAACTTTTCCATAGAGACGACCGTTTCAATATACTGAATATTCAAATTTTTACATCAATAAATAACTCAGCTCCGTTCATACAAATGTACTAAGAAAATAAACTTTAAATGCGTGTTTCGTAAGCGCGGCAGTATAAGTCATTGAACATTCGTTGGCAACTACAGTGCAGTAACATTAGTAGATAGTACAGTCAATCTGTAAACTTTTCCGAATGGTTTTAAGCCATGTGGTGACGGCAGATCCCCGTGTCGTACAAGGCAACAAAGGGTAAAGATAACGTCGAGTACTGGGCAATAGCTTTCCTCTTATACCATCTAGCAATATAGATAGATTGCAATAGGCTCGCCACCACCACCAGAACCTGACATAATTGGCGATGCGTGGGTGGTAATTCTCCTGTGCCTATCCCTTCGGGGATATTTAATAGGCGTGATATATGTATGTATGTTATGATTTAAAGCCTTAACATGTTTGAGGTAAATTATTGTTGTATTTAGTTGTATCTCTTTTGTTTTTAAAGAAGAGATTTTGCAGGATATTTGTCATTCAACATAACGCTTGCAAAATTCTCACATTACTATCACACAATTTTCATCAAAACATGTAAATACATTTCCACGGTAAACGTGTGAACATTTCCTCTCACGTCCAGTAGGTATCTGACTGAAGCGACAATTTACACATTCCCACACAGTATTGTACTGAGATCGTGACCCAATTTGCTTCACTTTTGCATTCAAAGCGCGTGTCGGTTGTTATTCGTATCTAGAGTTCACATTATCAGTTATTATATTCTGTTGTTGTACGACACTATAGTCCCTTAAAAAAAACATACTGGTAAGAATTGAGTAACCTCCTCCGTTTTTTCGTCGGTTAAAAAGTAGGTACCTTTTAATAATATTATGATTTTCTGTACTATAAATACAATATCTGAAGCAAACCAGCTAGATATTATGTTGAAAGAAGCGACTTGACTGTGGAAATACAAAGATCGAATTATAGGAAAAGGTATATTGAATATAATGATTTGGAAAAAACATACCCAGATGGTTTCGGCTAGAGATGAAAGTTTTGATAGCAGAAGAATGTTAAGCATTAACGCGGAAGGACGTAGAACGAGAGGAAGGCCAAAGAAGGGATGGATGGATTGTGTAAAGGAGGATATTATAACAAGAGGTGTTGATGAGAAATTGGTGAAAGATAGAAGGGGTTGGACGAGGGATTAAAACATGTGCCGACCTCGCCTAGAGCGGGATAAGGGAAGGAACAAGAATTTCTAAAGGTTTTGGTTTCAGACGGTTTTGCGTCCCATTCGAGCTCTTCCCTACTTTGGGGGGCACGCTATGCCGTTGATCCCGCTCTGCTGAATATGATTGCACATTCAGTTAATACATTGCGTGGATAGACAAGCTATAGAGGAAACGGTGATAATGCAGAGGCGTACTTGGTAAAATATTTACTACAATATTGAAAAAAAACTGCTACTAGTTTGTGTTTGTGGGCCCTTATGTATTTCGAGGCTAAAGAATTATCTATGCGGGTCTCGCATTAGGTATAACTATTATCTAATAACATAACGGAGGTTTCCATATTAGTTACAACGCTCGCGCTTGTGACGACAAAGCAGAATATCAGTTATAACTACATCTATAGGTAACA
Source organism: Cataclysta lemnata (assembly GCA_963931975.1). Taxonomy (NCBI): domain Eukaryota; kingdom Metazoa; phylum Arthropoda; class Insecta; order Lepidoptera; family Crambidae; genus Cataclysta; species Cataclysta lemnata. The sequence goes on from OZ008339.1 coordinate 4,399,707, forward strand.
ATCCGAAGGGTGTTTAAGAGACGAGTAAGGATATTATCAAGACCCGGTGTATATCAGCGCTCCTTGGTCATTCGCGCAACTAACAACAGTGTTCCTTAGTATATTTACGTAGGCACTGTGTTGCGAGAATTTAAAATGTAATAATATTCTGTGATTATTATCATCATAATACACAGGCCTTTAATGTCTCCACTGCAGGCTTTTTACTATAGAGACAATCAGCCATAAACAACCACGCTGGCCCATTGCGGGGTGGTGGGTATTTTTATGAATGAATGTATGTATGCATTTTACTAAGTATTCTACTCGACATCAGTCCTGTCGATCTCTATACCTTTTGGGCTCGAAAATTGCAGTATACCTATTACTCTTTGTCTTACTAGATATAACAGTATTTTATTAGGTCACAAGAACGCATTAAGATTCACATTCGCTGGGTATTGGCCTTCCCAGTACACACATAGCGTGTTTTCTTTAAAAAATCTTTTACTTATCGTCTATTTTAAGCCTTGAACATTATAACTACCTATCGATTGTTTCTATTGAAACGGGAGGTTTCTGAAACCCCGTAACTAGGAAAGCGTTAGCTTCAGTGTATTTGCAGCCAAGTCACAAAGTCCGGAGCATATTCGTTCCGACAAAACCGTACGCAGCAAACTTACAACATGCCAGTTCATGCGAGTTTTAGGAAACTTCACGGCGTCTATCCACAGAGGTTGTATACGGAATTCCACATAGGAGTATATACACGTCGAGGCTTGAGCAATGGGCGTGGTCCCAGCACGCCCCGCGGCGGGGGCGGGCCGATCGCCGCCTGATATATCGCTAGATAGTTGATATTGAAATATTTAATCTAGAAATTGGAGAACAATAGCTACCTGTACTGTACGTAAAGGCTACGGTTATCGATTATGAAAAATAAATACCATTTAATTGCCTCGACGCTAGTTGATTTAAATGGTTATTTAATTAACTGGCTTGTGTAGGTAGGTACAGTCTTTGTGCCGACTGAGTTTATTGATCGTCTGTAGGATCGGTTTATGCCAAAAATAGATTTTGACAGCCGTAAAACTGATTTAGGTATTGCCTATGCTAGTGATGTCAAAAGGGATGGATGGATGGATGGATTAAGTAGAAAAAGAATAACAATTTTGAAGTTCTAGCATATTTAAAAGTTTAGGCAGGTAGATCATCACCAGCCCTTTTCATGTCCCCACATAGGGGTACGGGCCTTCCTTATGAATGAAAGAATATAGGGAGATTGGGCCTTAACCCACCACACTGGCCCAGTGCGGGTTGGTGGGTATTAACGACTGAACGAGGAACAGATGCATCCGGGATCGGATCCGGGGAGGAACTCGATATAATAAATACATTTTTGGTCACTCATCCAAGGTAGGTAGACATATACCTGTCTACTTACTAGTAGACCCTTTCAATTGGTGTCAGCATGTCTGGGTTAGCTTCCAAAACACCCCTTTGGAAAAAGAGATAGAAATAGGTACATTTCCGCATTTATTCGTTTTTAGCTTTCTATGGAAACTCATGAATTACTTTAAGGTTGGTAGTTAGGTTAAGTAATAAAGCTGTAGCCCTCTGTAGCCTCATTTAAGTACTTTGCCGATAGGTAGTTTATTGCACCTAATACCTTTCTACTTATCATTAAAATATTATTATAATACCAAATTACGAAGAAGAAAATATAGCAGCTTGTCACACATCCGGAAAGTAAAGGAAATAAAAATCAGTTTTAAACATCCCAATAAAATATTCTTGTTTTGCCGCAGGATAATTATGCGTTATAATATACCTAATAAGTAACTATAACAATATCATAAAGTATCTAGTACCTAGTTTATAAGATATATACCTACCTAAGTAGGTATATGAATATACCTATTATAGGATATGAATGAATGAATGAATAATTTTTATTTTGCCAACACTAACACACACATACATAACAAATACACAGGGCACTCAATCACAACAGAAACTACACAAATCATATTAATAAGGTATACAAGCCAAGCATTAAATTTTTATTTTATAGTGAGCATAGTAAGGGATATAAGGAGGTATCCTCCTTATTTTGAATTTATTTTCTCATTAGGTATCCAACTTATTATTAAGGATTTGATTTATATTTGAACATTAAGTATAGGTATCAATGTTAGAAAAATATTACAAAGACAAATACGTCAGTAAATTTCGAATAATTATTGTCCTGATCCGGGAATCGAACCTTCGCAATAGGGGCGGCTGGTATACCAAGGACCACTCAGCCAACCAGGACGTAATGGGAGCTTGTTTTATTTTTCCTAATTATGATAATTTCTAAAAAACTTCAACATCTAAGAAAGTACCCAGGTAAAGTACCTACCTAGTAGTAGCTATTTTTTACACCTAATGGGTAAACTTTATGACTAATAGATACCTACCTATCTACCCTACCTGCCTAAATATCTTTTTATTAAAGTTATTCATTGATATCTAATGTAGCCGGAATAGCTAATGTATTTGAAATATTTAAATAGCCATAGAAAATAAACAAACGGCCACTATTACCTACCTACCTAGGTAGATATTACATGTAGATATACGGGTAGGCCAATAATTAATCTAATTAAGTAGTTCTCTGTCCGTAAAAAATAGGTCAAAATTTCGACTTACTGGCTATTTTTTTAAGGTATACCTAGTAGGAATACCTATTTATACAGGAATATATTATAGATACATAAGTACATGTAAATAAAGATGTAGGATCCACTAAATAAGGATGCCCACGCGCAAAACAATTCATTAATTATTAAATACCAAGTGACAACTTACTTGGAAATAATATTGCACTAAAACTCACACCGTTACACAGCACCTCATACAGCTACGAGTACAGTCAACAACACCAACGCAGTCATCAACAACAACACAACACTGCACTTACACCAATGGAACTCGAAGTTCCTCCAAATATAATAATTTTTTAGTTCCTGTCCGTTCACAGATGCACCCACCTCCACGCGGTAAGGTTCACAAAAAAATCATCAATAGAAAATGTTATCAGTTCTACTATCGGAATGTCAGTGTGGCGTGGCGACTGTCAAATGTCTACTAAACGAATCGTCACTGTTCGTTTGCCGCCATGCCCACTTCTGTAACACACCGCGACGCCAAAAGGACACAACTCACTTGCCACAGCGCGCGAATTGTGCCGCTAGGAGGCGGAGTTAAGATTGATAATTCAAACAAATTTTATGACCACTTACGCCAACAGTGATGAACTCTACGTTTACTAAATATATCATTCGCACTCTTCCGACTTTAGCGCCCGGCTATAATTTGTCTCGCTCACTTGACATTTTCAAGTTAACTTCGAAATTATGTTTCTTCTAGAATTTTTGATTATTTTTTCATCATTTTGAATATATTTTCAGAATAACTAGAAATGTGTTTTTTCACGAAATTTCACTGCTAAATAAGAAAGATATCGAATGGTGAATGTGTCGCGACTGCAGCAAAGTATTGCCATCTCGCTCTGTCGAGTATTCTTGTTTGTTTCACGTAGCGCCATTGGGCCAATAGCATTTACGGAGCAACCCACCTTACGGCATATAAACTACCGTGGAATATTGTGCTCTATCACTTGTGAATAAAGTTTAACTTTTTACTATTTAATTCAAAGTTACCGGCGTTTGTCACGCAAGAGTTCTAATTTTAAATCAAGTGTAGGCGGAGCTCCCGTGTCAGAGCTTTTATATTGAAAAACGAAATGTCTTTAAAGAAAACCTGTTTGGAGAAACTTAAGCCTTTTGTGTTTAGAGGCTTTAAGTTTACGTTGGCAGCGAGATACGACGTTCTTCGCCGGAGACGCGATTCGTGCTAGTCTCGCTGAAATAAAGTAAAAAAAGTTTAGTAACCGGCTTGTCGGTATTTTCCTTTCGTTGCTTGATTTTTGTTTTGTAAACGGGACATTGCATGAGAAATGCAATGCAACAATATGGCGGCATATTTTATACGTATGCAATTTTCATAGCTTATTGAGCTACTGGAGATAAATATCTAGACCCGTGATCTTATTTGAATTTTAACTTTAGCAGTGTTATTGTAACTTTTTATTAAAAGCCGGCAATAGCTTATTGTCAAAGCAATGTATTAGGTATTACTTAGTATTTTAGGTATAGATAGGTACCTATTATTCAATTCAAATCGGGTATGTGTAAATTAGGTTCGATCACTACATAGGTAGGTCGTCGTCATTCACTATCTTTACCTTCATTAACTTTGTAGGTAGAACCTACCTACTGAAATTACAAAGAAAAGAATAATTTATGGAAAATCGGACAATTTTCGATAAATTATGAGCTATCGAAAATTTCCAAAATTTTTCTTACGTCTTTTCCTTAATTATAATTTTTCTAACATTTATAAAAATAATTTTCAAATTAAAATCAGAATAACAACTTCCAAACTGTTCAGCAACCTACGATGCTGACTGTACCCACGTAGGTACCTGTCCATTCCGCCAATTTTCAGGACTTACAGCTGTAACTAGGCACTCATCATACAAACTAACCAACCAATAGGTATAGATTAGGATAGATAGGTACACACGAACACGGAGATTGAATCTGTTGACGGTCGCATCGGTTGTAGTCGGTGAACTCATTAGGGTTGTCGGTCAAGGCCTCCGGGTCGATGCGGTGGGTGGTCGGCTTAATTACCTTCACTCCACGGTTTGGACTTCTTTCTCTCGCGTCTTCGGTTCGGTGCATTCCCTTGTCGCTTGGTCGTGTTGACTGTTCTGTTATATAGAGAAGAGCGCTTAATTGTTCTTGGATCAACAACTTATTAGGTTTCTAGTTTCTACTATGCAAGATTTACTTAATATGTTTTTGTAATACTATGCTGGGATCTGAATGGTTCTTGGCCATCATCTCACCTGATGGTACCTAAGTGACGGTAAGGACCGAAGAATCGAGCTTCATCTTGAATTCTCGGTGGTCGGCATACCTAATTACCTTCATTCCACGGTTTAGCCTTGTCTATTGGTTGTTGTTGGTTGGTTGACTAGTCTGTTCTATGGGCGCTTGTTCTTCGATAGGCAGTTTACCTATTAGGTTTCTACAGGGTGTCTGGTGGCAGATTTATGTTTTTTTCAAATGCGATTATTTCAAACTACTAGAGTGCGCGCCAGATAAGTCTGTCGCGTGGTCGAAATTGGAACTAAAACTTCGTATGCTATTTTGTTTTCTAGGAGTGTCAATGTTAGCGAGCAGCGCCATCCATTGCGCGCAGACTTATCTAGCGGGCACTCTATGCAAGTTTTGCATAACATACATTTTTTTTAATGCTAGACAGGGAAACTCTTGGCCGTCATCTCACCAGGGGGCCTACCGCCTAACTCGATTGCTAAAGCAAAAGCTATAGTTTATGACGTCATACTGTCATTTCAAACCAAATGTACCTACACTATTAGCGATAGCTTCGAACGAATGATCACCGAATGATTTTGTATGAATTTGGCACAAAATCCGTGCCGCCTTAAAATTCAGGATGGCTGCTATAGCCGTAATCAGTGCATTGCAATATAGCTATCATAAGCAATCGAGTGAGGCGGTAGGCCCTCTGGTGGTAATTACCTAAGGACGACAAGGGCCGAAGATGGAATCGAGCTCCAACAGGAACCTTCAACTACAGAGGGGCTGGCTTGGCTATCTTATCATAATTGTTGGGATATAATAATGCTATTAACATTATTATTATGTCGTCAGATTTTGATAAGATGGGCACATGAATCGCAGTATTTTGCTGGGTGGTATAAGACGAACACTGCTGCCCATTTCCTCATCACCGTTTTAACCCGTAGTCGTCTTGTACGACACCAAAAGGAGAGATTTGGGGTAGTGACAATTAATGTATCCTGCTCCTGCAGGTCATACGAGTAATACGGGTAGCTGGGCCTTATCTACCATTAATGGGTAGCATTACAGTATAGTATGTCAGAAACCGTGTGGTGACGGCAGAGTAGAATACAACTGTCACCGCCCCAAATCTCTCCCGCGGGTGTCGTATAAGGCGACTAAGGATAAATCAGTGATGAGGAATGGGCAGCAGCGTTCCTCTTATACCACCTAGCAATGTACTGCGACTTTTGTGCCCGATAAATGGCAATAGGCTCGCCATCTATTACATGGGACCTAGCATAATTGGCGAAGCGTGGGTGCTAGTCCACCTCTGCCTACCCCTTCGGGGATATAGGCGTGATTTATGTATGTATGTATTTATGTCAGAAACAGTGACTCTTAGGAGAAAAAGTGTTGAGGCAATTTTTACAGATAGGTAATTGCATGATCTACATATTGTGTCTGATCTAATTGTATGATAAAACTGTACTGTTTGGCTCAAAAACGCACAAAATTTTGATAGCTATTGAAAATATACTATATAAACATACAATAGCTCGAGAACAAAATGTCTGTGTTTATCACACAAACATTTGTACCAGGACTCGAACCCAGGTTTTTTTACCCAATAGCCAGCCGTCAATTATTTATATCTTCAGCATGAATTACAGCCTACTCATCCTCGCAATAAAAGTTGTAACCCAGTTGGAGCTCTTTTGCATTTTGTATATAACGTTGAATATTCAGTAGCTGGCTTAAATGGAATAATTAAATGGGTTTAAAAACTTACTTAAGTATTCCGTCCCGGTCCGATCTGTGGCCATCAGTTATTCAAAACCCGTTTTATCCATTAACTCTGTAGACTAGTATCTGTATACAACAAACCTTTCTAGATAAGACCTATATAATGTCGAGACGTTGATATGCCTTGGGTACAAGAATAGTGAAATTATACATACATCATGCCTTTCTCCCACAGGGGTAAGCAGAGATAATTGCTTTCCACTTGGTATTATCCTTACATAGGTACTTATTTCGCTTCATCCAAATGTTTTGGGTACTCTTGACCTGGCCTACCGCCTAACTCGATTGCTGACGATTGCTATATTGAAATGCACTGCTTACGGCTATAGCAGCCATCCTGAACTTTTAGGCGGTACGGATTTTGTGCCAAATTCGTACAAAATCATTCGGTGATCATTTGTTCAAAGCTATCGCTGATAGTTTAGGTACATTTGGTGCGAAATGACAGCATGACGTCATAAACTATAGCTTTTGGTCTGGAACTTTGCTAGGTCAAGAGTATCCGAAAACGACGGGCATGTATGAAGACATTAATGAAATTGGATGAAAGGGAAAGAAGTACCCTATGTAAGGATTTTAGCAAGTAAAAATAAAAGATATCTCTGCCTACCCCTATGGGACAAAGGCGTGATATTATACCTTTTATTGTGTATGTCGATACGGATTGCTACACTTCAAAAACATTAATTTCAAACTTGAAGTTGGTAATCAGTATCGATAAGCTTATAACAACTAAAACTGTTCAAGTAGTTATTAAAAATAACTAATTGAGTTAATTATCGATTGAAATCATGCAAATTTTATAAAAAGAATTAGTATCTTTTACAAACATCTCTACTGCTGAGTTTAATGATAAAAAAGCGTTAATTTCTAACACACTTCAAGTGTTTGTATGTAAGTACTAACATGTAATCACTGCCTTATGATTAATGTTGGTATCGTGATGGTAACATCGTTAATTAGTGGTTATCAACCAGTAATATGCTATAATTATTGCCATAATAAAATGTGTGGGTAAACATAGCTTAGGGAATGTAAAAAGTTGATACCCTAGTTCCGAAATAGTTTGTAGGTTTTTTTTCACACAGCCAATATTCTGAGAGAATTATAATTTTAAAGTACTCGATTGCAACCTAGAAGTAATGAATGCAAAGAATAGGCACCTAAGTACGTGTTTTGGTTTGGGAGTATTTCGAGGAACTTTTCTAATAAGGTAGGTATGTTAGGTGTAAGCGGGTGCACATAATACTACTTAAAGCGGGTCCTCACGAGTAAATAATTATATTTATATTATGATAAGATTTGTTTTCACCAAAAACACCTAACTTCACTCTTACCTATAGGTACACTATTGGTAAATTGAAAAAAAAAAACCCAGCCAGTATCCTATGTTAAAGCACGCGTTAAGTACAGGTAACTGTGGTTCATTTGCATTTTCCTGTCCTACACCACCGCGCGTATTTACATAGTTATAAATTATCTTATGACTAAATTTATTGTTACATAGAATTAATTACCTACTGACAAATCGATACTGGTATTATGCGAGGCATTAGTTTTCTTTATATTTCGCTAAATATTATGAAAATATATTTGAATTACCTAACACAGGGCTCTTAAACTTAAACATTAATATAAAAATAACATAACTATATGCGAATAATTTTATATCGCTGTAGTACATACCTTTCCCTTCTTCGAATTTTGGAGAAGCACCTATGTAAGTATATTTTGTTGTGAACATGTGGGCTGAATACTTGAGTGACAATGCTTCGACCACACTACGTAGGTGTGTAATTCTAAAATTATAGAAAATGTATCCCCTCCCAAAGCGCATCGGACACAAAGCTGAATTAAATTGCCCCCTGGTTACGGACCATTTTTATGATGGCATTTTGAAAACAGAAAAGAAAAAAAATAAAAACAATTCAGTCCTGAACGCATGCAAAAATGGCGTCAAAAATAAAAGGTCGGTTTGATTGCGGGCGTTGAGCGATAAGTTATAATTTAGCCTCGAATAACGCGACATGTGCACGAAAGGGTAGGCCTCATTAGTGTCAAATGCCTGGTGACCGTCTGTCAACCGCTCGCTGCAAAGGCATGCCACTACGACAATGCGATAATGATTTCACAGTTTATATAATGCGCACACTTAAATTGGGTCAGAAAATGTATATTCAACTATGTTTATTTACACACATACGTGAATTACGCCTGTTTAATCCTGGAGGGTAGGCAGAGGTGAATTACCCACTCACGTTTCGCTAATGTACGTCATGTTGAGACATGGTGCGCAGTTATTAAGATGACGATATTCATCAGAGTCTTTTTGATTCTTTTCTCAATTCAATCCTAACAGTGACATAATGTAGATTATATTTCTATAGTGCTACCAACTTATCTGGCCAGGTGGCGAAATGGGAACTACAATTCCCCATACTTAGATTTTAAAATTTCTATGACACTTTTTGTTCACCACTCGACACCATCATATGATATATATGCAAGTTGGTGGCACTATAGGTACTCTTTGGAACTGTTGGTTCATACCTTGTTTCTTGTACAAAGTAGCAAGTCTAGTTACGACTTTGTACCACCAATAAGTAGCAAATCAACTTACGACTTTGTTCCATCAATAATTAGCAGTAAGTGTGCAGAGTCAGCAAGAAAAAAATATCAGCTGCACGCCGGACAGCAAGCTGCAGTGAAACGAACGGTACATTCGTCCGACTTGTGATTCCGGTCGTATTTCCCGATCCACAAGGAAGGCCCATAATTAGAAAGCTTCCTTCAGATTTGCCCACCTGTCGGTTCCGTACCTGCCACCGGCGTACCTATCGCCGCCTCCACTAGAATTAATTACACAAATTGATTAATAATCCCGGCCAAACTTAATTACGCCTAAAGATTATTTTGCAAGTTTTTGTCGGTGAAGTTGTGTTATTTTCAGAATCGCGTCTATTTTTAGGACATAGTTTTTTAATTAATCACGTTAATTTATAATATAATGGATGAGCCACTGTTGGGAAGCAGCTGCAATTGAATTGTGTGATCGCCAGCAAATTTTTCAGCTTTTAAGTATGTAAGTCCTTTTTGAGTTATGTAGGTAAGCGTTTTATTAATAAAATCAAGATGTTTTACGAAAGAACCTTTTTAGTATAGTAAATTGTAAGCTGATAATAGTCTACCATTCTAAGCAGGGATTGCTACAGCATCCATTTTCCTTTGTCAGTCCACAAATGTATTCACGTCTTACTCATATGATGTTACGATTGGTATGTTTTTTAGAGTCTATAATATAAATATATATAGGCTCGCCACCTATTACATGGGACTTGACATAATTGGCGAAACGCGGGTGGTGGTTCACCTCTGCCTACCCCTTCGGGGATATAGGTGTGATTTATGTATGTATGTATGTGTAAATATAAACTTAAGGATATTTAACATTTTATCCCCGAAGAGCATGGCGAAATGTCGGCCATCTATTTCGCCCATTCTTGTCATATTGCCACTAAACGGCAATTTCAAAAAAAGAACTGCATCAAGCGCCATTTAAACAACAGAACGGCGAAGACGCGAACGCTCTCAATGAATAAAATCGTAGCATTAGTTAGACCATTAATCCTATTCAAATTTGCAAGTCACAAGTCGGTCTTTAGTTCAGTTTGTCAGCGTTAAACATTTTACCAGGCGGGCGTAGGGCTCCGATGTCGGTTCAGTGCACTTGCACCGCTTTTTGTGGCATCGAGCAACCGCTTATTTGCGATCATTAATCACTATTTCGGCCCAGCGATGGACCCGCTCACAATTTGAGAAAATAACCCTTTTTTCTGTCTCAAAACAAGGTAGGAGCCGGGACGGAGCGTGGCGTTCGCATGACGTAGACTGCGATATTTAAATTGGCTGGCTTTTTGCGCGTCTCGCGCGCTAGCGATAGGGATGCGTATCTTCGTACAGTCGGCTTCGGAAATAGATCGTAAAGCCATGAATAATAATATGTAGCTACAAGTTATTGATACAAAGAAAGTGAGATAGGAAAATTTTCTGAAAAATTATGTCCTGATGCGGGAATCAAACCCGATTGCGGAGGACGCGCGATCGATTCCTGCATCGGACATGATTTTATAAAAATTAACCTATTTTTTTCCTTGTAACATGTATTATTATTTCGATACTAAGAAATACTATGTAGCTCTGTACATTTATATTCATTTAAACTAATAATTGTTGTCGCCTGTATGAGTGGGTTATTTTAAATGTATCCTAATCATCATTTTTTATCTATAAGGTAGCTGTTGCCGAGCCGTTTGGAAATTTAACCTTTTTATAAAACAATGTACCTTTTTTATTAGTTATGGTTTTTGTCTATTATTTTAAGATTGATTGATTGATGTGACATTTGCTTTTTGGTTCGATAGGTAGCTTCACTTTTCTGTTTGTAAGATATTATAATAAAAACCCAGTTTTCACCGTTGTTATTCGCTTTTTCATTTAACTAGGATTTACCACCACCCATCCACTAGCTCTCCGCTTCAGTAGCTAAAAAAAATGATGCATGACAAGAAATTATAATATACATTTATTTAATTATTTACGTGAAAAGTATAAAATAAATATAAAAAAGTTGAATTAAACAGATAGTTTCTGAAGTTACGTTTCATATTTTTTTTTATTTCGATTTAATTTTGAAAACTTTTAACTTAATTTTGATTCTGACTGTATACTTCGTATATACTGATGACATGCTGTAAATATAATTCGTTCTTAATAAGTTTTTAAATGAGAAGCTCAATACCACATGCAAGAAAGCAATATTCGCAAATTCTCACTTTTGATGGGTGCTGCTTTTAATTCCTGGAACCGGGAACGGCTGAATCCCAGCAGTGATTATTAACAGGCAGATGATATCTTTATCCTAACCTGCTCCCCTTTTTAATTATTACCAACGTGGTGGGTTACGGCCCGTTCTCCCCATAGTATTTCACCCCAGGCCTGACACTAACGCTCTTTGAATAGGTATACTGCAATGCTTGAGGAGCTCGCTTGCGGCTCGCTACGGCTTACGCAATCGCAGGCCAAGCGCGCTATGCCACTGCACTGTAGCGCGCTTGGCCTGCGATTGCGTAAGCCGTAAACTAAGCAAGTTCGCTAAGGCCGGTCATAGGATGGGTGACCAAAAATTTATTATCTCGAGTTCCTCCGTGCTTCGGAAGGCACGTTAAGCTGGTGGTCCCAGCTGCATTTGCAGTCGTTAATACCCACCAACCCGCACTGGGCCAGCGTGGTGGGTTATGGCCCACTCTCCCTATATTCTTCCATCCATAGGGAAGGCCCGTGCCCCAGCAGTGGGGACATTAAAGAGCTGGTGATGACTGCAATGCTGTTGAAGTTCTGCATTTCTAAAAACTGTGCCCTAAATTAATTAGCCGTGTGGTGACGGCAGAGTAGAATACAATTGTCAACATCCCAAATCTCTCCCGTGGGTGTCGTACAAGGCGACTAAGGATAAATCAGTGATGAGGAATGGGCAGCAGCGTTCCTCTTATACTACCGTCCTGAAAATGTACTGCGACTTTTGTGCCCGATAAATGGCAATAGGCTCGCCACTTATTACATGGGACTTAACATAATTGGCGAAACGCGGGTGAGAATTCACCTCTGCCTACCCCTTCGGGGATATGGGCGTGATTTATGTATGTATGTATGTATGTGCCCTAAATTATTCTATACACCGTTTCAGGCAATCTCCTTTTATCGACTTTTATACGACAACTCTAGGGTTAAATGTGACTGTTATTGTTATTTTAACAATATATTAATGTTAGAAAACAATACCAGAAATAATAACGTTTGTCACCAATTTTTGTTGTTACAATTTCTTTTTTTTTGGGTCACAATACCTATGTTTTCAAAGTTATCAAACACAGCGACCAAGGCAAGTTTGACATTAAATATACAAATTATGATATATTTCGCACATTGCGTGCAGTTGTTAAGGATGGAATCCTGTCATGTTTAATGTATCACATTTGTAGCGATGAGCGTTTTGGAGATACTGTCACATTATGACAATTTGTTTTATGTTTCTGCATTAATAACGACTTTTTTATATGTTTTTCATCAAGTAAAACAACTAAACTAAACATAATGTTACAGACGATATATTTTCATTGTTTTTCTTCGCCAGCATTTGATATTCTAACGGGGCCACGACTGTTGACACAAATTGATTTCGCATCGAGAAGTTTCATTGAAAGCATACCTATAAGGTAGTGCAGTCGCATTGCCGACATCGCGTGGCGAGGGGTGCGGGGCAACAGATGCGCCGCATTACTCGCGCCGACGCCTGTCCGCGGGCAGGGACGTATTCAGGTACTACACAGTCCATCACAAATGCCCTGACGTAAAGTTGTAACAAACTCCTAAGTATTTACGTCAGTTATCACACAGTCCATCACAAATGCCCTAACATAAAGTTCTAACGAACTTATAAGTATTTACGCGAAATTTTTGAAAAACTACACGAATAGTCCACGTTGAATCCTTAATGTTAAAAAAACTTCTCAATCAATATGGTATTCGTGTTCATCTATAATTTGCTTACGAGAATAAAGAGTGGTTCTGTTGAAGGTAGAAGTTTTGTTTTTAACGCAAAATGTTGCATGAGCAGAAATATCTGTGTTATTTTGGTACTTTCACAATAGTTTTAACCAAGGCTGAATCTGGGGGCCTACCGCCTAACTCGATTGCTGATGATAGCTATATTGCAATGCACTGCTTACGGCTATAGCAGCCATCCTGAACTTTCAGGCGGCACGGATTTTGTGCCAAATTCATACAAAATAATTCGGTGATCATTCGTTCAAAGCTATCGCTAATAGTTTAAGTACATTTAGTGCGAAATGACAGCATGACGTCATAAGCTATAGCTTTTGCTTTAGCAATCGAGTTAGGCGGTAGGCCTCCTGATGGTTTGTCGTTAAATTCTAATACTATTTTCTGCAAGCATTTCTTCCGTGCTATTCTGATTATGATGATGATGATTATTTTATCATAAACATATTATCAGCCGGGTGGTGACGGCAGTGCAGAATTACAACAAAGGGTTAAACGACACGAGCGACGTGTAATGGACAGCAGTGTTTCTTTTATACATCTAGCCATATACTGCAATTTGCGGGCCCGATGGATGGCAATAGGCTCACCGAATATGGATGGCAAAGGAAAAACGTGGATGATAGATCACCTCTGCCTATCCCTACGGAGATAAATAAGCTTGATTTATGTATGTACGAGTATACTTTGCAAAAGTTAAGCTCATGGCTACAACCATGGTGGCCAACCATTAACATCTTAATGTTAAACAGCTTAAACCCTAACCCTTGATACAGCCCTGTCACAAAAGCGCGAGGGAGCACCGATGACAAAATACAAATTTTATTTTATTAAATTCAAAAAAAGCCTCCAATGATTGATAGGAGCGCGCCCTCCATAACTGCATAACTCTTGCTACTCAATAAAATGGATCATTGATCCCTGCTCGACGGCTGACGGGCGAATGCAAACATAAAGAAAGAAATGGATCATTATAATATATTGCTTTGTTCCGTGTATCTATTGTTTTATTTTTATGCTAACAGGGAAGCTCTGGACCTTCATCTCACCTGATTTTAAGTGACGAAAAGGGCCTAAGATGGAAACGATCTTCACCTGGAATCCTCAACCACAGAGGAGTTGGTTATCTTATCATATATTACCGGCACACAATAATGCGTTACTTATTATAATCGTGACAGATTTTGATAAGATGATGTTGGCTAACCAGTTGGATGTGAAAAAAAGACCTACCACCAACCGAACCGAGTGCAAATTTGTACTCCCCTGGGGATCGAACCCGGTATCTCTGGATCTAATTCCGGTGGTCGACGGTTTCTAATTCCGTGGTCCAGTACAGAGACCACGGAGGCGGTTCAGAGCAATGTTTTCAAACAATGGGTGGTGAGTGTGCTGTGCTACAATAGAGTATGAAGATGATTTAGGGTTTTTTTTTACTGTTAATAGTAGATTTTCCATCAAGTGCACAAAACGAATCATTTTTGTCCGAGACTTTTAGCTGATAATAATGTCGAGGATAAAAATGGTTTTGTGGACGAGTTAGAAACTCTGCTTTTCACTTCGATTGCGAGGAAATAAAACAGTAATTTATCTTAACATTTCTTAAAATTCAAACTAAAAATTAGTACAGTTTTGAATACTAAAGGAAATTGTTTTTCCCATTGATATTAGGCTTGGGCTGCAGACCTATACAGCCAAGTATTAAATTAATTTTGAAATAATAATTTTCTTAAATTAACTCAATACTTACCGTACCTACCTGAATTAAAATTTTAATATCTTTTGTCTTAAAAAACACATTAGGCAAATAAATTTAAGTAAATATAAAAAAATAACAAATTCTATGTCTGAATTTCTTATTGAGTTTGGCTGCATAGCTCATTTTCTTTGCCTTAATATAGATACTTTTATGATTAGATACGAGCACAAAATTCGATTTTGTGCAGCCTATATCCTGCACAAACAAGCACTTTCAGAGCATGAGAAGTGAAAAAGGTATTTTATTAATTTAAGGTTTCGGGTTTCAGGTATTAAGCCTGAAGTTTGACAAATACATGAGATATATTAAGTGACTGTCGAGTAGGTTCACTACGTAAGGGAAGTTGGGCGAAACAGGCACTTTCGTGCCTCTGTATAGTTGCTTCTTTAATGCCTCTTCAAGGGAGCAGACAATGAAGCTGATGGGAATATATATCTGAAGGGTGCGACCGATGTAATAGGTGGCGAGCCTATTGCCATCTATCGGGCACGTAAATCACATTATATACTAGATAGTAGGTATAACAGGAAACTGCAGCGCATTCCTCATCACAGTACGAAAATTATTACGAGATAAATCTCTCGTTTCTAATTATATGGGTTGCGTTCCGTGTTGTTTCATAAAATTTGTGTTAATTATGATAATAAATTTAATCGTTGCAATAAACAAGGCCGTGGTTCGGCGCGGGCCCCAGCTGACCGCGCCAAGATATATCAGCGACAAGTGTCGCGACGCGTTTACAAGAACGCCAAGTAATAGCCCCACATAAAATAGGTAGGTTCCATTCGGGGCCGGATATTTGGACTAATGTTATAGATTATTTTGATTATTATTTGAACATTAGATACCTAAATGTTAGGAAAATTAGTACAAAGAAAATTGTGGTCAGCGAAAGCGAAATTTTATTTATTGATGAATTTGAATTCTCGTCCTCTGCCTCCGCAACAGCTGAAAAACGTTTTAAACTATCCATCAAAAGAAAGCGTTAACCCAAAGAACTGGCGAATTCAGTCATCGTAGAAACACAACACTAAGAAGGCTTGCTACGATTCGTTTACGTTTAGTAAGGTTAAGGTTTTTTTCCTCAGAAAACCGCTGTTATTTAGTATGAGCCAAACACATTACAAGGTGCTCGTTAGCGGAGGGGCTAACTCACTCGGTTGCGGAAACGAAGCAAAGTTGACTAAGGCCGGTCGATATGAATGGGTGACCAAAAATATGTATATTTTATTATCTCGAGTTTCTTTGCGTCTTGGAAGGCACATTGATCTGTTGATCCCTGTTGCATCTGTAGACTGCAGTCGTAAATACCTATCAACTAACTTTGTCATCGTAGTGGGTTATAATAGCCCTTTATCTCTAAATTCTTCTTCACATAGGAAGGCAAAGGAGAAGCCTGCGCCTAGCAGTGGTGATTTCAATGTAGTAATAATTCACTATTAACAATCAATTTTCAATTTTTTATAGGATTATTATTTTTAGTGCTGTACGCATAAATTATTTTACTAGTAAAACTATTTGTAATATTAGCCTTTTTGCTTTCATGCATCATTTATATTTGGACGTTGCTTATTGAATATAATGTTTACTAACTAAAATTCCGAATTTAATCACCTGAAGCTGATTGAAAAAAAAACGCGTTATAAAATTCTTCTGCTTACTGACAAAACGTTAGCCCAAAATAGAAAGTAGCAGTATACCTCTAGTAGCGTCCGCACTCCGTTAGGGCTGTTTTACACAGTTAATTTAAAATTCTCATTCGTATAAATAAGGAGGGGTACCGCTTGCGTTTTATGGCTTAGAACGTGCGAATGCATTGTTTGTGACGCCGTTTTGCGGTCGAGGACGTATTTTAATATCGTTAATTATGTGTTGCTAGCTTTTACTGGTATACATATACTCCCGCGGGTAATTTTCGTTTACAGTACCTACTTGTGAGCAAGGTGTATGTTAAATATTTTCTTCTATTCATGACGCTTGCTAGAACCTTTTGGGAGTATGACTGTTGCTTTATATTAAACGAGAAACTAAGAAATTTGAGCTACGATTTCTGCTCAAAATTATTGCCTGATTCAGCACTCGCGTTTTTCCTAATGGTTGGCTTAGGGATGAACATTGAAATAACTAACAAAACGAATACATACATACTATATTATTCAATATTCAAACCACTGTTATAAAATAGCTCCAAAAACGTCTTTTTTATCAATTAAACTCTACACTAATAGACAGAAAAACTTTCAAGCTTGATACTAGGTGACCTACTCTTAAAAAATATGAAGTCAAAATCCGTCCAATTTGCTTAGTTGAAAATATAAAATTCTAAAGACACGGCGACAAACAAAGGCGTCGTTACGAAATGGAGCGAAACTTTCTTACTAATTAATTTAATCCCTTTGAGCCCTACCCCATTAGCCTAATTGAACTGCGGTGTACATGTCAATTCTTTGGTTTTACTCAATCAGCGGGGCCGAGCGAGAGTGAACTTTAAACGATGGAACGTAAAGCTTACTTTTGACAAGCCTTTAGCCAAATAAGTTTCCGACAATGTTAATGATATGAGGGGCACACTTTGTTCCGTTTTGCATAAGTGTAGTCAAAGAGGAGACCTATTAAGTTTTTAATAGATTAGTTTTGGAATTGATGAAAGTTGTCTTTGAATTGTGCTATCGAATTTAGGTTAACTTTGTGAATTGAAGTGGTTACTGATTATTTTTTATTTACTAAATCTTTTCTTTAATACACAACCTTAATTATGAAACGAAACAGGACGAAATCTTTTGGCATTCCGTGGATTCATCGTAGGTACGTGTGCTGTGTCCATCGTGTTTTGCCAAGAGGGAAGTCAGGTTTTTAGGCTCGGGATTTTGAATCAAGTAAAGTTTAACGGGGCCCCTTCCCAACATATCAACACTCACCTTCGACATCGCGATTCTTTTTTCTCTCTAGCAATATTTGGTAAGATTACTTATTGATATTTTCGTCAAATTTTCGAAACGAATACAAGATGAGGTGCAACCAATAATTACACCTCTATATCCCCAAAAGAGTGCGTTAGGACTGTAAGCAGGTGTGTTTTAGGTAGGTTTAGTCACACCCACTGTATATATTCCATTAGAAAATATATAAGTATTACAAAAAAGAAAATAAGAACATTTTCGATAAAGTAGTCGAATTTATCGATTCAAAGTAAAGCATGGCTGTTTACACTAAAATCCCTCAGTCTCCCAGTAAAAGTCACAGCTACAATAATTTAAGTCATTACCAATAAAACAAGACATTACCTTTGCGACTGAAACTTTTGTTTATTTACTTTGTTCTAACTAAAATAGGTACTTACTGTTTGAATTTCTATTAGAACAACACGGTGACAATATTGAGACATTAAGCCATTGTATTTTATTTGTATGTTAGGAAAATTACATGTTTACTAAGCAATCTAAGCCGATTGTTCGAATATCGTATTCGAAAGCACACATAGGTGAATAATGGGATCAGGGGGACTACTCTGGAACTCAGAACGAACGAACGAACATCTATCCGTCTTTCTCACGCCACTGCGTGTTAAAATAAGAGCGACAAAGACGCAACGACTCGATCGAACGAAATAAACTTTCAGAGTAGCGCCTCAGGTTTATTTTTGGCCTTCGTAAATTTGATCACATTTCTGAGTATCGCAAGCAGCTCAAATGGCTCCCAATACGTGATCGTAGAAACTTAAGAATTGTTTGCATGCTATTTAATATACTCTTCGATCCAAGAACTCCTGAATACCTTAAGGACAAATTTCAATTTTTAAGCTCTAGTCGATCCCTTAAGCTTCGTCCCTGTAGGAACCTTCGTTTACTGACCCCCCTTCATCACACTAACTTCATTTCCAACTCCGCCATTCGTTTATGGAATAACCTACCCATCTCTATCCACTCGGCACCTTCTCTTAGGCCATGTAAGAGAATGGTCGTGAGCACTACTTTAATTTATTAAACTAACTTCATCAAACATTGCATGCCACTTATTATCATTAGGCATATTATGTATATATCTAATATATTTTATATTTATGTATTTATGTATTTGGTTGTCTATATTATAATTATGTATATAAATAAATATCAATTCAATGTTTATTCCTTTAATGTTTTGATACCGATTTTTTTTTATCTATTACCATTATTCTCTAGTTTCGTTGCACCGTATTATTGAAGTCACTTGTTTTTCACTGGTTAACTGGTAGAGAATGCTGTATAGCGTTAAGTTCGCCAATTGTATATTTTATGCAATAAAGCTTGAATAAATAAATAAATAGGTAGATACAAATCAAAACGGAGGAGTTCGGTGGCGCAGTGTCTAACGTGCTCGACGTAAATACATACCTACATACATAAATCACGCCTATATTCCCGAAGGGGTAGGCAGAGGTAAATTAACACCCACGTTACGCCAATTATGTTAGGTCCCATTTAATAAATAGGTGGCGAGCCTATTGCCATTTTTCGGGCACGAAAGTCGCAGTACCTACATTGCTAGGCGGTATAAGAGGAACGCTGCTGCCCATTCCTCGTCACTGTTTTAACCCTTAGTCGCCTTGTACGACACCCGCGTGGAGGTGGTGACAATTGTATTCTGCTCTGCCGTCACTACACGGCAAGGCTTAATATTAATAACATAGTCATCTTAATACTAAAGTGTTATTAAAAAATGTAATTGTTATTTTTTTTCTTGCCAAATACAAATTGTTCGGTTAATAAAGTAAAAAAATAAATAAATTTTGACAATTTTGTATGTTTGATATCACTATAGCTTTTATATGACTAAGTTAGCATAGGCAGTGTTCAGGGATTGCGTTATGTCTGTTACATGCTGTATAACATAATAATTATTACAATATTATTAAAGAATAGTAGTACAAGCCCTACCTGCCTCAAAGCTCGTATAAAGCGATCACGGTAGACTCCGCTTTGTTTGCGCCCGCTCCACAAACACGCCGCTGACACGGACAACCTTTTCATGGCCGACGATGTAATTTGTGCCACAGACCGAAGCATTCGTAGACATGGCACAAGGCTCTAGAATACGTTCCACGATAAAAAAATTCAATTTGTTCTCTAGATGGATGGAAAAGTGGTTACACGATCTAATCTTAGTAACTTTTCTTAAATATTTTTAGATATCTATCCCGTTAAAGACAGCGATGAGTAATCGGACAGCAGCATTCTTATTATACCACCTAGCAATATACTGTGATTTAGGTGCCCGATAGATGGCAGTAGGATCACTACCTATTACATGGGATGGGACCTATCACGATTGGCGAAACGTGGGTCTTAATTCACCTCGGCCTACCCCTTCGGGAGTAAATATGCGTGATTTATGTATATTCGTATAGAGACTAGATAGGGGCTTAGCACCAACTCTAAACGCGACTCAATTCCCATTGTTAAAGTGAGACAACGCTATAAGCCGAGTATAGCGGCGTCCCGTTTTGTCACCAGCGTTTGGATCGCACTAATACTTAATGGCTGGAGATACTGATAACTTGTTACCTTACATCTCCTAATACAGATGCCAATCTCTCATATAGATTTCGTCAATAATAAATTTTATTTTAGCCTAAGACACAATGTAATTGCTAAGTATGAGAATAAATAAGGATTCATTATTTATATAATATTTGAAGTATGTATGGTCAGTGTATTTGTAGTCATGTCAAGTTAATTCCAAAACTTAATTTATTTTTGAAGGAGTCAACTTTTTTCCTTTTTTAAGTCTATGGTTTATAAGTAGGGTCGCTGATATTCAAACTTCAATGTTGATCGAAGCTTAAATGCGTTATTCACAATATTTATGTTTGTATTGACCGCGTATTTATTATCGCTGCCTAGTTGATTTAAGAAAATTACGTTTTTTACATCAATTTGTCAAATTAAAAACCGTAATTGTTTTTTTTAAGAAGATGAGATGTATTATAATTACAACAATATATTCGCTCATACCATTTGTGTTATAAAGTAGATTTTTTTCCTGAGTTTTTTAAGTCAGTGTTTATGCCATTTACAGGTGCTTACACTTACTTAGTTCATATTATTGGGTGATATATATCTAGTTTTCTTCTATTTGCTTACCTACTGTTTTCATGATAAAACAAAACCTTGCGCGACTTGTCTTCATTATTATAATTGATAATGACGTCCCATTCTAGCCCCGGAAAACTAAGCACACTAACTTAAACCTCGCTTGAGTTATCTCAACATTTTTTTGTTATATCAAGGACATTTCGCCGGAGGGCATATCAAAGTTCCGTGAAATGGGGTAAAAGTAATTTCGTCTCGGCCAGGCCACTGCCCGCCATGTGTCGGCCCCGGGTTCGGTTCCCGCGGGACACCGTTGCAATGTCACGCCTATTATTCGCCGATATATCTTCTGGTGACGTCAATATTTTCATTTCCGTGCATTTCTGTCCATTTGGGAGTTCATTATGACCCCTGTGTTTGTAGTTTTGCAAAGTTTCGAAGTAATCGGCATGTGTTTTGGATGAATTTTGTTGGGATATCGGCTCGTTTTAGTTGGAAGCGATATTTATCTGTTTTGTTATTTTTCTGTTCATTAGAAACACCTGTAAGGATGATGAAGTTAATGAATAATGAAGTTAGTCACAAACACTTGGTGATGATAATCTAAGCTTAATAATTTAACTGGAATTAAGAGAGATGGATGGAACAAACATATTGTGTAAAGCGAGTAAGTATTCGAGCGTACAAAATTTAAGGATATTGTTTAAGAAAAGAGAGAGATTATATCCACATGACTCTTTAAAGTGCCGACAACAAGGCTGATGTGAGCGGTTTTAATATTTTGAATTCGGTCCGACTTCACCTAACAAATTAACAAACCTCCTACCAAAACAAGCCACGATAAACTCACCTGCCAACAGTACAAAGCCTCTGGTCCTTCGCCTAATAAATTGAGGGTCGTTTCAAATTACAGGTCGGCAAGCTATGATCTAGTCATTCCCCGATATCCCATGCATCACCCGGCCTAAAAGGGCCCCGGGACAATCTTATAAAGTGGCGTGGCCCACGTCGCCTCCCACACGGTCCAGCCATCCTTTATTCAAATAAACCCTATTTTTATGGAAAACTTGCCCTTTCCACATCAATATCAATTTCCCGGCGATTGTTGCAGAAATAAAGGGATGACCCTTAAGGGATCCCAACTTTATTAGACGGTGTCTTCGAGATTTTGGGCCTCCTCGCCGGCCGTCTTATACGATTTGATAAAGCGCTTACAATATTCATGTCTGGGTTCATTTGTCAATATAAATAAATGTAGCATCGGTAGAACTAATCGGTGAATGAAGTCAAAATATTTTTTTTTAACAAATATCAAAAAATATGAGAATAGGTACCTACTACGTATAAAAAGAACATTACATAAACATAAACACTTCCTTATCTTTAATCATACTGCTGGGGCACAAGCCTTACAAATAGTGTTTAACAACACGGCACCTGATAAAATATATTATAATATGTATGTTACACACGAGTGACCACGGGTTAAACAGAAAAAAACAAACATTGTTCAGGCGATATATAAGCGGACAGCTAAACCAGATTTCACCTAAACTCAAGCTGGAAGATTACGGGCTATTACTCCGTCACCAGTCTTAATTCGGCCCCCACTTAATATAATAAGGGATAAGAATCGATGCGATTACATGTCTGGTACCATTTATAATCGGTACATGCGTCTCGAGGTGGATCACCGCCTCCGGGGTCTGCGATCGCCAATTATCTGTAATTTTGTACCATCAGTCTCGGGGGCTAGGCGAGCGCTAATGGTGCCTCTGATTATTGATCTAATTGGTAAATTATGTACGACCCAAGCTGGTGACGAGGATTTGGATTTGTCCAGTTTTGGGATCGGTTTCTGTTCGATGTTTCCAGTTGGAAGTTTTATTTACATACTTGAATCAAGTTTATGTATCTCCGATGGCAGGCTGCGGTGAGTTAACACATAGGTTTCGCCAATTGTTTAAGGTCAGTATATTGCTATATGGTATAACAGGAACGCTGCTGCCTATTACTGTGCTCTTTACTCTTGGTCGCCTAATACGACGTCTGAATAGAGATTAGGGGTAATCTACCTAACTACCGTCATCACATAGCATCACCACACGTTCATTTATATCTTATTATAATTAATATTGTTAAAGGATTTTCTTTGCAGAGCTGAATACAATTGTATTCCACGCTGCCGTCGCTCCCTCGGGTGGTCATACAAGACGGTCGTGGGTTCTAAATATAACAGGGAATGGGCATCAGTGTCCATGGTACACCGATTATCATTTAGGTACTAAATTATTAGGTAGTACCATTAGTAGTAGTAGTACCAATACCAATAGTAGTACTAGGTAGGTACCAATACTACCTAAATGACAATAGGGTCGCCCTTTGTTACATTTAGGACCTAACATAGCTGGAGAAATGTGGGAGTTGACCCACCTTCCTGGGAGAAATTATCTAAATTATGTAATTTTTTTCGGCTGCCAATATTTTAAGTATTAATTTTTTTTGGAAATATTTTGTGTTTTTACATTCACCTCGGTGGCCTCAACAGTGTTTTGCTTCAAAACTTTTCTTAAAACTAGTCTATTGGATAATTCAGTCGCCAACGCATAAACAGTTTTAACCACCACAATAAAGACGATCCTACTTTAAAGAAATCACTCCGTGCCGCTTCGAAATTAGGCGCTCTTCAATACTATGTACCACGTACACAGTGCCTATTCCCTTATGTGATTAATAACA
This sequence comes from Cataclysta lemnata, assembly GCA_963931975.1. Taxonomy (NCBI): domain Eukaryota; kingdom Metazoa; phylum Arthropoda; class Insecta; order Lepidoptera; family Crambidae; genus Cataclysta; species Cataclysta lemnata. Next base: position 4,423,601 of record OZ008339.1, read on the forward strand.
GCACTAAGATTACTATCACGTCGTTACGAACTGACCTTTACTTGGTTAAGACACAGCGCGCTCTAAAAAATAATACATTATTTCAAGCAGATGCATGTAAATCGGCCGGTTCCGTAGAGCGGTTAATCTTTAGAACTAAACAGGTTTGAAACAGAGCCTTTCGAACCGCCCCTAAAGCCAGCGAGTTTGTTTTTTGTAATATTTTTTTTATATACGCCTCAATAAACTTTTTCCTATTGGCCGCGAGGAAATTATAAGGTTTTTGTTTTGGGACCGAATAAAATTTATAGCAAGTGGAATGTAGAGGCGATTGTGTGAGCAATCGATCGGGATCGGTGATCGGTTTTCGCTTTTCGCTATTGGTCGGCCGCTGACCAATCAGATGGCGTCTTAGCAAGCTGACGAGAAAGTTTAAATGTAATTAAATGATACATAAGTCTGATTGCAGAAGCTAGATCTCGAGACTTAGAAATTGGGTAGTCAACGTGTTTTTTGGACAATATAGTTGTTCTTTATGATGCCAATAAGACACACGTAATGTTTCATCATTTTTTTTTATTACCTCTTATAAATTATGTGATAAGTATAAATTATGAATTTTATAACCAAAGTTTATCAATTGTTTGTCTTTTAAAAAAAAATATAAATTGTGATGAGTAATATGAATGAAAGGGAATTTAACAACTTAGCGACGTCTAACCGATATGAATTGAAGAGAAAACAGATTGCGCCGACCCCAGTTTACCTGGGAACTGGGCAGGAATATGATACTTCTCTGCGCAATTTACTATTATGTATTTTTTTTAAGAAAGTGTTGTTCCTAAGCTGTTGTTCGAGATGCATTTACAGCATATATGTACCAGGTTTTTTGGTGATGACGAAGACCCTGTCCTCAAGCCTTATAATCGACCAGACCCTGAGAGGATTTCTTCGCAGTAGGCATCCCCCCGGCATCTCCCGGGGGAGATATACTGCCGCGGAGAGGCCGCTGCGAGTCGGAGCTTGAAACGGTAGGCCTATAACCAGAAAAATAAATAAAACTAACATTACCAGGGGGCCTACCGCCTAACTCGATTGCTAAAGCAAAAGCTATAGTTTATAACGTCATGCTGTCATTTCGCACCAAATGTACCTAAACTATTAGCGATAGCTTTGAACGAATGATCACCGAATGATTTTGTATGAATTTGGCACAAAACCCGTGCCGCCTAAGAATTCAGGATGGCTGCTATAGCCGTAAGCAGTGCATTGCAATATAGCTATCATCAGCAATCGAGTTAGGCGGTAGGCCCCCAGAGCTGCCTACTACCAGTTGTCGAAAGAAAAAACATTGCGTTATCTTGCCGATTTATATTTACACGATACCGTCGTTTCGCGTGTCGTGACAATATACGCACGAAGTGTTATATCGTTTGTGTGTACGTTCCGTGCAAGAACTAGTTTGTAGGCGAGAGTCGGTTTGTGTAGGGCCCCGTTTTGGGCCCAAACGCGATGTGGCGTGACTGGGCGGGGCCGCAATTACAATTAAAACATTGTGCTTACTATCGAACTTGTTTCAGAACTTCTGTTGCTCGTTTTTTTATGTATTCCTTGGGATTTCTATTGATTGCCCACTCAGTTGTTACGTATCGCTTGGTAGTTTATTCTTCTGGTTTTCAGGGAATATGATTTATTTTAATACATACATACATACATAAATCACGCCTATATCCCCGAAGGGGTAGGCAGAGGTGAACTAGCACCCACGTTTATTTATTTTAATGTATGTATGTAAATCCACATTTCGCAAATTATGTATGGTGGCTTATTGTCATCTGGGGCACATAACTGGCAGTATATTCTAAATCCAGTGGGAATAAATGGAGGTGTTGCCAATTATATTCTGCTCTGCCGTCACGTACACGTTAAACGTGTCTTTCACTGGGAATTTACTGTAAACACGGTCAAATGTCAAACAAAAATTCACACTCATGTGTGAATTTTCGTTTGGCACACTCATTTTCATTTCGGCACACTCATTTTCATTCACACTAATTTCCAACTGCCACTCATAATAAAGTGGACAGCGAGAATAATAAAATTGTGCTTCACATTGGCACAGATAAAAATGCAGAGTCGTGTGGATGCAAATTAAAATACCACGACGCGCTATATACGCAGGTGCGAGAATTATGAGCGATGCGTTTCGCTTCACAGGTTAACAGAGCAACATTATTGTTTTAACACGTACTAATGTTGTCGAGGACTTCAAACGCGCCGGCTAATTTGGTTAGAAACAAATTAATGGCAGCATTAATTCACGTCGGCGTAAATGAGATTCGTGACAAAATATTGACACGGCCGGCGGCGTAAAAATATGGGCATGGATTTGAAAAAACGTGGCAAATGCGAGTCGGACCAGGCCACGTAGGGCTCTGTACCTATAAAAATAAACCTTCGATACAAACAAAAAATATGTTGGTATGACGCCTCCTATATCGCCTCTATCTTCGTAAATCTTAACACCGCCTCATATCATGTTTAGTGTATTAACGCCATCTAGTGGCGCTTTGACATGGTTTCTTTGTACAATCATGTTTGTTGTATGAAAGCCCCCTTAAATATTAATTTTATTCTGATTATTAGTATTTGTTGTTATAGCGGAAACAGAAATACATAATCTGTAATAATTTTAACTGCCTAACTATCACGGTTCATGAGATACAGCCTGATCAGTGACGGACGGACGAACAGCAGTTTAAGTAATAGGGTTCCGTTTTACCTTTTGGGTACGAAACCCTAAAAAATGGATAGAGCAGCGTTGGGCGCTTTGTACGGTCCGATGCTAATTCGATTAATATCCGTGCCGTGTACGCGTCTCGGAGATCTGTCTTTGATTGATAGTGATTTGAAATGACGTTGGCCGTGTGAAGGCACAGAAGGATACAAATGTCACCTTACCACCCCTGCTTCTTGCCGGTATCGTACAAGGCGACTAACGTCCGTACTTAGAGATTAACGTTAATGAGTAAGTACTACGAGTACTGAGTACTTAATACAAATCAATGTTTGTTTAAATCTAGATCAAAGACCTGCCAAGAATGTTGTGCCGATCCTACTTAGAGTACGATAAGGATACGGAGAAGAAGAAGACTCAGACCTGCCAATAATAGCGACAGTCTTAAATTGACGAAAAGCACGATAAGAAACTATAAGAGGATTGTGATATGCCGCGATACGCGGCGCGAGTGCTGCCTACATTTCCTTTTAAATTCTTGTCTCGAACGATAACGTTTACACTCCCCTAAAACTTTACAAAATGAGAAAATTATGGTCTTTTTAGATTTTGGACAACCTAATCTAAGTATCTACGTTTTTTAATTAATTCGGTTTAGTTAAATTTTTTTTTAATTACATTATTAATTCCTCATCACTGATTTATCTTTAGTCGCCTTGTACAACGCCTGTGGAAGAGATTTGGATGGCGTGAATTGTATGTGTGCTCTGCCGTCACCACACAACATTAATAGAGACCTTAGAAACCAATTTTTATGACACCAATAAAACTAGCGATAAAACATTTTAGTAACTAAATTAATATTCATCCATTGTAACAAATGACCTCACACAGAATACGTTCCCCGAGGTGTTTTTTCTTCTTACGAGTAAATCTAATCGCGGATGTATGGTCACGCGTAAACGGATTCGTTACGTTTTCTAGTCGACGATTTAAGCGTAAAAAACGAAGAATTGTTTGTTACATGACACATTACAGCATTAAACGAAGGTTGTGACGTTGGTTGGCCTTCTTTGCCGAGCTATGTCCTGTATACTGTGCGAAAAAATAGGAAAATTGGTGATGCTCCATTAATACTGTCTGTAATTTAGGAGAGTTGTACGCATGTATTCGTTTCAGAAAAAAAATATCATACTCTTTGTAAGTAGAAAACATTGATATTTTCTTATTTCTATAATTGCCAATTTTTATAATTTTCTGTTACAAACTTTCCAATCAGACTGTAATCATTATTGGAATCAATTCTAATAAGCTTATTGTAAATAAGAAATTTTTCTTTGACTATTCTGAATAGTCAAAGAAAGCTGATTGTAATAAGCATAAATAAAAATGAGTTTTATTCGTTTTTCTTTATTTAAAAACTATTGTACTAATGCCATGTTTTGCATTTATGAGCCCGATATATGTATATGGTATGAATAAGTTCGCCACCTATTACATGGAACCTAACTTAATTGGCGAAAAGTAAGTTGGTGTTAATTCACCTCTGCCAGCCCTTCGGGGACATAGGCGTGATTTATGTATGTATGTTTTGCATTTAAAGGAGTAAAAAATTGAACAGACAATTGATAAGAGAGCAGTGACAAGACTCCTATTAACTTTCCGTAAAGTAGGCACAGTTGAAATGTTAATTTAGTGCATCTAATTAAAAACCAGAGTACACCTACAGATCAAGATAAAGTAAATTTCACCTGTGTCTACCCGTACCCCTTTGGGTATAAATAGGCGCGTCTAATTTGCCAGCTTCAATTGTGTAAATAAAATCCTAGAATACATACGTATACAAGGTAGATATTCCCGCATCAAGACCCAAATTATTCGAAATTCTTTTTCTAACCACCAAAATCTTTGTACTAATTTTTCTAACATTTATATAATGTTGAAAGTAAAAATCGAATAATTAAGAAAGCAAACCCAAGCTTAACCGAACGCACGGTATTTGTAAAAATACCTGCTTTGGAATGTTTGAAATTTATTTCTACATTGCGAGGGTACCCGTTGGCTTACAACGTGAAGTGTTAAAGGTTAGAAGAATTTCGGCAAGGTAGATAGCTAGATACGAGTATCTGTTTAACTGTTTTATATGCCAATCCGAAGATTTTATAGCAAATCGATTTCCATGTTTAATCTGGCTACGTTTACGTTATAAATAGGTACCTACACAACAACAATAACAAATACTTGAAAGCGTAATAGCAACATTTCCACCATTGCAAGCACCAGCCATTGCAGCACAGGAATCTGTTAATCTATTATAGTTTAGTAACCTTTAAAATATTTGGGTAATATAACATATAAAAATGGCAAAAAAACCTTAGTTTCGTATAGAACATTGAACCATTGAAAACAAATTAAATACCGCTTCGTAGGGCACGCAGCTTGTGAAATTGGGCAATCAAACAGACAACAAACCTCTTTACAGCGAGGCCAGTAATTGTAGTTCAGTAACCATAGAGGCTTGGATGCGGCGGATGACGTATGCCGCCCATCAATATGCGTCGCGCCGGCATTAACCCTCTCCTAATGAGGTCGGACACGTTTAATAGAATTAAACGGTTCGACACGCAGCTGAAGGGTTAGGGTACAAGTGTATCTGGCGTTTTGCGGCTCGCCTGGGGATAGGTGGGTATTCGAGATGTATTGCAGCGGGTGTAAAAAAGTATTGTAGGTATGAAGTTATTGAAATCAAGATGATACCGTTACATTTTATATTTTATAGATACATAGATAGAATACTTTTTATTTTTTATACCTTCATAGATAGAATATTCCTTATTGTACACCGATAAACGTTTACTGTCTAAAGAAAACAATAACAAAAACAATTATCGCTATATTAGCGATCTCTTCCAGAAAACAATTCTATTATAAGTCATACATTAAGTGCTAATGTTATACAATTACCTAGATATTCTTATAATTTACGGACATGTTATTGTATGTTTTTCTCTTGTAAATCGTTTTTTGACGGTAAAAATTATTCCTATAAAATATTACACATCCATTAGATAGCAGAGTAAATTGAACCACTACAAATAGATCTATTTATTCTCAGCAAGCTGTTTTGGTCTTTATCAGTTCCTGTAAACGACAGTTATGATATTAGTTACCCGTACTATCTGCCGCACTCAGAGACGTCAAAAACCGTTAATGAGTACTTAACGTCAAAAAATGACAATTCAAAACTAGTCGCTATTCTTGCCGGGTCTACGGTCTAGATTTAAAGGAAAAATTTAGACATTAAGTACTCATTAAAGTTAACTGACGACTCTAAGTGCGGCAGTAAGACTAATTTAATGTGTTCATTGAATTATTACGCAGAATGTAGGTACTAGCACGTATTTTTTTTAATATATCTTTCTCGAATACTATACGTACGTAAATCATTCGCAAATTGGAGCACCGCCTCTTCGGAGGCATGCGTGTAGTTATCGAATCAAATATATAATGCTACGATACCTACTTCGAAAGGTGAGTATCGATACAGCTGTTGTGCTACGGTAATTTATGATTAATGCTCATACGCGAAATGAAAATTTTGTTTGATAGGTTTAGAATATTCATAGCTTTTTTTATGCTAGACAGGGAAGCTCTTACCATTCATCTCACCTTTTTTTTTTGACGGTGTGGAATGCATTTACGCACCATACCAGCCGCTAGTTAGGCGACTGACGTGTGTGAGACTCGCCCCACTATCAACAGTCGGGAATACGCCACTAAACCACTCCGGTGTTCCCTAGCCCTTTGAGTGGAGAGAGTCTGGGGTCCACCGCGGGGCAATTCACCAGTCAACCATTCATTTCAGCTGACGATAAGGGCCGAAGATGCCATCGAGCTTTACCCGGAACCCTCAACCTCAGAGGGACTGGCTATGTTACATTGTCGGAACACAATAATGCTGTTATTATGGCGACAGATTTTGATAAGATGGTGGTAGCTAGCCAGGCGGACTTGAAAGAAGTCCTACCACCAAACAAAACTAAGCTAAGACAGGGCAACGTCTGTCGGGTCAGCTAGTTTCATAAAGTGCCCGTTGTATAAAATAATTATTGCAGTGGTTGGTTACCATAACTTTTATCTTTATATCGATTTCTGCTTACTTCCGATTACTTTCGAAACTTCTTTACCATTGGAAGCCTTCAAATAACAAAGGTGTTGCTAATTATTTTAAATCCAAACACATACATTATAAGGCCGCCGCCTTGACACGAAGCTTTTGCACAATACCGAAGAATTTCCCAGAACGCGGTCTTGTTCGTGACTGGAGCTATATTATGCGGTCAGGCGCACAGGGCCGGGTCGAGGAAAGCCATAGTAATTTTTGTTCCTAATATGATAAGTTTTAATTATAGTAAATTTTGAGACGAAATGGTGATGGAAATTACGTCCGTAAATTTTCATAATAGTATACTATACCTCATACATCAAGTAGATACATTGTATTTTCAGTCTCTACGTAAAGGGAATGGAAAAAAGAGGATTGAGTATGAAGGAGGTAATTCGAAAGTAGAAGCAAAGAATATTATGGTTAGAAAAAGAAAAAATATGGAGAGGAAATTGAAGACCGCAGGTGAGATGGATGGATCAAGTGTGCGTGAGAAATTACATGAATGTAATTGCAGTGAGTAAGGAGATGACAGTTAACATGAGTCATAAATTGCTCTCAAAATTGACATTTGTATTCCAAGTCTAGGGGGCTGGGAGCGATAAAAACAACTTGTAATGTGCGAGCCTAGACTCAGACTTACGTTCATACTCAGAGACGTAAATTACGTTAATGAGTACTTACTTAATTAAAAAAATGCTCATTTAAATCTAGACCATTGACTTGGAAAGAATAGCGATTAGTTTTGCATACATACATGTAGAGAGTGCTAGAGTTATGTATAACTCTAGCCTATATCCCTGAAGGGGTAGGCACAGGTGATTTTACACCCACTTTTCGCCAATTAAGTCAGGTCACATGTAATAAGCTGGCAAGCCTATTGCCATATATCGGGCACATAAACCGCAGTATATTGTTAGGTGGTATGAGAAAAAAACTACTGCCCATTGCCTACTCATCGCTGTCTTCACCCTTAGTCGCCTTGTACGACACCCACGGGAGAAATAGGGGTGGTGATGATTGTATTCTGCACTGCCGTCACCACACGGTCTAGTTTTGAATGGACGAAAAGCACGTTAAGGAACCCTTAATTTTTAAATCGTATCTCTGAGTGCGGTTGTTTGTGTGATTTTCTAGCTAGCCCTGAATACATGCCCGTGCTAGTCCAAGCAGGTGAGGCAGACGTGAGGGGCGGGCGGCGCGTTCTCACGCCTCCGAGGTCACGCCTCGCTTTGACCACCGCCGCCGTAGAAACCTATGTACTGCAACGCACTTGAATAATGGAACCGTAACGGTATGTGCACTTGGAGCGGACTCCGTGCGAAATCAATTTTGTCTTAAGAGTTGGATGGAATGTTTCCTAAACATGCCGTCGGTTTGATGTTGGTCTATGCCTTGACTTGCAGTCGAATTATCTGAGTTCTAGTAGCATGCTGACCACCGAAACACGATATGATAATACCATTTATCGCTTAGAACTGTCAAAAATCCGGTGCTTTTTTTGTAGTACCTATTTGAAATACTTAATACAATTTTGAAAAGTGAGTATTCTGATCTGAGTTGCGTTACCTGGAGATCCATTTAATTTGCCTTGTAAGATTACAAATTTTAATACTTAGTAGAAAAGTAATGCTACTTCATATCTTACGTTACTTTAGCTACGGATACCGATGCGAACGGTGTGAAGGGTTCGGAAGGCACAATACAGGAATAAATATATCAAAGGATGTTTGTGGCGTCAGTTTGTATGTAATTAGTAAGGTCATGTGAGTAGAACAGTGGTAAATTTCGAGGTAAATGTACAAAGAACGAGAGGAAAACCGAAAAACCACAGATGACTTGCGTAAATGATGAAAGAAAAAAGAATGAAATGAAGTCAGGCGATGTAAAGCAGAATTAAGGAAAAAGACGTGGTATGTTGTTTAGCCTAACGTCTTGGAAACGGGTTTGTGCTTATTAAATTTTCAAACACTAACTGCCGCACTCAGAGACGTCAAATAACCTTAATGAGTACTTAATGTCAAAAAATGACAATTCTAAACTAGATGCTATTTTTTCCGGGTCTATGGTCTAGATTTAAATGAGATTGTTTGACATTAAGTACTCATTAAAGTTATTTGACGTCTCTGAGTGCGGCAGTAAGGCTCTTTTTAGCCTATGGTTTTGTTTTGACATTAGGTAGATAGATTATAGTGATAGGTATGACTATCCCAGTCATTTTTACTATAATCATAGTAAACACCAATAAAGTCTAAATGTTATTAGTTTTGAACGCAAAACGTGTGTGCTTAACTATAACAATAACAAACCCAGCTCAGATAATCTAAAAATCTGTAAACGCATCGAGTTATTTCCAATTACAACGATTTCAGCTAATGTTTTCACGGTTGACATCGCGTCTCCCAAACAAGCATGCCACTGCAATAAAGACATTGGAATAATTGCCATAATGGGCTACTGTTATTACATAAAAATTGTCATGATATCTTCTTTTATTTAAAACAGCATTACGCGGGAACCAGTGCCGGATTGTTATCCGAGATTTTTATCGGAAAAGCACTGTATCATTTCGAGATAATAATGGTGGATGACGACGTATTATTCCGTGTATTCATGTCAAAGTCCGATTCAGGGAATCACAGTGGGTAGGGAGTTCGCGAAAGGGATTCCGGGCACAATTGGATTTGTGGTTAGAAAACCGGAATAATACAATCGGATATCGTCCTGAAATCTCTGATTTGAATCGTTTCAACGAGGCTTAGTGGGGTAGGTGTTATTTTTTCGGTTACGCTGCATCATCGTCGCGGTGTCGTCGCCTAAAGCCCCATGCGAATAGGCACCCACTTATACAGACACTCGTTACAGAATTGAAAGCTAGCAGAGTGTATTATTTGGAATAAGACTCTTGATTGAGCCATGTGGAATAAAGCAGAAAGGATCCAAGCCAAAAAAATTGTTTTACGAATAGTAAAACAATTGACGGTTATCGATTAAAAATTAGCTCTAGAGACAATCAAGCGGTTGAATCTTATATCGAGATAGTTTTTACCAAAAACGGTAATCAGAGGTTACAGAGCTTACGTTACAACATTTACATTGTAAATAGTGTTAAGTATTTTTTCATCCCACCATCTCGGAAAAAGCGTTTTTGCTCTTCGATATCTGAGTGCAAAAGCCGTTTTTATCCTCTAGAGATTAAAGTAAATTTGAATTTAGAACATCGTGTGCAATGAGTTTGTGAATTCAAAACATCATTAAACATATTTATTTCTACCTCCATGGTGCCGAAATTGTCATGCAAACTATTTTAATTTGTTAAAAAATCAGACTCGGAACCTTCTTGGTGTACTTTTTTTGTAATTTGCTTTGTGCGCGCCATTTTCTTTTCACGTCACAAATTTGTTAAAACCTAGGAGTTCCGTGACGGTCAATCAGCTTGGCGTCAATCTTGCTTTAAACATTTTGATCGTCTACAACGCTTGCTGGATGCTTGAGTCAAGCATTAAAAAGCTTTTTAGGTCTGTTTGATTTGTTTACGCTAGCAACGGAACAAAAACAGAAAATCAACGTGCTTGACTCAAGCTGATTGACCGTCTCGGAACTCCATTAGGGACGGTAATTTTTATTAGGGACTTACAGGTGTGTCTGGATGAATGTTGCGGGTGTGGCTGGGTGGATGGGTGGCTGTTGGAGGTGTGTCTGGGTGAATGGGTGTTTGAGGGTGTGTCTAGGTGAATGGGTGTTTTGTTGGTGTGTCTGGGTGAATGGGTTTTTGTGGGTGTGTCTGAATGGATGGGTGAGTATTATGGGTGTTTCTGGGTGATTAGGTTTTTTTTTGGGTGTGATTAGGTGGTTTGTGGGTGTTTCTGGGTGATTTAGTTTTTTTTGGGTGTGATTGGGTGTTTTGTAGGTGTTTCTGGGTGAATGGGTGATTTGTGGGTGTTTCTGGGTTAATCGGTGTTTTGTGGGTGTTTCTGGGTGAATGGGTGTTTTGTGGGTGTTTCTGGGTGAATGGGTGTTTTGTGGGTGTTTCTGGGTGAATGGGTGTTTTTTGGGTGTTTCTGGGTAAATGGGTGTTTTGTGGGTGTTTCTGAGTGAATGGGTGTTTTGTGGGTTTTTCTGGGTGAATGGGTGTTTTGTGGGTGTTTCTGGGTGAATGGGTGTTTTTTGGGTGTGTCTGAGTGGATGGGTGTAAATGTTGTGGGTGTTTCTGGGTGGGTGTTGAGTGTGTTTGGGTTAATGGGAGAAAACAATCTGGGTGAAAACAGAAACTGTTGTGATTGCATTATTTTTTTTTGTATTTTGCAATTTCCTCGTTGGGGGGGATGAAAAGTTACGTGTTGCACTCGAGTGCAAAGATTTTTCACCTTGTGCTCTTTTGATTCCCTCGCTATCGCTCAGGATTCTAATTTTTGAATCACTCGCTACGCTCGTGATTCAATTTTAGAATCCTTCGCTAGCTCGGTCATCAAAATTGAGCACGCGGTTAAAAAACAACTTTGCACTCACGTACAACAAATAACTATTATATGGTTGAAATTTGAACTATATTATTGTTATTATAATTAATATTGTTGTTCGTCGAGTCTTTGCTATATGATAGGTGGTAGTGTAGAAATAGTTATATAAAATTTAGTCGTAAAAATGTTATGGCAGCCTCGACACATTCCAAGGGAGTTGTAAAAGTCGATTGGGAGATATCATTTCTATTCATATCATCTATCACACCGGAAAGGGGCTAGTGGTGTATGAATGTATGGAGAGACGGAATGGGCCATGTCGAGAGGCCGACGAACGGAGTCAGTGATTGAGATGACATTCCAATTCATACTGCTCAAGATTTGGTTTTACTGCTGGCCGCCTGCCTGAGACCAACCTTATTTGGGTAAACGTTTACATAAGCTTTTTAGGTTCACGTAAGATTTTTAAGTTCACGTAAGATTTTTAGGTTCACGTTAGATTCTTATAAGATTTTATGCCATTGGAGACTCATTACCAAAGAAAATTTAAATTAGGGATAATTAAGTAATTTAATTTAGCTAACACAGGTTAAATGTCAGATTGTCCGTACTCTACAAAGCTAGGCACTGTCAACAACACAACAGAGAATACACTGCCAAATATCCCCAATCTATTATAAGCCTTAACACGTTTGACGCAAAACAGATTTTCGTAATAAATACCGCCCCATTGATTGGATGAGGAAGAGGGTACGGATGTAACATCTCTATCTCGCGCGCTGACTGCTCATAAACGACGACGCTCTGATAACACCGTCTCTAAATAAGCTGTATCAGAAATTGTGTTTGCTGGCTAAAAAGGTGATCAGTTCCTAAGGGTGAAATGCTTTAAAAGCACCATTCTAAGTAAGAGGGTATCGTAGCTGATACTGTTTATTTATGACAGTCACTTGAACGTCTATCGTTGTACTAATATAGATTTTTCTGGTAAATATCATAATGATAACAGAGTATTTAAACAATAAATATCTACATAAATCACGTACTATATTTATCCCCGAAGGGTTAGGCAGAAGTGAATTGACACACTCACGTTTCGCCAATCATGTTAGGACCCATGAGCGTCTTGCCATCTATTGAGTTCGTAAATCGCAGTATATTGCTAGGTGGTATAATATTATATATTCTATGCTGTCCATTACTTAGTCGCCTTGTACGACACCCGCGGGGGAGATTGGGGGTGGTTTAATTGTATTATGCTCTGCCGTCACCACACGACGCAGTACAGGCTTCAAGCTCTTAAAAAGTCGATAGTTGCTCTCAAAGCTTCGAGCCAACTGCTTAGTGCCTTAAAAATAGCAGGTTATTAGTTTATTTTTAATTTGAACATTATATAAAAGTTAGAAAAATTTGTACAAAGGAAATTGTTGACAGAAAAAAATCGAAAAACTATAGTCTTGCCGCATCCAGACTACAATTTTTCGAACTTTTTCTGAAATCGAACCGAATACGTTACGTATTGGTTGGCCGAGTGGTATAGGCATCTGTCCGGATTGCAGAGGACGCGGGCTCGATTCCCGCATCGAAACTATAATTTTTCGAACTTTTCCTAACCACAATTTTCTTTGAAATACTAGGTTTCTAACCAGCGCATTTAAAAAAATATAATTCCACGATCTCCCTTATAGTAATGCTTCGGAACAATAAATCGCGGGAGCTGGTCCCGGCGTGTTTCAGCCCACAATGGTTGCGTGCACTACCCCATCTCATTGTTTTAATTTCGCCCGGATCACTAATTGCTGAGGAAGACGCATTTTAAATAGCCCCACCAACGTTTTTAACAACCACCTCATTGCATTTTAAAAGAAAGGATTATTATTCCTTGCGCCCTTTCTTTGTTGGAGATTTTCTTTTATTAATTCAGAGATGCCCGAAGTCTTTTTGTTGGATTCTCGAGCTAAGTTTATTATAAGAGTTTACTACTAGAGGATTATATTCCATATAATTGTAAAGGTATTAAACATTATCCAGCAGGTTTAAATTCCAGGTATGCCTTATTCTATTAAGATACACAATATAGCCGTGTGGTGGCGGCAGAGCAGAATGTATTTGTCACCACCCCAAATCTCTCTCGCCGGTGTCGTACAAGGCGACCAAGGGTTAAAACACTGATGGGGAATGGGCAGCAGCGTTCCTCTTATACCACGTAGCAATGTACTGGGACTTTTGTGCCCGATAAATGGCAATAGGCTCGCCACCTATTGCATAGGACCAAACATAATTGGCGAAACGTGGGTGTTAATTCACCTCCGCCTACCCTTTCGGGGATACACGCGTGATTTATGTATGTATACAATATAATATTTCAAGGTCCTTATTATTTTCTTTTATATTTTCCATTATTTATTTAAATAAAAAGGTTTCCAAATCCCTCAATTTGTCTCAAAATTCAGTTTAATACTACGACGCCCAGTTTCATATTTATTTATACACGAAGAGATGTAATCGCATGGGATTTCTATAAGGCACTGCTCTGGAATGGAGTTGATACTTGTATAATATTAATCATAATTTTAATATTGATGGTAAGGGTAAATTTGGTTCATTTGATTGTAAACACCCATTTTTTATAATTATCTTACTTAATTGCAAATTATAAGTTTTACGAAAAAATATTTTTTATATTTTTAACCGACGAATAAACGGAAGAGGTTACTTAATTCGTACCCGTATGTTATTTTTGGTTATATATTTATGCATTTCATATTTCTTGTGCTAACTGGTTTTTTGTCAAAAAATATATTTAATTTCAATAATTTCAAAGAAGTTCATTCTGAATTGTTTATCTATTAACTGCAAGTTGTTTTAAGTTAGCAGAGTTTAGTGTGTTTAGAGACTGATAATGAGTGAGTGAGATACATTCAAAGTTATAACAATTTTCTTTCAAGTATTTTTTAAAGTTTCAAAATTTTATTTCGAACTGTATCCCGGCTATACAGGGAACGCGCGAAGGTGCGCACCGTTTTTGTGTCCAAATGACGAAATAATGACAGCCATACTGCCGCGGCTCACCATGCCTTACCCCCTCCGCTCAGCATACTAATGTTGAACATGAATATTTATACTTCATACAAAAATAAAAGCAAAAATAATAATTATATCGCAGGAAAAACACAGTTTGTGCTTATATCGGTAAAACAGACATTTTTTTGCTTTAAATTTCACCTAAAATTGGTAAATAAAAGGGAAGCGAACCAATCCAATTGCATTTTTTAAATTAGTGACACGATTATTTACAACTTTAAGATTTTAGAGCAATTTCCTTATAATTTTATTGTCATCAAAACGATGAATGTTTCTAGAGAATATAAGTACGAGTATAGAATAGATTATAATACCTAGTTACATACAGCGATTGTTTTCATTGAGTTATAATTTTTGTTATAACAAATAATAAATAAATATAATTGTTTAATATTTGATGTCGAATCATGAAATCTTTAAAAAGTATAATTAGTGCTTAATGTCAAAAAATGACAATTCAAAACTAGTCGCTATTCTTGCCGGGTCTAAGGTCTAAATTTAAATCAATTATTTTGACTTTAAGTACTCATTAAAGTTAATTGACCTCTCTGAGTGCGGCAGTAAGAGTCGTCCATTTATCCCCGTGATGTAGCCGACATAAATTAGACCTTCTTCCGTGAGCGAAACAGATACGAATGCCAAAGCGAACTTTATAAAAACAGAACCGCTATAAAGGGTACCTCGTATCCTAGGATTTAAATTTAAATTGCGAGCCTATCTCCCGAGGCGTCACTCATGTTTCGAGCGGAGCTTGATAGATTACCGATTGTATCGGGACAGGCGTGCAGGCAAACAGGATCAAATCAGCTATTTATGCTAGATAGCGTTATTTTTGACTGAGCACCTCTTCATAAAGATTGTTGAAAATATCAATAATATCAAAATTCCTTTATAGTATCGGCATATTATGCCAGTCATTATAACGAGAGATTACATGACATTGTCAACTATCTTGGTGTATTTTTTATTGTATATTACACAAAAAAATACGTAATCGCTATTTTTCAAAATGGCAACATTTTTTAATGTCTAAAGTAGATGATGTATTCTTAAATGCATCTCGTAGAAGCATATCAAAATTGTTTAAAAATTTTTGTCTCACTATAATAGCTGGACTATAGATATAGAAGACATTTTGTTTAATAAAACGCAAAGAGCTGTGTTTCTTTAAATACAAAAGAAATAAACTGGACTAAGAACTGAGAAACGAATATTACTTCTCACACATCACAGCTATTATTTTTTAATTAGATGATAAGTGTGAGTGTAAGAAAAATTTTATATTCACAGTCTATGTTATTTCCAGCATGGAAACAAAGGCAGTTTAGTCATATTACTTAATAGAAAGTCTGAATTTAAGCTTAAAAAGCCCAACATTTGAGACCCCAAAAACTATTTCGATAACACCAAAGTGAGCTACAAAAACAATATTTTAAATGCACATAATTTGAGAGAGGCGAGATAGCTAACAGACGGGAAATATTAAAGGGAACTTTACCTACATTTTTAAAAGAAGTTTTCTTTATCCGTCGAATAAATCGAAGGTGGGAGGGAGTTACGCGCGGAAGTAGAGATCCGTTGTTTTATTCATGAAAAAATAAAGTGGGGAGAATGCGCCATGCCGCGCTGCCGCCGCAAACTGTGCGTTTAACTGGTGAATATTGAATTTGTAACAATTAAAATTCAAGAACGGTTCAAGTGTACCTACACTAAAAACTTTATCTAAGGAATTTTTTTTGACTTTACTTTATGTTAATAAATCGGCGGTAATTCTTAAATTATTGACGATTTCTATGTGTTGGCAACGCTACCAAAAACTTAATTAAGAAAAATATTTTGTCTACGATTGTTTGTTTATGACAACTCAGGGTGGATCACTCAATCTTTCGATTCATTCTCTTGCTTCGCCGCGCGTCCACCCGAGCGGTCGAATTTATGTGTGCTGCTGTGCAAATAAATAGTAATTTTTTACACATACATACATACATAAATCACGCCTATATCCCCGAAGGGGTAGGCAGAGGTGAACTAGCACCCGCGTTTCGCCAATTATGTTAAGTCCCATGTAATAGGTGGCGAGCCTATTGCCATTTATCGGGCACAAAAGTCGCAGTACATTGCCAGGACGGTGGTATAAAGGAACGCTGCTGCCCATTCCTCATCACTGATTTATCCTAAGTCGCCTTGTACGACACCCACGGGAGAGATTTGGGATGGTAGTAAGTTTATATTTTTATAAACTATTGTATACTATATTGTATAGTAATTTTTTACTATCGAAGAAACTGGTGCTTTCCCTCATAACAGTTTTCCTGCCCGCGATACTATGCAATTTATTCAATGTTATGACAGACCACCATAATTAAATAATAATAATAATAATACTCTTTATTGCACATAAACACATAATATAACTTGATACATATACAATAGTTTGCAAGGGCGTTTTTAAGTGTGTCCTTAAAATAACTGCAAAGAATATGTCAGTATTATAAGAATAGCAGTGTATATTAATAAAGGGCACATAGGAAAGCTTTTGCTAACACGGTCAATCCTATGGACGCTGCCACCACCATATCTAAATAGAGTTAACAGAATTTATGTAAACAACATCAAAATTACACCATCACTGTCATCACCAGCCCTATAATGACTCTACTGCTGGGGAACCGACTTTCCCCATGGATGGAGGAATATAGTGAGAATAGGCCCTGACCCTCACATGAGTGGATAGCTTTATGAAGTATGACCGATATCAATAGAAGTGCACATGCAGCGCCGACCCCAGATAAACTGGGAACCGAGAAGCCCGGCTAGCATTACTCCCGAAACACTATATGATATAGCCATTTAACGCTCTGAACTGTCAAATCTCCATTGATTTTTGACATTTACATACATAAATCACGCCTATACCCCGAAAGGAGAGGCAGAGGTAAATTAGCACCCACGTTTCGCCATTAATGTTAGGTCCCATGTAATAGGCGGCGAGCCTATTGCATTTATCGGGCACAAAAGTCGCAGTTTTTGACAGTTCAAAGCGATAAATGGCTTAATCATATCGTGTTTCGGTGTGAAAGCTAGCCGAGCGGGAAGAAGAAGAAGCGAACAGGAGTACAAGCAGCGTCGCATTCGCAAACGAACAAAATCCTAAACGCAATTAGAACAAGACACACTATCAATCAAACTCGCCGTCTGCGCTCGCGAGCCGAGCGAGACAGTTCGCGAGTTCTGCGACAAATCCCCACGCACGGAGGCCATTAAATAATGCAAATTTGCTGTAATCCCGTGCCGAGTGAAATATTTAATTTTCATAAAGTACACGTTAGAGAGTAAGCGGCGAGGGGCGCGGCCGCGGTGAATGAATTTGCGGAATCACCGAACAGATTTTGGGCAAACCGAAAACGTAGCATCTCAATATAAGTAGTTTTACGTGTGCAGTTATTTTGAGGAGCTCTTCAGCACGGTGGCTCAGTGCGCTCGGCTTGCGATTGCGTAAACTAAGCAATGTTCGCTAAGGCCGGTCACTGGATGGGTGACCAAAAATAAATTATCGCGAGTCCCGGTTGCATCAGTTGTCGTTAGTATTTACCAATCCGCACTGGGCCAGCGTGGTGCGTTATGGCCCATTCTACCTAATATTCTTCCATCCATAGGGCAAGCCTAATGTGCCCCAGCAGTAGAGACATTAAAGAACTGATGATGATGAGCCTATTACACTGCTCATGATCACTCAATACTAAAGGATTGCATAATTTTGCGTTTTAATTGGTATCTGATTCATAAAAACTTGTGTAATAGATGACAGACACATTTTAATATACTTACCTAATATAGGTGCTAATAAGTAAACATAACTAAAAACATTCATAACTGGAGTACAAGTGTAGTAAATTAATTTTTGAACTATTATGTTCTTAGGAAGGGCATAATAAATTACGCTGCTGTGTATTAAATACGTATTTTCCAATCATTGACGACATTGTGAAATAAATTACAATTTTAACTATTGTCAACAACTTATTCACTAATGCCTAATTTGTGTAAATGCCCTAGAACAAATACAAAGCAATGTTTTCGACTACACTGTGAAATAAATAACATTTTTAATTATTGGTGACAATTTAACAACACTAATGCCGAATTGTGTGAATGCAACAACAGTAACCAAATAAATAAGCACATTTGATTTCTCCAACTCGCGCCAACACAAAAACGGATCCGATACACGCATTGTCTCGTGACCGGAGTTCAATACGACATCGAATTTGCATATCACCGATATTATATCGTCACGAAAAACGTATCCCTTACGCCTGTGTACACATGAATGACGCGTGATGCTGCTCTCCTCTGACGTCATCCATCATTCGCCGCGGCGCCTGCACCTAGACTTGTGACAGCCACCCGTACGAATAGGAGCACTGCGCAAATTCCGATTTAATTCGCAGGCGGTTAAAGTCGGGTTTGCCGAAGCGGGTCGGAGCGAAAGGTGGCTCGCCAACCCCCGCTTGCTAGGGAGGATCCCTGTCAAACGTTGGCGAAGAGTTTGACAGACGCGGGGCGCGGAGTATTTGACATGAAGGGGCTTGTTTGATACGGGGGCGACGGGGGGCAAATTCTGCCCGGTCATGAATAGGCAATGGGCCCGCTTTATTTATAAAGATTGTTAGCCGGGCCCAGTGAACTTGTTGGAATAAACACATCGTCACTATTGACAGGGCGAACAATGGCTGGCTAGTTGTGGAAATAGATATTTAATTCCAGTTGCTGAGGATGTACAGTGAGTTGAATTTTTATTAATGCTCATTTTATACTTACATACATAAATCACGCCTATATCCCCGAAGGGGGGTAGTGAATTAACACACACATTTCGCCACTTAGGATAAGTTCCTTATAATAGATAACGAGCCTATTTCCATTTATCGGGCACGAAGTTCGCAGTACATTGCTAGAGGGTATAAGAGGAACGCTGCTGTCCATTCCTCATCCCTGTTTTAAACTTAGTCGCCTTCTACGACATCCGCAAGAGAGATTTGGGGTGGTGACGAGATTTGGGGTGGTGACAATTGTATTCTACTCTGCCGTCACTACACGGCTGGCTCATTTTATGTTCTTTTGTAATGAAAGTGCTACATTTGTTTATAGGTTACACTAGAACTGTTTGCCTGTAACGTTGTTTATTAGACTTTTTGTAAATATCCTTCTCTTTTGTACGTGAGCTTCTCTTACATTTACTAACTAACCGCCATTCTTTCCGGGTCTATGGTCTAGATTTAGGCAAATTGATTTTTAAAAGATTAAATACTCATTTAAGTTAACTGACGTCTCTGAGTGCGGCAGTCAGTAGCCTCGCGTATCCAAAATAACAAAACACAACTACGCCATTATCGGCGCAGATAAAATAAGCGCGTTCCCTTATTTGTACAACCGGCAGGAAATAAAAGAGCACAAGGTCTTTATCAGGGACGATTTAATTCAACCGCACGCACCCCCGGGGGAAGACGCCATAAAAGACACGGCAGTGGCTGTATGAAGGCAGCGTGCAGTGCGAAATTTGATTATTCCGCGAGGTTGGCCTATCGCTGGCGCGACTATTTATCAAGAGCTCGCCGCTCGACGGTTTACAAGGATACTAATCATCAGTGCCGGATGTTTATAGAGCTGTTGAAACTGCTACTGAAAATTTCATATGCTAGCTCGCCGCGCGGGTTTACTTCGTTTTTGAAAAGAAAATGGATTAGGAAATGTGTAACGAATGAAATTTATAAATGTTTAAGTAAATTTGCCGTGCCGTTTGACATTTTATGCCACCTAACAGTAAACTGCGGTTTACGTTTATTTTATAAATATGTGTTATTAATTTTCAATGCATAATGTTGCGTAGTAATTTTCGAGTTATGGCGGTTTTAAATTAAAATAGTCAGTAGGCATAATGAGACTACCCGGGGATCTTTGTGCGGTTGCGAATACTTACACCACAATATTCCCTATAGAGTTGGTAACAGCAAGCCGGGCATAAAAATCTAATGTCATTCTACACCGACCACATATAATAAGGATAGATGAGAATAGGAGGAAGATGTCTTTTGTCGACTTGTTTATTTGAATAGTCAGCTTGCGGGCCATAGGTTAAAATCGACCAGGTTTGATTCTGGTTGGGGAAAAATATGTTTGTACAAAAATGGGGACACAAATAAATGTTTTCAAGTCATGGTTGCTTAGTATATTATTATTAACAATATGTATATTTAATTATTAAATTTATGTTTGTGCGTTATAAAGTTTCCAAAACACAAACATTTATTTTTGGCCAGACTTGGGTATTAAAGAGATGAATAAATTATTCTACAATTTATGACAGGTAGTTTATTATTGATATAATGCAGTGGCTATTTGTGGCTTATTTTTAATAAACCTACATTGCTTTTTTTTAATATAATTATTTATTTCTTAATTATCTTTTTTTTCCAGCAATATCTAATTAAACTTTTTAGGTAATAGCAGCTCTATGTGATTCCAGTTGAAATTTATCGAGTTTTAAGAGCATAACTCGAACGTGATGGCACTAAATCAAGTGTAGCTTCAAATTCTCCTGCTTTACTAAATAATGTGCTATGAAAAATAAATAAGTATTCAGTATTCGCACCTTTGCCATAATAATACGTTATCCCAAAACAACTGTCTACAGAAACTTATTTTGAGTAGACTTGTGTCCTATTAATAGTTGATAATGTTGATGGAAAGAAGAGTGATGGGGATAACGACTTTCTAATACATACTGTTCATACATTTCATGTTTATACATTCTAATACATACTTTTGGGCAAATTAAGCTCCATGGGTGCACCAAGGAGGAATATAGCCATTAAAGTATCCGCTAGTGCCCAATAGGTTCGCCCGCTATTTCATGGGACCTATTGTAGTTCGCGAAATGTGGGTGCTAAAGCACCTCTGCCTGCCTGCAGTCTTATTTTATGTATGTATAATAATACTACTTTTAAGTTACTTTATGCTTAAAAGTAACATGAACATGAATGTCACTGTAATAACATGGGTTTTTATTTATTCTGGTAATTGGACAGTGTTTTGACATATATTAGATCATTAAATTTACATATAGGTATATACAAATTTACATATTAAAGACGGAGAATAAACTAATTTAATGCTGTACGTGAACCTTTAAAAAGGCCGCATGACATTATCACCGAGGATCCATTCTTAACATATAAGAGTTAATATAAATAACTGTGTTCCGAACAGTTAGTTTTGTATATTTTGAATGGACCTACACACTATCGTCATCAATTGTATCATGTAGGTATGTTGTTTTTGAAATACAATATTTATTTCTATTTCATCATACATGAATCATGACGTCACGACGGCCGCTTTGGTCGAATGCTCAGATTGCTGGGTATTGGCCCGGGTTCGAATCCTGGTAGGGGCAAACTTTGTGATGACCATAAATGTTTGTATCCAATTCATGGTTGTGTATATGTTTATGTAGTATATTTTCAACATGTATATACATAATTATATTAAAAATATGTCCGTCATCTAGAATCCATAACACAAGTGCTTAGGCTACTTACTTTGGGCTAGATGATAGGTGTGAGTGTAAAAATATTTATTTATTTATGAGTGTGTATGAAATAAACAAATATAAATATTTTATGGAAATTTAGTGTCAATATTTTAAAGATTTTTCAACAAAATTCTTAGAAATAAACAATGAAATCTTTAGAAATATTAAATATAAAATTAATATTAGCAAAAGAGTCCCTAAATTTTTCTGTTTAGGTCACAGTTGAAAATCACAAAAAGCCGTGCATGAATTTATTGCCGAAATCGAATCATCGGTTGTCTATTATGCTAGGGTTGCCACAAAGCCGACCGGAGGAGGAAACACGAGCCGAATCTCGTCTCACATAAATCATGCCGCGGAAGCAACCCTGATGCTGTGGCTCAAGGGGTTCATTTTAATGTCCCCCTCGCGATAAACCATTACCTCTTTATATTTTATTTAATAATACCAACTTCAGAAATATTGCCATTTCTCTCGTCGACAGTTCTGGAGTAATTTAATGTGTTTCTTGTTACTATTATCCGAATAATGGAGCTGCGATATGGTTTGTTGAGTTTGGTTGAATGCTCTGGGTATCTATCGGCTAAGAGAACTAAGAATCAGGGTTTACTGGTGGAGCTAAATACTTGTGTAATGAACTTGGACATTTTTGAGTAATTGTTTTATATTTGTATGCATACCTATGCCTTTCTCCTACAGAGGTATGCAGAGTCGAACTTTTATGCAACATACGTTTAACTGCGCCAAAATATAATAATTTGAACAGAACGTTATTTGGAAGATATCAAAGAAGAAGGATCTCATATATGTGTCATACCCAGTTAGTCCTTCTGAATTTTTGATAAAGCGGCCATATCAAAAGGATTTTAAGTACCTACTTAAATCAAGGGGAGTTTTTGTGGCTGTTATTATCCTTATAATTTTTTAAGAGACTAATGCCTATTTTAAATGAGACTCTTTTAATCAAATTTATTAAAACTTTTGAAAATGACAATCGACTTTTTATTGTTTGTCACGAGTGTACATACACATTTTAAAAATGATGATATGCCAAATGGACTTTCTGCAACCACCTGATAGTTGTTGCCACATGGACATTCTGATCGTGAGCGATTTCGACATCTTTCAAACACAACAGTACCTCCCTGCCTCAAATACAATGTAATACGGAACAAATCGACGTGCAACTATTTTATAAGATCATGATCCCTCATGAAACCCAAGGGGGGTGACTTTAATAAAACAAAAGACAACAACATGTCGACACGACGTCGCCGCTTCCGCGGGCCGATCGCGCGTCTGTCAAATAATGATGCTCATTTGTCAAACGCAATCGCCCGGACGACGAGCGAAATTAGTCTTTATTCCAAAGCAAAACATCGGCAGAATGTGCCGAATAATATTAATAGAAAAAAAATGCTTTTGCGGTACATTTTTTGGAAGGTTTTTTTACGAGAATACAGTTCACCAGCACCTGCTTATTAGGGGGATCTCGAACCTTATCGTCTTAGTAAATAAGGATTAAAATTGTTGCTCTGCTTATGTATTTTACGAAAACTTGTGGAATAAATAAACATCACGAACGTGGTCATAGTGACGTTCCAGGTTTACCTGTATAATTTAATCTCAAAGCTTAATATGACATTCTGTTTTCGGATTCTATTGAAATTTTCAATAGTTACGATTTAGCCATTCTATCAATCAGACCGTTGTAGTTGACCGTTGTACAGTGTGGTAATAATACAATGGTCACCACCTCCAATCCCTCCCGCAGGTGTCGTACAAGGCAACTATGGGTTAAGACAGCGAAAAGTAACGAAAAACAAAGTTCATAAATACAGTTCATAAACAGCGAATAATAGACAATGTTTAAAATATTTATGTGAGAAGTTCCATAACATTAACTTTCTGACACATTACCCATCACATCTAGTAACATTTTTATTAATAAATGAGTACAATATTTTTTTAATCAAATATCAGAAAAGTCATTTTCTGTTTTTTGCCATTGTTCTCTAATGTCTTTGATGACTAATGCTATTTTACAATAAAAAAAAAATTATACTTTTTGTAGTTCATGTTTCTATTATATTATCCTTTTATTAAAAACGGAAACAACTACGTTGGAAACAGTACCTATCCACAGTTACACCGACAAAAATAAGGAAGGCAAGTAGATTGCGCGGGTCCTCAAGCCGTCGATCCCATATCTTTTATATTTTTTCATCAATGTCACATGTGACGCCAGAATGTCATTTTCGTATGACGAAAAAAAATGTTTATTAAGACGCGCCTCGCACGCCGCGATATTACAATTTTCCACTAGTGAAATATGGAAAGTGATTTTTTATGAGAATATAACAAGGTGTACGGGACCCGAAGATTAAAACTCGCGCGCACGAGAGGGTTGGGTCTTATTAGATCCTTTTTTTAATAACTAGCTCAAGTGTGCGGGCGAACTAAACGAGTTTCAGAATCGCATTTTTTCCAAAATAAACATGTTAGTAGTTTCCGATTGTAAAATGACTTATGAGTAATTTGTCCATTTAACATATTATATTGTACATACATACATACATAAATCACGACTTTTTGCCAAATAAGTCAGTTCCCATGTACCTAATAGGTGGCGAGCCTATTGCCATCTATTGGGCACATAAAATCGCAGTATATTGCTAGTTGGTATAAGAGGAATGCTGCTGCCCATTACTCATTGCTATCTTTACCCTTAGTCGGCTTGTACGACACCCACGGGAGAGAAGGGGGTGGTGACAATTGTATTCTGCTCTGCCGTTACCACATGGCTATATTACTTTTTGTTAAATGCTATTTAGAAGCTATTGGCTGATATAAGAGTGATGGTTTCTGTCAGTATATCGAGTCTTCTCCAAATCTTCCCGATACCGTCAATATACAGTCCTCTGCAAAGTTCACACCTAATTCAGCAACAGTCATTCCATAATTTGTGGATTGTGAATTGCGGAGCGGTGTAGGCCCGGCGGCGGAGCGAGCATGGCAGATGTGCCGGCGTTGTGATTGTCTTGCCGCAATGATTGATGATCTCCGGCGACGGCTTGCGGTTAGGGCTGCCACTCGTTAACGTGGATAGACTTTATTCTGTTAAGGAACGCCGGATAGAAACAAAAATAATGCCAGAAGAAAATACTTTAGCGATAAAGAAGTAGGTCAGGTAAATCCGTGGATAGACTTTATTCTGTTAAAGAACGCCGGATAGAAACAAGAATAATGCCGGAAGAAAAATACTTTAGCCGAAAACAAAAGTACGTCAGAAATATCGATAAAGATCAGGACCAATAGTGACGGAAAAAATCAGAGAACTTATTTATACTTCTTGTAACAATTTTACCAATAATGATATAACAAATGGACTTCGATGGCGCAAAGCTCGACTTGCGATTGTTTAAATAAAGCAGCATTCGCTGAAGTTAGTTATTGCATGGGTGAGTAAATATTGGGGAAAACAGAATGCCTAGCCAAGTGGCAAACGCGTGTCGTTTGCCAAGTTTCTATCGAAGAAAAGTAAAATTTTGATAGGACTCTTACATTTGACATTACGGTTGCCATGGTGCTTTCTCAGTAATACGTCATTTTCATACAGCTTTATGCTATTCGTCTCCTGTAAGAACTGATGTATTAAATAGTAAATAAAAAGTAAATTAAAAGTCGGTTATTTAGTCTATTATAACAACTTGAATTAAAATTTCCGCATTCAGTATTTTTATGAATAACGTATTGAGTAAATTTATTGATGTGTTATACAAAAAGCATACCTATCTTATACAAATTTAAGTTTAGTACTAAACTTATTATTATTGTTAGACTCGCAAAAATGATCTATTTCAGCATGTGCTGGATTTGTTGAGACAGATTCTAATCTTACTTATAAGAACACTTTCTACCTGTCTAACCCAAACAAGTCAGTCATTATAAGTCCGCCATTAAATGACAAACAACAAACTGTTATTGGTTTGTTATTTCAACATTACTTAAACAACAAACTACTTACTAAAGAATAGACGTATTTATTATAAGCCTGATTATGTTTAAAAAATAAAAATATCCAAGAAAATGTTGTTTTGAATATTTTTTTACCTATACTAATTAAAAGATATTGGTGTTACAATATTTTCACAATGGAACATGCAAATAAAAATTAACAGAATAAAAAGTGATAACCCTAATATACTATTCAACTCACGTTTATTCAATATAAGCAAACTCATACATAGGCACAGTAAAAGTACTCCGCCGAATATTTCACATTCGTCAACTGTCGCTACGATTCGCTATGATTCAATGTGTTTTGCGAGCGTACCTCATTTTTGTATGTGAACATGGATATTTAGTGTTCTTGGCGTATTACCGAGGGCTTTCAAGGGCTTTCCCTAACGTAGACAAGTACCTACGTTATTTTAAGCATTACGACAGACCCAGCTGCTGTTGTTTTTATGTTTAATATGCCGAGCGTTTGACCACAATCTCGCCTGATTGAAAACGATGATGAGGCCTAAGATGGTACACGCTTGACTGGTTCTATACGATATAACAAGTAAAGATATATATAAGCATTTAGAAATACAGAATTAGATCATCACTTATTCGTTTGCATTGTTGTATTACTTATAAATTAATAAGAAGTCTCAAAATTGGCTGTTTAATTATATAATATTCTTGTAAGCATAAATTATTATATAAAATCACATTTTTTGATTGTTTGTTAGGTTTTTAGTAGGTATATTTTGTTTTTATCGAAAAAAGTATTCTCAGTTGAATATTGTTTCGATTGTTCGATTAATAATATGAAACAGAGAGTTTTATAGGTATTAATGAGCAGATTTCATTTGGGTATTTTATTTTAATTTATATATATATACTTTTGTAAAAAATATTTTTATATATGGGGATATATTTCTATTATTAACTATTATCTTTACTTTATAATCAAATTGAAAGTCTATTGAAAAAGGGCCAGGTCAAGAGTACCCGAAACCGACGGGCATGCATGAAGAGATTGATGAGATTGGATGAAGCGAAAGAAGTATGTAAGGATCGTAGCAAGTGGAAGGAAGTGATCTCTGCCTACCCTTGTGGGAGAAGGGCGTGACGTATGTATGTATCTTTATTTTATTTTTGGTTACTATTTGCAAATGCTAATTGATTTATAGTAAATTGGATTTTAAAAGGAAAGTCAGAGTGCTCATTTTAATTATGCCCCTAAACGTACTTAGTGAATAAAGTAAGTATAGATTGAGAAATGTATTAACTAATTAAGATATGGACGTAGTCGTTAAAGTTTGTAATAAGTTAACGACTATGGCATGTTGGCCTTGGACCATACAATAACATAGAATGTGTAGCCCAAACTCACCCCAGGGGGCCTAGACCAAGTAATATACCGACAAAGATAACGAAGTTCGATAAAGCAAAATGTATGGGATTTGACGTAAGTCGTCGTGAAATCACGTGATAAAAATCGTCTTCGTAAGTTCCTAGTTATGTCGGACGCTGTAGATACCAAAGTAATATGGCCGATCGTGACGAACTTCGACACGTTATCGTTATGAAACGATTTTCACTTGGCTACGGGCCCAGGGGTTTCGTAAAAGTCGACTAGCACTTAAGTAGCACCTTGGGACACCCAAATGCTGGAGGGTACACCACAAAAAACAGCAACATACCCAAATACCGTTGGTGTCATGCAGGCCACCGGCTGTAAAACCTAAATCAAAACCTTCAGCAGTATGGATTGGAATTTGTTTTGTCATCCTAATCACTGTCTGTCGGTCGATCCATCACTTTTCTTGTATACATTTATTCATAACTAGTGGTCACCCGCAGCTTCGCTCCCGTTAATGTCGGTTACTAAATAGGCTATAGCCTTCCTCGATAAATGGACTATCCAACACAAAAAAAAAATTTTTCATTTGATTCTGTAGTTCCTGAGATTAGCGCGCTTAACCAACCAACCAAACAAACTCTTCAGCTTTATAATATTAGTATAGACTAGCACCTTTTCGATGTGGATGATTTGAATCAAAAGGGAGTGGGTGGCTTGATGACGTCTGACCGATATGAATGGAAAAGGAAATAAACTGCGCTGACCCCAAATAAACTGGGACCAGCGCTGGAAGATAATGATGTAAGTTAACAATAACTCACATTTTCTGTCAACTGTATCATTTTTCGTAAGTTTAAGGTACGAAACGTAAATGCGTTTCGTAAAACAAACAGAAAAAATGTTAATATGAGCTAGAACACAAATTACGAAAAAAATGGTATAAAAAGCAAGTTTGGACGTGTCAACTGTAAGTTGTTTTTATTGTGTGTTTATAATAATAGTTCTTTAAAAGAATAATCCCAAATATACCTCATTGCGCCATCTGCCAACTGAACATGCAGTTACAACGTAATGGAAAACCTTGATACCTAGCCTTCAGAGATAAAAAGACAAGTTGAATAAGAATATTATGTGATCAAATTGCTATCGACTCTAAGCTTATTTAGATCGCAAAATTTCGTTACAAACTGCACACAGTACCTATAAATAATATTTTCCCAGAAAATTTCGTCGTGGAAAACTGGTAGTAAGTCTTCTTATCTTGGTGTCTTTGCTACGGTGCTATTGCATCGTAGCCACTCCGGCAACTTTTTAGTTCACAATTATGCTACTAGATGGCGTGATTCTGAAATTAGCAGATTCTTTTACATTTTCTGTAGGTATAAAACATGAATAATAGAAAAGTTTGTTATTTATTATTGGATGGATTTATTATATAAACATTAGAAAAAATACTACAACGAAAAAGAGTTGAAACATTTGGCAACATTTGACAACATTTCTAAAATTGTAATCTTCTAAAATAAAAATACTGTTTCATTATTTTCCTATCCGGACTTAATTTTTTTTATAAGACGAAGGCCGGATTGGTCGAATGCTCAGATCGCTGGTTAGTCACCAAGAGGTCCCGGGTTCGAATCCTGGTAGGGGCAAATTTTGTGACGAACACAAATATTTGTTCCCGAGTCATGGTTGTGTATTATGTTTATGTAGTATATATAAATCACGCCTATATCCCCGAAGGAGTAGGCAGAGGTGAACAAGCACCCACGCTTCGCCAATTATGTTAGGTCCCATGTAACAGGTGGCGAGCCTATTGCCATTTATCGGGCACAAAAGTCGCAGTACATTACTATTGCTAGGTGGTATAAGAGGAACGCTGCTGCCCATTCTTCATAATTGATTAATAACTATGATAACCTATGATAAACCAAATTTATAATTATGATAAATACATTATTCTTCATATTCATTTATTTTAATACTTTAGTTACAAGTGTATGGGTGTGGATTTGTGTATGTGTGTGAAAGGAAACAATAAATACCTAAATTTATTGAATTCCTCGTCGAATTATTGTAAACCGTACTCTTCTACAACGAGGAAGTATAATGATGATACAAAAAAATAATTGATGTAGTTAGGTATATTGATATTGCGCGAACTTCTATAATATATTCCCGCATCAAGTCTATAACTTTTCTAACTTTTTAAATCCTTGTTTAATTTGTAATATAAATATTTTCTAACATTTATAATATTATAATGTTTGAATAAAAATCAAAAATAAAAATATATGTACCACTAATACCACTAATTAAGATATCTTAATAACACTAGATAGCAATCTTACAGGCACTCTTTGTAAATATTGTGTCTTGAGAAACAAATGAAATTTATTTTTCAATTTGTAGATAATGATAAGGGACAATAATACATTCTGGAAATAACAGGGTTTAGCCAAAAGTGTTAGTGAGAAATTTAATTAGCGAAACAATCCATTGTTTTTGCATTAACCCTTTTAATGATTTTACGATCCATTATGAGTCGATTATGGGGTTGTGACTTTCTCCTATATAGTGACTAATATTTTTTTTAATTAGATGGCAGTATAAAAAGGGTTACCTTATTTGTTAGGAATTATTAGTTCTTGTTAATTCAGTGGAAGTGGTCAGAGCCTCAAACAGTGCCATGTCGGACTTTGACAACGATTTGCTGTTCCTCACTGGTCATCCTGTGTCCACGACGTGGAATCTTGAAGAAGATTCGTACATACCCAATGGCACGGTGAGTTCTTACTTTGGATTTTGTTTACACCGTCAATATTCTGAATTAGAAAGACTTTTTTCGTCTTAATCTATCAATTGTATTTCACACATTTCAAAAAACAGTTTCACAAGAAATGTCAATTGAAACCAATATTTTTTGTCAAAATTCTGTCATTTTTTAATAGTTTTTACATTATTTATCTATTATTTATCACGTAAGTAAAAATATAAAATCATGAGGCGTTCTAAGAACGAAATAATTAATGTATATGTATTTATTAAATCATGTATTTATCAAAGTTTTTAGATATGCCATAACGTGTATGATGTAAGAAATAAATAAGCGGCTTTAATATTAAGCTCGATTCTCTCCAACATCACTGATGAGTGATTTTCTTTAACAGGTCTATCAACAAGGCGACCAAGTCGGACAGTCAGCTGAAGTTGCAGCGCCTGTCATGAACAATGGTTATGTGAACACCAATGAAATGTATGGGAATATATACTATGCTGATCAAGCTAGTGAACATCCAGTTTCTTACGACAGCACTATGCACATGCAGCATACTGTTGCGTATCCGATGAACGGTAGTCAAGGTCCGTATGTTGACTTTGTGCCCAACACAAACACGAATTTACCAGTGGAGATAAAAATACAGAGGAGAAAACCAAAGAGGCACCGGACAGCGTATACAACCAACCAGTTAAACAGCTTGGAGGAAGAATATGTAAGGTCGCGTTACATCGACCGCAAACGCCGAATGGAGTTGTCGGACGTGATTCAAGTGAACGAATGCGCAATAAAAATTTGGTTCCAGAACCGACGCATGAAGGAGAAAAAGGGAAACGAAGGCGTTTCGTCATCGGAGCACAGCTTTATTATCTACAGTCAACAAACTTTACATGATTAAATAGCTTCTGATTTCACTTCAGACTAAGTTGCCGATAATTCTTGGCTGTTTGTACAGTATACTAGTATGAAATTATTTTTAATAATAGTCGTAATAATTTGTTGTTATTTTAAATATTTTAATTACCTTGTTAGCTTATAGTGTACATAGTTATTAATTTTAATATTAATTTAGGTTTTTAGATTTTGTTATGTTATTACAAACTGTCATTTATTTTTAATTAAATTATTATTTAAGTAATGTATTCCAAAAAGTCCCGTGGTAAAGTTAAAGTAAATCTATTTTTGTTATTGTATTAAATTAAGAATTAGTTAAATGTTAATCTTCATGTATTTTTAAGAGAATGGTATGATAAATTATATTTTCACTTTTAAAAGTCATAAATAAAGTGTCTTTAAATTTACTTTAAATATTTTATTTCGGAGTTCGGGATTTCTTTAAAAAGCTTTGGCTGGATAAAGTGCTTTTCCTTTGCTAGCAAGGATAGCCGAAAATAACAGATAGCGGTACAAAGTTTCATACACCTACCTTCCTTTTAAATATTATGACAATGACAGTCGTTTTAATGAATGTAATTCTACGAGACAACGCTTACAGTGCGTTCACAGTTATTTGACCTCTGACACTTCTCATCATCCTGCTCTAAGATATGAAAATGTCATATTAGTATCCTTCTCTCACATGAAACGTAAATGGAAATGTCAGAGATAAAATTACTGTGTACGCACTGTAGTGAGAATTAATTAAAGTTTACAAGACCCAAACTTAACTGTAAAAGTTACCTGCCTAATTAGGTACGTAGTAAATAAATTTGTTTCAAAATATCATCTATTTATAGTATGTGTGCTAAGGATGGTCTAGTCAAATTTAAATGTTAAAATATTAAGATAAGATTATTCAGTACATCAATAAAAGAGCCGTGTGGTGACTGAAAAGTAAAATACGATGGTACCAACCCCAATCTATCTCGCAGGTGTCGTACAAGGCGGACTGCGATGAGTACTAGGCAGCAGTGCTCCTCTTACACCAACTAGCTATATACTGAGATTTACATGCGCGATAGATGGCAAAGGCATTATATGCGAACTGATTCCCCTATGACCAACTCTTCGAGGATAATACATTTATAATATTATAATGTTTGGAATAAAAATCAACAATAATCATATAATTACCACTAATACCACTAATTAAGATATCTTGAAACACTAGAAGCAATCTTACAGGAACTCTTTGTTAATATTGTGTCTTGAGAAAAACAAAGTTTTGTTTTTTGCAAATTCAATTGCTGTTAAGGAACAAAACATTCTGGAAATTAGAGAGTTTAGCCAAAATTGTTTGTGAGAAATTGAATTGTTAGCGAAACAATGCATTGTTTTTGCATTAATCCTTATAATGATTTTACGATCCATTATGAGTCGATTAAAGGGTTGTGACTTACTCCTAGTGACTAATATTATTTTATTAGATGGCAGTATAGGTAAAGGTAAAGGGTTACCTTATTTGTTAGGAATTATTAGTTCTTGTTAATTCAGAGGAAGTGGTCAGAACCTTAAGGAGTGCCATGTCTAACTTTGACAACGATCTGCTGTTCTTCACTGGTCATCCTGTATCCACGACGTGGAATCCTGAAAAAGATTCGTACATACCCAATGGCACGGTGAGTTCTTACTTTGGATTTTGTTAACAATCGTCAATATTCTGAATTAGAAACATTTTTTTGTCCCAATCTCTCTAGAAGTTTCACTAGAAATTGTCAATTGAAGACAATTTTTTTGTTTTTCAAGCGACCAAGTAGGACAGTAAGCTGAAGTTGCAGCGCCTGTCATGAACAATGGTTACGTGAACACCAATGAAATGTATGGGAATATATACTACGTTAATCAAGCTAGTGCACCTCCAGTTCCTTACAACAACACTATGCACATGCAGCATACTGTCACGTACCCGATGAACGGTAGTCAAGGCCCGTATGTTGACTTCATGCCCAACACAAACATGCATATACCAGTCGAGATAAAAATACAGAGTACAAAATCAAAGAGGCACCGGACAGCGTTTACAACCAACCAGTTGAACAGCTTGGCGGAAGAATAAGTAAGGTCGCGTTATATCGACCGCAAATGCCGAGTGAAGTTGTCGGATGTGATTCAAGTGAACGAACGCGCTAACAAAATTTGGTTCCAGAACAGACTCATGAAGGATAAAAAGGCAAACGAAGTCGTATCGTCATCGGAGCACAGCTTTATTATCTACATATAGCCAACACAACTTTACAAAATTAAATGGCTTATACTGCCTAAACAGACTTGTTCTAAGTTGCCGATAATTCTTGGCTGTTTATACAGTTTACTATATTAATTTTAAAAATAATCTGTTGTTATTTTAAATATTTTAATTACCTTGTTAGTTTATAGTGTACATAGTTATTAATTTTATTGTTTATTTAGGTTTTAAGGTTTTGTTAAGTTACCACAAACTGTCATTTATTTTTAATTTAATTATTATTTATGTATTGTATTACAAAAAGGCCCGTGGTAGAGTTAAAGTAAATCAATTTTTAAGTTATTGTAATAAATTTAGAATTAGTTATGTTAATCTTCATGTATTTCTAAGTTAATGGAATAATAATAATAATATGTTTTTACATTTTTTAAAGTTATAAATAAAGTGTCTTTAAATTTATTAAACATATATTATTACGGGGTTCGGGATTTCGAAAAAAAAATTGTGACATGGTAACGAAATTAGGTCCCCCATGGCTGGATAAAGTGCTTTTCCTTTGCTAGCATGGATAGCCGAAAATAACAGATGTCGGTACAAAGTTTCATACACCTACCTACCTTTTAAATATTATGACAATGTCAGGCGTTTTATTGAATGTAATTCTACGAGACAAGCTAGTTAAATTTAAAGAATTCAATTAAATAAAGTTTACAAGACCCAAACTTAACTGAGAAAGTTACCTGCCTAAATATAAGTAAATAAATTTGTTAAGAAATATCATCTATTTATAGCATGTGTACTAAAGATGGTCTAGTCAAATCTAATTGTAAAATATTTAGATTAGATTATTCAGTACATCATTAAAAGAGCCATGTTTTGCCAGCAAAGCAGAACACGATGGCACCAATCACTCTCGCAGGTATAGTACATACAAGGCGATTAAGGGTATAAGACTGCTATGAGTACTAGGCAGCAGTGCTCCTCTTACACCACCTAGCAATATACTAAGTTTTACATGCGCGAAAGATGGCAAAGGCATTATATGCGAACTGATTCCCCTCTGCCTAGGAGGATAATAGGCGTAATTTATATATGTAATAAAAGAGACTATTTATTTTACAGTGTAATTAATGGACATGCGACCATCATGGACGGTATCCTAGCCACAACCAGGGCGCAGCAGATCTTGCGAGGTCCTATCCTACTGATTTGTGATTTTCTTTAACAGATCCAACAACAAGGCGATCAAGTCGGACATTCAGCTGAAGTTGCAGCGCCTATCGTGAACAACGGTTACGTGAACACCAATTAAATGTATGGGAATACATACTATGCTGATCAAGCTAGTGCACCTCCAGTTCCTTACAACAACATTACGCACATGCAGCATACTGTTACGATGAACGGTAGTCAAGGCCCGTATGTTAACTTTGTACCCAACACAAACACGCATTTACCAGTGGAGATAAAAATACAGAGGGGAAAACCAAAGAGGCACCGGACAGCATTTACAACCAACCAGTTGAACAGCTTGGAGGAAGAATATGCAAGGTCGCGTTACACTGACCGCAAACGCGAATGGAGTTGACGGACGTGATCCAAGTGAACGAACGCGCCATAAAAATTTGGTTCCGGAATCGACGCATGAAGCAGAAAAAGCGAAGCGAAGGGGAAACCCCTTCGCTTCCATTCTCGTCGGAGCAAAACTTCATTATTTATAGCCAACACAATTTCACAAATGGCTTCTGATTTCTTTACTGCGAAAACAGACTAAGCTGCCCATAATTCTTAGCTGTTTGTACAGTTAAAAAAGTCAAAGCAAATCTATTTTTTAAGTTATTGTATTTAATTAGTATTAGAATATAAAAAAGTAAATTTTGTATGTTATTCTTCATATATTTCGAAGTTAATGCTAAAATAATATGTTGTCACTCATTTAAAAGTTTTAAATAAAGTGTCTTTAAATCTATATTAAATATTTAATTTTGGGTTAGATACGGGATTTCCAAATAAAATTTATACTGTAATACTTTTTTTTTGCTGCTGCTAAATGTGTCCCTAAATAAATATGTTTTCCCCCTTTAACATTATTTTTTTTCAATCCCCCCCCCCTCCTTGTACCTAACATTGTGACAGTACATAAAAAATAGAAACAATAAGTTGGGTTTGAACAGTCAATTAATAATTTAGAATTTAAAATAACAATTGTACGGTTATAAAGGGCACAAGTAGTATAATTATGGTAATTTAATGAAATTACAACAGCAGTCTAATTATTTATTAAATAAAGACCAAGGGGTTCGGTTGGAGTTGTTCTGGTCTATAACGAGTGGGACGGGTATTTTAAAACTCAACGCTACTCTACGCTTAAGCTGGATGTATCTCCGAGCCTTCACCCGCCTCCGTTGGTTAGTAAGGTACCTGACTTCAGTAGGCAGAGAAGTGTAGTAGGGAGTAGTAATTTCTATTCACCACAGCTCGGCTAGCATGACCAACGAAACACGATATGATATAGCAATTTATCGCTTTGAACTATGAAAAATCATTGGATTTTTGACAAATTAAAGCGATTAAAGGCTATATCTATATTATATAGTCAGAAAGGCCTTATGTTATATAAACTTATCGCTTTGAACTGTCAAATATCCATTGATTTTTAACAGTTCAAAGCGATAAATGGCTATATCATACCGAGTTTCGGTTGTCATGCTAGCCGGGCAGGACTGTTTGTGCCTCCGCTAAACAGACAGCCTCTCCGCTCTTTGTCAGCTATCAACCAGACAGCCTTGGACCTCTTCTAATTTGATTATTGGAGTTAACGCGTACCAAAGGACAGGGTCCTTTGTAATATAAAACGTCTCAATAAATGAGAAAAACACATCCTACGCACAAACCTAAAATTGACATGAAGATTTTTAATAATAATAATAAATCTTAATTGACAAAACTAAGGTTAAAATATAGCTATATGCCTGAACAAGGAAACTTATATAAACAGCTTTTGCTGAATTACCACCGACGAACGCTATCGCACACGTTCGAGCAGGCAGCAAATACCTATTAGGCTAAAAAGAAACGATATTTACAATCAATTTAGATCAAATAATATCGATAATTGCCAAAAACTCGACTTTAAAATTTAATCCATACAACCTAAGGTATCCACAGAATTGTCTGAGCAAATGTTTTTCAACCGACTTTGCCGATCCAATTATATGCAAAATGATGATACAACTCAACAATTACGGCAATTAATTAGGGACTTTATTTACTTTCGAATTTAGAACAGAGAAAAAATTACATGACGAGACTTCATATTATGAAATTTTCAGTATGTTTACCTTTCGGGGTCAATGATACAGCATGTATTCCTTTTGATAACAGCTGTTAATCGGAGAATCACTTGTTTGCTCCGATATATTTATAAAATTCTTATAAAATTTGGAAAATTGCACTAGACCAGAAAACCATGAAAATGTTACAGCGTCTCGCTCGAAAAATGGAATGAAATCCACTTCCGAATTTTAAATTAAGCGCTTGTGATTGGCCGTATAGCTTGACAATAGAATGCTGACATTTTTTCTAATGCTACTAGGCCGGACTAGGGCAACGATTCTGTTTCATACAAACGTCCAAGATTGAAACGATAACATTGACAAATTAACAATTTCTCTGATCTCTGAAAAATTTATTCTGAGGGAATTATAGACAACGAATGTGACCACTGAAGACCTTAAAGAATCTAAATGCCGAATAAATAGTAAATAAAATCCTAACCTGCCAAAATACAAAATTATTGTCTGGAAACTAAAGAAAACGTGTGTATGTGTGTGTGTGTGTGTCTGTGTGTAGGGAGCTAGCCTATTGGCGACCAGCCCTGCTAGCATGACCGCTGAAACACGACATGATATAGCCATCTATCACATTATTTACAAATTAATAATTATGATACATACATTATTACAATTATTCTGCAGATTGATTTGTTTTATTACTTTAGTTACTTGTGTCTAAGTGTGTGTATGTGTATGTTTGTTAAGGAAACAATAATTACCTAAATTTATTGAATTGCTCGTCGAATTATTATAACCCGTACTCCTCTACAATGTGTAAGTAGTATGGTGATACAAAGAAAAATAAACATAGTTAGGTATATTTTGATATTGCGCGAACTTCCATAATGTATTTCCGCATCAAATCTGTAACTTTTCGAACTTTTTATAACCTAGTTTTATTTGTAATAGGTACTATTATTTTCCAACATTTATAATATTATACAAATATTTATAATAAATCAAAAATAATAATATAATTACCACTAATACCACTAATAAAGATATCTTTGTAACACTAGAAGCAATCTTACAGGAACTCTTTGTTAATATTGTGTCTTGAGAAAAACAAATTAAATTTGTTTTTCAATTTGTGATAAAGGGCAATACATTCTGGAAATTACAGGGTTTAGCCAAAAGTGTTAGTGAGAAACTAAATTAGCGAAACAATGCATTGTTTTTTCATTAACCCTTTTAATGATTTTACGATCCATTATGAGCCGATTAAAGGGTTGTGACTTTCTCCTATATAGTGACTAATATTTTTTAATTAGATGGCAGTATAAAAAGGGTTACCTTTTTTGTTAGAAATTATTAGTTCTTGTTAATTCAGTGGAAGTGGTCAGTGCCTCAACCAGTGCCATGTCGGACTTTGACAACGATCTGCTGTTCCTCACGGGTCATCCCGTATTCTCGTGGAATCCCGAAGAAGATTCGTACATACCCAATGGCACGGTTAGTTCTTACTTTGGATTTTGTTAACAATCGTCAATATTCAAAATTAGACAGAATTAAGAATGTTATTGTGTAAATTATTAACGTCTTCGTTGGCCGAGCAATGTAGGCACCTGCCCGGATTGCAGTGGACGCGGGTTCGGTTCCCGCATCAAGACTATAGTTTTTCGAACTTTTTCTTACCACCATATTCTTTGTTATAATTTTTCCCACATTTATATAATGTTTAATTTAAAATCAAAATAGTAATTAGCTAGAAATTTTTTGTCTCAATCTCCCCCGAATATAGAAACGCTACTCAAAGTTTGAGAGTGCACAAGAAATTTTCACTGGACGGCAATATATTTGTCAAAATTCTGTTATTTGTGTATAGTTTTTCTAATAATCACTAGCACGTTAGGTAGTGAATTTAATTTTTAATATGTCCTACATCAAGGTTTTCTAGATATGCCATGACGTGTGTGATGTAAGAAAGAAATAAGAAACTTTTATATTTAACTCGGTTTTCTCCAATCTCACTGATTTCTGATTTTCTTTAACAGATCTATCAACAAGGCGACCAAGTCGGACAGTCAGCTGGAGTTGCAGAGCCTATCATAAACAACGGTTACGTGAATACCAATGAAATGTATGGGAATATATACTATGCTGA
The DNA here is from genome assembly GCA_963931975.1 of Cataclysta lemnata. Taxonomy (NCBI): domain Eukaryota; kingdom Metazoa; phylum Arthropoda; class Insecta; order Lepidoptera; family Crambidae; genus Cataclysta; species Cataclysta lemnata. The sequence continues at coordinate 4,462,321 of OZ008339.1, forward strand.
TCAAGCTAGGGCACCTCCAGTCCCTTACAACAACACTATGCTTATGCAGCATACTGTCACGTACCCGATGAACGGTAGTCAAGGCCCGTATGTTGACTTCATGCCCAACACAAACATGCATATACCAGTCGAGATTAAAATGCAGAGTAGAAAACCAAAGAGGCACCGGACAGCGTTTACAACCAAACAGTTGAACAGCTTGGAGGAAGAATATGTAAGGTCGCGTTACATTGACCGCAAACGCAGAATGGAGTTGTCCAACGTGATCAAAGTAAATGAACGCGCCATAAAAATTTGGTTCCAGAACCGACGTATGAAGGAGAAAAAGGGAAGCGAAGGGGTGTCCTCATCGGAGCACAACTTCATTATTTATAGCCAACACAATTTTACAAATGGCTTCTGATATCACTACTGCGAAAACAGTCTAAGGCTGGAGTTCACCAACACGTAAACAATCGATTATTATTTATTCTTCTTCTTCTTTTTTCTATGGCGTTTCCTTTAAGATTTCGCCAATATTGAGTGATTGTTATTTATCCGGTTCCTTTTGACATTTAACACTATGGATGAATTGTCAAAAATAGACGGTTGACTTTCAACTTTGTTGGTGCACTCAGGCTTAAGCTGCCGTTAATTCTTGGCTGTTTGTACAGTTTTAATGGGTATGGAATTATTTTTAGAACTAGGCGTAATAATCTGTTGTTATTTTAAATATTTTAATTATCTTGTTAGTGTACATAGTCAATAATTTTATTATATAACTAGTTTTTTAGATTTCGCCATATTACCAAAAATGCCATTTATTTTTAATTTAATTATTATTGAAGTTATGTTTATTTCAAAAAGGGCTGTGATAAACTTAAAGCCAATCTTTTTTTTAAAGTTATTGTATTAAATTTAGAATTAGTTAATATATTATTTTTATGTTATTCTTCATGTTTTTCTAAGTTAATTGTATAATAATATGTTTAAAAGTTATAAATAAAGTGTCTTTAAATTTATTTTAAATATTATATTTTGGGGTTCGGGATTTCAAAAAAAATTATAGTGGCATGGTAACGAAATTAGGTCCCCCATGGCTGGATAAATTGCTTTTCCTTTACTAGCAAGGATAGCCGAAAAATAACAGATGGGAGTGTTTGGCGCGTTTCAAAGGTGTCAGTCAGATTTATTTTCACTAATTCAAAAATTGTTACAGAGTGGATTTTGTGCAATGAAAGTGGTGTTATTTTGATGCACAAGCATCCGTGTTGAAATGCAATTATGCAGAATCATTGAAAATAAGTCTTGTGATGTGGCGTTTTTGTAGTGAAAACCACTATAAAAAGTGGTTTTGTCCACCTCATCAGTCACCATCGTGATCTCTGTTACCATTAAATTCGCGCCAAGCACTCCCTAGATGCGTTAAAATGCGTGACACACATATTTTAACGTAATTTTCATTTCATTTATTCGTTTCATTTCACTAATTTTTTAATATGAATGCAGATAAAATATTATATTAAAGACATGGCTGTATGGACTAGACCCTTTTCCTTCCCTAAAATATAGGGAGAATAAACCAAAAAAAAGGAGAGTGTTTGGCGCGTTTCGTGGTGTCAGTCAGATTTATTTTCGCTAATTTAAAAATTGTTACATAGTGGATTTTGTGCAGTGAAAGTGGTGTTATTTTGATGCACAAGCATCCGTGTTGATGTGCAATTATGCAGAATCATTGAAAATAAGTCTTGTGATGGTGTCTGATGTTGTGGTGAAAACCACGTAAAAAGTGGTTTTGCTCACTTCATCAGTCACCATCATGAACTCTGTTACCATTCAATTCGCGCCAAGCACTCCCTAGATACGTTAAAATGTGTGACACCCATATTTTAACGTAATATTCATTTCATTCATAATTTCATCCACTCATTATTTCACAAAACTACAGATAAAATATACACTAAAGACATGGCTGTATGGGCTAGACCCTTTGCCTTCCCTAAAATATAGGGAGAATTTAACAAAAAAAAATAAACCAAAAAAAAAACAGATGGCGGAACAAACTTTCATACACCTACCTACCTTTTAAATATTATGACAATGACAGGTGTTTTAATGAATGTAATTTTAAGAGACAACGTTTATTGAGTACTGAATAAAGTTTACAAGACCCAAACTTATCTGTGCAAGTTGCCAGACTAATTAGGTACGTAGTATATAAATTTGTTAAGAAATATCATCTTATAGGATGTGTACTGAGGATGGTTAAAATATTAGATTATGTTTTAAGTACATCAATAAAAGAGCCGTGTGGTGACAGCAAAGCAAAACACAATGGCACCAATCTCTCTCGCAGGTGCAGTACAAGGCGAAATGGTTAAGACTGCGATGTACTAGGCAGCAGTGCTCCTCTTACACCACCTAGCAATATACTGAGATTTACATGCGCGATAGATGGCAAAGGCAGTATATGCGAACTGAGGCTTTGCTCAACTGATCCCGCTCAAAACTTATCCCGCGGGATCAGTTGTCCACATGAATATTTTTATTATTTTTTCTTTAGTCAACTCATCCCGCTTGAAAAAAACGGTAAAATGTATTGTATTCTTTGAAATATTTGTACATTCATGAACAAAAGTGTCTGGGGAGAAAATTGTATGCCATATAGATTAGCTTGGTCTGATTCCCCTCTGCCTAGGAGGATAATAGAAGTGAATTATGTTTGTAATAAAAAGAGACTATTTATTTTACAGTGTAATGGACATGCGACCATCATGGTCGGTATCTTGGCCACAACCAGGGCGCAGTAGATCTTGCGAGGTGCTATCTGACCATGAAGGCACCAGACAGGAAATGGAAGTTTATCGAAAATACGTAAGCAATCTCCAGAAAGTCTGACTAATCCCACATACATCTCGTACAACCACCAACAACACGTTAGACCTTTTTCTTTCTGCCCTTATCCCGCTCTAGGCGGGGTGGGCACAACATGTCTTCTTCTTCCACTTACTTTCGATCCTTCACCAATTTCTCATCATCATCATCATCTTCCTCCGCAGCCTCTCTGTCATTGGCGCTACTTTCAAACTTCCCCTGATCAACGGTTTCACCCTTGATTGGTATATCAACTGTTGATGTAATGTTACTAATTCGAATAACGTTAAAAAAACTAATAACTTTGCATAATATCGATTAACATAATTTTCATTTTATCGAATGTTTATTTGAGATAACAACATTTGCGCTATCGATTAAAAAATATAATGTTAAATTGATGTATTGTTCTTTTCATATCACGTTCCCTTCATATAATTGTCATTTTTACTAATTTATATTTTAGGGCAAATCCGACTCAGCCAACCCCGACTCCACATGGTACTAGTCGGCCCTACCCCTAGAGTTTAATTTAAAACCGCGTAGGCGCAGACGAGCGAGGCGGCTCGCGAGCTGAGGAGCAGGTGGTTATAAGGCTCGCCGCCGCGGCTAAGGCTGGCCGGCTCAGCCGGCCAGCAAACTGAAGCTGCAGACGGTGGTGAGCGTTAGACCATCTGCGACGATAAGCTCGTCTGGGACCGCTGGAGGCCCGTAGCGCCGGAGCCGTGAATGCCTGCTGCATACTGTATGATTGCTTGCATGGTGCATGCATGCTGCATTTTGCTTGCATGCTGCATGCTTTCTTGCGTGTTGCATGCTTGCTTGCATGCTGCATGCTTGCTAGCATTCTACATGAATTCAGAAGGTGAAGGAACAATGTCAGTAAACGAATTATTATGGGACTGAATATTCGATGCGCTCTTTAGACTAAATCATTTTAGTCTAGTTAAACGTTAGGTTAATTAAAATTAGTGCATTTGAAAATTCGGTGAAATGACATTATTTCAAACAAATAAATATGCTAAATAAAACTCTGCCAATTAAATATTCGGTCAAATGAATAATTATGCGAATTGACTTTATTGTAACTAAAATTATCCGAAGCGATTTTCGACTAAACGTTGTTATGTCAATCAAGGGTAAACCCTGATCAACAACACGTTAGACCGTTTAAACAAATTAAAATTTATTAATGTGTGTATGTGTGTAGGAAGCGAGCCTATTGACGACCAGCCCTGCTAGCATGACCACCGAAACACGACATAGCCATTTATCGCTATAAACTGTCAAAAATCATTGAATTTTTGACAGTTCTAAGCGATAACTGGCTATATCTTAAAACCTATATGGCTATATCATATTTATAGTTGTTATGTGGTTATATCCATATTTTATAATGCTTTGAACTGTCAAAAATCCAGTGATTTTTGACAGTTCAAAGCGTTATAGGGCTATACCATATCGTGTTTCGGTGTTCATGCTAGCGGGCTGACCACACCTAACGTTATAATTGGCAAATTCCACCTCTGTCTATCTCTTAGGGGATAAATAGGCGTGATTTATGTTTGAATATTTCTAATAATTTTAAAATGTTGATATGGTATTAAAACAGTTATGAGTAACTATTTTCATTTTAATTTTAACATTATATAAATGTATGAAAAATTAATACAAAGAATATTTTGGTTAGAAAATGTTCGAAAATGTATAGTCTTGATGCGGGAATCGAACCCGCGTCCTCTGCGATTCGGGCTGCCTGTACCACTCGGCCAGCCAAGAAATTAATTAACTAGCCGAAATTTCTCTATCCTTTACACTTCACGTTGTAAGCTGTAAGCCAACGGGTACGCACACAATGTAGAAATAATAAAACTATGATTTTTCGAACTTTTTCTAACCACAATATACTTTGTACCGTTATGAGTAGTTCAGTAGTTAATATTATTATTAGGAAACTAATATGTTTTTTTTTCTAATCCAGCCATACACAAGACATACGTACCCAGCAAAGAAAAATAGAAGATACAGAATTGTGTTCACGACAGATCAAGTGAATCAGCTGGAAAAATGTTTTAAAGAAAGCCATTATATTGGACCATCTCAACGTAAAAAAATTAGCGAAGAATTGAATTTGCCAGATAAATGTGTCAAAGTGTGGTTCCAAAATCGTAGAATGAAACAGAAAAATTTGAGAGAACATGACAAAGATGAGAGTCTTTACACGCATAGAAATACTTCGCTTACTGGTGCATACATTCAACAAATCAAACCTACGTCAATCCACGATAGTGATGTTTTTATATCACAAGCACCTATTTATCCTACACTGCAGGAGTCATCTATTATAAAACCCGTTATAAGTATTGAAGTCATTAACAAACCAAAATCTGATCAAAATTTACCAAATTTTGAAATCAAATATTATAAAGATGAAATGCCTTCTACGGCAAAGGAAACACCGTTTATGAGTAACACGAGTAACTTGCAGACGAAGAATCTATCACCACAGTCTGATTCTGAAATAAATTACAGAGCATCAGCAGAGTTTTCAATAGATTTATGTAAAAAATATAAGCATTTGCTCAGTGCTTTTAAGAAAAGAGAAAATGAAGACAGTATTATTGCTGTACATCATATGGCAGGTGGAAGTTGTAATGAAGCTTATGAGAGTGTACCACATTCTCAAAGTATTCCAACTATTAGTGCTGCAACAGATGATGTCCCTAGACATACTACGGTACACGATACTAAAATTCCCAGTGTTAGTGTGCCAATTGTTAAAGCCTGCGCTAAACCAAATATTTTTAGCAAATTTAAAAAGATATTTAATCTAAATACAGATAATTGTATGAGTCATATTACTAATAGGGAAGTAAACAGTGACATGCATAATAAAGATATGCCTATATTACAAAGCAACACTGCTGCAAGTGTTCCTTATAGATTAGAACATCTAAACATTCAAAGCGTAAATACTTCTTTAGAACACATACATTTAACTCAGAGCAGTACCATGCCTACCAATAATAAGCAAGCTATTCAAAGCAATATTAATGCAACTCGTCCAGGTGGTAGTAGGATGATTTTCCAAAGGACCCCTTCTCATAGCTATTCCAATCCAAGTAGTCTTGAAACAGATCAAGATGTTCCCCAAGATTTGTCCATTAAAAAACCCAAACCCGATTATTTTGAATGAGAAGTACCTCCGACGGAAATAAATAACACTTAGTTTATGCGCCAACCAATGTTTAATTTATAGATATCTATGTACTATAATATGCTAAGTGTTATTTTAATTGTAAATTCGAAGTAACCTAATATAAGTCAATCATGAAGTTCTTCTTAAGTCTTAACGATTGAGTTTCACTAGCTGTACATTTTCGAGGGCGTATAAGTATTAATTACATTTTGTTGATTTAAAACGCATCATACAAACTGAGAAGAAAAGCCACTTGTATTGTAAAGAAATAAGTTAATTATAATATCGTTACATAGGTTAAAGCTAACGTAGACTCATACCAAAATATTTCTTAGCTTTTTATGTTCTGAGAAAGAATATCAAAATAATTATTATAATCTACATAAACATTTGTCTGAAAAACAATGTCACTATTATAGTTCTTATTGATAACATATAATTTCTAGAGACTGAGGGATAAACACGAGGGCTGACAATTATAAGAAACTCTATTAAAAAAATTTACTGAACCCCTAAGTGTCTGTCCAGTCTGATCGAAGTTATACATGGGAATAATGTATTGCATTGAGCTTCTATGTGAAGTGCACATAGCTTTTAGTATACAGTCGCGTAAACGGAATATAGAATTGTTAAACTTCTCTAGAATCATTGTCAACGAAATTGTTAACGAGAAGTCTTAGGTTAGGGTTTTATTATTATATTATATATTTTATTTAATAAAAATACTACTTATGATATGTTAAGTAATTATAGAATTACATCTTGGAGAGAAAAACAAAAGACTACAATGAATATACTTATCATGATCTAAATCTATCTAATGTCGTTATCTGTAGTATTAAGACATTCTGACAATTAAGTTATGTAATAAATATAATTTGATAATTTATTTGAGTTGTTTTGTTATTGTCTTGTTTGTTAATCTATTCACGATTCTTTTTGTGATGTTTATTTCAATTGATCATCAGAATTATATAGAAGTCTACTACTACTAAGTACACAAAATAGCAGCACCTTACCACATAAAGTACAAGTGATCATATTATCATAAGTACATACAATAGTGATCATTGAATAAAATCCTTAACTTGCATTCTAAAGCGTGGAAACATGAGATATCTTGTTTTTGTTCAGTCGAAGGAACATTTGCAGACTCAGAATTTGCCTCCCCAAGTAATATTAGACTCGTTACAAATCATAGGCCTTTTACTGGTTGGGAGAGGTATTTGTACGAGGTGTAATAATTATGGAATTTGTTGGAGAATAGGAAAGATATTCCACCCCTTAGGCTCGCACACCCAAATCCGTTCTGAATTAAATAGATAAATGAATACTACAATATAGAATAAAACAATATTCATTATTAATAATTTATTGGTTATAAATACATAATACAAATTTCAAATTAACAAAGAGAGTTGATACAATACATTGAAGTGAAAAAGTTTACATATAGTAAAACAAAATAATTTAGTACAAAATTGATATTAATACACCGCTATTTTACGATTATTTAATATAAGAGTGGCGTAATATTTAAGAGATACACACTTGGCATGACAATTTGCTAGTAATCGATAGCTAAAATCTTAAAATCTATGCAATTATAAATAGGTACGAATATTATTTTATCCAATTAGAATATCTAAATACCGGGTAATACCTTACTACCTAAAAAATCTTAATTCTATCCTTAACTATATAACTGGTTCCGTAAATGAGTACGAAGTATTCATTCAAATGTATTATGATGTAGTTACTACGACTTAACTATTAACGATTAGTAATAAATAAAATTATGCAGGTATATTAACATAAAGTCAGATTGGACTAAGAATTGAGTATAGAAAAGCTATATACAAAAGAGAGCTTTCATTTAATAAGTGGAAATAGTAGTGGAAAATTTATTAATTAGTAAAACTTAACTATTTTAATACATCATACGTCAATCAGAAGAGAAGCCTGTCCCAGAATTGCCTTAAACTACGTTTTAAATATTAATAAATTAAGTAACAGTAATGTTATACTGATGAGTGTAAATAATTTATAAATAGGCACAATGTCTACTTATTGTTAACTAATAATAAATAATAAAATAATAATCAATTCAGTTCAAAATAATTTAAGGCAAACTCATCTTCAGGGTTTTGGGCATCATTATTACAAGTGATATCATTATATTGGTAATGGTTTTGAGTATAATAATAATAATCATAATCATGAGTAGGGTAAAAGTTCGTAGGGTTGGTATTGTAATAGGGGATATTTTCTTGATTATTTGAAGGATCGTTTTGTTGTTGTTTGATATTTTCATAGCTTGTAATTGGATACAGCGGCGGAGATACGTGAAATGTTTTATTATCTTGGTTATTTTGGAAATGCTCCGCGTAGCTGTCGTGGGAACTATCGAATGTGTTGGTAGGAGGGGACGCCATAGAGTTGGTTTCATTCGAAAACGGATTATGTTCAGATAGCCTTGGTGACAGTTGTGAGCCTGTGACCTCAGAGGACGAATCGCTGTTCGACTGAAGTCGATTTCTTTTCTCTCGCATTCTTCTGTTCTGGAACCAGATCTTCACATTTCTGTCGTGTAATTGTAGTGACTCAGCCAACTGATTCCTGCTAAGTCCATTCAAATACTTATCGGTTTTAAACACTGACTCGAGCTTCGCCAATTGTTCGGTTGTAAAATTAATTCGAGTACGTTTCCTCTTCTTCTGTATGCCGCGGACTGTGTTGAAATCTGTGAATTATAAAGGTAATTTTAAAGTTTAGTAGAATTAATGATAAGGCTATCTAGCTTTATCATTAATTACTATTTGCTATTCATTAATTCATAAATTAGTGTTATGTATAGCCAACTAAACGTATTGGAAAGTTACTATCCCAATCTCTCTTGCTGTTCATTGGTCTCCCGTCATATTCTTTCGATCAGTTTTCTACACATTACACATATATTCCGGTGTGTAGATGATATGAATTAAATGGAAGAGGATGGCTCAATGACGCATGATCGATAACCCGAAGATGATGATGTGAATCTCGTTACTTTATATCAATTGAACAGACATACAAATACACCTACATACACAGACAGACAGAATACGTCTCAGATCGCCCCTTCTTGATTAATCACACTTTGTTTAGTTTCTGTTAATTGAATTTTACTAACCTCTTTGTATTTTATCTTCAGGGCAAATACTAATAAACGACGTGTTCTGACAACAATAGTGCTGCTGAAACTGTAACAGGAAGAATAATTACAAGACCTAAAGTTATTGGAACATATTAGACTAAGGGCCTGTTTCACAATCGACAAGTAAGTTATAAGTAGCTTACTTCGCAGATCATTTGACAGTTGTAATATGAAATATGTCAATTGAACTTCAAAGTAAGCTACTTCGAACCTACTTGTCGATTGTGAAACAGGCCCTAAGAAAATTGAACATGCATTTTAACTTTTCTGCAATTATATGTAACTATACTGATGGAGTATCTATTTCCAAATAAATAAGTAAAAATCTTAGACTGAGGGCCTGTTTCACAATCGACAAGTAATTCTGTGTAGCTTACTTGGCTGATCATTTGACAGTTGTAATATGCATTAAATGTCAATTGAACTGCGAAGTAAGCTACTTAGAACTTACTTGTCGATTGAGAAACAGAACCTTGGTTTTACCATTTGAATTTCCTTTATTATGCAGCCCTATAGCACTGCCGAGTCCATCCCTATATTTGCTTGTACCCTGGTGTCATGGGAGATGATACTATATATTATTGGTGTATATACCATGCTTGCTTCTATGCTGGCCTGGGAGCGAACAAATAACGTAGAATAGGCCAGCCCCAACTCATCCTACGGATGTCGTAAAAGTCGACTAAAGGAGATTGCCCGGTGCAGACCAGAAATCACCTTGGGGCACCCGAATGGTGGAGGGCAAACCACCAACAACAGTATACCCAAAGAGGGTTGGTGTCAGGCAGGCGGCCGGCTGTAAAACCTAAGCCAAAACCTTGAGCAGTATAATCCATACTGCTCGCCTGCAGCCTTAGGTTTTGGCTAAGGACTGGAATGTTGTCATTCCAATCACTCTCTCCGTTCATCGGTCTCTTGACGTGGTCCGTTCTGTCTCTTTTCTATACATTCATTCATCACTAGCACCTTTACGGTGTGATAGATGATATGAATCAAACGGGAGTGGGTGGCTTGATGTCGTCTAACCGATATGAATGAAAGAGGAAACATAGTGCGCCGACCCCAGAAGAAGGTGTATATACCATGCCTGTTATACATGCATTCATATCTGTAAAGCATTGAACTTTTAAAATTGAAAGGCCTTTATGTATATTATTGCAATAAATTTCAATTATTTGCAAAGGGAAGAAAAACCCGCACTGTATGGCTTAATTGTAGACTCCTGGGTCCTATAAGGTAGGCTGGGGGTTGATTGCATTTTAGTGATGGGCGAATTGTGTGATTTTATCTGGTGAAATTCAAGTATCGCCACTGCTGGGGCACATAATTACCACATACAAACATACATACTTAAATTATGGCCTATCTACGAAGATGTCATTATGATGATGATGATGAGTAATTCTACGTCATTGAACAGCTTGAACAGCACCCACAGGAGAAGCAGGGGTGGTGACAATTGTATTCTTCTCTTCTGTCACCACATAGCTATGTGAACTTCTATATGTATGGAAGAATATAGGAAGGATGGCCCAATGCGTATTGGTGGGTATTAGCTACTACAGATGCAGCCGAGAATATGATCCGAATCTCACTTACCTCGTTCGTATTTTGTAGCGGAGTCAGTGCCGTCATTAACATATTTTGAAACATTTTGGTTCAGTCGTGTCACAAAACGTTACTGAGTATAGATTATTATACATTAGGTCTAAATCTAAGAATTTTAGAAGTAGGTAGAGAATAACATTTTTTTATTTTTCTAAACAAATATAGTGGGTAGTTTGATTTTTCTCCAAACTGGCCGTTTATTGAAACGAACAAAGGCTGTCTGAGTTCTTATATTTTAATACTGTTTGCACTTTTAATGATTACAAAATAATAAGTGTCTTCTGGCAACAATTAATATTTTCGTGGAAATGGTGGAATATTTAAATACTATCCAGTAATTTCATATGATATATTGATATGCAAATTTGAAATATTATTCTTGTAAGTATCGATTCTGACCTGTTTGTTAGAATATGACATAAAATAATTCCAATGAGTAATTATGGAAGCATAATATAGTGTTAAATATACACTACTTATTAAATATATAATTATACACATATACTAAGGTTACAAAAATATTATTGTCAGTATTGCCATAATTTACGACAGTGTGTTCCTACTCATGTCACAAAGAGTGATTCTAGTGAGCATTTAGTGCAAATTTCTAGATCATCGTAGAAGCATTTGTAACTTCTTCGAAGGAGGTGGCGCAAATAATTATTAACAAAATAAAACAAAATTTAAAACATATTTAAAATAAAACTTAAAACAATAGTACGTGCGGTATTAAATAATAAGACGGCAAATTTAAAATTAGAAGCCTAATAACAAAATAAAAATTTAAATAAAAATGTGCGTGTTCATCCAGGAAAATCATGTGGTCCAAATTTGTTATTTGTGAGTTGTAAATTTGTCTTCAAATTGTGTTTCGCCGTGTTATTGTCGTGCTATTTTCCATAGTCCATAAATTCAATGGTATCTTGAAAAGTAATAATAGGAAGTGGTTTGAATCCTTTTATGAGTGTAACTTTTTTCTTAATAACGTATTTCTGGACTTTCTTGTTGTTGGTGTTTTCATGTTTGATGCTTAAACATTTAATTTTACAACAGGTTTTATCGTTTTACACGATATATTCATTAGAATATTCCAGTTTGATTTCTTATCTTCAGTAATTTATTTACATAACGAGATTTTTTCGTTGATCTAAACAGGAGCTTTTTGGTTTTAATGGATATTGTAATTTATCAAAATTACCTACTTTGTTGATTTTATATGATGGTAAATTTTATGTGGGTAGATTGAATGCAACAAAAAGTTCAAGATTAAATATCAAGGAAAATCTTGAAAATTTTCAAATAATAAAATAAAAACAGTTATAATAACAGAACAAAATCAAAAGAAAACAGAAATAAAATAAAAGTAAAACACCTGTTTATTTAATAAGATATTCATTAAATATTAAATTAGTATTATTGTAAGTCACGCATTTTATAATATAATAATAATAAAGCCTTTATTTCTCAGACCTAAATTAAATTTAAACATATACTATAACTTATTAACTAATATTAGTTTGGTTGTCCATTGACATAGGCCTCCTCCAAATAATGCCATTCCTTTCTATCATGCCACACTCTCCTCCATCTTTTTGGCATAACATCGTCCCATCTTTTAAGTGGTCTGCCTCTGTTTATTTTGCTATCGCGGGGATATCACTCTGTAAGGTCTTTATTCCATTTGTTATTGGTTGATCTTAACATGTGACCTGTCCACCATAAAATATAACTTTATAACAAAATAATAATACGGCTTTATTTTAGGAAAATAATATAATTCTTAACATAAACATATTAATAAAAATCGGTCGTCGGTCTGGCGGTGGTATCTTTGGCGCGGTCTACCTATACTGGGTGGTTTGCCGTGGGGCAAGGCCCAGCTAGGAGTCAGCGAGCGGGTCACGACCTATTCCATGTTCCCAAGTGAGCAAGATGAGGGGGGTAAGGTGCCTCGCGGTGGGTTGGAGAGGTCGGCCCGATAATGATGATGTTTGGCACAGGGTGTATAGGCTGGCGACTCAATCCGAGGTGTATTTACGCTGAAATCAAGGCGATCCAGATGATGCGGAGAAGAGATACTCTTTCCAGTCTTCGATTGACGCATTTTGACGCCAAGTCGGCCGTACCACGACATTGTTTGTTAAGGGTTTGTTGTCTTGTTATATCGTTTGAGTGCAAGATAGTGATGCTTGTTCGGACCAGCGATTATTCAATTATAATTATCCAATGAGTGTTGTTTGCACTTGTAGTCTACATATACTGGGTGGTTTGCCGTGGGGCAAGGCCCAGCTAGGAGTCAGCGAGCGGGTCACGACCTATTCCATGTTCCCATGTGAGCAAGATGAGGGGGGTAAGGAGCCTCGCGGTGGGTTGGAGAGGTTGGCCCGATAATGATGATGTTTGGCCCAGGGTGTAGGCTGGCGACTCAATCCGAGGTGTATTTTCGCTGAAATCAAGGCGATCTAGATGGTGCGGAGAAGAGATACTCTTTCCAGTCTTCGATTGACGCATTTTGACGCCAAGTCGGCCGTACCGCGACATTGTTTGTTAAGGGTTTGTTGTCTTGTTATATCGTTTGAGTGCAAGATAGTGATGCTTGTTCGGACCAGCGTTTATTCAATTATAATTATCCAATGAGTGTTGTTTGCACTTTTAGTCTACCTATACTGGGTGGTTTCCCGTGGGGCAAGGCCCAGCTAGGAGTCAGCGAGCGGGTCACGACCTATTCCATGTTCCCATGTGAGCAAGATGAGGGGGGTAAGGAGCCTCGCGGTGGGTTGGAGAGGTTGGCCCGATAATGATGATGTTTGGCACAGGGTGTAGACTGGCGACTCAATCCAAGGTGTATTTACGCTGAAATCAAGGCGATCTAGATGGTGTGGAGAAGAGATACTCTTTCCAGTCTTCGATTGACGCATTTTGACGCCAAGTCGGCCGTACCACGACATTGTTTGTTAAGGGTTTGTTGTCTTGTTATATCGTTTGAGTGCAAGATAGTGATGCTTGTTCGGACCAGCGTTTATTCAATTATAATTATCCAATGAGTGTTGTTTGCACTTTTAGTCTACCTATACTGGGTGGTTTCCCGTGGGGCAAGGCCCAGCTAGGAGTCAGCGAGCGGGTCACGACCTATTCCATGTTCCCATGTGAGCAAGATGAGGGGGGTAAGGAGCCTCGCGGTGGGTTGGAGAGGTTGGTCCGATAATGATGATGTTTGGCACAGGGTGTAGACTGGCGACTCAATCCAAGGTGTATTTACGCTGAAATCAAGGCGATCTAGATGGTGTGGAGAAGAGATACTCTTTCCAGTCTTCGATTGACGCATTTTGACGCCAAGTCGGCCGTACCACGACATTGTTTGTTAAGGGTTTGTTGTCTTGTTATATCGTTTGAGTGCAAGATAGTGATGCTTGTTCGGACCAGCGATTATTCAATTATAATTATCCAATGAGTGTTGTTTGCACTTGTAGTCTACCTATACTGGGTGGTTTGCCGTGGGGCAAGGCCTAGCTAGGAGTCAGCGAGCGGGTCACGACCTATTCCATGTTCCCAAGCGAGCAAGATGAGGGGGGTAAGGAGCCTCGCGGTGGGTTGGAGAGGTTGGCCCGATAATGATGATGTTTGGCCCAGGGTGTAGGCTGGCGACTCAATCCGAGGTGTATTTTCGCTGAAATCAAGGCGATCTAGATGGTGCGGAGAAGAGATACTCTTTCCAGTCTTCGATTGACGCATTTTGACGCCAAGTCGGCCGTACCACGACATTGTTTGTTAAGGGTTTGTTGTCTTGTTATATCGTTTGAGTGCAAGATAGTGATGCTTGTTCGGACCAGCGTTTATTCAATTATAATTATCCAATGAGTGTTGTTTGCACTTTTAGTCTACCTATACTGGGTGGTTTCCCGTGGGGCAAGGCCCAGCTAGGAGTCAGCGAGCGGGTCACGACCTATTCCATGTTCCCATGTGAGCAAGATGAGGGGGGTAAGGAGCCTCGCGGTGGGTTGGAGAGGTTGGCCCGATAATGATGATGTTTGGCACAGGGTGTAGACTGGCGACTCAATCCAAGGTGTATTTACGCTGAAATCAAGGCGATCTAGATGGTGTGGAGAAGAGATACTCTTTCCAGTCTTCGATTGACGCATTTTGACGCCAAGTCGGCCGTACCACGACATTGTTTGTTAAGGGTTTGTTGTCTTGTTATATCGTTTGAGTGCAAGATAGTGATGCTTGTTCGGACCAGCGTTTATTCAATTATAATTATCCAATGAGTGTTGTTTGCACTTTTAGTCTACCTATACTGGGTGGTTTCCCGTGGGGCAAGGCCCAGCTAGGAGTCAGCGAGCGGGTCACGACCTATTCCATGTTCCCATGTGAGCAAGATGAGGGGGGTAAGGAGCCTCGCGGTGGGTTGGAGAGGTTGGCCCGATAATGATGATGTTTGGCACAGGGTGTAGGCTGGCGACTCAATTCGAGGTGTATTTACGCTGAAATCAAGGCCATCTAGATGATGCGGAGAAGAGATACTCTTTCCAGTCTTCGATTGACGCATTTTGACGCCAAGTCGGCCGTACCACGACATTGTTTGTTAAGGGTTTGTTGTCTTGTTATATCGTTTGAGTGCAAGATAGTGATGCTTGTTCGGACCAGCGTTTATCCATTTAAAATTATCCAATGAGTGTTGTTTGCACTTGTAGTCTACCTATACTGGGTGGTTTGCCGTGGGGCAAGGCCCAGCTAGGAGTCAGCGAGCGGGTCACGACCTATTCCATGTTCCCAAGTGAGCAAGATGAGGGGGGTAAGGTGCCTCGCGGTGGGTTGGAGAGGTTGGCCCGATAATGATGATGTTTGGCACAGGGTGTAGGCTGGCGACTCAATCCGAGGTGTATTTACGCTGAAATCAAGGCGATCTAGATGATGCGGAGAAGAGATACTCTTTCCAGTCTTCGATTGACGCATTTTGACGCCAAGTCGGCCGTACCACGACATTGTTTGTTAAATGTTTGTTGTCTTGTTATATCGTTTGAGTGCAAGATAGTGATGCTTGTTCGGACCAGCGTTTATCCAATTAAAATTATCCAATGAGTGTTGTTTGCACTTGTTATATACCTAGTGAGGGATTCTCCACTATTACTAGTGGTACCCTCTTGGGATAGCTGTTTTGTGCTGTCATTAGTGGATTTTAATTTATTGGACCTGTTGGTAAATATTGACGTAAGCCAAGAAGAGATGTTGTGACTTGCACTAACTGCCCTTGTTGCATGTGGTACATATTTATGTACAAAATTGTGGGTAGATCTTCCTTGCGGGGATATCCCCTTTCCCTCGAAATAATTTAACTTCAGTGAATCCGTGCCTGACGCCTTCGTCAAACCCTAATCACATTACTTAATTAAACGACTCACCAACCAATCTTCCAAAAAAAAAATTCCTTTTCTAACAGAGTTCCTTAACATTTAATAAAACTATTAAAATTGCCAAGGACTAGTTTATTAAAACGAAAGGTGCAAAAACTTTAAAATGTATGTAAGTTAATCAATAGGTGAAATTAAAATGTAAAAGAACATTTTATTCCACGGCCGCCTTGGTCGAATGCTCAGATCGCTGGGTATTGGCCAAGAGGTCCCGGGTTCGAATCCTGGCAGGGGCAAACTTTGTGATGACCACAAATGTTTGTTCCCGAGTCATTGTTGTGTATATGTTTATGTAGAATATTTTCAACATTTATATACATAAATATATTAAATATATTAAAAATATGTCCGTCATCTAGTATCCATAACACAAGTGCTTAGGCTACTTACTTTGGACTAGATGATAGGTGTGAGTGTAAAAATATTTATTTATTTAAAATATTTATTCCACGTTAAAAACCAAATGTTATGGAATATTTATAAAATTATCTTGTATTACAAGCATGTTTCGTAAACACAAATACGATTAAACACAAATACATCTGAGGCACATGTGGGTGGACACCCGCGGCACTATCTGCGGGCCCAGCACGGGGACTCTCCACCACTTGACAGTGTTTTGTCTCGGGATTGAGTGGGAGTTAGAGCGAGAGGGAAAGATTTTCTGTCCCCTGAAAGAGATGTGTCCACGTCCCGTGCTACGGGGGCTGCTCTTATTAGTGCTATACTGATAGTCGACTTCTACGACATGCCAGGAAGAAAAGGCAGTGTGGGTATTCTTGCACTCTGCCCCAACACACGGTGGTAGAGAAAAAAAGTATATCTAGCAAAATAAATAATAATACTTAAAGGTTATGTGACATCAGTGATTTCACTCATCAAAATTATAGATTTGGCATCACCAAATCTATAATTTTAAAATCTTTAATATTTCATTTGCCTATGAACTTGCCATTCTCGTCTTCCAGTTTCTTTTACATAGATTTCTGAGCTAATTTTGCCGAAAAATCTGCAACACTTTGTTTGTAAATACATTTCCAAATTTTATCACCTACGTGCGGAGAAGAGATATTCATTCCAGTCTTCGACGGACGCATTTTGACGCCAAGTCGGCCATACCACGAGATTGTTTGTTATGGGTTGGTTGTCTGCATAATAATAATATATTATATTATACGAGACGATACATGACCAAATGTGAATAATCTTTTTATGCGTTGACAGGCTCTTTGCACATATTTACCTTTTCTGGCCGTTTTCGTAGTTATGTCGTTTGAGTGCAATATAGTGATGAGACGCTGAGCATCAGTTTGGTTGGCTGGCTATCCATATTTTCAAGGATTTGCCATTGCTGTGTTGTCTAGTGATGCATTGTGTGTAATAGTAAGATGTTTGTATATGTATTCTGATTTTTCACTTTCTCTATATTGTATGAAACAGTCTGGTCTGGACGAATTCCAAAAATTTTTGCAATGACTAAAAATTCTCCTGGTATAAAAAAACTCATCACACTCCATTCGGGCAAGCAAGCAGAGAGCTTGCTTGCCCGAATGGAGGTATAACACGTTAAATTCCAAAATCTAAAACTACAATTTTTTTTTATTTCGTACCGCCTAAATCTGGTTATTATGAGTATTAAATCCGAGTAGGTATTAATTACGATATCCTTAAGGTTTACAATAATAATCAATATTATAATACTACAAATAGAGTGACAATTTAATTGCGTGGCCCATTTTTATGTTATACTGGAGTTTTTGGATAGGGTTCAGATTACAAATGATTAAAACTATCTATGTTAGAAAACTTACCGACAATGGATTAAACAAATTAAAAGATAATGCTTGACTATTGATTACGATAACCATTTATGTATGTCCGGAATATTCCAAGTATTTTTTTATGGCATAATTTTATCCATAATGTACTTAAAACTGTTTTCTGTCATACATTTATCATTGTATTATTCCTGGCCTGCCATTCATTTTATTAATTTTACTGTGGTTTTTTGCTGGAATCTACTAAATTGATTTCGCTGAAGTATTCATTACGATAACTATAAGATATGCAATGAAAATAAATATTATGACATGAACAATAAATAGTGCACATTTGTTATACTTGTGACTGTTAGTAGTAGGTTTTAGCTCACATATATTAAAATAAACTTAAATTAACTTAATTCATAGACGGCCGGCTTGGTCGAATGCTCAGATTGCTGGGTATTGGCCAAGAGGTCCCGTTCATTTTCAACTCTGACCAAGATTCCACTGGACTCAATGCTAACTGTAAATAAAAGGGTCTTATGTTAAATAAAACAATATTTAATTTTTCTTCTTCTGACAAAGGCTTAGATAACCTACTAAAATAATTTTGCATTATGCTGAGGTAATTTATTATACGTTCATCAGCACCCTGAGTTGTAGAGCGAATTTCCTGTAATAATCTGTGGTCATAATCAGTAGGCAAATATTCTTCCAATAGTAATTGTTTTAATTCAAAACAGTCATTGACATCTGACTTGACACCACGATACTAACACAAAGCCTCATTGGAAAACAACTCAGATGCGCAACAGAAAAGTCTACCATCAGTAATACCGCTAGATAAACAAAGCTCCTCCAAGCGCTACAAGAAAGCTTTAACACATGTTTTACCATCAAATTTTATACCTAGTTTATGAACTGATGAGCAATCCCCAACCAAACCACTTAAATCCTGTGGCTTGCTAGCTGATTTTTCACTGGGCTTCCCCTGTGTAAGACTACTTTTGAATGTGTGCAAAATATTATCAATTCTAACACAGCTATAAGACAAACTCAATGCATAATTACAGGCATTAGAAACGCTGGACGTAGCAAAAGAGAAATATACTGCTTTCTTATTCTATCGCGCAATCAACTGTGTTGGGAAAGAAATAGACAAAGTACGAAGGATATAGCGGACGACCTCGCCAAGGGTTTTTGTTATTTATTAGAAAAGAAGTAAAGTGGGAGCAAGGGATTTAAATCACGTCGCAAACTTTCAATGAGCAGGATCCAACGTTCTCGCTTTCACGATTGTTAAAAGCGAGAACAGAATTGCGACAGGTGAGTGCCTCCTGACCAATGTTAAACAGAAGAGTTTGACCAATATTTGGTGTGATAAAGAAAGACACGCAAGCCTTGAATACACAGAAAATTAAAATTAGGACAAAACCGTTCCTAGATACAATTCTGAAACTTCAACATCATCATCATCAAAGTTGATATGAAAACAAGACTGTGCTTGCTGCTCATGCATTATTTGACGCGGGTTCTCAACGCACTTATATAAAGACAGGATTGAAGGGAGCCTAAATATTGACACAATGTTTGTTCGACGGAATAAATATTGGCTCTAAAAAATACAAATAAAACGATTTTAAAAAGAAATGTAATATACTCAGACTTTCTGTCGCCTGGAAGATGTTACGGTTCGATATAAAACCTTATTTGTAAACTAAAACTTGTCAATATATTTTATTCAATAATATAACTGTGAAAAAATTTAAAATGATTTAAGTCAAAGCCTTGCTGTGTATTTTAAATTGAAATAAAACATTTAATAATATGGAAAAGTTTTGCTTTTATTCTAAGTATTAGTAAAATCTTTCACAGCGTATAAATGATTTGCAGTAGTTCTAATATAATTCCTTGCCAAAAAAACAAGGTCATAAACCATTGTTTGATGACTTATAATTAAAGCCTCGCCAGGGTGGCCCCTGCGCACTTTTTAAGTTTCCTACTTTTCCTACATGGCATTTCTTGGAACTTTCAAGCATTTCAAATACTGTCGTGCAGGTTCCATAGCATTGACTATGGCGACATCTTTGATCATCGAAATGAAATCAGAAGCTGTCACTAATTTTTGGAAGCTATTTTATATAGGTAGGTATTAGTACATAAGTTAGATATTTTTTATTACGAATCGATAAACCTTACTTTATCTATGATCAGTATAATTAATTTGTAGTACATCATTTACCCTTTTACGAGTAATTAATAAATGAATCAAATTTTAAATACCGAGTAATAACGTATATGGAAAAAGTTGCATGTATTGTTTATTATTACTATCAAATCGGTCGTATAAAAATAGTTAATTAAACCCTTGGTTATGACACATTATTGATGGTTACATTTATTATTATCTGAAGAATTACATTCTTCAGATAATAATAAATGATAATTCTACAGTGCATAATACAGTGCACTTTCAATAAATTGTTAAAGACTACTGCAGATTAATGGATTGTGAAGATTTCAACCCAATGCTAAAATAACAGACGCTTCTTCATCCATTATTAAAATTTAAGCTATTAGGTATGCAATGTGGCATAATGTTGGATTTTCTAGTATAATAATATTTGGACGAACAGTTCTCATTGGATACATATTTCTCAGAACAAAAAAGAAAGTAACAAAAATATTAACAACTGTCCTATTGGCAATGAAACAATGGCATGGATGAGAGGTTTCAGGAAGTCACCTATTTTATAAAATAAAGTGTAGATTATATTTTCGAAGACAATCGTGGATTTGTACAATAATTTCTGATCGCGAAACCAACAGGCTAATAATTTATTATGACGGTACAACAACTAACATCTTTGAAGTTACCGCCGCCTGGCGGACGTGACATTTTGGTGCGGACCCGCAGAATTTTTCGGTAAAGAATTTTAATAAATTCAACCAAAACTTTACTCTCAAACTCAATTCCTATCAGCGGAATACTTTAAATAAAAATCCGAACTTTAGACTCTGGTTGAAAAGGATTCAATAACCATTGTTTCTTCTTCTTCTCCCTGCCATGTTCCCAGTCTATCTGAGGTCGGCGCAATATGTTTCCTATTCCATTCATATCGGTCAGACGTCATCAAGCCATCCACTCGCTTTTGATTCATATCATCCATCACATCGTAAAGGTGCTAGTGATTAATGAATGTATAGAAAAGAGACGGAACGGACCATGTCGAGAGACCGATGAACGGAGAGAGTGATTGGAATGACAACATTCCAATCCATACTGTTGAGCAGTTTTGGCTTAAGTTGGCACAGCCGGCCGCCTGTCTGACACTGACCCTCTTTGGGTATGCTGTTGTTGGTGGTTTGCCCTCCACCATTCGGGTGCCCCAAGGTGGTTATTGGACTTCACCGGGCAATCTCCCTTAGTCGACTTTTACGACACCCATGGGATGAGCCTGGCCTATTCTACGTTATTTGTTCGCTCCCAGGCCAGCATAGAAGACACCATCAATAACCATTGTATATTTAGTTAAACTGATGCTCAATAGAGCATCAGTTTAAGGATTCCGCGATGTCGTAATACATATTTCTCTATTATTCTAACAAGAATAAAATATCTGTATAATTCCTGAAACTTTAAAGGTTCTTCCGCAATGTTATGCGGAATGACATTGAGTCCTCCAAATGAACACCGTTTTCACAAAATGCTTTTGCTTTGGTTAAAATTTTGGTTAATAAGAGGGAGAAGACAATGATATGATTACACATATCGTAATCTAAATATTGTAAAGAAAAATAGGAAGATTAATAAACCTACGTGTCTCTAAACATTGGAACAAGTCTACAACATAGTGTGTGATTTCTTAAATTAAAATAGCGATCAATCGATCCAAAAGGCCACATAATCCAAATTAATAAGGAACAGGGACGCTTCTCAGCGAGAAAAAACCAACTGATTAGGGACTGCAGTAGTGCTAATTGGTCTTCCATGCTGGCATGGGAGCGAAAAACTAACGCAGAATGTGCTTTTTATTTTCATTTTTCGCCGTCCATCGGTTTCTCGACATGGTCCGTTCCGTCTCTTTTCTATACATTCATGCATTACTAACACCTTTACGGTGTGATGGAGGACATGAATCAAAAGAGAGTTGATGGCTTGATGATTTCTGATCGTTATGAATGGAAGAGGAAACATACTGCGCCGTCCCCAGATAGAATGGGAACAGGGCAGGGAGAAGATTTTATTTCGGTATAAAAATATTTGTTATTATTACAGGTACAGCCAAAGGAAATGATTACTCCAGACCAATACACAAGCCATACCCAGTACAAACCTGACACCTATAACAACCAGTATAAAATATCACGTCTGGTAAATATTATGCTTATATATTAATGTTTGCAGTAAGACATTACATTTTCTCTAAATAATCGTATTTGTATTTTTCAGATCCATAGTGCATGTAATAGTATGGTCAAGGTTGGTACGGGAACCTGGGTGGGTGGGAACAGAGAACTCCGTCTACTTATGTATTGGAATAGCTACCAAAACATTCAAACAACGTTACACAGGTACCTAAAACAATCTAAATTACTACAAGGACACCCTATATCGTTGTTGTACAGTAAGCCACAAAAATTTATCTTCGGGGTTTCTGAAGAAACGAATTAATGTTTTATTAATTTTTCAGGTACCATGTAATTATGTACGGATAAGCATCCGAATGGTGGAGGGCAAACCACCAACAACAGCGTACCCAAAGAGGGTTGGTGTCAGGCAGGCGGCCGGCTGTAAAACCTAAGCCAAAACTTTGAGCAGTATGGAATGGAATGTTGTCATTCTAATCACTCTCTCCGTTCATAGGCCTCTCGACATGGTCCGTTCCGTCTCTTTTCTATACATTCATTCATCACTACCACCTTTACGGTGGGATGGATGACATGAATCAAAAGGGAGTGAATGGCTTGGTGACGTCTGACATATGAATGGAAGAGGAAACATACTGCGCCGACCCCAGATAGACTGGGAACCCCTGTTCCCAAACCCCTGTTTCCTGCCCTGCAGGAAGAAGAAAAAGATGTAATTATGTACGGGGCATGTCAACCAGACGTAAACAGATCTTGGGACAATTCACGGCAGTGTCAAAAAGTTAATATGGTAACCATAGAAATTAAAAAATAAATATTCCCGTACATTTTTTGTTATGTTTATTTTTATATTGATTTTAAACGATATTCTTTTTGTTACAGATGCAACAGTCTAATAGTGGCATAGTTCTGGCTGCTTCACTGAATTATCCTGATACTATTAAGTATAATTCATTATTTATACGACCTCATTCATATTTTTATGACTATGTATATTTTTATGACTATGTATATTTTTTGATAATAATGTATATTTCCAATAATAAAATGTACATTATTATGCAATAATGTTTTTTTTCTTTTGTATTTTAGGTAATTCACCCCAAAGCACCAGACGACCAACCAAAGGCAAGCGCACCAGGACGACGTTCACGACGGACCAAGTTAGAGGCGTAATTTATGTATTATAATTGACAAAATATTAGTTACTGGACATAACATTGTAATAAATCTGAATCTTTGTGAAATGTAAATAAATTTATTGAATAGAACAACATCTTTTATTTATATTTTATAAAAGGTAGTAAATAGCAACGTCAACCATTAATAGCATTATATTGCTGGGTTGTCTGTATTACAACAGACTAGAACTAAATACTCAGTAGATATAAGCTAGAGATCGATTATATATTTCTTATATAGCCCATTGTACATTGTTTTTGTGATTGTTTTCTTTTTTTATTTTTATGTAATGAACGGGTTTGAAGATAGGGTTTGTGTGGCTTTTTGTTCTTCTTTTTCCTATGGCGTTTCCCATATGATTTCGCCAATATCGAGTGTGCCGCTAAGACTTTTGTATGTTAATGATTTCCCAGGCTGACTCCACTTGCAGTGGCTTTTTCTATTTGATCACAAAATAAATAGATTTGATATTGATATGTTTTTGTTTGGTATTTCCATGGAATTATTTGGGGTATTTCTTGTTTGTTGACATTGACTTTTTGATTTTATTATAATTTACAGTTCAAGTTTGATTAAATTAAATTATTATTGTGGATTTTTACCTTAAAATTATAGTAAATAGCTATTAGTAACTAATTCTAATGGAAAACAATACTTTTGTGTTATAAAAACTAGTGTTACTAATAATATTGTTTTAATGGCTTTTTGCATGTGGCAATTCCGCACTTACCGATAACACTGGATATAAAGATGCACTGCACTAAACTGACTTAAAATTGTCACATAACAAATCAATCAATTATTTTCGACTCTGAGAGGAACGGGCAATTAGATGTTTTAGTGATAATTTGTAAAATACCCATTATCACTAATTTAATGAACGACTCTGAGTGCGGCAGTAATAGTACAAGACTACATTAAATAATAAACTTGGTAATTGTAGCAACTAGGAATCATTAAAATATTTTTTATTTTATGAATTAATACAGTTTACTTTATCTATTATGAGTATAAGTATTTCCATTACATGATTAACCCTTTTCATTAATAAATGAATCAGATTTCAAATACGAAGTAATTGTATTGAAAAATTGCATGTATTGTGTATTATTATCAAATTGGTATATGCCATTAGATAACTGTCGTTTAGTAAATAGTTAATTAAACCCTTGGTTATGACTCATTATTGATAGTTGTATTATCTGAAGAATTACAAATTACTGATAATTTTATACTGCAGTTACCATTTTCAACAAATTGTTAAAGACTACTGCGTATTCATTTGGTTCACTAACAGCATACACATAAATTCATTCAATTATAATTTAACAATAGTAATAAATCCTATGAATTTCCCAATTAAAAAAAACACAACATGCAATTAATTATTAAACACACAAAATATACATACATACATACATAAATCACGCCTATATCCCCGAAGGGGTAGGCAGAGGTGAACTAGCACCCAGGTTTCGCCAATTATGTTAGGTCCCATGTAATAGGTGGCGAGCCTATTGCCATTTATCGGGCACAAAAGTCGCAGTACATTGCTAGGTGGTATAAGAAGAACGCTGCTGCCCATTCCTCATTACTGATTTATCCTTAGTCGCCTTGTACGACACCCACGGGAGAGATTTGGGGTGGTGACAATTGTATTCTACTCTGCCGTCACCACACGGCACACACAAAATATGTTTTAACATATTACATGATTATTAATAATATATAATTTATATAAAATATTTTATTATTATATGATTATTATCAAATCGGTATATGCCATCAAGTAACCGTCGTTTAAAAATTGTTAATTTAACCCTTGGTTATGACTCATTATTAATGGTTACATATCTGAAGAATTACAATTTACCGATAATTTTAGACTGAACTTACGATTTTCAATAAATTGTTAAGACAACTCCAGGTTGCATGATTGTAAAGATTTGAAACCAATATTTTAGTAGTAGTTATTAATGAAAAACAGACCCTTCATCCATCGTAAAATGTTAAGCCAGTATACAATGCGGCATAATGGTGGATTATTTATAATAATAATATTTACACGGACAATTCTCATTGGACACATACATCTCAGAACTAACAAAAAAGTATCTTAAATATTTTCAATAAATTGTCCTTTTGGAATTGAAACAATGGCATGGATGGAAGGAAAGCTTTAAGAAGCTACTTCTTTTTTAAAGAATAGTGTGAATAATATTATTTTGGAGGACAATCGTTTTGGCTTTCTAACTACAATAATTTCTTATCGCGAAACCAACAGGCTCATAATAAATTGTCTGAAGTGTGTATATAAAGACCGCACAACTTGTGCTAACGCACCTTTGAAGTTACCGCCGCCTGGCGGACGTGACGTTTTAGTACTGACCCGCGGATTTTGGCGGCGAAGAGTTTGATGAAATTCAACCGAAACTGACAAACATAATCCTTTTCAGCTGAACACTTTAAATAAAATTCCGAACTATAGAAACTAGGTGAATACTTAGCGCAATAACTTAAGCAATCAAGTAAAAGCATTACAAGTAAAAGTCAACGGTATGGAGGATGCGTCGTTGAAACAAGAGCAGTGGTCCAGGCTACAGAACATCGAGGTGGTTGGCGTTCCCCAGAGCAGTAGGGAATCCCTTCCGAACTATTATTTAAGATTTTCGGTTCAGAATTTTAATCTAAATGAAAGATATTTGTGGTTGTAAGTTTTCTACTTTTGGTCTTCCATGCTGGCATGGGAACGAAAAAATAACGTAGTCTACTATGGGCGATTGTCCAGTGTAGACCAATGAGCACCTTGGGGCATCCGATTGTTTGAGGGCAAACCACTAAAAACAGCATACCCAAAGAGGGTTGGTGTCATGCAGGCGGTCGGCTGGAAAACCAAAGCCAAAACCTTAAGCAGTATGAATTCGAATGTTGTCATCCTGTAGTAGCTAGCTATACAAACTTTTTGCACCTCATAATATTTTGAAATGGTTTCGTTTTAATTTTGACTTGTCAATTTTTGATAGATAAAAAAATAAAAATGCTTGGAATTTGCTGAAAAGCTAAAAGTATATTTTATTTAAAATTAATTAATAACCGAGCCCAATAATTGGTGACCCCGACCTACCGACGTTTTGTATAGTTTCTTTTTTAATATCTGTAGTGAGTGTTATCCAAAAATGGCAGAAAAAGAATGCAATTTGGAAACTCATCAAGTAAGTTTAAAATTTCCGATATTTTGGGCAGAAAAACCAGATATTTGGTTTTACCAGATTGAGGCGCAGTTTGCCATTAACAAAATTACTAGCGAAACGACAAAATTTAACCATTTAATAGCACAAATAGACCCAAAATTAATAGAGAATTTATGGGATATTATTAGCGATAATAACATTACCAACAAATACACACAAAGTAAAGAGCGGATACTGACAATTTTTAAAGATAGCGAGAACAAGCGCATGAAAACTTTACTTACTGGTATTGAGCTAGGAGATTTGAAACCCTCGCAGTTGCTTCGTAGAATGCAATCATTGGCAGGATCAGACATTTCTAGCAGCGCTCTTAAGACCTTATGGCTAGATAAACTACCAGATGCCATCAAAAATATTTTGATTGTCAGTGACGAGGACATACAAAAATTGGCTATCATGGCAGACAAAATCGAAGATATAAGCCCGAGTAATGAGGTATGTGTAACAAGCAAAGAAAATGACAATACGATGCTTCTACAAAAAATTGCTAATTTAGAAAACCAAATTGCTGTAATGTCTTCGTTTATGCGCAGAAGTCGTTCATCGAGTAGAGAGACAAACAGAAGTAGTAAGTCGAATCGTTCCCGGAATAAATTCAACCCAAATGGAAAATATTGTTATTATCATTTTCGTTTTGGTAAAAAATGCAAAATTGAAAAATGCAAATCTCCATGTGCCTGGATCAGTAAGGAAAACTGCAGCACACAGCAGAATTAGCGGCGAACTCGGCTGTGAAAACCAATGAATGTCGCACATCTCGCCTTTTTATTACCGAAAAGAAAACTCGATTACGATTACTTGTAGACAGTGGAGCTGATGTATCCATAATACCTGCAACTTCCAAAGATAAATTGGACAAATCCATAAAATTGTTTGCAGCGAATGGGACAGAGATTGCAACATATGGCGTCAAAATTTTAACTGTGGACTTGGGACTTCGTAGACAATTTCAATGGCCATTCGTAATCGCAAAAATCAACAAAGGGATACTTGGTGCAGATTTTATAAAACATTTTGGCCTCCTTATAGATTTACGGAACAAACGTTTGGTTGATACTGCGACAAAATTAACAATTCCAGGAAATATTGCACCGATCTCAGAAAGAGACGTAATTAGCACAATGCACAAAAGCCATGATTATTATGATTTATTAATCAAATTCCCGGATATTACGAAACCGAATATTTTACCGACATCTGTCAAACATGAAGTTCGACACCAAATAATAACAAAAGGTGAACCTGTTTATTGCAAAACCAGACAATTAGATCCTAAGACACTGGAAGTGGTTAAGGAAGAGTTCCAGTTCATGCTGAATAATGGCATAATTAGACCCTCCAGTTCTCAGTGGTCTAGTCCACTGCATGTAGTAAGAAAAGGAGATGGTTCCTTACGACCATGCGGAGACTACCGAAGGTTAAATGCTCAAACGGTTCCTGACAGGTACCCAATTCCCCGAGTTGATGACTTTTTTACAATTTTACCTGGTAAGACTATTTTTTCTAAAATTGATCTTTTTAAGGCTTATTATCAGATCCCAATGAATGAGGAAGATAAATGCAAAACAGCAATTATAACACCTTTTGGTTTATTTGAATTTAATGTTATGAGCTTTGGACTTTGTAATGCACCAGCTACATTTCAGAGATTTATTAATTCAGTTTTTAGAGATTTTAATTTTGTATTTGCTTATTTAGATGACATTTTGATAGCTTCTGGGACACCTGACGAACATAGACAACACTTAACATTAGTTTTTGAAAGACTTGATCAACATGGTTTAAGAATAAATGTCTCAAAATCTAAATTTGGCCTAGAAGAGGTAGAGTTTTTAGGATTCCTTATTACTAGAGACGGTACTAAACCTCTACCCGACAAGGTAACAGCTATATTGGATTATAAATTGCCAGAAACTGTACATGATTTACGCACATTCTTAGGATTACTAAATTTCTATAGACGTTATCTTAAGGATGCTGCTAAAACACAAGCAATTTTACACGATTATTTAAAAGGTTCCAAAAAACGTGATAAATCTAAAATAGCGTGGACAGGAACTGCAATAGAAATGTTCCAAAAATGTAAAAAAGATTTAGCAAACACAGCGCTTTTAACTTTCCCTAATAATAAATTTACACTAGCCTTGTTTACAGACGCATCCGATTTAGCTATAGGTTCAGTTTTACAACAATTCGAGAACGATAGTTGGAAACCAATAGCGTTTTACTCAAAGAAGCTCAACAATGCTCAAAAGTCTTATAGTACCTACGATAGAGAATTGCTAAGTATTTATATGTCTATTAAACAATTTAAACATTATCTAGAAGGTCGAAATTTTATAATCTTTACAGACCATAAACCTTTAATCTTTGCGTTTCGTCAAAAGAACGAAAAAGCATCCCCACGACAACTTAGACAATTACAATATATTTCGGAATTTTCTACGGATATTAGGCATATTAGTGGTCAAGATAATATTATAGCAGACACACTGTCTAGAATTAATGCTATAGATGTTATTGATTATAGCTTGATAGCAAAAGCACAGGTAAATGATAATGAACTTCGGCAACTAAAGTTGTCAAATTCATTGAAATTTAAACCATGTGAACTTAGTACAGGTGATATTTTATGGTGTGATATTTCAACAAACAATATTCGACCCTATATACCACAAAATTTCCGAAAATCTATCTTTAA
Organism: Cataclysta lemnata; assembly: GCA_963931975.1. Taxonomy (NCBI): domain Eukaryota; kingdom Metazoa; phylum Arthropoda; class Insecta; order Lepidoptera; family Crambidae; genus Cataclysta; species Cataclysta lemnata. Next base: position 4,491,853 of record OZ008339.1, read on the forward strand.
TACTATACACAATCTTTCGCATCCTGGAATTAAATCAACAACTAAACAAGTAACTTCTAAATTTATTTGGACAAACATTAACAAAGATGTTAGATATTGGTCCCAAACTTGTTTAGATTGTCAGAAAAATAAAATTGTTCGGCATACTAAATCAGCAATAATAGCTTTTCCAGATCCAGATGAACGTTTTGAAATAGTCCATATAGATTTGATAGGCCCTTTACCACCCGCAGATGGTAATGTCTATTGTCTCACTTGTATCGATCGCTATACCGATTGGATGGAAGTCATTCCAATACCTAACAGTACAGCAGAAACTGTAGTTAAAGCATTTCACTCAAATTGGATAGCTAGATTTGGAATTCCGCATACTATAATTTGTGATAGAGGAGCTCAATTTCAAGCTCAATTATTTAAAAAGTTTGCAATAATATGTGGATCTAAAATAAAATTTACGACAGCTTATCATCCACAATGTAATGGAAAAGTAGAAAGAATGCATAGGACCCTTAAAACTGCTCTTAAAGCACATAATCATATAAAATGGACAGACGCACTACCAACAGTATTGTTAGGAATGCGTACTGCTCTTAGAGATGACAAAAATTACACAATTAGTCAAATGGTATACGGCACTACTATCAAAGTACCAGGAGAATTTTTTGAGAAATCACATGCTGAAACCGATACTGATTCATTTGTGACTGATTTAATTAAAATAATGGATAATTTGAAGCCACGTAAAAGGAATTTAACTTTGACTAATGAAAACATTTTTGTACATCATGATTTATTAACTTGCTCTCATGTATTTTTAAGAACTGATAGGGTTAGGAAACCATTAGAATCATTTTATGAAGGACCATTTTTAGTTGTTAATTGTCATTGTAAATACTTCACTATTAATATTAAAAATAAAAATGTAAATATTTCTGTAGATAGATTAAAACCTGCTTATTTATTCGATTTTGATGATAGCAATGTTACTCAAAATAAAGTTAAAGTTAAAGATATTGTAAATAATGAAAAAGAAACCCCAAAAGAAATTATAACTAGAGTAGGAAGAAAAGTTAGAATTCCAGATAAATATGTTTAGTTATTTTATTTTGCGTTGTTTTTGTTTCACAATATTATGTTTGATTTTTGTTATGTTAAAAATGATTATATGTTAATTATTTCCTGTTAACTGTAGGTTATTGTTTTATATCGTAACGCAGTTACTGGAAAGGGGGTAATGTAGTAGCTAGCTATACAAACTTTTTGCACCTCATAATATTTTGAAATGGTTTCGTTTTAATTTTGACTTGTCAATTTTTGATAGATAAAAAAATAAAAATGCTTGGAATTTGCTGAAAAGCTAAAAGTATATTTTATTTAAAATTAATTAATAACCGAGCCCAATAATCCTTTACGGTGTGATGGATGATATGTGATATGTGGATGGCTTGATGACGTCTGACCGATATGAATAGTAGAGGAACCATACTGCGCCGACCCCAGATAGACTGGGAACAGGGCAGGTAGAAGAAAAAGTAGTGGCTCTTGAAGGTTTACATAGACTGGTCCTAGATTGGTAATCGTTTTTTTTTTGTAAATATTAGAAAACTGAGCATTTTGGATAGTCAAGTAGGTACTATTGCACCCTTGCTTATATTCAAAGATGAGACGAAATCTTTTCCTTTTATATTTCAATAGTAGTATAGTGTCAAGTACGGTATAGTGTAGTAGGTATATATTCATTTATGGAATATTATTTAAGATTTTCGATTCAGAATTTTAATCGAAACGAAAGATATTTGTGGTTGTAAGTTTTCATAATTTTCAAAACCCCAATGTGGGTGGACAGGTGGCTCAAGCTTGTTCGAGTCCTCAAAATATTATTATTGTTTTCTGCAAAAGCTTATCAAATATTTTTTTCAGATAGCATAATCTCTTAATATTCAGAAATGTTGTAAATATAGTTAGTAAACCATTATAAATGAAAATAAGGACACAATGTACTTAATCGATTCATTGAACTACACAATAGAAATTGGAAAGGAGCAGCCGTATTGTTTTAACGTGAAAAACAAGGGATTAGCGACTGCGGTGACGTGAGCTAAGAAAGGGTTTACCTGGACTAGCCCTATATAAAGCTCGTCATTTTTTCTTCTTCAATTATTTGCATATAGTATTTTGCAGAGGCAACTACTATCTCACCTTACTTCATCCTCTTACTTATTTCAATAAGCAATGGCAGCAGAAATGTGGAATTCCTTCGGAAGTGTAGCTGAGCCTGACGCGATGGTAATTGTTGTAAAAAAAACTTTCTTCCTTTTAGTATGTACCAATATTTTATTTCAGTACCTATACATATATTTGTTATTATTACAGGTACAGCCATCGCAAATGATTACTCCAGACCAATACACTAACTATACCCAGTACCAACTTCCGGTAAATATTATGCTTTATATTAATGTTTACCATGTGACATAACATTTTCTCGAAATAATCCCCTATTTGTATTTTTCAGATGCAATCGTGCATGTATGGGCAAGGTTGGTACGGGAACAACGGTGGATTGGAACGGACAACTCCGTCAACTTATTGGAATGGCTACCAAAACATTCCATACAAAAACGCTACGCAGGTAAAATAATCTTAATATTAACAAGGACACTAATATTCGTACAGTAATTCACAAAATTTATTTTTCGAGGTTTCTGGATAAACGAATTAATATTTTAATTTTTTTTAGGTGCCATATATGTACGGAGCAGATGACAATTCATGGCAGTTTCAACAAGTCAATACGGTAAATATAGAAATTTCAAAAATAGGTATTCCTATAACATTTTTGTTATGTTTATTTTTATATTGATTTTAATTTTCTTTTTGTTACAGATGCAACAGTCTAATAGTGGCACAGTTCCAGCTGCTCCACTGAACTACCCTATTACTTGTAAGTATAATTAATTCTTTAGCGACCTGATTTATATATATGCATTTTACGATCATATTATGTATGTTTCGATAATAATGTCCTTTATTAATGTTTTTTTTATGTTGTTTTTTAGATACTTCGTCCCAAAGCATCAGACGACCTATCAAGGGCAAGCGCACCAGGACGGCGTTCACAACGGACCAAGTCCAAATGTTAGAGGCGCGGTTCCAAAAACGGCCCTACATTTCGCGAGAGGAGCGCAGTGTCCTTAAGGACAATCTTAGCGTCACTGACCAGATCATCAAAGTCTGGTTTCAGAATAGACGCCTCAAGGAGAAGAGGCTTCTTAAGGAGAAACTTGACAGTGAATTAGATGCTGCCATCAACGCTGCTGCAGCTGCTAAGTCTACTTCACTGGCAAGTTTATCTCCTGATATCGCAGAACTGTTCTCCGCCCAAGATACATCTATTGATGCAAGGTCTGCGACAAGTGGAGCAGTAGTGAGCAAAGAAGCACGCGATGTAGAGGAATCATACACTACAATGTATGAGCCAATTTCTCCACCAGATTCTAATAAGGAACTGGTGGAAACTGATGTAATATTTGAGCCATTTGATCCTCTACTATCTTTGCAGTGCCTCTTGCTCACGCCTAGGTAATAAGTTGTTTTTTATTGTATTTTAATTATTGTATGTTGTTGTTAGATATAATTTATGGATAAATTGTTGTAATTAATAGTTAATAATTAGTATGTAATATTTTTTGTCAATTTCTGTTAAGTTATGTGATGTTTAGTTGTAGGAAATATATTATGTTTTATTTAAAATGTTAATTTATATTTAATATTTGTAAGCTTTATATTCTATAGTAAATAATTATTATTCTAATTGATTTTTATATTTTAATTGTTGTAACTGTAAGCTGTTTTTAATTCATTTTAATTTGGATTATTCGTTATTATTATGTGGTGTTTTTTTGTATATAATTGTCTAAATATACGCAACTGGACATAGTAATGTATGAAAAAAAAAATTGTGTTTGAATAAATTAATTGAAATTAATGAAATCTTTTATTTGACAATGGCAATGTTTATGTAAAATCTGGTACGAAAAGTGGGTTTTTAAAATCAACCAATTCTACAGATTCTTCCCCTAATGCCGAAAGTCTAACTAAACCTTTACCTATGACCTCAGTGCTCATTTTAGTAGCTAGATTCAGCTTACCTCAACTAAGTTCAAGGGTATTACCAAATTTTTGCGCATCGTTACACAAATACACCCCAAATCCAATTATCTGTTCTTACGGACGTAGCCATATTTCTTGGAACTTTCAGGCAATTCAAACGCAACTATTAAGCAGGTTCCATCTCATTGAGTATAGCGACATCTTCAACAATCGAAATGAAATCACAAGTCACTAATTTCAATTTCTGGAAGCTGTTTAATACACTAGTACAAGACTACATTAAAAAATACACTTGGTAATCGTAGCAACTAGGAATCATTAAAATATTTTTTGTTATTATGAATCAATAAAGCTTATTTTATTTGTTATGAGTATAAATATTTCCATTTTCCATTATTAACCCTTTTCATTAACAAATGAATCAGATTTCAAATGCGAAGTATGCATGTATTGTTTATTATTATCAAATCGGTATATGCCATCAAGTAACCGTCGTTTAAAAAATAGTTAATTAAACCCTTGGTTATGACTCATTATTGATGGTTACATATCTGAAGAATTACAATTTAGCGATAATTTTAGACTGAAGTTACAATTTTCAATAAATTGTTAAGACAACTGCAGGTTGCATGATTGTAAAGATTTGAAACCAATATTTCACAGTAGTAATTAATGAAAACAGACCCTTCATCCATCGTAAAATTTTAAGCCAGTATACAATGCGGCATATTGGTGGATTATTTATAATAATAATATTTACACGGACAATTCTCATTGGACACATATATCTCAGAACTAACAAAAAAGTATCTTAAATATTTTCAATAAATTGTCCTTTTGGAATTGAAACAATGGCATGGATGGAAGGAAAGCTTTAAGAAGCTACTTCTTTTTAAAGAATAGTGTGAATAATATTATTTTGGAGGACAATCGTTTTGGCTTTCTAACTACAATAATTTCTTATCGCGAAACCAACAGGCTCATAATAAATTGTCTAAAGTGTGTTTATAAAGACCGCACAACTTGTGCTAACGCACCTTTGAAGTTACCGCCGCCTGGCGGACGTGACGTTTTGGTACTGACCCGCGGATTTTGACGGCGAAGAGTTTGATGAAATTCAACCGAAACTGACAAACATAATCCTTTTCAGCTGAACACTTTAAATAAAATTCCGAACTATAGAAACTAGGTGAATACAATCAATCATGTTGTTACTATTATTCAAGTTAATGACATGGTCAAAAGGATTTAACTGACGTTGTTTATTTAGTTATATTTGCATCTTTATAAGGATTCCGAAATATCTGAATACATATTTCTCTATAATTTTAACGAGATTAAGGTATTTATATAATTAAAACCCCAAAACCCGAAACGTTATGCTCTTCCGCAATGTTATGCGGAATTGCGGATTGGCATAGAGTCCTTCAAATGGACATCGTTTTTATAAAATACTTAGCTATGGTAACAAATTTTGGTTAGTAAGTTGACGATAATTTGATATGAATACACGGAATGTAAAAATTGTAAATAAAAATGGACAGCTTAATTAATCTATTTTTCTTTTAACATTGGAACATGTCTTAAACATATTTGTGACTTTTTTATTAAAAATAGGGATACAATTGTTCCCAATCTATCCTAAAGGCCACAATATCGAAATTAATAAGGAACAAGGACAGCTTCTCAGCAAAACAAAAAACTACTGATTAGGGACTGCAGTAGTGGGACTTGGTCTTCCATGCTGGCACGGGAACGAAAAAATAACGTAGTCTACTATGGGCGATTGTCCGGTGTAGACCAATGAGCACCTTGGGGCATCCGATTGTTTGAGGGCAAACCACCAAAACAGCATACCCAAAGAGGGTTGCTGTCATGCAGGCGGCCGGCTGGAAAACCAAAGCCAAAACCTTAAGCAGTACGAATTCGAATGTTGTCATCCTTTACGGTGTGATGGATGATATGTGATATGTGGATGGCTTGATGACGTCTGACCGATATGAATAGAAGAGGAACCATACTGCGCCGACCCCAGATAGACTGGGAACAGGGCAGGTAGAAGAAAAAGTAGTGGCTCTTGAAGGTTTACATAGACTGGTCCTAGATTGGTAATCGTTTTTTTTTTGTAAATATTAGAACACTGAGCATTTTGGATAGTCAAGTAGGTACTATTGCACCCTTGCTTATATTCAAAGATGAGACGAAATCTTTTCCTTTTATATTTCAATAGTAGTATGGTGTCAAGTACGGTATAGTGTAGTAGGTATATATTCATTTATGGAATATTATTTAAGATTTTCGATTCAGAATTTTAATCGAAACGAAAGATATTTGTGGTTGTAAGTTTTCATAATTTTCAAAACCCCAATGTGGGTGGATAGGTGGCTCAAGCTTGTTCGAGTCCTCAAAATATTATTATTGTTTTCTGCAAAAGCTTATCAAATATTTTTTTCAGATAGCATAATCTCTTAATATTCAGAAATGTTGTAAATATAGTTAGTAAACCATTATAAATGAAAATAAGGACACAATGTACTTAATCGATTCATTGAACTACACAATAGAAATTGGAAAGGAGCAGCCGTATTGTTTTAACGTGAAAAACAAGGGATTAGCGACTGCGGTGACGTGAGCTAAGAAAGGGTTTACCTGGACTAGCCCTATATAAAGCTCGTCATTTTTTCTTCTTCAATTATTTGCATATAGTATTTTGCAGAGGCAACTACTATCTCACCTTACTTCATCCTCTTACTTATTTCAATAAGCAATGGCAGCAGAAATGTGGAATTCCTTCGGAAGTGTAGCTGAGCCTGACGCGATGGTAATTGATGTAAAAAAAACTTTCTTCCTTTTAGTATGTACCAATATTTTATTTCAGTACCTATACATATATTTGTTATTATTACAGGTACAGCCATCGCAAATGATTACTCCAGACCAATACACTAACTATACCCAGTACCAACTTCCGGTAAATATTATGCTTTATATTAATGTTTACCATGTGACATAACATTTTCTCGAAATAATCCCCTATTTGTATTTTTCAGATGCAATCGTGCATGTATGGGCAAGGTTGGTACGGGAACAACGGTGGATTGGAACGGACAACTCCGTCAACTTATTGGAATGGCTACCAAAACATTCCATACAAAAACGCTACGCAGGTAAAATAATCTTAATATTAACAAGGACACTAATATTCGTACAGTAATTCACAAAATTTATTTTTCGAGGTTTCTGGATAAACGAATTAATATTTTAATTTTTTTTAGGTGCCATATATGTACGGAGCAGATGACAATTCATGGCAGTTTCAACAAGTCAATACGGTAAATATAGAAATTTCAAAAATAGGTATTCCTATAACATTTTTGTTATGTTTATTTTTATATTGATTTTAATTTTCTTTTTGTTACAGATGCAACAGTCTAACAGTGGCACAGTTCCAGCTGCTCCACTGAACTACCCTATTACTTGTAAGTATAATTAATTCTTTAGCGACCTGATTTATATATATGCATTTTACGATCATATTATGTATGTTTCGATAATAATGTCCTTTATTAATGTTTTTTTTATGTTGTTTTTTAGATACTTCGTCCCAAAGCATCAGACGACCTATCAAGGGCAAGCGCACCAGGACGGCGTTCACAACGGACCAAGTCCAAATGTTAGAGGCGCGGTTCCAAAAACGGCCCTACATTTCGCGAGAGGAGCGCAGTGTCCTTAAGGACAATCTTGGCGTCATTGACCAGATCATCAAGGTCTGGTTTAAGAATAGACGCCTCAAGGAGAAGAGGCTTCTTAAGGAGAAACTTGACAGTGAATTAGATGCTGCCATCAACGCTGCTGCAGCTGCTAAGTCTACTTCACTGGCAAGTTTATCTCCTGATATCGCAGAACTGTTCTCCGCCCAAGATACATCTATTGATGCAAGGTCTGCGACAAGCGGAGCAGTAGTGAGCAAAGAAGCACGCGATGTAGAGGAATCATACACTACAATGTATGAGCCAATTTCTCCACCAGATTCTAATAAGGAACTGGTGGAAACTGATGTAATATTTGAGCCATTTGATCCTCTACTATCTTTGCAGTGCCTCTTGCTCACGCCTAGGTAATAAGTTGTGTTTTTTATTGTATTTTAATTATTGTATGTTGTTGTTAGATATAATTTATGGATAAATTGTTGTAATTAATAGTTAATAATTAGTATGTAATATTTTTTGTCAATTTCTGTTAAGTTATGTGATGTTTAGTTGTAGGAAATATATTATGTTTTATTTAAAATGTTAATTTATATTTAATATTTGTAAGCTTTATATTCTATAGTAAATAATTATTATTCTAATTTATTTTTATATTTTAATTGTTGTAACTGTAAGCTGTTTTTAATTCATTTTAATTTTGATTATTCGTTATTATTATGTGGTGTTTTTTTGTATATAATTGTCTAAATATACGCAACTGGACATAGTAATGTATGAAAAAAAAAATTGTGTTTGAATAAATTAATTGAAATTAATGAAATCTTTTATTTGACAATGGCAATGTTTATGTAAAATCTGGTACGAAAAGTGGGTTTTTAAAATCAACCAATTCTACAGATTCTTCCCCTAATGCCGAAAGTCTAACTAAACCTTTACCTATGACCTCAGTGCTCATTTTAGTAGCTAGATTCAGCTTACCTCAACTAAGTTCAAGGGTATTACCAAATTTTTGCGCATCGTTACACAAATACACCCCAAATCCAATTATCTGTTCTTACGGACGTAGCCATATTTCTTGGAACTTTCAGACAATTCAAACGCAACTATTAAGCAGGTTCCATATCATTGAGTATAGCGACATCTTCAACAATCGAAATGAAATCACAAGTCACTAATTTCAATTTCTGGAAGCTGTTTAATACACTAGTACAAGACTACATTAAAAAATACACTTGGTAATCGTAGCAACTAGGAATCATTAAAATATTTTTTGTTATTATGAATCAATAAAGCTTATTTTATTTGTTATGAGTATAAATATTTCCATTTTCCATTATTAACCCTTTTCATTAACAAATGAATCAGATTTCAAATGCGAAGTATGCATGTATTGTTTATTATTATCAAATCGGTATATGCCATCAAGTAACCGTCGTTTAAAAAATAGTTAATTAAACCCTTGGTTATGACTCATTATTGATGGTTACATATCTGAAGAATTACAATTTAGCGATAATTTTAGACTGAAGTTACAATTTTCAATAAATTGTTAAGACAACTGCAGGTTGCATGATTGTAAAGATTTGAAACCAATATTTCACAGTAGTAATTAATGAAAACAGACCCTTCATCCATCGTAAAATTTTAAGCCAGTATACAATGCGGCATATTGGTGGATTATTTATAATAATAATATTTACACGGACAATTCTCATTGGACACATATATCTCAGAACTAACAAAAAAGTATCTTAAATATTTCCAGTAAATTGTCCTTTTGGAATTGAAACAATGGCATGGATGGAAGGAAAGCTTTAAGAAGCTACTTCTTTTTAAAGAATAGTGTGAATAATATTATTTTGGAGGACAATCGTTTTGGCTTTCTAACTACAATAATTTCTTATCGCGAAACCAACAGGCTCATAATAAATTGTCTAAAGTGTGTTTATAAAGACCGCACAACTTGTGCTAACGCACCTTTGAAGTTACCGCCGCCTGGCGGACGTGACGTTTTGGTACTGACCCGCGGATTTTGACGGCGAAGAGTTTGATGAAATTCAACCGAAACTGACAAACATAATCCTTTTCAGCTGAACACTTTAAATAAAATTCCGAACTATAGAAACTAGGTGAATACAATCAATCATGTTGTTACTATTATTCAAGTTAATGACATGGTCAAAAGGATTTAACTGACGTTGTTTATTTAGTTATATTTGCATCTTTTTAAGGATTCCGAAATATCTGAATACATATTTCTCTATAATTTTAACGAGATTAAGGTATTTATATAATTAAAACCCCAAAACCCGAAACGTTATGCTCTTCCGCAATGTTATGCGGAATTGCGGATTGGCATAGAGTCCTTCAAATGGACATCGTTTTTATAAAATACTTAGCTATGGTAACAAATTTTGGTTAGTAAGTTGACAATAATTTGATATGAATACACGGAATGTAAAAATTGTAAATAAAAATGGACAGCTTAATTAATCTATTTTTCTTTTAACATTGGAACATGTCTTAAACATATTTGTGACTTTTTTATTAAAAATAGGGATACAATTGTTCCCAATCTATCCTAAAGGCCACAATATCGAAATTAATAAGGAACAAGGACAGCTTCTCAGCAAAACAAAAAACTACTGATTAGGGACTGCAGTAGTGGGACTTGGTCTTCCATGCTGGCACGGGAACGAAAAAATAACGTAGTCTACTATGGGCGATTGTCCGGTGTAGACCAATGAGCACCTTGGGGCATCCGATTGTTTGAGGGCAAACCACCAAAACAGCATACCCAAAGAGGGTTGCTGTCATGCAGGCGGCCGGCTGGAAAACCAAAGCCAAAACCTTAAGCAGTACGAATTCGAATGTTGTCATCCTTTACGGTGTGATGGATGATATGTGATATGTGGATGGCTTGATGACGTCTGACCGATATGAATAGAAGAGGAACCATACTGCGCCGACCCCAGATAGACTGGGAACAGGGCAGGTAGAAGAAAAAGTAGTGGCTCTTGAAGGTTTACATAGACTGGTCCTAGATTGGTAATCGTTTTTTTTTTGTAAATATTAGAACACTGAGCATTTTGGATAGTCAAGTAGGTACTATTGCACCCTTGCTTATATTCAAAGATGAGACGAAATCTTTTCCTTTTATATTTCAATAGTAGTATGGTGTCAAGTACGGTATAGTGTAGTAGGTATATATTCATTTATGGAATATTATTTAAGATTTTCGATTCAGAATTTTAATCGAAACGAAAGATATTTGTGGTTGTAAGTTTTCATAATTTTCAAAACCCCAATGTGGGTGGACAGGTGGCTCAAGCTTGTTCGAGTCCTCAAAATATTATTATTGTTTTCTGCAAAAGCTTATCAAATATTTTTTTCAGATAGCATAATCTCTTAATATTCAGAAATGTTGTAAATATAGTTTGTAAACCATTATAAATGAAAATAAGGACACAATGTACTTAATCGATTCATTGAACTACACAATAGAAATTGGAAAGGAGCAGCCGTATTGTTTTAACGTGAAAAACAAGGGATTAGCGACTGCGGTGACGTGAGCTAAGAAAGGGTTTACCTGGACTAGCCTTATATAAAGCTCGTCATTTTTTCTTCTTCAATTATTTGCATATAGTATTTTGCAGAGGCAACTACTATCTCACCTTACTTCATCCTCTTACTTATTTCAATAAGCAATGGCAGCAGAAATGTGGAATTCCTTCGGAAGTGTAGCTGAGCCTGACGCGATGGTAATTGTTGTAAAAAAAACTTTCTTCCTTTTAGTATGTACCAATATTTTATTTCAGTACCTATACATATATTTGTTATTATTACAGGTACAGCCATCGCAAATGATTACTCCAGACCAATACACTAACTATACCCAGTACCAACTTCCGGTAAATATTATGCTTTATATTAATGTTTACCATGTGACATAACATTTTCTCGAAATAATCCCCTATTTGTATTTTTCAGATGCAATCGTGCATGTATGGGCAAGGTTGGTACGGGAACAACGGTGGATTGGAACGGACAACTCCGTCAACTTATTGGAATGGCTACCAAAACATTCCATACAAAAACGCTACGCAGGTAAAATAATCTTAATATTAACAAGGACACTAATATTCGTACAGTAATTCACAAAATTTATTTTTCGAGGTTTCTGGATAAACGAATTAATATTTTAATTTTTTTTAGGTGCCATATATGTACGGAGCAGATGACAATTCATGGCAGTTTCAACAAGTCAATACGGTAAATATAGAAATTTCAAAAATAGGTATTCCTATAACATTTTTGTTATGTTTATTTTTATATTGATTTTAATTTTCTTTTTGTTACAGATGCAACAGTCTAATAGTGGCACAGTTCCAGCTGCTCCACTGAACTACCCTATTACTTGTAAGTATAATTAATTCTTTAGCGACCTGATTTATATATATGCATTTTACGATCATATTATGTATGTTTCGATAATAATGTCCTTTATTAATGTTTTTTTTATGTTGTTTTTTAGATACTTCGTCCCAAAGCATCAGACGACCTATCAAGGGCAAGCGCACCAGGACGGCGTTCACAACGGACCAAGTCCAAATGTTAGAGGCGCGGTTCCAAAAACGGCCCTACATTTCGCGAGAGGAGCGCAGTGTCCTTAAGGACAATCTTGGCGTCACTGACCAGATCATCAAGGTCTGGTTTCAGAATAGACGCCTCAAGGAGAAGAGGCTTCTTAAGGAGAAACTTGACAGTGAATTAGATGCTGCCATCAACGCTGCTGCAGCTGCTAAGTCTACTTCACTGGCAAGTTTATCTCCTGATATCGCAGAACTGTTCTCCGCCCAAGATACATCTATTGATGCAAGGTCTGCGACAAGCGGAGCAGTAGTGAGCAAAGAAGCACGCGATGTAGAGGAATCATACACTACAATGTATGAGCCAATTTCTCCACCAGATTCTAATAAGGAACTGGTGGAAACTGATGTAATATTTGAGCCATTTGATCCTCTACTATCTTTGCAGTGCCTCTTGCTCACGCCTAGGTAATAAGTTGTGTTTTTTATTGTATTTTAATTATTGTATGTTGTTGTTAGATATAATTTATGGATAAATTGTTGTAATTAATAGTTAATAATTAGTATGTAATATTTTTTGTCAATTTCTGTTAAGTTATGTGATGTTTAGTTGTAGGAAATATATTATGTTTTATTTAAAATGTTAATTTATATTTAATATTTGTAAGCTTTATATTCTATAGTAAATAATTATTATTCTAATTGATTTTTATATTTTAATTGTTGTAACTGTAAGCTGTTTTTAATTCATTTTAATTTGGATTATTCGTTATTATTATGTGGTGTTTTTTTGTATATAATTGTCTAAATATACGCAACTGGACATAGTAATGTATGAAAAAAAAAATTGTGTTTGAATAAATTAATTGAAATTAATGAAATCTTTTATTTGACAATGGCAATGTTTATGTAAAATCTGGTACGAAAAGTGGGTTTTTAAAATCAACCAATTCTACAGATTCTTCCCCTAATGCCGAAAGTCTAACTAAACCTTTACCTATGACCTCAGTGCTCATTTTAGTAGCTAGATTCAGCTTACCTCAACTAAGTTCAAGGGTATTACAAAAATTTTTGCGCATCGTTACACAAATACACCCCAAATCCAATTATCTGTTCTTACGGACGTAGCCATATTTCTTGGAACTTTCAGGCAATTCAAACGCAACTATTAAGCAGGTTCCATATCATTGAGTATAGCGACATCTTCAACAATCGAAATGAAATCACAAGTCACTAATTTCAATTTCTGGAAGCTGTTTAATACACTAGTACAAGACTACATTAAAAAATACACTTGGTAATCGTAGCAACTAGGAATCATTAAAATATTTTTTGTTATTATGAATCAATAAAGCTTATTTTATTTGTTATGAGTATAAATATTTCCATTTTCCATTATTAACCCTTTTCATTAACAAATGAATCAGATTTCAAATGCGAAGTATGCATGTATTGTTTATTATTATCAAATCGGTATATGCCATCAAGTAACCGTCGTTTAAAAAATAGTTAATTAAACCCTTGGTTATGACTCATTATTGATGGTTACATATCTGAAGAATTACAATTTAGCGATAATTTTAGACTGAAGTTACAATTTTCAATAAATTGTTAAGACAACTGCAGGTTGCATGATTGTAAAGATTTGAAACCAATATTTTACAGTAGTAATTAATGAAAACAGACCCTTCATCCATCGTAAAATTTTAAGCCAGTATACAATGCGGCATATTGGTGGATTATTTATAATAATAATATTTACACGGACAATTCTCATTGGACACATATATCTCAGAACTAACAAAAAAGTATCTTAAATATTTTCAATAAATTGTCCTTTTGGAATTGAAACAATGGCATGGATGGAAGGAAAGCTTTAATAAGCTACTTCTTTTTAAAGAATAGTGTGAATAATATTATTTTGGAGGACAATCGTTTTGGCTTTCTAACTACAATAATTTCTTATCGCGAAACCAACAGGCTCATAATAAATTGTCTAAAGTGTGTTTATAAAGACCGCACAACTTGTGCTAACGCACCTTTGAAGTTACCGCCGCCTGGCGGACGTGACGTTTTGGTACTGACCCGCGGATTTTGACGGCGAAGAGTTTGATGAAATTCAACCGAAACTGACAAACATAATCCTTTTCAGCTGAACACTTTAAATAAAATTCCGAACTATAGAAACTAGGTGAATACAATCAATCATGTTGTTACTATTATTAAAGTTAATGACATGGTCAAAAGGATTTAATTGACGTTGTTTATTTAGTTATATTTGCATCTTTTTAAGGATTCCGAAATATCTGAATACATATTTCTCTATAAATTTAACGAGATTAAGGTATTTATATAATTAAAACCCCAAAACCCGAAACGTTATGCTCTTCCGCAATGTTATGCGGAATTGCGGATTGGCATAGAGTCCTTCAAATGGACATCGTTTTTATAAAATACTTAGCTATGGTAACATATTTTGGTTAGTAAGTTGACGATAATTTGATATGAATACACGGAATGTAAAAATTGTAAATAAAAATGGACAGCTTAATTAATCTATTTTTCTTTTAACATTGGAACATGTCTTAAACATATTTGTGACTTTTTTATTAAAAATAGGGATACAATTGTTCCCAATCTATCCTAAAGGCCACAATATCGAAATTAATAAGGAACAAGGACAGCTTCTCAGCAAAACAAAAAACTACTGATTAGGGACTGCAGTAGTGGGACTTGGTCTTCCATGCTGGCACGGGAACGAAAAAATAACGTAGTCTACTATGGGCGATTGTCCGGTGTAGACCAATGAGCACCTTGGGGCATCCGATTGTTTGAGGGCAAACCACCAAAACAGCATACCCAAAGAGGGTTGCTGTCATGCAGGCGGCCGGCTGGAAAACCAAAGCCAAAACCTTAAGCAGTACGAATTCGAATGTTGTCATCCTTTACGGTGTGATGGATGATATGTGATATGTGGATGGCTTGATGACGTCTGACCGATATGAATAGAAGAGGAACCATACTGCGCCGACCCCAGATAGACTGGGAACAGGGCAGGTAGAAGAAAAAGTAGTGGCTCTTGAAGGTTTACATAGACTGGTCCTAGATTGGTAATCGTTTTTTTTTTGTAAATATTAGAACACTGAGAATTTTGGATAGTCAAGTAGGTACTATTGCACCCTTGCTTATATTCAAAGATGAGACGAAATCTTTTCCTTTTATATTTCAATAGTAGTATGGTGTCAAGTACGGTATAGTGTAGTAGGTATATATTCATTTATGGAATATTATTTAAGATTTTCGATTCAGAATTTTAATCGAAACGAAAGATATTTGTGGTTGTAAGTTTTCATAATTTTCAAAACCCCAATGTGGGTGGATAGGTGGCTCAAGCTTGTTCGAGTCCTCAAAATATTATTATTGTTTTCTGCAAAAGCTTATCAAATATTTTTTTCAGATAGCATAATCTCTTAATATTCAGAAATGTTGTAAATATAGTTAGTAAACCATTATAAATGAAAATAAGGACACAATGTACTTAATCGATTCATTGAACTACACAATAGAAATTGGAAAGGAGCAGCCGTATTGTTTTAACGTGAAAAACAAGGGATTAGCGACTGCGGTGACGTGAGCTAAGAAAGGGTTTACCTGGACTAGCCCTATATAAAGCTCGTCATTTTTTCTTCTTCAATTATTTGCATATAGTATTTTGCAGAGGCAACTACTATCTCACCTTACTTCATCCTCTTACTTATTTCAATAAGCAATGGCAGCAGAAATGTGGAATTCCTTCGGAAGTGTAGCTGAGCCTGACGCGATGGTAATTGATGTAAAAAAAACTTTCTTCCTTTTAGTATGTACCAATATTTTATTTCAGTACCTATACATATATTTGTTATTATTACAGGTACAGCCATCGCAAATGATTACTCCAGACCAATACACTAACTATACCCAGTACCAACTTCCGGTAAATATTATGCTTTATATTAATGTTTACCATGTGACATAACATTTTCTCGAAATAATCCCCTATTTGTATTTTTCAGATGCAATCGTGCATGTATGGGCAAGGTTGGTACGGGAACAACGGTGGATTGGAACGGACAACTCCGTCAACTTATTGGAATGGCTACCAAAACATTCCATACAAAAACGCTACGCAGGTAAAATAATCTTAATATTAACAAGGACACTAATATTCGTACAGTAATTCACAAAATTTATTTTTCGAGGTTTCTGGATAAACGAATTAATATTTTAATTTTTTTTAGGTGCCATATATGTACGGAGCAGATGACAATTCATGGCAGTTTCAACAAGTCAATACGGTAAATATAGAAATTTCAAAAATAGGTATTCCTATAACATTTTTGTTATGTTTATTTTTATATTGATTTTAATTTTCTTTTTGTTACAGATGCAACAGTCTAATAGTGGCACAGTTCCAGCTGCTCCACTGAACTACCCTATTACTTGTAAGTATAATTAATTCTTTAGCGACCTGATTTATATATATGCATTTTACGATCATATTATGTATGTTTCGATAATAATGTCCTTTATTAATGTTTTTTTTATGTTGTTTTTTAGATACTTCGTCCCAAAGCATCAGACGACCTATCAAGGGCAAGCGCACCAGGACGGCGTTCACAACGGACCAAGTCCAAATGTTAGAGGCGCGGTTCCAAAAACGGCCCTACATTTCGCGAGAGGAGCGCAGTGTCCTTAAGGACAATCTTGGCGTCACTGACCAGATCATCAAGGTCTGGTTTCAGAATAGACGCCTCAAGGAGAAGAGGCTTCTTAAGGAGAAACTTGACAGTGAATTAGATGCTGCCATCAACGCTGCTGCAGCTGCTAAGTCTACTTCACTGGCAAGTTTATCTCCTGATATCGCAGAACTGTTCTCCGCCCAAGATACATCTATTGATGCAAGGTCTGCGACAAGCGGAGCAGTAGTGAGCAAAGAAGCACGCGATGTAGAGGAATCATACACTACAATGTATGAGCCAATTTCTCCACCAGATTCTAATAAGGAACTGGTGGAAACTGATGTAATATTTGAGCCATTTGATCCTCTACTATCTTTGCAGTGCCTCTTGCTCACGCCTAGGTAATAAGTTGTGTTTTTTATTGTATTTTAATTATTGTATGTTGTTGTTAGATATAATTTATGGATAAATTGTTGTAATTAATAGTTAATAATTAGTATGTAATATTTTTTGTCAATTTCTGTTAAGTTATGTGATGTTTAGTTGTAGGAAATATATTATGTTTTATTTAAAATGTTAATTTATATTTAATATTTGTAAGCTTTATATTCTATAGTAAATAATCATTATTCTAATTTAAATTTATATTTTAATTGTTGTAACTGTAAGCTGTTTTTAATTCATTTTAATTTTGATTATTCGTTATTATTATGTGGTGTTTTTTTGTATATAATTGTCTAAATATACGCAACTGGACATAGTAATGTATGAAAAAAAAATTGTGTTTGAATAAATTAATTGAAATTAATGAAATCTTTTATTTGACAATGGCAATGTTTATGTAAAATCTGGTACGAAAAGTGGGTTTTTAAAATCAACCAATTCTACAGATTCTTCCCCTAATGCCGAAAGTCTAACTAAACCTTTACCTATGACCTCAGTGCTCATTTTAGTAGCTAGATTCAGCTTACCTCAACTAAGTTCAAGAGTATTACCAAATTTTTGCGCATCGTCACACAAATACACCCCAAATCCAATTATCTGTTCTTACGGACGTAGCCATATTTCTTGGAACTTTCAGGCAATTCAAACGCAACTATTAAGCAGGTTCCATATCATTGAGTATAGCGACATCTTCAACAATCGAAATGAAATCACAAGTCACTAATTTCAATTTCTGGAAGCTGTTTAATACACTAGTACAAGACTACATTAAAAATACACTTGGTAATCGTAGCAACTAGGAATCATTAAAATATTTTTTGTTATTATGAATCAATAAAGCTTATTTTATTTGTTATGAGTATAAATATTTCCATTTTCCATTATTAACCCTTTTCATTAACAAATGAATCAGATTTCAAATGCGAAGTATGCATGTATTGTTTATTATTATCAAATCGGTATATGCCATCAAGTAACCGTCGTTTAAAAAATAGTTAATTAAACCCTTGGTTATGACTCATTATTGATGGTTACATATCTGAAGAATTACAATTTAGCGATAATTTTAGACTGAAGTTACAATTTTCAATAAATTGTTAAGACAACTGCAGGTTGCATGATTGTAAAGATTTGAAACCAATATTTCACAGTAGTAATTAATGAAAACAGACCCTTCATCCATCGTAAAATTTTAAGCCAGTATACAATGCGGCATATTGGTGGATTATTTATAATAATAATATTTACACGGACAATTCTCATTGGACACATATATCTCAGAACTAACAAAAAAGTATCTTAAATATTTTCAATAAATTGTCCTTTTGGAATTGAAACAATGGCATGGATGGAAGGAAAGCTTTAAGAAGCTACTTCTTTTTAAAGAATAGTGTGAATAATATTATTTTGGAGGACAATCGTTTTGGCTTTCTAACTACAATAATTTCTTATCGCGAAACCAACAGGCTCATAATAAATTGTCTAAAGTGTGTTTATAAAGACCGCACAACTTGTGCTAACGCACCTTTGAAGTTACCGCCGCCTGGCGGACGTGACGTTTTGGTACTGACCCGCGGATTTTGACGGCGAAGAGTTTGATGAAATTCAACCGAAACTGACAAACATAATCCTTTTCAGCTGAACACTTTAAATAAAATTCCGAACTATAGAAACTAGGTGAATACAATCAATCATGTTGTTACTATTATTCAAGTTAATGACATGGTCAAAAGGATTTAACTGACGTTGTTTATTTAGTTATATTTGCATCTTTTTAAGGATTCCGAAATATCTGAATACATATTTCTCTATAATTTTAACGAGATTAAGGTATTTATATAATTAAAACCCCAAAACCCGAAACGTTATGCTCTTCCGCAATGTTATGCGGAATTGCGGATTGGCATAGAGTCCTTCAAATGGACATCGTTTTTATAAAATACTTAGCTATGGTAACAAATTTTGGTTAGTAAGTTGACGATAATTTGATATGAATACACGGAATGTAAAAATTGTAAATAAAAATGGACAGCTTAATTAATCTATTTTTCTTTTAACATTGGAACATGTCTTAAACATATTTGTGACTTTTTTATTAAAAATAGGGATACAATTGTTCCCAATCTATCCTAAAGGCCACAATATCGAAATTAATAAGGAACAAGGACAGCTTCTCAGCAAAACAAAAAACTACTGATTAGGGACTGCAGTAGTGGGACTTGGTCTTCCATGCTGGCACGGGAACGAAAAAATAACGTAGTCTACTATGGGCGATTGTCCGGTGTAGACCAATGAGCACCTTGGGGCATCCGATTGTTTGAGGGCAAACCACCAAAACAGCATACCCAAAGAGGGTTGCTGTCATGCAGGCGGCCGGCTGGAAAACCAAAGCCAAAACCTTAAGCAGTACGAATTCGAATGTTGTCATCCTTTACGGTGTGATGGATGATATGTGATATGTGGATGGCTTGATGACGTCTGACCGATATGAATAGAAGAGGAACCATACTGCGCCGACCCCAGATAGACTGGGAACAGGGCAGGTAGAAGAAAAAGTAGTGGCTCTTGAAGGTTTACATAGACTGGTCCTAGATTGGTAATCGTTTTTTTTTTGTAAATATTAGAACACTGAGCATTTTGGATAGTCAAGTAGGTACTATTGCACCCTTGCTTATATTCAAAGATGAGACGAAATCTTTTCCTTTTATATTTCAATAGTAGTATGGTGTCAAGTACGGTATAGTGTAGTAGGTATATATTCATTTATGGAATATTATTTAAGATTTTCGATTCAGAATTTTAATCGAAACGAAAGATATTTGTGGTTGTAAGTTTTCATAATTTTCAAAACCCCAATGTGGGTGGACAGGTGGCTCAAGCTTGTTCGAGTCCTCAAAATATTATTATTGTTTTCTGCAAAAGCTTATCAAATATTTTTTTCAGATAGCATAATCTCTTAATATTCAGAAATGTTGTAAATATAGTTAGTAAACCATTATAAATGAAAATAAGGACACAATGTACTTAATCGATTCATTGAACTACACAATAGAAATTGGAAAGGAGCAGCCGTATTGTTTTAACGTGAAAAACAAGGGATTAGCGACTGCGGTGACGTGAGCTAAGAAAGGGTTTACCTGGACTAGCCTTATATAAAGCTCGTCATTTTTTCTTCTTCAATTATTTGCATATAGTATTTTGCAGAGGCAACTACTATCTCACCTTACTTCATCCTCTTACTTATTTCAATAAGCAATGGCAGCAGAAATGTGGAATTCCTTCGGAAGTGTAGCTGAGCCTGACGCGATGGTAATTGTTGTAAAAAAAACTTTCTTCCTTTTAGTATGTACCAATATTTTATTTCAGTACCTATACATATATTTGTTATTATTACAGGTACAGCCATCGCAAATGATTACTCCAGACCAATACACTAACTATACCCAGTACCAACTTCCGGTAAATATTATGCTTTATATTAATGTTTACCATGTGACATAACATTTTCTCGAAATAATCCCCTATTTGTATTTTTCAGATGCAATCGTGCATGTATGGGCAAGGTTGGTACGGGAACAACGGTGGATTGGAACGGACAACTCCGTCAACTTATTGGAATGGCTACCAAAACATTCCATACAAAAACGCTACGCAGGTAAAATAATCTTAATATTAACAAGGACACTAATATTCGTACAGTAATTCACAAAATTTATTTTTCGAGGTTTCTGGATAAACGAATTAATATTTTAATTTTTTTTAGGTGCCATATATGTACGGAGCAGATGACAATTCATGGCAGTTTCAACAAGTCAATACGGTAAATATAGAAATTTCAAAAATAGGTATTCCTATAACATTTTTGTTATGTTTATTTTTATATTGATTTTAATTTTCTTTTTGTTACAGATGCAACAGTCTAATAGTGACACAGTTCCAGCTGCTCCACTGAACTACCCTATTACTTGTAAGTATAATTAATTCTTTAGCGACCCGATAATAATGTCCTTTTTTAATGTTTTTTTTATGTTGTTTTTTAGATACTTCGTCCCAAAGCATCAGACGACCTATCAAGGGCAAGCGCACCAGGACGGCGTTCACAACGGACCAAGTCCAAATGTTAGAGGCGCGGTTCCAAAAACGGCCCTACATTTCGCGAGAGGAGCGCAGTGTCCTTAAGGACAATCTTGGCGTCACTGACCAGATCATCAAGGTCTGGTTTCAGAATAGACGCCTCAAGGAGAAGAGGCTTCTTAAGGAGAAACTTGACAGTGAATTAGATGCTGCCATCAACGCTGCTGCAGCTGCTAAGTCTACTTCACTGGCAAGTTTATCTCCTGATATCGCAGAACTGTTCTCCGCCCAAGATACATCTATTGATGCAAGGTCTGCGACAAGCGGAGCAGTAGTGAGCAAAGAAGCACGCGATGTAGAGGAATCATACACTACAATGTATGAGCCAATTTCTCCACCAGATTCTAATAAGGAACTGGTGGAAACTGATGTAATATTTGAGCCATTTGATCCTCTACTATCTTTGCAGTGCCTCTTGCTCACGCCTAGGTAATAAGTTGTGTTTTTTATTGTATTTTAATTATTGTATGTTGTTGTTAGATATAATTTATGGATAAATTGTTGTAATTAATAGTTAATAATTAGTATGTAATATTTTTTGTCAATTTCTGTTAAGTTATGTGATGTTTAGTTGTAGGAAATATATTATGTTTTATTTAAAATGTTAATTTATATTTAATATTTGTAAGCTTTATATTCTATAGTAAATAATTATTATTCTAATTTAAATTTATATTTTAATTGTTGTAACTGTAAGCTGTTTTTAATTCATTTTAATTTTGATTATTCGTTATTATTATGTGGTGTTTTTTTGTATATAATTGTCTAAATATACGCAACTGGACATAGTAATGTATGAAAAAAAAAATTGTGTTTGAATAAATTAATTGAAATTAATGAAATCTTTTATTTGCCAATGGCAATGTTTATGTAAAATCTGGTACGAAAAGTGGGTTTTTAAAATCAACCAATTCTACAGATTCTTCCCCTAATGCCGAAAGTCTAACTAAACCTTTAACAAATTTTGGTTAGTAAGTTGACAATAATTTGATATGAATACACGGAATGTAAAAATTGTAAATAAAAATGGACAGCTTAATTAATCTATTTTTCTTTTAACATTGGAACATGTCTTAAACATATTTGTGACTTTTTTATTAAAAATAGGGATACAATTGTTCCCAATCTATCCTAAAGGCCACAATATCGAAATTAATAAGGAACAAGGACAGCTTCTCAGCAAAACAAAAAACTACTGATTAGGGACTGCAGTAGTGGGACTTGGTCTTCCATGCTGGCACGGGAACGAAAAAATAACGTAGTCTACTATGGGCGATTGTCCGGTGTAGACCAATGAGCACCTTGGGGCATCCGATTGTTTGAGGGCAAACCACCAAAACAGCATACCCAAAGAGGGTTGCTGTCATGCAGGCGGCCGGCTGGAAAACCAAAGCCAAAACCTTAAGCAGTACGAATTCGAATGTTGTCATCCTTTACGGTGTGATGGATGATATGTGATATGTGGATGGCTTGATGACGTCTGACCGATATGAATAGAAGAGGAACCATACTGCGCCGACCCCAGATAGACTGGGAACAGGGCAGGTAGAAGAAAAAGTAGTGGCTCTTGAAGGTTTACATAGACTGGTCCTAGATTGGTAATCGTTTTTTTTTTGTAAATATTAGAACACTGAGCATTTTGGATAGTCAAGTAGGTACTATTGCACCCTTGCTTATATTCAAAGATGAGACGAAATCTTTTCCTTTTATATTTCAATAGTAGTATGGTGTCAAGTACGGTATAGTGTAGTAGGTATATATTCATTTATGGAATATTATTTAAGATTTTCGATTCAGAATTTTAATCGAAACGAAAGATATTTGTGGTTGTAAGTTTTCATAATTTTCAAAACCCCAATGTGGGTGGACAGGTGGCTCAAGCTTGTTCGAGTCCTCAAAATATTATTATTGTTTTCTGCAAAAGCTTATCAAATATTTTTTTCAGATAGCATAATCTCTTAATATTCAGAAATGTTGTAAATATAGTTAGTAAACCATTATAAATGAAAATAAGGACACAATGTACTTAATCGATTCATTGAACTACACAATAGAAATTGGAAAGGAGCAGCCGTATTGTTTTAACGTGAAAAACAAGGGATTAGCGACTGCGGTGACGTGAGCTAAGAAAGGGTTTACCTGGACTAGCCTTATATAAAGCTCGTCATTTTTTCTTCTTCAATTATTTGCATATAGTATTTTGCAGAGGCAACTACTATCTCACCTTACTTCATCCTCTTACTTATTTCAATAAGCAATGGCAGCAGAAATGTGGAATTCCTTCGGAAGTGTAGCTGAGCCTGACGCGATGGTAATTGTTGTAAAAAAAACTTTCTTCCTTTTAGTATGTACCAATATTTTATTTCAGTACCTATACATATATTTGTTATTATTACAGGTACAGCCATCGCAAATGATTACTCCAGACCAATACACTAACTATACCCAGTACCAACTTCCGGTAAATATTATGCTTTATATTAATGTTTACCATGTGACATAACATTTTCTCGAAATAATCCCCTATTTGTATTTTTCAGATGCAATCGTGCATGTATGGGCAAGGTTGGTACGGGAACAACGGTGGATTGGAACGGACAACTCCGTCAACTTATTGGAATGGCTACCAAAACATTCCATACAAAAACGCTACGCAGGTAAAATAATCTTAATATTAACAAGGACACTAATATTCGTACAGTAATTCACAAAATTTATTTTTCGAGGTTTCTGGATAAACGAATTAATATTTTAATTTTTTTTAGGTGCCATATATGTACGGAGCAGATGACAATTCATGGCAGTTTCAACAAGTCAATACGGTAAATATAGAAATTTCAAAAATAGGTATTCCTATAACATTTTTGTTATGTTTATTTTTATATTGATTTTAATTTTCTTTTTGTTACAGATGCAACAGTCTAATAGTGACACAGTTCCAGCTGCTCCACTGAACTACCCTATTACTTGTAAGTATAATTAATTCTTTAGCGACCCGATAATAATGTCCTTTTTTAATGTTTTTTTTATGTTGTTTTTTAGATACTTCGTCCCAAAGCATCAGACGACCTATCAAGGGCAAGCGCACCAGGACGGCGTTCACAACGGACCAAGTCCAAATGTTAGAGGCGCGGTTCCAAAAACGGCCCTACATTTCGCGAGAGGAGCGCAGTGTCCTTAAGGACAATCTTGGCGTCACTGACCAGATCATCAAGGTCTGGTTTCAGAATAGACGCCTCAAGGAGAAGAGGCTTCTTAAGGAGAAACTTGACAGTGAATTAGATGCTGCCATCAACGCTGCTGCAGCTGCTAAGTCTACTTCACTGGCAAGTTTATCTCCTGATATCGCAGAACTGTTCTCCGCCCAAGATACATCTATTGATGCAAGGTCTGCGACAAGCGGAGCAGTAGTGAGCAAAGAAGCACGCGATGTAGAGGAATCATACACTACAATGTATGAGCCAATTTCTCCACCAGATTCTAATAAGGAACTGGTGGAAACTGATGTAATATTTGAGCCATTTGATCCTCTACTATCTTTGCAGTGCCTCTTGCTCACGCCTAGGTAATAAGTTGTGTTTTTTATTGTATTTTAATTATTGTATGTTGTTGTTAGATATAATTTATGGATAAATTGTTGTAATTAATAGTTAATAATTAGTATGTAATATTTTTTGTCAATTTCTGTTAAGTTATGTGATGTTTAGTTGTAGGAAATATATTATGTTTTATTTAAAATGTTAATTTATATTTAATATTTGTAAGCTTTATATTCTATAGTAAATAATCATTATTCTAATTTAAATTTATATTTTAATTGTTGTAACTGTAAGCTGTTTTTAATTCATTTTAATTTTGATTATTCGTTATTATTATGTGGTGTTTTTTTGTATATAATTGTCTAAATATACGCAACTGGACATAGTAATGTATGAAAAAAAAAATTGTGTTTGAATAAATTAATTGAAATTAATGAAATCTTTTATTTGCCAATGGCAATGTTTATGTAAAATCTGGTACGAAAAGTGGGTTTTTAAAATCAACCAATTCTACAGATTCTTCCCCTAATGCCGAAAGTCT
Organism: Cataclysta lemnata; assembly: GCA_963931975.1. NCBI lineage: Eukaryota > Metazoa > Arthropoda > Insecta > Lepidoptera > Crambidae > Cataclysta > Cataclysta lemnata. The sequence goes on from OZ008339.1 coordinate 4,517,641, forward strand.
AACTAAACCTTTAACAAATTTTGGTTAGTAAGTTGACAATAATTTGATATGAATACACGGAATGTAAAAATTGTAAATAAAAATGGACAGCTTAATTAATCTATTTTTCTTTTAACATTGGAACATGTCTTAAACATATTTGTGACTTTTTTATTAAAAATAGGGATACAATTGTTCCCAATCTATCCTAAAGGCCACAATATCGAAATTAATAAGGAACAAGGACAGCTTCTCAGCAAAACAAAAAACTACTGATTAGGGACTGCAGTAGTGGGACTTGGTCTTCCATGCTGGCACGGGAACGAAAAAATAACGTAGTCTACTATGGGCGATTGTCCGGTGTAGACCAATGAGCACCTTGGGGCATCCGATTGTTTGAGGGCAAACCACCAAAACAGCATACCCAAAGAGGGTTGCTGTCATGCAGGCGGCCGGCTGGAAAACCAAAGCCAAAACCTTAAGCAGTACGAATTCGAATGTTGTCATCCTTTACGGTGTGATGGATGATATGTGATATGTGGATGGCTTGATGACGTCTGACCGATATGAATAGAAGAGGAACCATACTGCGCCGACCCCAGATAGACTGGGAACAGGGCAGGTAGAAGAAAAAGTAGTGGCTCTTGAAGGTTTACATAGACTGGTCCTAGATTGGTAATCGTTTTTTTTTTGTAAATATTAGAACACTGAGCATTTTGGATAGTCAAGTAGGTACTATTGCACCCTTGCTTATATTCAAAGATGAGACGAAATCTTTTCCTTTTATATTTCAATAGTAGTATGGTGTCAAGTACGGTATAGTGTAGTAGGTATATATTCATTTATGGAATATTATTTAAGATTTTCGATTCAGAATTTTAATCGAAACGAAAGATATTTGTGGTTGTAAGTTTTCATAATTTTCAAAACCCCAATGTGGGTGGACAGGTGGCTCAAGCTTGTTCGAGTCCTCAAAATATTATTATTGTTTTCTGCAAAAGCTTATCAAATATTTTTTTCAGATAGCATAATCTCTTAATATTCAGAAATGTTGTAAATATAGTTAGTAAACCATTATAAATGAAAATAAGGACACAATGTACTTAATCGATTCATTGAACTACACAATAGAAATTGGAAAGGAGCAGCCGTATTGTTTTAACGTGAAAAACAAGGGATTAGCGACTGCGGTGACGTGAGCTAAGAAAGGGTTTACCTGGACTAGCCTTATATAAAGCTCGTCATTTTTTCTTCTTCAATTATTTGCATATAGTATTTTGCAGAGGCAACTACTATCTCACCTTACTTCATCCTCTTACTTATTTCAATAAGCAATGGCAGCAGAAATGTGGAATTCCTTCGGAAGTGTAGCTGAGCCTGACGCGATGGTAATTGTTGTAAAAAAAACTTTCTTCCTTTTAGTATGTACCAATATTTTATTTCAGTACCTATACATATATTTGTTATTATTACAGGTACAGCCATCGCAAATGATTACTCCAGACCAATACACTAACTATACCCAGTACCAACTTCCGGTAAATATTATGCTTTATATTAATGTTTACCATGTGACATAACATTTTCTCGAAATAATCCCCTATTTGTATTTTTCAGATGCAATCGTGCATGTATGGGCAAGGTTGGTACGGGAACAACGGTGGATTGGAACGGACAACTCCGTCAACTTATTGGAATGGCTACCAAAACATTCCATACAAAAACGCTACGCAGGTAAAATAATCTTAATATTAACAAGGACACTAATATTCGTACAGTAATTCACAAAATTTATTTTTCGAGGTTTCTGGATAAACGAATTAATATTTTAATTTTTTTTAGGTGCCATATATGTACGGAGCAGATGACAATTCATGGCAGTTTCAACAAGTCAATACGGTAAATATAGAAATTTCAAAAATAGGTATTCCTATAACATTTTTGTTATGTTTATTTTTATATTGATTTTAATTTTCTTTTTGTTACAGATGCAACAGTCTAATAGTGACACAGTTCCAGCTGCTCCACTGAACTACCCTATTACTTGTAAGTATAATTAATTCTTTAGCGACCCGATAATAATGTCCTTTTTTAATGTTTTTTTTATGTTGTTTTTTAGATACTTCGTCCCAAAGCATCAGACGACCTATCAAGGGCAAGCGCACCAGGACGGCGTTCACAACGGACCAAGTCCAAATGTTAGAGGCGCGGTTCCAAAAACGGCCCTACATTTCGCGAGAGGAGCGCAGTGTCCTTAAGGACAATCTTGGCGTCACTGACCAGATCATCAAGGTCTGGTTTCAGAATAGACGCCTCAAGGAGAAGAGGCTTCTTAAGGAGAAACTTGACAGTGAATTAGATGCTGCCATCAACGCTGCTGCAGCTGCTAAGTCTACTTCACTGGCAAGTTTATCTCCTGATATCGCAGAACTGTTCTCCGCCCAAGATACATCTATTGATGCAAGGTCTGCGACAAGCGGAGCAGTAGTGAACAAAGAAGCACGCGATGTAGAGGAATCATACACTACAATGTATGAGCCAATTTCTCCACCAGATTCTAATAAGGAACTGGTGGAAACTGATGTAATATTTGAGCCATTTGATCCTCTACTATCTTTGCAGTGCCTCTTGCTCACGCCTAGGTAATAAGTTGTGTTTTTTATTGTATTTTAATTATTGTATGTTGTTGTTAGATATAATTTATGGATAAATTGTTGTAATTAATAGTTAATAATTAGTATGTAATATTTTTTGTCAATTTCTGTTAAGTTATGTGATGTTTAGTTGTAGGAAATATATTATGTTTTATTTAAAATGTTAATTTATATTTAATATTTGTAAGCTTTATATTCTATAGTAAATAATTATTATTCTAATTTAAATTTATATTTTAATTGTTTTAACTGTAAGCTGTTTTTAATTCATTTTAATTTTGATTATTCGTTATTATTATGTGGTGTTTTTTTGTATATAATTGTCTAAATATACGCAACTGGACATAGTAATGTATGAAAAAAAAAATTGTGTTTGAATAAATTAATTGAAATTAATGAAATCTTTTATTTGACAATGGCAATGTTTATGTAAAATCTGGTACGAAAAGTGGGTTTTTAAAATCAACCAATTCTACAGATTCTTCCCCTAATGCCGAAAGTCTAACTAAACCTTTACCTATGACCTCAGTGCTCATTTTAGTAGCTAGATTCAGCTTACCTCAACTAAGTTCAAGAGTATTACCAAATTTTTGCGCATCGTCACACAAATACACCCCAAATCCAATTATCTGTTCTTACGGACGTAGCCATATTTCTTGGAACTTTCAGGCAATTCAAACGCAACTATTAAGCAGGTTCCATATCATTGAGTATAGCGACATCTTCAACAATCGAAATGAAATCACAAGTCACTAATTTCAATTTCTGGAAGCTGTTTAATACACTAGTACAAGACTACATTAAAAAATACACTTGGTAATCGTAGCAACTAGGAATCATTAAAATATTTTTTGTTATTATGAATCAATAAAGCTTATTTTATTTGTTATGAGTATAAATATTTCCATTTTCCATTATTAACCCTTTTCATTAACAAATGAATCAGATTTCAAATGCGAAGTATGCATGTATTGTTTATTATTATCAAATCGGTATATGCCATCAAGTAACCGTCGTTTAAAAAATAGTTAATTAAACCCTTGGTTATGACTCATTATTGATGGTTACATATCTGAAGAATTACAATTTAGCGATAATTTTAGACTGAAGTTACAATTTTCAATAAATTGTTAAGACAACTGCAGGTTGCATGATTGTAAAGATTTGAAACCAATATTTCACAGTAGTAATTAATGAAAACAGACCCTTCATCCATCGTAAAATTTTAAGCCAGTATACAATGCGGCATATTGGTGGATTATTTATAATAATAATATTTACACGGACAATTCTCATTGGACACATATATCTCAGAACTAACAAAAAAGTATCTTAAATATTTTCAATAAATTGTCCTTTTGGAATTGAAACAATGGCATGGATGGAAGGAAAGCTTTAAGAAGCTACTTCTTTTTAAAGAATAGTGTGAATAATATTATTTTGGAGGACAATCGTTTTGGCTTTCTAACTACAATAATTTCTTATCGCGAAACCAACAGGCTCATAATAAATTGTCTAAAGTGTGTTTATAAAGACCGCACAACTTGTGCTAACGCACCTTTGAAGTTACCGCCGCCTGGCGGACGTGACGTTTTGGTACTGACCCGCGGATTTTGACGGCGAAGAGTTTGATGAAATTCAACCGAAACTGACAAACATAATCCTTTTCAGCTGAACACTTTAAATAAAATTCCGAACTATAGAAACTAGGTGAATACAATCAATCATGTTGTTACTATTATTCAAGTTAATGACATGGTCAAAAGGATTTAACTGACGTTGTTTATTTAGTTATATTTGCATCTTTTTAAGGATTCCGAAATATCTGAATACATATTTCTCTATAATTTTAACGAGATTAAGGTATTTATATAATTAAAACCCCAAAACCCGAAACGTTATGCTCTTCCGCAATGTTATGCGGAATTGCGGATTGGCATAGAGTCCTTCAAATGGACATCGTTTTTATAAAATACTTAGCTATGGTAACAAATTTTGGTTAGTAAGTTGACGATAATTTGATATGAATACACGGAATGTAAAAATTGTAAATAAAAATGGACAGCTTAATTAATCTATTTTTCTTTTAACATTGGAACATGTCTTAAACATATTTGTGACTTTTTTATTAAAAATAGGGATACAATTGTTCCCAATCTATCCTAAAGGCCACAATATCGAAATTAATAAGGAACAAGGACAGCTTCTCAGCAAAACAAAAAACTACTGATTAGGGACTGCAGTAGTGGGACTTGGTCTTCCATGCTGGCACGGGAACGAAAAAATAACGTAGTCTACTATGGGCGATTGTCCGGTGTAGACCAATGAGCACCTTGGGGCATCCGATTGTTTGAGGGCAAACCACCAAAACAGCATACCCAAAGAGGGTTGCTGTCATGCAGGCGGCCGGCTGGAAAACCAAAGCCAAAACCTTAAGCAGTACGAATTCGAATGTTGTCATCCTTTACGGTGTGATGGATGATATGTGATATGTGGATGGCTTGATGACGTCTGACCGATATGAATAGAAGAGGAACCATACTGCGCCGACCCCAGATAGACTGGGAACAGGGCAGGTAGAAGAAAAAGTAGTGGCTCTTGAAGGTTTACATAGACTGGTCCTAGATTGGTAATCGTTTTTTTTTTGTAAATATTAGAACACTGAGCATTTTGGATAGTCAAGTAGGTACTATTGCACCCTTGCTTATATTCAAAGATGAGACGAAATCTTTTCCTTTTATATTTCAATAGTAGTATGGTGTCAAGTACGGTATAGTGTAGTAGGTATATATTCATTTATGGAATATTATTTAAGATTTTCGATTCAGAATTTTAATCGAAACGAAAGATATTTGTGGTTGTAAGTTTTCATAATTTTCAAAACCCCAATGTGGGTGGACAGGTGGCTCAAGCTTGTTCGAGTCCTCAAAATATTATTATTGTTTTCTGCAAAAGCTTATCAAATATTTTTTTCAGATAGCATAATCTCTTAATATTCAGAAATGTTGTAAATATAGTTAGTAAACCATTATAAATGAAAATAAGGACACAATGTACTTAATCGATTCATTGAACTACACAATAGAAATTGGAAAGGAGCAGCCGTATTGTTTTAACGTGAAAAACAAGGGATTAGCGACTGCGGTGACGTGAGCTAAGAAAGGGTTTACCTGGACTAGCCTTATATAAAGCTCGTCATTTTTTCTTCTTCAATTATTTGCATATAGTATTTTGCAGAGGCAACTACTATCTCACCTTACTTCATCCTCTTACTTATTTCAATAAGCAATGGCAGCAGAAATGTGGAATTCCTTCGGAAGTGTAGCTGAGCCTGACGCGATGGTAATTGTTGTAAAAAAAACTTTCTTCCTTTTAGTATGTACCAATATTTTATTTCAGTACCTATACATATATTTGTTATTATTACAGGTACAGCCATCGCAAATGATTACTCCAGACCAATACACTAACTATACCCAGTACCAACTTCCGGTAAATATTATGCTTTATATTAATGTTTACCATGTGACATAACATTTTCTCGAAATAATCCCCTATTTGTATTTTTCAGATGCAATCGTGCATGTATGGGCAAGGTTGGTACGGGAACAACGGTGGATTGGAACGGACAACTCCGTCAACTTATTGGAATGGCTACCAAAACATTCCATACAAAAACGCTACGCAGGTAAAATAATCTTAATATTAACAAGGACACTAATATTCGTACAGTAATTCACAAAATTTATTTTTCGAGGTTTCTGGATAAACGAATTAATATTTTAATTTTTTTTAGGTGCCATATATGTACGGAGCAGATGACAATTCATGGCAGTTTCAACAAGTCAATACGGTAAATATAGAAATTTCAAAAATAGGTATTCCTATAACATTTTTGTTATGTTTATTTTTATATTGATTTTAATTTTCTTTTTGTTACAGATGCAACAGTCTAATAGTGACACAGTTCCAGCTGCTCCACTGAACTACCCTATTACTTGTAAGTATAATTAATTCTTTAGCGACCCGATAATAATGTCCTTTTTTAATGTTTTTTTTATGTTGTTTTTTAGATACTTCGTCCCAAAGCATCAGACGACCTATCAAGGGCAAGCGCACCAGGACGGCGTTCACAACGGACCAAGTCCAAATGTTAGAGGCGCGGTTCCAAAAACGGCCCTACATTTCGCGAGAGGAGCGCAGTGTCCTTAAGGACAATCTTGGCGTCACTGACCAGATCATCAAGGTCTGGTTTCAGAATAGACGCCTCAAGGAGAAGAGGCTTCTTAAGGAGAAACTTGACAGTGAATTAGATGCTGCCATCAACGCTGCTGCAGCTGCTAAGTCTACTTCACTGGCAAGTTTATCTCCTGATATCGCAGAACTGTTCTCCGCCCAAGATACATCTATTGATGCAAGGTCTGCGACAAGCGGAGCAGTAGTGAGCAAAGAAGCACGCGATGTAGAGGAATCATACACTACAATGTATGAGCCAATTTCTCCACCAGATTCTAATAAGGAACTGGTGGAAACTGATGTAATATTTGAGCCATTTGATCCTCTACTATCTTTGCAGTGCCTCTTGCTCACGCCTAGGTAATAAGTTGTGTTTTTTATTGTATTTTAATTATTGTATGTTGTTGTTAGATATAATTTATGGATAAATTGTTGTAATTAATAGTTAATAATTAGTATGTAATATTTTTTGTCAATTTCTGTTAAGTTATGTGATGTTTAGTTGTAGGAAATATATTATGTTTTATTTAAAATGTTAATTTATATTTAATATTTGTAAGCTTTATATTCTATAGTAAATAATTATTATTCTAATTTAAATTTATATTTTAATTGTTGTAACTGTAAGCTGTTTTTAATTCATTTTAATTTTGATTATTCGTTATTATTATGTGGTGTTTTTTTGTATATAATTGTCTAAATATACGCAACTGGACATAGTAATGTATGAAAAAAAAAATTGTGTTTGAATAAATTAATTGAAATTAATGAAATCTTTTATTTGCCAATGGCAATGTTTATGTAAAATCTGGTACGAAAAGTGGGTTTTTAAAATCAACCAATTCTACAGATTCTTCCCCTAATGCCGAAAGTCTAACTAAACCTTTAACAAATTTTGGTTAGTAAGTTGACAATAATTTGATATGAATACACGGAATGTAAAAATTGTAAATAAAAATGGACAGCTTAATTAATCTATTTTTCTTTTAACATTGGAACATGTCTTAAACATATTTGTGACTTTTTTATTAAAAATAGGGATACAATTGTTCCCAATCTATCCTAAAGGCCACAATATCCAAATTAATAAGGAACAAGGACAGCTTCTCAGCAAAACAAAAAACTACTGATTAGGGACTGCAGTAGTGGGACTTGGTCTTCCATGCTGGCACGGGAACGAAAAAATAACGTAGTCTACTATGGGCGATTGTCCGGTGTAGACCAATGAGCACCTTGGGGCATCCGATTGTTTGAGGGCAAACCACCAAAACAGCATACCCAAAGAGGGTTGCTGTCATGCAGGCGGCCGGCTGGAAAACCAAAGCCAAAACCTTAAGCAGTACGAATTCGAATGTTGTCATCCTTTACGGTGTGATGGATGATATGTGATATGTGGATGGCTTGATGACGTCTGACCGATATGAATAGAAGAGGAACCATACTGCGCCGACCCCAGATAGACTGGGAACAGGGCAGGTAGAAGAAAAAGTAGTGGCTCTTGAAGGTTTACATAGACTGGTCCTAGATTGGTAATCGTTTTTTTTTTTGTAAATATTAGAACACTAAGCATTTTGGATAGTCAAGTAGGTACTATTGCACCCTTGCTTATATTCAAAGATGAGACGAAATCTTTTCCTTTTATATTTCAATAGTAGTATGGTGTCAAGTACGGTATAGTGTAGTAGGTATATATTCATTTATGGAATATTATTTAAGATTTTCGATTCAGAATTTTAATCGAAACGAAAGATATTTGTGGTTGTAAGTTTTCATAATTTTCAAAACCCCAATGTGGGTGGACAGGTGGCTCAAGCTTGTTCGAGTCCTCAAAATATTATTATTGTTTTCTGCAAAAGCTTATCAAATATTTTTTTCAGATAGCATAATCTCTTAATATTCAGAAATGTTGTAAATATAGTTAGTAAACCATTATAAATGAAAATAAGGACACAATGTACTTAATCGATTCATTGAACTACACAATAGAAATTGGAAAGGAGCAGCCGTATTGTTTTAACGTGAAAAACAAGGGATTAGCGACTGCGGTGACGTGAGCTAAGAAAGGGTTTACCTGGACTAGCCCTATATAAAGCTCGTCATTTTTTCTTCTTCAATTATTTGCATATAGTATTTTGCAGAGGCAACTACTATCTCACCTTACTTCATCCTCTTACTTATTTCAATAAGCAATGGCAGCAGAAATGTGGAATTCCTTCGGAAGTGTAGCTGAGCCTGACGCGATGGTAATTGATGTAAAAAAAACTTTCTTCCTTTTAGTATGTACCAATATTTTATTTCAGTACCTATACATATATTTGTTATTATTACAGGTACAGCCATCGCAAATGATTACTCCAGACCAATACACTAACTATACCCAGTACCAACTTCCGGTAAATATTATGCTTTATATTAATGTTTACCATGTGACATAACATTTTCTCGAAATAATCCCCTATTTGTATTTTTCAGATGCAATCGTGCATGTATGGGCAAGGTTGGTACGGGAACAACGGTGGATTGGAACGGACAACTCCGTCAACTTATTGGAATGGCTACCAAAACATTCCATACAAAAACGCTACGCAGGTAAAATAATCTTAATATTAACAAGGACACTAATATTCGTACAGTAATTCACAAAATTTATTTTTCGAGGTTTCTGGATAAACGAATTAATATTTTAATTTTTTTTAGGTGCCATATATGTACGGAGCAGATGACAATTCATGGCAGTTTCAACAAGTCAATACGGTAAATATAGAAATTTCAAAAATAGGTATTCCTATAACATTTTTGTTATGTTTATTTTTATATTGATTTTAATTTTCTTTTTGTTACAGATGCAACAGTCTAACAGTGGCACAGTTCCAGCTGCTCCACTGAACTACCCTATTACTTGTAAGTATAATTAATTCTTTAGCGACCTGATTTATATATATGCATTTTACGATCATATTATGTATGTTTCGATAATAATGTCCTTTATTAATGTTTTTTTATGTTGTTTTTTAGATACTTCGTCCCAAAGCATCAGACGACCTATCAAGGGCAAGCGCACCAGGACGGCGTTCACAACGGACCAAGTCCAAATGTTAGAGGCGCGGTTCCAAAAACGGCCCTACATTTCGCGAGAGGAGCGCAGTGTCCTTAAGGACAATCTTGGCGTCACTGACCAGATCATCAAGGTCTGGTTTCAGAATAGACGCCTCAAGGAGAAGAGGCTTCTTAAGGAGAAACTTGACAGTGAATTAGATGCTGCCATCAACGCTGCTGCAGCTGCTAAGTCTACTTCACTGGCAAGTTTATCTCCTGATATCGCAGAACTGTTCTCCGCCCAAGATACATCTATTGATGCAAGGTCTGCGACAAGCGGAGCAGTAGTGAGCAAAGAAGCACGCGATGTAGAGGAATCATACACTACAATGTATGAGCCAATTTCTCCACCAGATTCTAATAAGGAACTGGTGGAAACTGATGTAATATTTGAGCCATTTGATCCTCTACTATCTTTGCAGTGCCTCTTGCTCACGCCTAGGTAATAAGTTGTGTTTTTTATTGTATTTTAATTATTGTATGTTGTTGTTAGATATAATTTATGGATAAATTGTTGTAATTAATAGTTAATAATTAGTATGTAATATTTTTTGTCAATTTCTGTTAAGTTATGTGATGTTTAGTTGTAGGAAATATATTATGTTTTATTTAAAATGTTAATTTATATTTAATATTTGTAAGCTTTATATTCTATAGTAAATAATTATTATTCTAATTTAAATTTATATTTTAATTGTTGTAACTGTAAGCTGTTTTTAATTCATTTTAATTTTGATTATTCGTTATTATTATGTGGTGTTTTTTTGTATATAATTGTCTAAATATACGCAACTGGACATAGTAATGTATGAAAAAAAAAATGTGTATGAATAAATTAATTGAAATTAATGAAATCTTTTATTTGACAATGGCAATGTTTATGTAAAATCTGGTACGAAAAGTGGGTTTTTAAAATCAACCAATTCTACAGATTCTTCCCCTAATGCCGAAAGTCTAACTAAACCTTTACCTATGACCTCAGTGCTCATTTTAGTAGCTAGATTCAGCTTACCTCAACTAAGTTCAAGAGTATTACCAAATTTTTGCGCATCGTCACACAAATACACCCCAAATCCAATTATCTGTTCTTACGGACGTAGCCATATTTCTTGGAACTTTCAGGCAATTCAAACGCAACTATTAAGCAGGTTCCATATCATTGAGTATAGCGACATCTTCAACAATCGAAATGAAATCACAAGTCACTAATTTCAATTTCTGGAAGCTGTTTAATACACTAGTACAAGACTACATTAAAAATACACTTGGTAATCGTAGCAACTAGGAATCATTAAAATATTTTTTGTTATTATGAATCAATAAAGCTTATTTTATTTGTTATGAGTATAAATATTTCCATTTTCCATTATTAACCCTTTTCATTAACAAATGAATCAGATTTCAAATGCGAAGTATGCATGTATTGTTTATTATTATCAAATCGGTATATGCCATCAAGTAACCGTCGTTTAAAAAATAGTTAATTAAACCCTTGGTTATGACTCATTATTGATGGTTACATATCTGAAGAATTACAATTTAGTGATAATTTTAGACTGAAGTTACAATTTTCAATAAATTGTTAAGACAACTGCAGGTTGCATGATTGTAAAGATTTGAAACCAATATTTCACAGTAGTAATTAATGAAAACAGACCCTTCATCCATCGTAAAATTTTAAGCCAGTATACAATGCGGCATATTGGTGGATTATTTATAATAATAATATTTACACGGACAATTCTCATTGGACACATATATCTCAGAACTAACAAAAAAGTATCTTAAATATTTTCAATAAATTGTCCTTTTGGAATTGAAACAATGGCATGGATGGAAGGAAAGCTTTAAGAAGCTACTTCTTTTTAAAGAATAGTGTGAATAATATTATTTTGGAGGACAATCGTTTTGGCTTTCTAACTACAATAATTTCTTATCGCGAAACCAACAGGCTCATAATAAATTGTCTAAAGTGTGTTTATAAAGACCGCACAACTTGTGCTAACGCACCTTTGAAGTTACCGCCGCCTGGCGGACGTGACGTTTTGGTACTGACCCGCGGATTTTGACGGCGAAGAGTTTGATGAAATTCAACCGAAACTGACAAACATAATCCTTTTCAGCTGAACACTTTAAATAAAATTCCGAACTATAGAAACTAGGTGAATACAATCAATCATGTTGTTACTATTATTCAAGTTAATGACATGGTCAAAAGGATTTAACTGACGTTGTTTATTTAGTTATATTTGCATCTTTTTAAGGATTCCGAAATATCTGAATACATATTTCTCTATAATTTTAACGAGATTAAGGTATTTATATAATTAAAACCCCAAAACCCGAAACGTTATGCTCTTCCGCAATGTTATGCGGAATTGCGGATTGGCATAGAGTCCTTCAAATGGACATCGTTTTTATAAAATACTTAGCTATGGTAACAAATTTTGGTTAGTAAGTTGACAATAATTTGATATAAATACACGGAATGTAAAAATTGTAAATAAAAATGGACAGCTTAATTAATCTATTTTTCTTTTAACATTGGAACATGTCTTAAACATATTTGTGACTTTTTTATTAAAAATAGGGATACAATTGTTCCCAATCTATCCTAAAGGCCACAATATCGAAATTAATAAGGAACAAGGACAGCTTCTCAGCAAAACAAAAAACTACTGATTAGGGACTGCAGTAGTGGGACTTGGTCTTCCATGCTGGCACGGGAACGAAAAAATAACGTAGTCTACTATGGGCGATTGTCCGGTGTAGACCAATGAGCACCTTGGGGCATCCGATTGTTTGAGGGCAAACCACCAAAACAGCATACCCAAAGAGGGTTGCTGTCATGCAGGCGGCCGGCTGGAAAACCAAAGCCAAAACCTTAAGCAGTACGAATTCGAATGTTGTCATCCTTTACGGTGTGATGGATGATATGTGATATGTGGATGGCTTGATGACGTCTGACCGATATGAATAGAAGAGGAACCATACTGCGCCGACCCCAGATAGACTGGGAACAGGGCAGGTAGAAGAAAAAGTAGTGGCTCTTGAAGGTTTACATAGACTGGTCCTAGATTGGTAATCGTTTTTTTTTTGTAAATATTAGAACACTGAGCATTTTGGATAGTCAAGTAGGTACTATTGCACCCTTGCTTATATTCAAAGATGAGACGAAATCTTTTCCTTTTATATTTCAATAGTAGTATGGTGTCAAGTACGGTATAGTGTAGTAGGTATATATTCATTTATGGAATATTATTTAAGATTTTCGATTCAGAATTTTAATCGAAACGAAAGATATTTGTGGTTGTAAGTTTTCATAATTTTCAAAACCCCAATGTGGGTGGACAGGTGGCTCAAGCTTGTTCGAGTCCTCAAAATATTATTATTGTTTTCTGCAAAAGCTTATCAAATATTTTTTTCAGATAGCATAATCTCTTAATATTCAGAAATGTTGTAAATATAGTTAGTAAACCATTATAAATGAAAATAAGGACACAATGTACTTAATCGATTCATTGAACTACACAATAGAAATTGGAAAGGAGCAGCCGTATTGTTTTAACGTGAAAAACAAGGGATTAGCGACTGCGGTGACGTGAGCTAAGAAAGGGTTTACCTGGACTAGCCTTATATAAAGCTCGTCATTTTTTCTTCTTCAATTATTTGCATATAGTATTTTGCAGAGGCAACTACTATCTCACCTTACTTCATCCTCTTACTTATTTCAATAAGCAATGGCAGCAGAAATGTGGAATTCCTTCGGAAGTGTAGCTGAGCCTGACGCGATGGTAATTGTTGTAAAAAAAACTTTCTTCCTTTTAGTATGTACCAATATTTTATTTCAGTACCTATACATATATTTGTTATTATTACAGGTACAGCCATCGCAAATGATTACTCCAGACCAATACACTAACTATACCCAGTACCAACTTCCGGTAAATATTATGCTTTATATTAATGTTTACCATGTGACATAACATTTTCTCGAAATAATCCCCTATTTGTATTTTTCAGATGCAATCGTGCATGTATGGGCAAGGTTGGTACGGGAACAACGGTGGATTGGAACGGACAACTCCGTCAACTTATTGGAATGGCTACCAAAACATTCCATACAAAAACGCTACGCAGGTAAAATAATCTTAATATTAACAAGGACACTAATATTCGTACAGTAATTCACAAAATTTATTTTTCGAGGTTTCTGGATAAACGAATTAATATTTTAATTTTTTTTAGGTGCCATATATGTACGGAGCAGATGACAATTCATGGCAGTTTCAACAAGTCAATACGGTAAATATAGAAATTTCAAAAATAGGTATTCCTATAACATTTTTGTTATGTTTATTTTTATATTGATTTTAATTTTCTTTTTGTTACAGATGCAACAGTCTAACAGTGGCACAGTTCCAGCTGCTCCACTGAACTACCCTATTACTTGTAAGTATAATTAATTCTTTAGCGACCTGATTTATATATATGCATTTTACGATCATATTATGTATGTTTCGATAATAATGTCCTTTATTAATGTTTTTTTATGTTGTTTTTTAGATACTTCGTCCCAAAGCATCAGACGACCTATCAAGGGCAAGCGCACCAGGACGGCGTTCACAACGGACCAAGTCCAAATGTTAGAGGCGCGGTTCCAAAAACGGCCCTACATTTCGCGAGAGGAGCGCAGTGTCCTTAAGGACAATCTTGGCGTCACTGACCAGATCATCAAGGTCTGGTTTCAGAATAGACGCCTCAAGGAGAAGAGGCTTCTTAAGGAGAAACTTGACAGTGAATTAGATGCTGCCATCAACGCTGCTGCAGCTGCTAAGTCTACTTCACTGGCAAGTTTATCTCCTGATATCGCAGAACTGTTCTCCGCCCAAGATACATCTATTGATGCAAGGTCTGCGACAAGCGGAGCAGTAGTGAGCAAAGAAGCACGCGATGTAGAGGAATCATACACTACAATGTATGAGCCAATTTCTCCACCAGATTCTAATAAGGAACTGGTGGAAACTGATGTAATATTTGAGCCATTTGATCCTCTACTATCTTTGCAGTGCCTCTTGCTCACGCCTAGGTAATAAGTTGTGTTTTTTATTGTATTTTAATTATTGTATGTTGTTGTTAGATATAATTTATGGATAAATTGTTGTAATTAATAGTTAATAATTAGTATGTAATATTTTTTGTCAATTTCTGTTAAGTTATGTGATGTTTAGT
The DNA here is from genome assembly GCA_963931975.1 of Cataclysta lemnata. Taxonomy (NCBI): domain Eukaryota; kingdom Metazoa; phylum Arthropoda; class Insecta; order Lepidoptera; family Crambidae; genus Cataclysta; species Cataclysta lemnata. The sequence continues at coordinate 4,532,838 of OZ008339.1, forward strand.
TGTAGGAAATATATTATGTTTTATTTAAAATGTTAATTTATATTTAATATTTGTAAGCTTTATATTCTATAGTAAATAATTATTATTCTAATTTAAATTTATATTTTAATTGTTGTAACTGTAAGCTGTTTTTAATTCATTTTAATTTTGATTATTCGTTATTATTATGTGGTGTTTTTTTGTATATAATTGTCTAAATATACGCAACTGGACATAGTAATGTATGAAAAAAAAAATGTGTTTGAATAAATTAATTGAAATTAATGAAATCTTTTATTTGACAATGGCAATGTTTATGTAAAATCTGGTACGAAAAGTGGGTTTTTAAAATCAACCAATTCTACAGATTCTTCCCCTAATGCCGAAAGTCTAACTAAACCTTTACCTATGACCTCAGTGCTCATTTTAGTAGCTAGATTCAGCTTACCTCAACTAAGTTCAAGAGTATTACCAAATTTTTGCGCATCGTCACACAAATACACCCCAAATCCAATTATCTGTTCTTACGGACGTAGCCATATTTCTTGGAACTTTCAGGCAATTCAAACGCAACTATTAAGCAGGTTCCATATCATTGAGTATAGCGACATCTTCAACAATCGAAATGAAATCACAAGTCACTAATTTCAATTTCTGGAAGCTGTTTAATACACTAGTACAAGACTACATTAAAAATACACTTGGTAATCGTAGCAACTAGGAATCATTAAAATATTTTTTGTTATTATGAATCAATAAAGCTTATTTTATTTGTTATGAGTATAAATATTTCCATTTTCCATTATTAACCCTTTTCATTAACAAATGAATCAGATTTCAAATGCGAAGTATGCATGTATTGTTTATTATTATCAAATCGGTATATGCCATCAAGTAACCGTCGTTTAAAAAATAGTTAATTAAACCCTTGGTTATGACTCATTATTGATGGTTACATATCTGAAGAATTACAATTTAGTGATAATTTTAGACTGAAGTTACAATTTTCAATAAATTGTTAAGACAACTGCAGGTTGCATGATTGTAAAGATTTGAAACCAATATTTCACAGTAGTAATTAATGAAAACAGACCCTTCATCCATCGTAAAATTTTAAGCCAGTATACAATGCGGCATATTGGTGGATTATTTATAATAATAATATTTACACGGACAATTCTCATTGGACACATATATCTCAGAACTAACAAAAAAGTATCTTAAATATTTTCAATAAATTGTCCTTTTGGAATTGAAACAATGGCATGGATGGAAGGAAAGCTTTAAGAAGCTACTTCTTTTTAAAGAATAGTGTGAATAATATTATTTTGGAGGACAATCGTTTTGGCTTTCTAACTACAATAATTTCTTATCGCGAAACCAACAGGCTCATAATAAATTGTCTAAAGTGTGTTTATAAAGACCGCACAACTTGTGCTAACGCACCTTTGAAGTTACCGCCGCCTGGCGGACGTGACGTTTTGGTACTGACCCGCGGATTTTGACGGCGAAGAGTTTGATGAAATTCAACCGAAACTGACAAACATAATCCTTTTCAGCTGAACACTTTAAATAAAATTCCGAACTATAGAAACTAGGTGAATACAATCAATCATGTTGTTACTATTATTCAAGTTAATGACATGGTCAAAAGGATTTAACTGACGTTGTTTATTTAGTTATATTTGCATCTTTTTAAGGATTCCGAAATATCTGAATACATATTTCTCTATAATTTTAACGAGATTAAGGTATTTATATAATTAAAACCCCAAAACCCGAAACGTTATGCTCTTCCGCAATGTTATGCGGAATTGCGGATTGGCATAGAGTCCTTCAAATGGACATCGTTTTTATAAAATACTTAGCTATGGTAACAAATTTTGGTTAGTAAGTTGACAATAATTTGATATAAATACACGGAATGTAAAAATTGTAAATAAAAATGGACAGCTTAATTAATCTATTTTTCTTTTAACATTGGAACATGTCTTAAACATATTTGTGACTTTTTTATTAAAAATAGGGATACAATTGTTCCCAATCTATCCTAAAGGCCACAATATCGAAATTAATAAGGAACAAGGACAGCTTCTCAGCAAAACAAAAAACTACTGATTAGGGACTGCAGTAGTGGGACTTGGTCTTCCATGCTGGCACGGGAACGAAAAAATAACGTAGTCTACTATGGGCGATTGTCCGGTGTAGACCAATGAGCACCTTGGGGCATCCGATTGTTTGAGGGCAAACCACCAAAACAGCATACCCAAAGAGGGTTGCTGTCATGCAGGCGGCCGGCTGGAAAACCAAAGCCAAAACCTTAAGCAGTACGAATTCGAATGTTGTCATCCTTTACGGTGTGATGGATGATATGTGATATGTGGATGGCTTGATGACGTCTGACCGATATGAATAGAAGAGGAACCATACTGCGCCGACCCCAGATAGACTGGGAACAGGGCAGGTAGAAGAAAAAGTAGTGGCTCTTGAAGGTTTACATAGACTGGTCCTAGATTGGTAATCGTTTTTTTTTTGTAAATATTAGAACACTGAGCATTTTGGATAGTCAAGTAGGTACTATTGCACCCTTGCTTATATTCAAAGATGAGACGAAATCTTTTCCTTTTATATTTCAATAGTAGTATGGTGTCAAGTACGGTATAGTGTAGTAGGTATATATTCATTTATGGAATATTATTTAAGATTTTCGATTCAGAATTTTAATCGAAACGAAAGATATTTGTGGTTGTAAGTTTTCATAATTTTCAAAACCCCAATGTGGGTGGACAGGTGGCTCAAGCTTGTTCGAGTCCTCAAAATATTATTATTGTTTTCTGCAAAAGCTTATCAAATATTTTTTTCAGATAGCATAATCTCTTAATATTCAGAAATGTTGTAAATATAGTTAGTAAACCATTATAAATGAAAATAAGGACACAATGTACTTAATCGATTCATTGAACTACACAATAGAAATTGGAAAGGAGCAGCCGTATTGTTTTAACGTGAAAAACAAGGGATTAGCGACTGCGGTGACGTGAGCTAAGAAAGGGTTTACCTGGACTAGCCTTATATAAAGCTCGTCATTTTTTCTTCTTCAATTATTTGCATATAGTATTTTGCAGAGGCAACTACTATCTCACCTTACTTCATCCTCTTACTTATTTCAATAAGCAATGGCAGCAGAAATGTGGAATTCCTTCGGAAGTGTAGCTGAGCCTGACGCGATGGTAATTGTTGTAAAAAAAACTTTCTTCCTTTTAGTATGTACCAATATTTTATTTCAGTACCTATACATATATTTGTTATTATTACAGGTACAGCCATCGCAAATGATTACTCCAGACCAATACACTAACTATACCCAGTACCAACTTCCGGTAAATATTATGCTTTATATTAATGTTTACCATGTGACATAACATTTTCTCGAAATAATCCCCTATTTGTATTTTTCAGATGCAATCGTGCATGTATGGGCAAGGTTGGTACGGGAACAACGGTGGATTGGAACGGACAACTCCGTCAACTTATTGGAATGGCTACCAAAACATTCCATACAAAAACGCTACGCAGGTAAAATAATCTTAATATTAACAAGGACACTAATATTCGTACAGTAATTCACAAAATTTATTTTTCGAGGTTTTTTGCCGTGTGGTGACGGCAGAGTAGAATACAATTGTCACCACCCCAAATCTCTCCTGTGGGTGTCGTACAAGGCGACTAAGGATAAATCAGTGATGAGGAATGGGCAGCAGCGTTCCTCTTATATCATCTAGCTATTACCTACTGCGACTATTGTGCCCGATAAATGGCAATAGGCTCGCCACCTATTACATGGGACCTAACATAACTGGCGAAACGTGGGTGCTAGTTCACCTCTGCCTACCCCTTCGGGGATATGGGCGTGATTTATGTATGTATGTATGTATGTATTTTTCGAGGTTTCTGGATAAACGAAATAATATTTTAATTTATTTTAGGTGCCATATATGTACGGAGCAGATGACAATTCATGGCAGTTTCAACAAGTCAATACGGTAAATATAGAAATTTCAAAAATAGGTATTCCTATAACATTTTTGTTATGTTTATTTTTATATTGATTTTAATTTTCTTTTTGTTACAGATGCAACAGTCTAATAGTGGCACAGTTCCAGCTGCTCCACTGAACTACCCTATTACTTGTAAGTATAATTAATTCTTTAGCGACCTGATTTATATATATGCATTTTACGATCATATTATGTATGTTTCGATAATAATGTCCTTTATTAATGTTTTTTTTATGTTGTTAATAGATACTTCGTCCCAAAGCATCAGACGACCTATCAAGGGCAAGCGCACCAGGACGGCGTTCACAACGGACCAAGTCCAAATGTTAGAGGCGCGGTTCCAAAAACGGCCCTACATTTCGCGAGAGGAGCGCAGTGTCCTTAAGGACAATCTTGGCGTCACTGACCAGATCATCAAGGTCTGGTTTCAGAATAGACGCCTCAAGGAGAAGAGGCTTCTTAAGGAGAAACTTGACAGTGAATTAGATGCTGCCATCAACGCTGCTGCAGCTGCTAAGTCTACTTCACTGGCAAGTTTATCTCCTGATATCGCAGAACTGTTCTCCGCCCAAGATACATCTATTGATGCAAGGTCTGCGACAAGCGGAGCAGTAGTGAGCAAAGAAGCACGCGATGTAGAGGAATCATACACTACAATGTATGAGCCAATTTCTCCACCAGATTCTAATAAGGAACTGGTGGAAACTGATGTAATATTTGAGCCATTTGATCCTCTACTATCTTTGCAGTGCCTCTTGCTCACGCCTAGGTAATAAGTTGTGTTTTTTATTGTATTTTAATTATTGTATGTTGTTGTTAGATATAATTTATGGATAAATTGTTGTAATTAATAGTTAATAATTAGTATGTAATATTTTTTGTCAATTTCTGTTAAGTTATGTGATGTTTAGTTGTAGGAAATATATTATGTTTTATTTAAAATGTTAATTTATATTTAATATTTGTAAGCTTTATATTCTATAGTAAATAATTATTATTCTAATTTAAATTTATATTTTAATTGTTGTAACTGTAAGCTGTTTTTAATTCATTTTAATTTTGATTATTCGTTATTATTATGTGGTGTTTTTTTGTATATAATTGTCTAAATATACGCAACTGGACATAGTAATGTATGAAAAAAAAAATGTGTTTGAATAAATTAATTGAAATTAATGAAATCTTTTATTTGACAATGGCAATGTTTATGTAAAATCTGGTACGAAAAGTGGGTTTTTAAAATCAACCAATTCTACAGATTCTTCCCCTAATGCCGAAAGTCTAACTAAACCTTTACCTATGACCTCAGTGCTCATTTTAGTAGCTAGATTCAGCTTACCTCAACTAAGTTCAAGAGTATTACCAAATTTTTGCGCATCGTCACACAAATACACCCCAAATCCAATTATCTGTTCTTACGGACGTAGCCATATTTCTTGGAACTTTCAGGCAATTCTTGCTCACGCCTAGGTAATAAGTTCCTCTTGCTCACGCCTAGGTAATAAGTTGTGTTTTTAATGGTATTTTAATTATTGTATGTTGTTGTTAGATATAATTTATGGATAAATTGTTGTAATTAGTATGTAATATTTTTTGTCAATTTCTGTTAAGATTATGTTATGGTTAGTTGTAACAAATAAAATTATTTTGTTTTATTTAAAATGCTTATTTATTTTAAAGCTTTATTTTCGAAAATAATAATTATTATTTTCGAATATAAATGGATTTGAACATTATTTATTACCGCAAAAGAAACTGGCTCGTGTGTGTTATATAAAACACTGCCCTACCGCAGTATTCTATGGCCCCACTAAGAGATAACGCACTTTTGAAGTTACCGCTGCCTGGCTGATGTGACGTTTTGGTACGGACCTGCAGACCTTGACAACGAAGAATTTTAAGACATACAACCGAAACTGTCAAACGTTATTCTTATCAGCGGAAAACTTTGAATAAAACTCTGAGCTTTAGAAACTATTTTTCATGCGAAGAATTAATGTAGATAGTTATTTTAAAAGGCTTTACGGCTGTTGTTTCTGTGTGCTACGGAATAGCGGAACGTCGATTTGATTTTTGAATATTAACTTTCTTAGTAATTCACCTAAACAAGGTGCAACATTTTTGACATCAAAAGTATCATCATAATTTTTCTGCCCTTTTGCTAGTTTATCTTCCATTAATATCGACCAGACGTCACCAAGCCATCCACTACCTATGATTCTTATTATCTCTCACTGAAAACTTGGTAGTATGGATGAATGTATAGAAAAAGTTTTTGTTAGAAAACAATAATTATGAACCCACGTAAGACTTTTACTATTATTTACATTGAGTTCGGAAAATTGTAACCATTGAGATTTATAATAGGAACACAAGCGACCTGTGGTACTTAATCGATCTATTAGACAGCACGATTTTATTATTTAGAAGTAGCCGATAGCTGCACAAAGTAGCGGCAAAGATGAATATAGGGAGAATTATTCGTATATTCTCCCCTTCATCTTTTCTCTTAGGTTGGGAGTGGAAAAATTAAAGCGATTGTGGTGATTATCGCCAGAAGAGACAAGCTGTTGAAACATTAAGCTCAATACCTCGCATATTAATGAACGGGAATTAGAAAGGTTCTAAAGAAAGACTTACATACATACATAAATCACGCCCATATCCCCAGGCAGAGGTGAACCAGCACCCGCGTTTCGCCAATTATATTAAGTCCCATGTAATAGGTGGCGAGCCTATTGCCATTTATCGGGCACAAAAGTCGCAGTACATTGCCAGGACGGACGATAAGAGGAACGCTGCTGATTTCTCATCACTGATTTATCCTTAGTCGCCTCGTACGACACCCACGGAAGAGATTTGGGATGGTGACAATTGTATTCTACTCTGCCGTCACCACACGGACAGCAGTGAGACAAAAGAAAGACTTGACACCCTTTATTAACAAAAATCTATATTGACTGTGCAATAAATACAACGGGCCTATTCAAAACAGATGCTTACAAGGCTGGGCTTAACTACGGTGTCCTGGAATACTATGACACCATTATCTGTTTGGGAGAACAATAGCCTTTTTATAAATTTCTGAACTAAATCCTCTTTTCCACTTAAATATAGAATGATATGAAAACAAAAGTACTCCGAAATTCAAAATTTTGAATGAATTTGTGATTTATATTATTTTGTCATATTTTAATACCTATTGAAATAAAAAAAAGCAACAACGTGTAATCCCAGGATGGCCATCCTAAAAGTTAAAGGGTAAAATTTACAAAATGGCAGTCATACCTGTAGTATAGTTCCGATCTAAATTGTGGACTACTAAGAAGACGGAAAAAAGGAGATTGAATGCAGCAGAGATGAGGATGTTAAGGTAGATGAGTGGAATAACAAGAATGAACAAGATATAGATATATACATAGATAAATTACGCCTATTTATCCCCCACGAATGAGATATCTAATAAGTTCAGACAAGATCAGGTATGAGTACAAGGAAGCATGGAAATAGCACCTGTGGCCGCAAAGATGAAAGGTATGTAATGGGAAGAGACGAAGAACATGTAAGTGAGTACCATATGTGAATTGATGTAAGTGAGTGGAGGGGAAGGGGATGTCCTAAAAATTGGATTGACTCTCTGAAAGACGACAAGAACTACAAGGGAGTGGATAATATTATGGTAGCTGAACATATGGAAATATAAAACTAACTTCGACGACACAAAATAACCTGGGGGCCTAGACAAAGTAACATACTGACAAAGATAACGAAGTTCGATAAAGCAAAATGTATGGGATTTGAAGTAAGTCATCGTGAAATCACGTGACCAAAATCGTCTTCGTAAGTTCCTAGTTATGTTGGTAGCGCAAGCTAAGACGCTGTAGATACCAAAGTAATATGGCCGATCGTGACGAACTTCGACACGTTATCGTTATGAAACGATTGCAACTTGGCTACGGGCCCAGGGCCTGTACCCTGGTTATTTTGTGTCGCCGAAGTTAGTTAGCAGGCGAATAATGATGATTAAAGTAAAGAGATCACTTTCCTTGTTCTTTTACAAGCTGTAGTGATTTTCAGATAGTGTCTTTGGACATTGAAGCTAAATCAAATTCTTTATTTTAAATCATCAACAAAAGACATGTTAAATTTAAAGAATAAATTAATGTATCGCACCTACGGTGTAACACTATTACTTATACAAATCATGTAACTGTTCAGGAGAAGCGTTTGAAAATTCGACATCATATTATAATGTAAAGTATTATCGATCAAAGAAATAGACTGGTAATATTTAGTATACGCACACACATGCGACAATTACGCTCCCAGTAAAGAAGCATATCAGCAATTTTTTCTTATACGCAGAACAATTTTAACAAAAATTGCATAAGTGACGTGTTTGCACCGTAGGTGCGGTATAATGATGATGAAAATATTGAGAACATAATGGTATTGTAATATTTTTAAAAAGATAACAGTCGTATGTTGTTGTATGTGTATTTTAATTATGTTGGTTCAATAAAGTTCGTAATATTTTAATAGCCGTGTGGTGACGGCAGAGTAGAATACAATTGTCACCACCCCAAATCTCTTCCGTGGGTGTCGTACAAGGCAACTAAGGATAAATCAGCGATGAGGAATGGGCAGCAGCGTTATAACACCTAACGATAGTACTGCGACTTTTGTACCCGATAAATGGCAATAGACTCGCCACCTATTACATGGGACCTAACATAATTGGCGGAACGTGGGTGCTAGTTCACCTCTGCCGACCCCTTCGGGGATATAGGCGTGATTTATGTATGAAGGTATGTATGTATGTAATATTTAGTCATTTTAAGTACACACTTTGGTAGGATTTGGCACCACACTAGGCTCAATAAAAGTGTTCCTTAAAAAGATAAAAACTTTATTTATTCTCAAAGTAACCAAAGCTAAAATAATATTAATAAAATTATAGTAACATATTAATGATCATAACGATTGCGATTAATTTATGTTAAAACAATTAATGAGTCATTATATTATAAAATAAAAACAACCACATGTGATATTACTTAACTCATCATCCAACTATCTTAAGATTCTGATTAGGATCTCAAAAACATAACGCAAACGATTTTATATTTGAAAGCAAGCCCCTATAATCACCAAAAGAGAAATATATTGAAAAGTATATGATACAATTGCGATAGTTTAATTAATATAGCTTATGATGAAAATACTTGAAGATAAAATTGTGTAGCACAGCCACTTAATGTAGATTGTTATATAAATAATAGAAACTTAATTAAAGAGTTTGAATAAAAACTTTAGACGTGTTATTTCCATGTCTAATATGTTCTTATTAGACTATTTCCAAAACAGGATTGAATCAAGAATTACAATAGGCGTGATGTCAATCGTGCTTCAATATTTCATTATTTATTCTTAACAGTTATCCGAGGAAAGAAGGCTATAGTAATAAACATTTTAAAAATAGCAGTGGAATGTAACGATACTCACAAATTAATTATGCTTTAGACTTTTGTAACAGTTTTATATAAAATATATTATTGTAATCTAATCACAATTTATTTGAAAGAAAAAAAAAACCCTGCATACAAAAAAAAATGTTTAAAAATAACAAACAATATCAGTTTAAAACTAATCATTTGAAATGCTTTCAGCTAACAGTTTCAGATTAAGGTTCTTTGGAAGGGCCTTATCTATAGCATTGACAAGTATGCCTACAGCTTTATCATCTAAAGTTATGTAGCCATTTCTGTTTGGATTGAATAAAAATAGTTCTACATAGTCCAATTCACAGATTGGCTGCTTTTTTTCCAACTGTGTAGGATCGACATATCTGATTAGTTTGGGGGAAAAGTTGTAATACTGAGACCGTCCACGTTTCTGTTCGGCACGGTTTTGGTACCAGTTTGTGCGTGGGTTTGCTTGTCTTCCGGTGACACGTCTGTTGCCAGCGTGGAGTCGACTGGCAGCTTGCTCTACTGCCCTTTGACTACCATCCAGCGATTGGTGACCTGCAAATTATTATTTACAAGGCATTAAGTTTACTACAATTATTTATGGTTTTATAATTTTACAGAAAGAATCTTAAGATATGCAGAAGAAGACCACAGAAGTGATGAATGAATTCCGTGAGAAATTACATGAAAATTAAAGGAGAGAATGAGGAGATGACCGCTAACGGGATCGAATGGAAGAAACAAACATACCTAATGTGCCTATCCCAAATAAAATTAGGATGAGGGCAAGAGAGGATGATAATGATTAGTTCAAGGGGTTTGATAAATATCAGAGAAAACCTAAGGCGAAATAAGAGGAATACAATCCATTTTATAACCAAATTCAATCAAAACTCTTACTTCACTGAAATTGAGAATGGCTATGAAAATTTATTATCCAACAAAGTGAATGAAGAGATGGCAGCTAAAAGGACTGAATGGAAAAAATAATGATACCGTTACTTTGGGCTAGATGATAGATAAGAGTGTGAAAAATATTGATTTATATATATACCTACTCTGTATATACCTATTCGACGACCGGTCTGGTTGAATGCTCAGATCGCTGGGTATTGGCCAAGAGGTCCCGGTAAGTCTGGTCTGGTAGGGGCAAATTTGTGATGAACACAAATATTTGTTCTGTATATTATGTTTATGTAGTATATTTTCGACATTTATATAACACAATTAATATGATATTAAAAATATTTCCGTCATCTAGTATTGATAACACAAGTGCTTAGGCTACTTACTTTGGGCTACATAATAGGTGTGAGTGTAAAAATATTTAAAAAAATATATATTTATCTGTGCCAACGCCAGAACAAAATTGTTCAGCCCAAGAGGATGACGATGATGATTTGACATTTGTGTATAATTGAAAAATCATTATAATACTAGCTCCTTGTTTCTTAATACAATAAAATACTGCCTCCTACTTAAGACACCAAGACATCAACGTAATTATAACGTTACCCCGTCAATTTTAAGTATTTTCGTGGGAGATTAAAAATATAGCGAAGAAATGTTGATATCGTTACTTTATGTAGCTTTACTTGACTAACTGCCGCATTCAGAGAGGTCAAATAACGTTAATGAGTACTTAACGTCAAAAAATGACAATTCAAAACTAGTCGCTATTCTTGCCGGGTCTATGGTCTAGATGTGAATGAAAATGTTTGACATTAAATACTCATTAAAGTTAATTGTGGTCTCTGAGTGCGGCAGTTAATATGATAATCAAGAACCATCAAGGTTCTTGATTATCATATTAAGGTTGGCGATCATAGCAAGGTTGTTACAACGCCAGCTACGCTGGCGTTGTAACAAAAAATGCAATAACTGAACATTCTGCATGCAACACTTTTAAAGGATTTGTAGAATGTCGCCTAAAGGTTTATGTAAAATGAAAGTACATAATATATTATAATTATATAATTTTTCTAATTTCAATAGTATTTACCGCAAATTATTGAAAGTTTATTTGAAAGGTAAATATTCCAAATTGCTGCAGTCTCGATTAGGGCGCTGTAACGAACCATGAATGATTGCGTTATAATTAAAAAAATGAAGATCGGTTTTGTACTTACAATTATTAAAGTGCAGTTGGGAATGTTCCGGAATATATTTTCGTAGATTCGGATTGTGCCCAGAAGCCTCCACGTTGCATATGTACGGCGTCATTGGTCTGTGTTGTATCTGGGGCGTCTGCAGAACCGAAACAAGCAATTACCACACTACAATTACTACACTACATCCAAACACAATAAAAATGATTTCCAGTAACATACGTTTCTTTTAAACATCCGATAATATTTCTCTGTCAACAGAGTAGATGCGGAACGCATTAACGAACTCTGAGTATGCGCAATTTGTCGCGTTTGCATTGACAAATGTCAACGGAGAAAATATTCGACTACCCGTAATGTTGTTCGCAATTTTTTACTTGAACAACGGTTTTTGCTGCAGTGCCACCAATGTTCAGAAGTCTGGTCAGGCGGCGATAATTGAAACTACAATATACCTATACATTTCTATGACACTTTGTTCACCAGTAGCGTTTTTTTTTCTTTTTTTTGTCGGAGTGGAATGCTTTTACGCACCATACCAGCCGTGAGCTAGGCGACTGGCGTGTGTGGGACTCGCTCAGCGCACGAAGCATCAGCAATACCCACTAAACCACTCCGGTGTTCCTCCTAGCCCTTTAAGCGGGGAAAGTCTGGGATCTGCCTCGCGGCAATTCACCAGTCTTTCCCGAGGGACTCCCAACTTGCGCCGGGGTCAGCGCCGAGGAGGAGATGTCCGAAACTCTGAACACCCCCCCAGACGGGGTGGCCTGTGCAATGCACACACGGGGGCTAACCCATGTGTGCAGGTCACGCTTGACGAACCTAGGGAGGACGAAGATGACTGTACCAGTACCTATAGACTGACCAGCCCCCCTAGCCAAGTGGCCAATCTATTCAAATTCGAACATAGAAAATTGTATTCTATGCGTTCGAATAAAAAAGCCGCTTGGCTAGCCCTCAGAGGGGCTACTCTTTAAATTAATTGGAATCACTTTTGTGTTGCCTCTCTCAAACGTTGCTATCTTACCTAATGAGCCAGAGTGACTGGTAGATTAAGACGATTGCAATCGGCTTGCAGAGTTAGGTCGCTGATAAGTTAATGGCCTTATAAAGCCCGTCACACAAACTATCTATCAATACTAATATTATAAAGCTGAAGAGTTCGTTTGGTTGAACGCACTAATCTCAGAAACAACTGGTTCAAATTGAAACATTCTTTTTTGTGTTGGATAGTCCATTTATTGAGGAAGGCTATAGGCTATATAACAACCAACATTAACGCGAGGGAAGCCACGAGCGGTCACTAGTAATATATATTTTAATAAAATTTTTATGAATAAAAATAAGAGAATTGGCCCGTCTCATCCCATGCAGCTTAAAGAGTATGGATTGGAATGTTGTTCTCAATCACTCACTCCGTTCATCGGTGTCTCGATATGGTCCATTTCGTCTCTTTTCTATACATTAATTCATCACTAGCACCTTTACGGTGTGATGGATGATATGAATCAAAAGGGAGTAAATGGCTTGATGACGTATGAATGGAAGAGGTAATATACTGTGCCGACTCCAGATAGACAAGGAACAGAGTAGGAAGAAGAAAAGTACCTATTCAAAATGAAACAAATGTCCGTATAGTGAAAATTGTTATTTTCTTTAAAAGGTTATTTATCTAATTAGCTTAAATAATGAAAGAAGGAAAGAAGGTTGCCGTGTGGTGCGGCAGAGCAGAATACAATTGTCACCACCCCCATCTCTCCCGTGGGTGTCGTACAAGGCAACCAAGTGTAAACAGCGATGAGCAATGGGCAGGATATACCACCCAGCAACATACTGGGATTTATGTGCCCGGTAGATGGCAATAGGCTCGCCAACATGAGACCTTAAATGGCGATAGGTGGGTGTTAATTCATCTCTGCCTACCCCGTCGGGGTATGTAGGCGTGATTTATGAATGTATGTGTGTAGTTCGTAAATAAAGCACTCACCTGTACATTAACTGGACTAGGCGGTGCGGAAAAGAGATATTCTTTCCAGTCTTCGATTGATGCATTTTGCCGCCAAGTCGGTCGTACACTGTCTGCATATACGCGCAACGGCCTCTGTGTTAATTTTATATCAGTCAAGGCAAATGTAAAACATATAGGTAAAGTACTATTTACATAAGTTCAAACATCATATTATAACGAGAAACTGGCAGCTGTTTTCCTACGTTCCTAGCGCAATATCTAACAAATTGATGTAATTAAAGTTCCCGATGCATGACAACATGGGACTTAACATAAGGTAGCTCGAAATTTGGGTGTTATTATATTTCTGCCTACCTCTTAGAGCGCTTATGTACTACATCTGATTCGAATCCGTCAAAAATTATCGGTCTAGAAAACTCGGACAGAGATCGGATGCAGTGCGTAAGCTACCATAGAAATAGTTCTACGGCTACGGATTCGGGGCGGATTCGGATCGGATGTAGTGCGCAAGCGGTCTTTGTGGAAATATGTTTGCGCCTTATCTAATTTCAATATGATACATACATAAATCACGCCCATATCCCCGAAGGGGTAGGCAAAGGTGAATTCTCACCCGCGTTTCGCCAATTATGTTAAGCCCCATGTAATAGATGGCGAGCCTATTGCCATTTATCGGGCACAAAAGGCGCAGTACATTGTCAGGACGGTAGTATAAGAGGAACGCTGCTGCCCATTCCTCATCACTGATTTATCCTTAGTCGCCTTGTACGACACCCACGGGAGAGATTTGGGATGGTGACAATTGTGTTCTACTCTGCCGTCACCACACGGCTTTCAATATGATAATGATCGATAATTTTATTTTCCTCGTTTATTCATAGCTAGTGATAAATGAATGTATAGAAATGTGATGAAAAGGACTATTTAGTTGACTGAGGACCATAGAGAGTGAGTGATAAGAAGTATTAGGGTTAGAGGAACAAGAAAGGAAACTAGATTGTAGTTTGAATAGGAATTAGAAGTTTAGGTACTAGTGATTGTAATAGCTGATAGCTAGTTACGTTAAGAAGTATCCTTGCGTAGATGGTAGCAAGGTCGGGTTTTGCTTGCGTGGTTAACAGGATTTTAATTTAATTAAATTTTTTAATTATCAAATAGATCAATTAATGAATTTTTATGGGGTGTATTTTTTGAATTGGTTTTATGAAGGAAAGAAAAATACATGTTTGTTGAAGACTTTCTTTTGCCTCTTTCCTTTTTAAAAAAGTGATTTAGAATAAGTTATAATAATAAGTTGTATTATATTAAGATTAGTTTTTATTAACTGCACGAATCAGGAAACTAAAATGTCTTACCTGTGACAAAACATACTGTGGTGGTGGTTCTGTAATTCCAACTGCAATCTTATTAGAAGCACTCTGGTTTAGCTGTGAAATAAATATTACTGTAACATAATAGGTACGTTTTTGACGTTTTTTATGGGAATAAAATAAAGTAGTTTTTTTGTATAAATAATTACTCAAAATATGCCATTGTTATATACGCACTTTGGTCATCTCATTAGGTAGTTCATTGATACCTTTACTAAAAACTAATCAGTAAAAACAAATGAATGACTGTTTTCGAAACTAAAATTTACCAGCTAAATGGATTTATAAAATAAGAGCATAAAATATATTCCAAATCGAGGATGATTTTTTAACATTTGACCAATAGATAAAATTGTTTTATATTAAAATATTAAAAGGGACTTAACGTGCCGTGACATGTCGTGTGCAGAGCAAGTAAACAGAAAGGCACCAATAGGCACTCATACACTACACTATTACTGCTTTAAAAATTACTCATACTAGATAAATAAGCTTAAATTTAATTTCGTTCTGTACCTACTGTAACGTTGTCATTTTGTCACTTGTCAAAGTCGTCAAAGTCAAAATTGACAAACTGACTGACAGTGACAATGACATTAGTTGTCATAATAATTTTGGGTTTGCAAAGAGAAATTGGCATAATTGGGGACTTATAAAAAAAAAAAAAAAAAAAAAGTAAAAAGTTCAGATAAGAGTTGCTTGGTTTGGGTGGTTATATAACCCCCAAGTGTTATAAAAAATATTACTTTACTTTTTCCTTGGTTTCCAGACAATAATGTTGTATTTTGGCAGGTTAGGATTTTATTTAGTATTTATTCGCCGTTTAGGTTTCGTTAGGTCTTCAGTGGTCACATTTGTTGCCTAAAATTCCCTTAGAATAGATTTTTTAGAGATCGAAGAAATTGTCAATTTGTCAATGTTATCTTGGCTGTATGATACAGAATCGTTGCCCTAGTCCGGCCTAGTAGCCTTACAAAATTTCAAGATTCGATTGTCAAACTATACGGCCAATGACGAGCGCTTATTTTGAAATTCGGAAGTGGATTTCATTCCGTTTTAAAATTCCTAGCGAGACGCTGTAAAATTTTGATGGTCTTCTTACCTTGGTGGAATTTTCCAAATTTCAGAAGAATTTTATAAATATTATATCGGAGCAAGAAAGTGATTCTCCGAATAACAGCTGTTATTAAAAGGAATACATACTGTGTCACTGACCCGAAAGGTAAACATAATGAAATGTCATAATAGGAAAGTCTCGTCTTGTCACTTTTTCTCTGTTCTAAATTCGAAAGTAAATTAAGTACATAATTTAATGCCGTAATTGTTGTGTTTCGTCATCATTTTGCATATATTTGGATCGGCAAAGTCGGTTGAAAAACCGTTGCTCGGACAATTCTCTGGATACCTTAAGTTGTATGGACAAAATTTCAAAGTAGAGTTTTTGGCGATTTTCGATATTATTTGATCTAAATTGATTATTAATATCGTTTCTTTTTAACCTCATAGGTACTTGCTGCCGGCTCGAACGTGTGCGATAGCGTTCGTCGGTGGTAATTCAGCGAAACCTGTGTATATTAGTTGGTGTTCATGTCAATTTTAGGCTTTTGATTAGGGTGTGTTTCGCATATATTGAGACGTTTTATATTGCACAACTTCAGGGTCCTTTGGTACGAGTAAAGAGACTCCAGTTAAAGCTGTCTTGATTGTGGACTGGACCTAGCGGGTAATCCTGTGAGGAATTGCTACTCCCTACTACACTTCTCTACAGTCAGGTACCTTACTAACCACCAGGCGGCTGAAGGCTCGGAGATAAAGATAGACTTCTATAGATATAGACAGATTAATATAATTTAGATTCATATACTCGTCCCACTCGTTATCGACCAGAACGACTCCACCCGAACTCCTTGGTCTTGGTTCTTTTTAACTACCGCTTATGTAAATTTTAAATTATAAATTGTGTTAAATTTGTATTAAATTGAAATTATAAATTTACTACTGTCCAACTGGTTGTTTTTATTTTATTGTCACTATTAGGTATATTAGGTAGAAGGGGGGGAAATCTAAATTATTATTATATAGGAACACATAGCAGGAAAAAATACAAGTATTACACTACTCAGACTGTGCTTACATGTTAAGAATTATAGCCTGGACTTTCCGTACTATATTACTTATATGTATACCTATTGTATGACTGAAATTTGTTTTGTGAGCCGTAATAAATAAAATAAAAAGTACAAGAATACTCGCTTTATGCCCTTTCCCTACGTATGTAAAAACACTTACCGTTGGCTGTTCGGTAGGAAGTTTGCTGTAATTGTGTATATTCCATAGTTGATGGGACATTTTCTTCTCCAAATAATAAAACGGTCTACACTATTCCAGGTGTGTTGCCTGAATGATATTTTCCTATGCATTTTTATAGTAAATTCAATTTATTTTGGTAATATTTTAATCACTTGTTTTCACTTCGCTAATCATAAGTCATTATTTAATGATGGTACTTTTCGAAACCTTTTAGGAAATTATACTGATTGCAATTACCAAAGATAACTCTGTAATTAAGCCTACATGTGTAGGATACGTTGTCAAGACAGTTTTTAAATGCCATATAAAAGGAACTCTGTATTAACTATTTGTGGTTGGATCAATTAATCAAATATACCTACATACATTATATTATTTCTTAAACTACCTACCATCTAACCCAGTAGAACTTTCTGTTTGTTATGTTATAAAACCACAAACCCAATTCATTGTTTTATAACTTTTATTCTATTCATGACTAACTATAAAACTTTAGACAGTTAGGGTCGGTTTTTTGATGGCTTAAATCAATGTACATCATCAAATTTTAATGCATAATTAACTCAACCAATTGTTAAAAATTGTTGCTAATCTTTAAATTATATCAGACTGATATTTAACAATCTTGATAATGCATCTGCATTTGCTAGTAATTTCCTTTACATTATATTACTTTCTCATACCTTTATCCAGACAATATTTAAAGCCCATCTTTGTATTCTGAAATCAGCAGTAATGCGTCACAACAATCAAATGTTCTTCTAATTACAAGAATTTGTGAATTTTTTCACAGTATAACGTCTTTTTTTGATCTGGGAATAATTCCTTTGAACTTTATTTAAGGGTTGCACAATACTTTTATTTTATCTGCTATTGGTTTAGTAGGCACCTTAAGCAGCAGCGTTCCTCTTATACCACCTAACAATATACTGCGAATTACGTTCTTGGTATATGGTGGTCTGGGCTGAACCACCGGGGGTTGAAGCCTTTGAGTTCATGCCTGAGCCATGAGCTACTGCTCGATGCCCGCAGCCCGCCATCAGACGGATGACCCGGATGATGATGATGATGATGGTATATGGCAATAAGCTCGCTACTTGGGACCTAAATAATTGGCGAAATGTGGGTGTTAATTCTCCTCTGCCTTCTTTCGGGAATTATTAGGCGTCATTTTTATATATGTTTATATATCAACATGTTCTCACAAAGCTCTGTTACTTTCCTACGTCATACTTTCGTAAGAATATTTGAAAGTGGTATCAGTTTAACCAAAAGGTGAGTTCGCTGTGTGGTGACGGCAGAGTAGAATACAATCCCGCCTCAAGATCACAATTTTTCGAAATTCTTTTTCTAACCACTAAAATCTTTGTACTAATTTTTCTAACATTTATATAATGTTAAATTTAAAATCAAATAGAATACAATTGTCACCACCCCAAATCTCTCCCCTGGTCGTACAAGGCGACTAAGGATAAATCAATAATGAGGAACGGGCAGCAGCGTTCCTTTTATACCACCTAGCAATAGCAATGTACTGCGACTTTTGTGCCCGATAAATGGCAATAAGCTCGCCACCTATTACATGGGACCTAAAATTATTGGCGAAACGTGGGTGCTAGTTCACCTCTGCACACCCCTTCGGGGATATAGGCGTGATTTATGTATGTATGAGTTCGCTGGCTATCGGCCTAGAGGTCTCGGGCTCGAATCCTGGTAAGGGCAAATCTTTGTGATAAGAACAGACATATGTTTTCGAGTTACAGTTGTTTATATTTTGTTCATGTATTAATGTATTACAACTGTTTATAGGATTTATTATTATCCTGCTAGTTCGTGATTTATGTATGTATGTTATTATGAAAATTTGACCCCTTGGCAGAGGAGACCAGACGGCTGAGGGTCAGGACGACAGAGAGAGGAATAGGAGGATAATCATATAGCCAGGGGCTCCACCCTGGCTATAATTGGTCCGTCACGCAGTTCCAACCTCTTCAGATGTTCGCGAAGAGATGTTGGGACGAGGCCATTGGTCGAGACTGCGACTGGTATGATCTCAGTGGACGTCACTTGTCTCATCAACAACCTCGTGTGCCAGGTTCAGGTATTTCATCTTCTTATCTGATTCGGCTTTCACGAGGTTTTCGTCGAAGGGAATAGTGACGTCCACTAAGAACATATGCGACTCCACCCGGTCCATCAGTAAGATATTAGGCTTGTTCGCAGGAACTGTCCTGTCCGTAATGATGGACCGATCCCAGTACAAACGAGCACGGCGTTTTCGAGCACCGGCACCGGCGAGTACTTATAATACGGTTAATTCACCTATGAGACCATACTCAAAAGCGAGTTCGAGATGACGTATTTTGGCTGCTTGGTTATGTCTGTGCAAATATTCGGTATTGGCCAGTACAGGGCATCCGGAAGTAATATACCTGAGTGACTCTCCGGGTTGGAGACAGGCTCTACAAATGTCCTCTGTACCATCTTTCAGGATATACTTCCGGTAATTACGGGTCGCGATGACCTGGTCCTGTATTGCACAGACAAACCCCTCAGTTTCCCCAAAGAGGGCATCGAAACGCAGCCAATGCACGGAGTCTTTACGGTCCACATGGCGCTCGTGTAGCGCCCTAAAAAACCTACCGTGCAACTCCTTCTCCTCCCATATGGCTTCTCGGTCAACGGTACTAAGTACTGCCGTCTCTCGCCATTGCTCTATGCCCAAAGATAGAGGGGTTAGTCCTTTATCACACACTTTGACAGATCTATGTAAATCACTGCTCTCTGATTTCGTCGGGAAGTACTCACGGAGATTGTATATTTGGCGGTTGTGTATGGATTTCGCACTGAGCAATCTGCGACCACCATTCTTACGGGATATACAATCTCATCACTGACGATCTCGGGTGATGCATCCTATGTAATGTACCGTCAAAGTTGTGCGGACTTTCCTACCCAGTAGGCCTATTCGCTAACTTTTTTTGACACTTGAGAGTGATAATCACTGAACTATTTACTGATCCATTACTACTTTACTATAACGCTATTGTGACACTTACCCTGTGAAAACAGTAATGGATAAGTAAATAGTTCGGTGATCATCACATTCAACTGTCAAAAAAAGTTAGCGAATAGGCCTACAGGGCGTCTAACTCGGTCTGAGACCATCTGAGCACGCCAAAAGTGTAGACAAGGACGGGCATAACCCAGCCGTTAAATGCGTTGATTTTGTTGACACCTGACAAGTAGCTTTTCAGCACCTTCGTCAAGCGCCCGAGGATGGCTTCTTTAACGGTCTGTTTCACTGCGGCCGCGTCCACACCAATATTCTGTGACATGCCCAGATACCGGTATGTTTCAGCTTCAGAGAGCGAGCGCATGTTTGCGCCTAAGGGGTCAGCATCAGACTCTTGAATCCGACCCCTTTCTACATGGACAACCGCACACTTGTTGAGACCGAACTCCATGCCGATGGAGCTACTAAAGATTTTTATTAATATTTATAAGATTTTGTGTATTAAAATTTATCCGTTATCTATATTCATAGGTAAGGTATATTTGGGTATGCTGTTGTTGGTGGTTTGCTCTCCACTATTCGGTTGCTACAAGGTGCTTATTGGTCGTGGTCGTTGGTAGTAAACCAACAACATAATAATATTATTAAACAGGGCGTCCCACGGCCATGCCACACGGAGGAAAAGTATATTAAATAATGAATGTAGGATATTTTACTAAAAGAAGACATCGTTTTATTTTTAATAATAAGTAGAACTGCATTCACAGATTTTTTAAAAATCGCCTACCTCAAC
The DNA here is from genome assembly GCA_963931975.1 of Cataclysta lemnata. NCBI lineage: Eukaryota > Metazoa > Arthropoda > Insecta > Lepidoptera > Crambidae > Cataclysta > Cataclysta lemnata. The sequence continues at coordinate 4,553,912 of OZ008339.1, forward strand.
CGGGAATCGAACCCGCCAAATGTGATAGAAAAATTACTTGTATTTTATAATAGCGTTTGAAAGGGCTACTCATTAGCATTATTTTTTCCTAAATAACCTAGCATATTAAATGAAACTAAGATCATAAAATTTTTCATATTATTTAAAAAAAAATATCAAATGCTCAAAATGTGATCCGTTCTGTTGTATACAAATTCTCACTCTTTTGATAATTTCTCTCCCTGTCGATTTACTTATTTTTGCATGGTGGATGTTTGAAATAATACGTCTAAGTTCATTTTGTAACTCCTGCACACTGTTGTACCGGTTCCTGTAAACTAAATCTTTTACATAACCCCATAAAAAAAATCAAGTGGGGTTAGATCTAGGGATCTCGGTGGCCATCTAATTTGTCCAAAAGTGCCGATCCAGGAAGGAAAATATTCATTAAGAAACTCGGCTGTTCTCCTACTGTTATGAGCCGGAGCCCAATCTTGCTGGAATATGAGATTTCGTCGATCTGCATCAGGAAGATTATTAATCTCATTTCTTAAAATCTCAAGTATTTCTAGATATCTTTCCGTGTTCAGAGTTCCTTCGTAAAAATGTATTAAGAGAACCCGGTTACTTACAATCCCACACCAACAGTTAAAAGAAAAACGCACTTGATCATTAGTCTCGCGGATTCGTAAGAGATTCTGTCTGCACCAAATGCGATTATTACGCCGGTTGTACATACCGTTGTTACTAAAGTTTGACTCGTCTGACCAAATAATGGTGTTCAAAAAATTTTGATCCTCAAGGATGAGTCTCTCGATATGTTGGCAGAAATTAAATCGTCTTTCAGCATCTCCCGGCCGTAATTTTTGCACTAATCGCCCTTCAACATAACTTTTAAACTTGTATTTTTTCAGAACGCGATGTATTCTACTCTTTGAAAGTCCAATTTCTTCTTCACCTTCCCTCACTGAACTCTTCGGGTACGCTTCAAAGTAAATCGAATGTTGAGTTCATCATCGCTGACGTTTATTATCTGCTTCTGTGGTTGCTGTAAGCGATGATCAAAACGTCCTAAATTTGTTAAATTACCCACCATTCTTTTCAACACATATCGAGATGGTGTGCGTCTATCGGGATATCTTTCGCGGTACCACCGCAAAGCTAATGAAATGTCTTTGTGATTTAAAAAGTATGCTTCTATTAAATCCAAATTATTTTGGTACGCCATGGTAAGTAAATTTACACAAAAATTGCTAATAAACGAAAATGAAACTCACAATAAACAAAAGAACATCAGCCAGTTACATGGTAATTGTGAGCTCATGAAGAAATGCATACAAGTACCTACTACACTTCATGTATCGCTTTATTATTATCATGTACTTACACCACGGAAATCTCGTATCTCAAGTGGGTAGGTCTTTGAAATGATAATGTTAATTGTTGGAAGCATGGCCAAGTCAGAGGAAATTTCCCTAAACAAAATTTTAAATAAAATGAAAAATTTGATGATCTTAGTTTCATTTAATATGCTAGGTTATTTAGGAAAAATAATGCTTATGAGTAACTCTTTCAAACGCTATTATAAAATACAAGTAATTTTTCTATCACATTTGGCGGGTTCGATTCCCGGTTGAGGTAGGCGATTTTTAAAAAATCTGTGAATGCAGTTCTACTTATTATTAAAAATAAAACGATGTCTTCTTTTAGCATAAATATCCTACGTTCAATATTTAATATACTTTCCCTCCGTGTGGCATGGCCGTGGCACGCCCTGTATACCATTATGTTATATGGCTTCTAATATGCTCTGCTTGCTCTTATTTAAGTTCTATTACGATGTTGGGCATGTTAATAAGCTTATTATAACTTAGTTTATTAGAAACTTAGATTGGGAATAAATAAACGTAGGTGCATAACGTATATTAAGTATTTTTATTCAAAATGTACAAAACAAAAACAAATAACTTAAAATGTAATTAAGTACAATTTAATATATTTTATATATCTATAGACTCGCTAACAACTTATGGTAGAATAAAGAACGCTACGCAACTGAATTTCGAAATTTAAAAATTTCTACGTCTTCTTCTCCCTGCCTTGTTACCAGTCCATCTGGGGTCGGCGCAGTATGCTCCTCATCTATTCATATCGGTCAGACGTCATCAAGCCATCTACTCCCTTTTGATTCATATCATCCATCACACCGTAAAGCTGCTAGTAATGAATGAATGTATAGAAAAGAGACGGAACGGACCATGTCGAGAGACCGATGAACGGAGAGAGTGATTGGAATGACAACATTCCAATCCATACTGCGCAAAGTTTTGGCTTAGGTTTTTCAGACGGCCGCCTGCCTGACACTAAACCCTCTTTGGGTATGCTGTTGTTGGTGGTTTGCCCTCCACCATTTGGGTGCCCCAAGGTACAGTCAACGGCACTTCAGACTACCCAAAACTGTCAAATTTATTCAATCGATGTCAATCTTAACTTGGTAATAATAGAGCATAAAATCGATTGAGAAATTTTGCCATTTGAAGTAGTATGACGTGCTGTTGACTGTACTTATTGTTCTACTCCGGCAATGTCCCTTAGTCGACTTTTACGACACCCATGGGATGAGTAGAAGCTGGCCTATTCTACGTTATTTGTTCGCTCCCAGGCCAGCATAGAAGACAACATTATTAAACATTTCTATATTAGTTAATTTATTCGTTAATTTATAGTTAATTTGTTCGAAAGTACGACGTAGCATGTATGGGATGCCGACATATATTAAATTCAAATATCAACACAAATACAAATACTATCGTTATTACTTTGTATATTATATATACGTCGCAATTCCATGCGTACTTTTGAATTTGCGTTCAACAATAAAAAATATATTCCTTCTATAATAGTATATGAACACTTATACTATATAACTAATATATTGATATATTAATCTTCGATATTCAGTAGCGGAGCTATAAAAGAAGTTTGTTAGAAAGAATTTAGATTGAACACTTTACACAATAAGTTAATAATAATGCTTAAAACTATTTAAATGACTGTTGTACTTTAAGCTTATAACTAATTGTACAGAAATTAACATTCATAATAATATGCAATAGTACTCATGTCAAAAAATAATTGAAAAATCAGTACCTGTGCAACATACAAAATGTCAACCAATTAGTGAATGTTGTGATACAGCACGGGCCAGTCTTATACAAAATAAATTATAATATCACACAATACTAGTAACAAGAGCTTCTACTAGCAAATTTCAACAAAGTTCACAGTAAGTTTTGTGTAAGTACTATACACAAACAACAATAAAATATTACAGAATTTATATATTTATAGAGATATATACGACGAATACTTACTGTTAGAAGATGTTGGTGTATGTTGACTAGTAGATTCAGTTGGAGGTAGGTATGAGAAGTAAGGTAGTCCCAATGACCTCGGTTGCAAGCTGCTATCTTCATACGTCGGAGCTGTCATTGATGATAAAGGTGAACTGAATGCGTATGATTCGGTACCTGTAGGTTGCACAACTCCTGCTGGCAAAGGAGCATAGTAAGGCGCCGTTCCAGTAGAATATCGCGTTATGTCATCACTAAGTTTTAAGTTCACTCCATTGGGCACGTAGCTATCAGAAGGCAGCGTGGACAAAGTATTAGAACTCGGTTGCAATGAATCATCGTTGGAATACCGATAAGCATTGGACATCGGTGAGTAATCGGGTCTGCTTGTCCCTGTGGTGTAGTACGACGAATAAGACAAGTTAGGAGTGTATGAAGGCAGTTCCATAGCGTTTTGTGGGCTTTTTATCACAGATTTTAGTGTTCCTATTGATGAATAGTCTGGAGGCCTGGAGACAGTATCGTTTGATGGCATATACATTTTGTGATTTGCGTGATTGTCGGTTAAAAGACGTCTATGTCTGTCGTGGCCACTACAACTTCTTCCGTGACTCATCTTATGATCTTGATTTGAAGCTTCCTTTGAACTCGAAGGACTATTATCTTCCACTGACGAAGATGGTTTGTTATGCTTATTATCTTTCTTATATTTCATTCTTCTATTCTGAAACCATATTTTGATTTGCCGCTCTGATAGTTGCAGGTAGGTTGCAAGCTCGATTCTCCTAGGTCGGCACAGATAGCGATTCAGGTGGAATTCATTTTCCAATTCAACCAGTTGAGAGCTTGTGTATGCGGTACGTGCACGTTTTGTAAACCCTTTTTGATAAGGAGATGTTTCAGTAGACATATCTGAAATATTAAAATAAATGTAAAACAACAACATTAAGCTATAGGTAACTATAGACATCTGTGTACATTTTAGTTTATCTGTGTATTGCAAATATAAAAATAGCCTAATAACAAAAAGTTTTACCGTCAGATAAGGATGATGTCGTTCTAATAATAGAACTGTTTGCTGTCACCTTGTTCCAGGGTATGTTCTGAAATTAAAGGAATGAACACTTTACTGGAACGTCTCACTAAAAGCAAGGTAATATTGTAAGTAAGGTAAGTGAAGCCAATTTTTTAATCACTGCTATCGACTTAATTAAATAGTCATTAAGAATCCGGTTGTTTTGTGGTAAGTCACATTCACCACGAAATATTTAATGGACTCGTTAGACATTCTTATAGTTACAGAATAAAGTTGAAAGTAACTTGTATTATTTACCTGACTGGGAAAACTGGATTCGTGCGCGTCAGACAGTTTTACAGGATCATTGTTAATGTCATCATCCAAACCACTTCTTATATTATAACGAACAGGTTCATTAGGCTCATAACTTCTGCTGTAAATAATGTGATTATTTCCGGCTTGAATAGATGCACCATCAAACATGTTATTTTCAGTTTTACCATCACAAGTTACAGATATTATTTCTTCCGTTCCTGATCCGTTGTTGTTATAAGAACTGTTACTGATATTATCATAATTAGGTATTTGATAATCATATCTGGGTTCGAGTTCTTCTGTATTACTTCCAGGATTATATGGAGGGTTCAACCCTAAAATGTCTTGGATGCTGAAACCCGTTGAATCTCGAGAATTGTAGTCTTGAGCAAATGTTTGCGGTATAGATGACAATACTTCGGGCTTGTAGTCTTGGAAAACGTTTTCACCACCACTATAGTTAGCTCCCACTGAAAGAATGTCGTCAACACCATGTGACGTTGAAGAGTTGGTTTTGCAATCATTATTTTGGTACAAATTTCCTGTGCTGTTACTGTACTTTGGTAAAACTGTATCTGGAAAATGTAAGTCTTTAGAATCGTCAAGATCGTCTTCACTCTCCAGGCTTGGCGGTGAATTAGTTGAAGTAGACATATCTTGGATCACACTACACTTTAACACTAAACACAAATTCTATTTATTCTAACACTATAATTATCACTGCAAAAGTCGCCCCATTTACGATTGTATTTAAGCAGCTAAGCGACCGTACTCATTGAGTTTTGTTTACAAAATGCTTTTTTCTTCACCTGATTGTCGTTAATTTGGTAATGACGTCGTTCGTTTGTAAGTGTATTTGTAACGGACTTGATTTGTCTGTGTGTTCCAGATAACTCGGGCATACCGTGCCCACCGATAGTAGCAGAGATAAAGGAAATCGGTAGCTAAAATACCTGTTAGTACATCTTATTCTTATCCTAAGCTGCCTCCGGTTTTATTTTATGCTTGATAACAATGAGTTGGTTTAAGCAATCCTTTTTATGTATAGTATAAACTTTAAAAAATTCATGTCGTAATAACAATAATACAATATTATTTGTATTGTAGAAACACAAAATGCTTTCTTTGACTATAAACTAAGAATTTTCACTTTTATACCATTTCGATAAATTGTGCTTTTTTGTTTTTGTTTCCTATTGTTACTAACTAGCAAAATGCATTTGAGCAATTAACCGCCTCCGTGGTCTAGTGATTCGCCCACATTAATAAAGATCCAGAGGTCCCGGGTTCGATCCCCAGGGACGGGGAGGAACAAAATTTGTACTCGGTTTGGTTGGTGGTGGGACTTCTTTCAAGTCTGCCTGGCTAGCTACCACCATCTTATCAATATCTATCGCCATAATAATAATGTTAGCAGTATTATTGTTTTCCGACAATTGTGATAAGATAGACAGCCCCTCTGTGGTTGAGGTTCCAGGTGAAACTCGATTCTATCTTTGGCCCTTATCGTCACTTACCATCAGGTGAGATGAAGGGCAAGAGCTTTCCTGTCTCTAACATAAAAAAAATTTAAAAAGATGTAGGTTTTATTTTTAATTAGTTTGGAAAAAGAATATCTGAATTATTATTCAAACATTTCTAATCGAAAATAACAACATTACTAATATAAATAATACACAACAATTGATGTATACTTTCGTATATATTGTTTCTTTACTGTTATATCAATCATAGATAATAAGGGATATTAATGCATATTGATGCATATTTATGAATCTGACCGGCTGTAAAACCTAAGCCAAAACCTTGTGCAGTATGGTTTGAAATGCTTTTAATCCCAATAACTGTACATTAATCGACCTCTTAACATGATCCTTTCTCTCTTTTTTTCTTTGCATTTATTCATAACTAGCCTTTCCCGTGTGATGGATGATATGAATCAAAAGGGAGTGGACAGTGGATGGCTTTGATGACGTCTGACCGATATGAAAGCTAAGAGGACATACTGCGTTGACCTCAGATAGACTGGAAACAGGGCAGTAAGAAGAAGCATAATAAATGAATTTCAATACTACTATATTCAGTCCTGTTTAACAGTGAACCTTGCTATATAAAAAATGTATTTTTCACTTCTCATGCTCTGAAAGTGGTTATTTGTGCAGGATATAGGCTGCACAAAATCAAATTTTGTGCTCTAGAGCATTAACGTATCTACTCATAAATGTGTCGATAATAAGGCAAAGAAAATGAGCCATGCAGCCAAACACAATAAGAAATTCAGAGATAGAATTTGTTATTTTAATATTTACTTAAATTTATTTGCCTAATGTGATTTTTAAGACATAAAAGATATTACTATTTTAATTCAAGCAGGTACGGTAGGTTATTAAATTAATTTAAGAAAATTATTATTTCAAAATTAATTTAATACTTGGCTGTATATGTCTGCAGCCCAAGCCTAATATCAATGGGAAAAACAATTTCCGTCAGTATTCAAAACTGTACTAATTTTAGTTTGAATTTCACGAAATGTTATGAGAAATTCTTATTTATTTCCTCGCAATCGAAGTGAAAAGCAGAGTTTCTACCTCGTCCACAAAACCATTTTTATCCTCGACATTACTATCAGCCCTCGCCTACGGCTCGGGCTGCTAAAAGTCTCGGACAAAAATGATTCGTTTTGTGCACTTGATGGAAAATCTACTATTTTTTCGATTGACTTCGAACATTCCCATGTGTATCTTAATGTACAAAATAGATCAAATCAGCCAGACTGTTATGCATCTGACACTTTTCAGATCAGTTTTATATTATTTGGAAATTTATTTAGTATCACTTCAAAGCGTTGACCTCTATTGACCGCGTTAGTTGTAGAATGTAGGATGCGATACTACCGATACGCCAACCGCAAGATCTTGTGTGTAGTTGTACCTATGTAGATACAAAAGTCATTAAGATAGGTAGGTACTAGGTACCTACCTGCCCCACTATAACACCAACACAATATTAATCATTAAAATTATTTTATTGTATCGTGAGTTGTGAAAAATTATTTTAGTTTCATGAGCGATCAATCGGCGAAACGTAAAAACAAGTTTTCGTATAGCAACAGTACACACCTGCGTAGTAGAACGTAGGTATAAGCTGAACTGTCAATTCTCTTAATCGATTCGACTTGATTTTGTACTTTTCTTGAGCGAATCAAGGTTGAAAATGTACTGGACACTTCCAGTTTTATAGCGTGTAAAACGTAGAACGTGAACAGGTAATTACAGTAAAACTATCTGAATAACTCATACTCATCAGAAATCCTGTAGACATTAGTCTACAATGAAGGAATATAGAATCATAATAACACCCACTACACGGCACGCCTGAGCGGAGGTCCACGCCTTTAGGGGCATCCAAGCTCTGACTCGGGCGCCCTGTGAGGTTCTCCGCGGCAGTATATTTCCCTCGGGAGATGCCGTCCACCCATGGGGGACGCCTGCTGTGGAGGTACGCTCACAGGGAGTGCTCGACTGCAAGGCTTCAGTACAAGGTCTTCGTCTTCCCCTAAAAACCCAGTAGATGCTGTTAAGGCATCACGGCCAACAGCTTGGGTCTCAAAAAAATTATTAATACTTAATTCATATAGGCTTGCAGCTACTGATACCTTAGGCTTTAAAACAGAGTACTGACTTATTTCTTATGGCCTAAGTCCGTAATTGATACTATTGATAAAGAATGTATTATATGTTTTTATCGATTATTGCTACTCAGCTGTAAGCTGCCATTGAACAAAGTTCCCAATACGGCCATTGTGACATTTGATAGATGGCTTTGTTCCGTGAGAGTTGAGTCTGTTTTGGATTTACGCTGGGAACCATAGCGGACAATGACGTCATTTAATCGTTAAACAAAAACATAAAATACCAATAAATCGTTATGTTATAATATCCAGCAATTGATTTTTGTTAAATTTGTCTTTTCGTCCTCAGAATTTCCAGGTATGTATCTTGAAATTAAATCATGTTTCCGAACGAATAAATATTGTAATAGTGATATTGTCCATAAAATGGGCAGCAGAATTATTGTGACGGCAGAGTAGAATACAATTGTCACCACCCCAAATCTTTCCCGTGGGTGTCGTACAAGGCGACTAAGGATGAAACAGTGATGAGGAATGGGCAGCAGCATTCCTCTTATACCACCTGGCAATGTTCTGCGATTTATCAATGTTCCCGATGAATGGCAATAGGCTCGCCACCTATTACATCTCCCGCAGGTGTCGTACAAGGCGACTAAGAGCACTTACGTACTGCATCCGATTCGAATCTGTAGCTTTCACGGTCTGTTGTAGCCGTAGAACTATTTCTATTGTATGGTTTATTGAAATGGGTCTATACGCGCAATAAACATTGTAAATGTATCGCGAAATATGTTTCGGCCGCAACAAGGCGACCGAAACGTCGGGTTAAGTAAGGTACATATCTATATATGGCGATATATTTTTTACAATGTTTATTGCGCGCACAGGCCCATTTTCAGCATACCAGATTAATGATGCAACGCGAAAGTTTAAAATATTATTTTTATGGTAATTTACGCACTACATCCAATCTCTGTCCGAGTTTTCTAGGCCAATAATTTTTTCTCGGTTTCGGATCGGACGTAGTGCGTAAGCGCTCTAAGGGTTAAAACAGTGATGAGGCGAATGGGAGGCAGCGTTCCTCTTATGCCACGTGCTCGATAAATGGCAATAGGCTTGCCAGCCAACATAATGAGCGAAACATGGGTGTTAATTCACCTCTGCCTACCCCTTAGGGGATATAGGCGTGATTTATGTATGTATGTATGTCCATAAAATTAAAAAACCGCTTGATGAATTTCGAAAACTTTCTAATCTATTTTTGTATTATTAGTTACACAAAAAGTATTGATAAGCTGCTAACTGTGACTCTTAAATTTTGCCTTTTCACAGAGCAGCCGTTAGTCCAATAAATTTTGGTGGCCAAACAATGGAGATGCCACCCGAGGTCCCGGGCTTAACACGTCAAACCGATGATATATTACGATTTGCTTAAAGGGGACCTTTTTTGTTCTCACTGTAATGGTTCAACTTAATCGACTTGAAAGAGACAGACGCTACTGTTATGTTACACGTTAGATAAGGACGAGAGATCCGTGCATCAGTTCCCGCCAAAGGATACGTTTCGGCATAGAAACTGATGTTTGGTTATACACTGTCATGTCAACAGTTTAATGCGAGACTCTGATGGTGTCAGTGGTGAAGTTTTATCGGACTATTATGAATAATATTCAAGAATTATTTCAATGTGAACTATTAGATCGATGAGTGTTTCTTATATGTATACTTTTAAATTCTTTCGATGAGTAACTTCTATATTCTTTTAAATATTTGATGAAGAATTTAAAACAAACTTAAAGTTCAAACGGAAGAACTGACGATAGAAATGTAAGTAAAATTTAAAGATAACACAAAATTATTGTTTTATAATTTGCACGAGCACAGCACATTTGAAATAAAACTTTTACTGATTAGACTCGCGTATATTTAGATATTTGGCATTTTTATTATTTAACTCGACGTTTCGATCACTTCATAGCAGCAGTGATCACGGAGAGGCTCTCATATCTCTTATCACATTATTTATTATTTATGAATTGTCTACGATAGTAAACTTAATTAGATGTCGCACGTAGTCCACATTATGGGAAATGAACGGAGAAAATTAGTTTTACGGATAACGAAGCGGTACAGATTAAGTTTTCGAGGAAACATATATCCTCCAATTTAATTCTATTAGTTTGAAAATTTTATTCCTGCCGAAAATATTAATTAAATAGTAGATACTATTCGTGTAAGGAGGCTGACCATTTGTAGTGACCATTGGGGTGCTGCAATCAGCGCGAACCCAAAGGCTGTATAATAAAGTTCTACGCCTTACAACAGATGGCGTTAGTCATGTTAGAAATGTTTATAAGTAATGCAGTCAAAACATTACAAATATCAACTTAATATTTGGTACCTATATAGATATTTTTGTAGTTTAATATAATTCAATAGAAAATAAACATAGACTTGCTAACGTTTTTTTTATAAATTAGGTAGGTAGGTAAGGTATTTTTTTTGTCATTGCGTCTGCCTGTGGCCGAATTTTCTGCGCCGACGAGAGCGCCATCTTACTGTTCCTCTTACAACTACTCTTATGTACAAAAGCCATCTGATGCCAATGTAATATTTTTGCTGGAACTTTCGCAATATTTTTAGCAAGCCTCCAGCGACCATGATAATATGGACATGGGGGTTGCTAAATCAATACCCACCAGGCACCCGTAGCACGAGACGTGGAAAAAATCTCCTCGGGGAAAATAAAATATTTTCCTCTCGCTCTAGCTCCCACTAGATGGAGAGAGATTTTGTCCACGTCCCGTGCTAGGCCTTCAGGCACCCGTTCTGATTCATAGCGCCCTCCGAGGCTTTCTTTGCACTCACTCGAATGATGCCTGCAGTCGAAAATGAGGGATTCTCGACTGCAATTATTGCATCTAAGTAATTATTGATGAAAAAGGCTTGAGAGAAAAACCACCAAGGTTTCCGCCTCACCTCAAAAAATCCGTGAGATACTGTAAAACACCCTCGTCAACTAGCTCACAAAATCTTAAATTAAGTTATATTTTTGTATGATAACAGTAATAGGTATTGTCTATGTAACCTATATCTAGTTATTTATTAACTCATCTACCTACGTCTGAAAGACTTTCGGCTCCTTTTAAATTTAAAAAATTTCATCCCCAAATCGTCGAATAGACAGGAACAAGGAAACTAAATTTAGAAGGCTAAGGGCCGGTTTTTTGATGCATAGTTAACTGTTAACCAATTGTTAAAAATTTTTACTTATCTTTAAATATCACTGATATTTAACAATTAGTAACAATATCAGACTGATATTTATCCATTAGTAACATTAGTAACTAAAATTGTTACTAATGTTACTAATATTTACTTATATTTACATTGCAGACTGATATTTAGCAATAAGTACCTAACAGTTTTTAACAATTGGTTGAGTTAACTATGGATCAAAAAACCGGCCCTAAGCTGATGTTCATCATCAACCTATGGTTAAAAAAGAGTGACAATAATTAAAAACATAATTATTACTTTGATTTTTATTTGTACATAATAATTGTTAGAAAAATTATTACAAATAAAAATGTGGTTATAAGTTCGAAAAATTATATTCGTACATCAAGACTATTTTTTTTATTATAAAAACATATTATTATTAATTTGAAGTTTACGCCGTGTGGTGACGGCAGAGTAGAATACAATTGTCACCACCCCAAATCTCTCCCGTGGGTGTCGTACAAGGCGACTAAGGATAAAACAGTGATGAGGAATGGGCAGCAGCGTTCCTGTTATACCTACCACCCAGCAATATACTGCGACTTTTGTGCCCGATAAATGGCAATAGGCTCGCCACCTATTACGTGGGACCTAGCATAATTGGCGAAGCGTGGGTGATAGTTCACCTCTGCCTGCCCCTTCGGGGATATAGGCGTGAATTATGTATGTATGAAGTTTTCTGTCAAACAACAGAGCTCGCATAATATCACTTTATCAAGTCCGATCCCTTTCTGCGGTATAAATGTAAATGCACTGGAATATCAAAATGCAGTTTCTTGCACTAATTTCCTTCTGTTGAGATTGCTTCAGAACTTGTTGAAAGTTTTCCCATTTCCGTGTAATCAGCTGAAGACAACTGTGGACTCGCTGAAAGTACCTACGTAGTATAAATTGTGTTTCTTCTGTATTTAAATCGATTTGATGATTTGCATTTATTTGGTCACTCAAGAATTGTTTAAACAAGAATAGGAAAGCTTTATACTATAAAGTGCTTAATTAACTTTTAAAATTTAATGTATTTTATAATTCATACTAAGCAACGACCACTATTTGAATATTCATAATCCGATTAATATATTAAAAAATATTTATGATCTATCCAGAATATCTAGGATATAGATTCTAGATTATTTTTTATTCAGAAAACCAACACAGTAATTTTTACCATTTTTCGTAGGTGATAAATATTCTATGAGTAAAGCTACAGTTAAGCCATTTTCAGGTTTTACTTTATTACAAACTATTTTGCATAGGACGTGAAACAAAAGAATATAATAAGATACGTATAATTGGATATCCATATCTGCATATTCACACGCGTTCATATACTTATACATTACATAAATATCTACATGAAAATTATAGGTACCTATATCTTTAAATTTAAAAATTCAAAATTCTCCTGCCTCCTTCGGTTTAAGAAAACAATTTTATACTCAAGGGTAGCCGCTTTAGGCAGAATGCCCACCTTTGGCCACCTTCCCCTACGTGTGCAACGCAAGAGCGTTAAACTGGCGCGATACAAAACTTCACCAGCTTATCTTTAAAATGTTGTGTTGAATAGCTTCGCAAATTGCAAAGTGCACATTTGCGAAGCATAAATTTTCTCACTCGCGCCGAGGCAGTCTAAATTAATTCCACTGTTGGAGATTTACAGTTGCCGTTAGCCCGTACTCTTATAGTTTCTTGCCAGGATTCGCTGTGGAACTTCCGAATCGCAAAACTTTTGCTCTCCCATATTTGTGTGGCCCAAGTGACAAGATTTGACTGTTTTGTTGACGTAGCTATCAATTGAGCATACTTTTAATAGGTACGTACAGACAACAGCACGTCACACTACCACAAAATGTTAAATTTTCTCAGTCGACTTTCGGCTCGACTCCCAACAAGATAAGGTTGACAATCATTCATTTCATTCATTCATAAATCACGCCTATTTCCCCTAAGGGGTAGGCAGAGGTGAACTAGCACCCACGTTTCGCCAATTATGTTCGGTCTCATGTAATAGGTGGCGAGCCTATTGCCATTTATCGGGCACAAAAGTCGCAGTACATTGCTAGGTGGTATAGGAGGAACGCTGCTGACCATTCCTCATCGCTGATTTATCCTTAGTCGCCTTGTACGACACCCACAGGAGAGATTTGGGGTGGTGACAATTGTATTCTATTCTGCCGTCACCACACAGCGTTGACAATCGATTGAACAAATTTGACAGTTTTGGGTAGTCTGAAGAGCTCCATTGTTTCACCAATTATTTTAGGTCCGTTAAAATAGGTGGCGAGCCCATGCTGACCGGAGCGAAAATAAACGAAGAATGTGCCAGCCCCGACTCATCCCATGTCATAAAGGGCGACTCAGGGAGATTGCCCGTGTAGACCAATAAACACTTGGGGCACCTGAATGGTGGAGGGCAAATCATCAACAACAGGATATCAAAAGAGGGTTGGTGTCACGCAGGCGGCCGACTGTAAAACCTTAGCAAAAACCTTGAGCAGTATGGATTGGAATGTTGTCATTCTAATCACATCCCATCACTTTTGTTTACATCAATTCATCATTAGATCCTTGCCGGTGTGATGGGTGATATAAATCAATAGGGAGTGATTGGGAGGACGAAAATATAGTGCGCCAACCCAAGGTAATCTGAAAACAGAGGAGAAAAATGATTATGTAAATCGTTTCTCAATTATACATTCAAATATAAAAATAACTATGAAAATAACAGTACGACCAATTATTATTTATGAATAGGATATCAATCGCTCTGCAATTGCCAACACAGCAAGAACATAATGTTGATTTGAAAAGCCATTTTCGCTGTTTTATGGTAATTTTACGAGACCGTAAAATTTGCAGGCCAATTATAGAGAGGATATTTTATTTTTTTACGTCACAGACAGTAGTCTGGTTTTAGGGAAAATAAAATTGAGCTTAGGTACTATTTCGTTTTATGGTGCTCACCCGAATACTAGACAAAAAAAACTGGTGTTTTTTGCTTCTCGGTGTCATTTAACCACACCGGCCACACTATCTAAAGCGGATACATATTATGCGTATAAAATTGTTTCTTTCAACCCATGGGAACCGATAGGAACTTCAATTACCCCATGTTTGTTCAAGGCTGCAGTCAATATGGTAAACGGGTTTATAACAAGAGGGCATTTAGGTAGTATGCCCGGTTTTGGGCCCCATCCCCTATATTCCCTGTAAACAAAATGAAAATTTCTCGTCTTATGTCAAATGAGCTTTGATGATTTCTATCTCTTTCAAGTCATTTTCCTTCAACTCCTGAGAATCATTTTTGTTCCAATTATTAATTAAGCTATATTTTTTTATATAAACAATATTTACATACATGAAACAATAAACTAGGAATATATAACTTATTATAAGTAATAAACTTTAACAGTCATTGCGGACTTCAATATTTGTAAGATTTGAATACTAATTTATTATTAGCAATGCAATTTATAAAATACACCACTGTAAACAAACACAATATGATTTCCGCTTATATCAAGCGGGAACCAACAAGTTCTAAAAGTACCACATCTATACAGCAAGCATAGACCCCAAACCAACCCTATTGGCTAGACGGAAAACTTAAAATGGATTGGCGACTACGAATATCGACGCGGAGTAGACTACTGCAGTTACAAGGTCATTACCCTCGACAGGCGACAATTATTATCCTAGGGGTCCGACCCTGGCTCGACCAGCGGGACGTACCTATCCAGAATAAAATCATCTCTTCAGTCAGTGCAATGAACTCAATTTAGCACCAACTACAAGGGTCATCGCAAAATAGTTATCGCGTTAGGGGCGCATTGAACACATGTGTTTATACCCTTTTATTGTTCCGTGCCGAAACTGGAAACGTAGTATAGGTACGCACTGTGTTAATTTTTCATAGTTCGGCCTTGGTAGGTACCTAGGTACATACAAAGAGAAACTGGTTTTGTTCTTATACTACATACATACATAAATCACGCCTATATCCCCGAAGGGGCAGGCAGAAGTGAACTAGCACCCACTTCATAAGTTCTTATACTGGGATGAGAAATTTTTAATAAACAAACCCAGCCTCTGTAACGTACCTTATCTCGTTTTTCTCTAGGTATTTACAAAAACATTAGGAAATATTATTCTGAAATGATAGATATGTGGTGAATTATAATTATTGTTGAAGGGAACGATTTTTGAATAAGATAAATAAATATGACTTCCATAATTTTAGTGGGAGCAATTTTAATGATGCACCGAAATCGAAACCGTTTATGTAATCAGTTAAAATACATATCATCATCATCATCACCAGCCCTTTAATGTCCCCACTGTTGGGGCACGGGCCTTCCCTATGGATGGAAAAAAAATACATATAAATCGCAATAATTATACACAATATTACACCCATCGTTCCCTTAATGTTTTCTACCTTATACCAATTTCCCTTGAGTATACTATACAAACTTTCACTATTATTATTCATTCCTGCGAAACAATAGATCCTCTCCCAGATATCATTATAATGTTAATCACCGATTCAGCTTATCTCTAACTATTCATCCGTTCAATTTCAACATTGACAAATTTAGGTTCGTCGCAGTGGGGTCCTTACGCAGTATCGAATTAGTTTTCATCGATTTAATTTTCTTATAAATAATATATTGAGATATGTTCATTTGATCAACAGCCAGCATTGGTCGTAATGATCCGATACGCAGAGAATGCTTATGTGACGAACGTGGACATTTATTCCTAAGTCAAGGTTGCTTGTATCGTGTTTATGTAGTTCGTTTGCAATTAATTATACTACATTTTTTTCTATAAAAAAAATCTGCATTGCT
Organism: Cataclysta lemnata; assembly: GCA_963931975.1. Taxonomy (NCBI): domain Eukaryota; kingdom Metazoa; phylum Arthropoda; class Insecta; order Lepidoptera; family Crambidae; genus Cataclysta; species Cataclysta lemnata. The sequence continues at coordinate 4,570,337 of OZ008339.1, forward strand.
GCTTACTTTTGGTTTATGATAGGTGCGAGAGTGAGAAATGTTTAATTAATGTTTATTATTAAACTTAATATAATACCGAGGACTACATTTCAGTTTCAGCTGTGGTAAATCATGTATTTTTGTTTGGTAACCAAACGATAAACAAAAACTTCGAGGTGTCACAGATCCTTCAAATCAGAGAAGAAAAGGTGCAAGAATTAAATTAGGTATTATATAAAAAAACTGCTAGCTGTAATAATTACAAGCAATTGGTTAGAATTTCATATAGGTACATTTGCATTTCATATCTATGTATATTTAAATAATATCTACTTATATAGTAGTTCATATCTACTTATATACTGCCGCGCTAACTGCAAACGCATTATCTACCTTTTTACAACTTCTGAGAAACACGCATTTAAAGTTTTTCTTCTTAGTACATTTGTATGACCGGAGCTGAGCTAGTTATTGGTGTCAAAACTTGAATATTCAGTACATTGAAATGGTCTCTGGGAAAGTTATGGAGCTTGTTTTTCTGATTTCAAATATGTATACAACTCAATTTCGCTAAAAATCGCACATAATGCGTTTTTCGTAAGCGCGGCAGTATAGTAGTTTACTAAAAACAGGTTAAAATAATTATCTATATAGATTTAAAGTACTATGCGTTTTTCTAATATATGATAATGAAATTAGATTTTTGTTAATACAGATTAGAATAACGTATACAAGTGATAGTTAAATATTTTCACATTCGCAGAAGGGCTATTCGAAAAACTCACAAGAGGCCGATCTCGTACATAGCTTATGTATGCTCCATGTAATCAAGGGCGTAAATTAGATCGTTTCTATTTGCGTCACGGAATGGTTTATGGCGACCAATGACCACTATGTTTAATAGAGGAACTAAATCACGTCTTAATTGTTCTCTGCAACGGGAATACAATATGGTAATGTGAAAGGCGTCGGGAGATTAGTGTTTGCATTATTGCTTGTAGTGTTTTACTAATTGAATTAATGTTCACGGGGTTTTCTTATAATTATAAGCAACTGTAACTGTATGCAATGATTGCCGAACATTTAAGATTTCGCAGCCGAGCTACATCGCATTGCCATGGATAGGTCAGCATAAATTTATCTTCGGAATCATTCTTCTCCTGTACTTATTTTTCTAGTTATCGTTAAAAATACGGATATGTAAGCATAGTTGGAAAAGTATTTGGAAAGTAAATTTATTTGATAAAATGCAAAATAGAAGGTACTGAAATCCAGAATGTTCCTTTCGATGAATATTTGGAATTATAACTTACAATTTGGGTTTAAAAATAACTTTCTAGTTTCGAGGCCTAATATTTATACCTAAACCTTACAAATACACAAAGGCGCTCATATGCGTGCATGAACTCTTACACGTTAGTTGTCTTACAATATCAATAACTCAATAAATACAAAGCAAAAGTAACAACGGGTATACCTACCTAATTTTATTAAAATTTTAAGTGCTCATATTCCCATCAGAACCATAATATTTATTATTCTATAAGATATTGCATATCTTCAGGCTAATCTGGAATTCAAAGATGTTCTCCGAGTATCCTCTTCCGAAATAATTTGAAGCAAACTTTTCGACTTTACGAAGGGGAAAAATATAAATTTAAAAGTTAGCAAAAGATACCTATCTTATCGCCTTGAGATAAGGTCGGAAATTGCGGTGTAGTTTTCTAAGCCGTTAATAACGTAGTCCGTGTTACTTTTAACCTTGTATTAAGTTGCCATGAAAACCAGCTTAATAACCCTCTTAGGAGATAAATATACCAATATTTCAGAGCACTCGAGATTCCAGACTTAGCCTAGGAAAGAATTTCGCTGAAATTTTAGACGAGAATTAGTTGAAGCTTTGAGAATATAATCCACGGGAAATGAATATTGTGCACCTGTAAAAGAAAAAAATTACCTATGTATTAACTTTGGAAAACTATAATTCATAATATTAAGGAGCTTGTAAAAGTGAACTTGTCGTCTATTGAATGTGACTTTCTGAGATATAAGTGACCATAATTAGATATATTATAAAATAAACTACAACTTTAATTTTGTAAGTACAATATCTGTAATGTCGTCTTAGGTACCTAACTCTAAAACTGAATATGGTAAATTAAAAAAATATTTGTCCACCATGAAATGCCAACGAATGAGAACCAACAAATGTCTATCGAATTCCGTTACTGGTTTTATTTACAAGATGATTTAATTTGATTTTAGCATTTGGTCCCTGAGCCGTACAAAACGTAAATTGCTTTTCCGCGCACCCCATATTTTAGCTTTTCAATTCTCATCTGTCGGTACTCCAATAAACAAACATAAAAACGTATTTAGTACAATTCCAAACAAAGTGATTTGTTTGGAATGGATGAATGGAAATCATAATAACGCAACTTTATTAATTCATTATCTCCAGTCCTATAAAATATCCACACTACTGGGACACAGGCCTTCACTATGAATGGAAGTATATAGGAGAATTGGACATAAACCGCGTTAGCTCAGTTCAGGGGGCCTACCGCCTAACTCGATTGCTGAAGCAAAAGCTATAGTTTATGACGTCATGCTGTCATTTCGCACCAAATGCACCTTAACTATCAGCGATAGCTTTGAACGAATGATCACCGAATGATTTTGTATTTATTTGGAAGAAAATCCGTACCGCCTAAAAATTCAAGATGGTTGCTAGCTAAATTGATAGCCGTAAGCAATTCATTGCTTTAAAGCTATCATCAGCAATCGAGTTAGGCGGTAGGCCCCCAGATCGGAGGATATTAACGAATGCAGATGCAGCCGGGGCCAACGGCGTATATATAGCCTTCCGAAGCACGGAGGACTGGGAAAATATAAAAAAGTAAAAAAAAGCGAAGGGCTGCCCCGCCGCTTAGGCGGCAGCCTAGCCTATATCACCGGGGGGCCGAAGCCCCCTGAATTCATGCCCAGGCCGCGAGCAGCAGCTAGATGCCCACAGCCCTCCTCTAAGCTGAGGTGGAGGAACCCGATAATGATTATGAATCGAAAAAAAATAATTTGATCACCTATCCAATGTCCGGTCTTATCGAACATTGCTTAGCTTACACAAACGCAGGCCGAGCGCAGCGATTCGAGTAATGCGTCCCGTTCTTCATGTTTAATTTGTTTAATCACAAATAATTGATGTTTGCTGAGGTTTCATTCAAATTTGATATGATGCTTGTGTTTTTTATAAGTAATAACCTATATAGTTGTATAATATCATTGCATTGCATCATTATATTTATTAAATATAATATCATTGGTTGTTTGTATATTTATTCATATTTTATTAAAACAATACTAACTGTCGCACTCAGAGAAGTCAATTAACTTAGATGAGTATTTAATGTCAAAAAATTTCTTTCAAATCTAGACCATAGACCCGGCAAGAATACCGACTAGTTTTGAATTGTAATTTTTTGACGTTAAAGACTCATTAACGTTATTTGACTTCTCTGAGTGCGGTAGTTAGGTAAAGAAAACGCGTGCATGTAATGCGTCTATTTTTGAAGTACCGTACCAGACAATATACCTACCTTTAGATGATAACATTATACCGCCTGAAGTACTTTAAATTATCTACGCCCGCTGAGAATAAATTTCCAGGGCCGGTGCTATCGACGTGTGATTAACTCAAACTACGTTCAGGATCCCCCAGATCGTTTTATATACTTACTCCAATTTTAAATACTTGCCCCTTTATAGGCGAACTGTTGACAAAGGTCGGCCATTTTGTTGAGATAGCCATAGAGAATTCACTGTGACGTCAATGCGAATGAATATCTGAATGGCAACCCTTTTAGTTTCTTATTCAATGCTGTTTGGGTAGGTAATTCTATGACATAAAACTCGCCTTGATTTACGTAGAAATGTTTTTGTTTTTAAAATAGCCACTTTTTATTTACTTTTAATGTAAATCAATGATAATGTTATTAATATTTTAATAATTTCAAGTTATATTGCTTATAAGGCTTAAATACCTATTTATTTTCATTTCGAGAGCATTAATGGCTTGGTATGGTTATACATACATAATATAGATATATTTTATATAATATAGGTATACATTAGAGGAGCACGATGGCGCAGTGGCTAAGCGCACTCGGCCTGCGATTGCCTTAAGTAAGCAGTATTGACCTTGGCATTGAATTATGACCATACACAAGACAAATAAATGCCCATGTTTTGAGTATGGGTACCTGGTTACGAAAGCAGGTATTCGAAATAAAATGCACGGTCCCATTTTTGTGGAAGTTACTGAGTGAGAGTTTTCACACTACGCTGCAATTGCTTAGGACGGCATCAAAACACAGGTTCCCCGGGGACGCGCCGCTGGAACCTGTTTAATATTGGCATTATTTTTTATTAGCTCGCTTTACACGCCGCCCTCCAATAGGAAGTGGTATTAAAATGCGCACAGCTCATCTTGTTTGCTATATTTTGTTTAATTGGATTTCTGTCTTTTTTTCGGCGCTTTTTACTGTTTTTTTATAAGTTTTGTTTTTTGTTCCTGCAACAATTATATAAATCTGAGTACTGTGATTCGAACATTATATTATATTGTTACTGATAACATTCGTACATAAATAAATCATGCCTGTTTAGACAAAGGTGTATTCATATCCAAATATGTTAGATCCAAATAGGTGGCGAGCCTTTTGCCATCTATCGGGTATGCATATAGCAGTATATTGCTAGGTGGTATGGCAAAACCGCTGCTGACCATTCCTCATAGTTGTTCCAAGCATTAGCAGCCACGGCATACTTATACCTATAAAATATTTAAAATTTAAGATGTATTGCAGACATTCGTCAAACTATGGAAACTATCTGATACTGTGTATTCTATTCTCCATATCCATTCTTCTGAAGAAGCATTCTTCTGGAGAGGACATTATTATGTTATATTTTTTTAAGAATTTTGACATAATATTGGAAATAAATTTTATTTTATCTTTAACAGTTATCCCTATTAAAAATCTTTTAAACAGAAACGTTAAAAAGTTTAAGTAGATAGCTGTAATTTTAATTATTATGGAATTTTTAAAAATAAAACGTGTGGTATTAGTTCACAATTTATTCGAATGGCTTATCTTATTACATGTTGATCAATTTCATTTGGAAAATGAAAAAACCGCAAGGTATTGTTAGGTTGGTTTGCATATAAATGAGTAAAATTTCTGAATAAAAAGAAACGAAGTTGATGACAATAATATGAATTACAGCGAGCCGTAACCGCTGAACCTCAGCTCTTTCTCACCACATCAAAAATGCTAATTTACATCAAACACGACCTTTCCCGACGTTTCGTGGGACGTTTCATTAAAATACAAAACGACAGGCGAATAAAAGCCCTTCTCCTTTTTCAGGGCCTCTATACATGTGACGCTGGCAGCGAAAATGGCGGGAGCCAGATCAATATGAACCACCAAAAGGTAACGCTATCCCGCTCACACACGAGGAGCTCGTTCGCCGTCCCTCTCTGGCGCGCCGCGCTGTCACAGATGCGATATGTCGTATAACGACGGAGATTTAGGCTGGGAATTTTCGTATTTTCCCTTTAAACCGTGAACCCTTTAGGGTCGCCGTTCCCTTATTAATGTTTCCAAATGTGATTAGAAAATTTGCGGTGAATATTTGTCTGGCCCCGAACGAAGATAATGCGCGATTATGAAAAGGCGCCTTTGAAATTATTTTACGGAGTGTAAACATTTAATTGGCAATTTTGTTAATTGAACTTTATCATCATCACCAGCCCTTTATGTCCTCGCTGCTTGGGATGGACCTTCCATATAGATGGAAGAATACCTATAAGGAAAATGGGCCATAGCCATAAAAACAGACAGCATGGTCTGTCTGTTAAACATAAAAACAGACAGCAGACTGTCTGCTTTTAACATACTCGAGATAGGTTTATTCTTCAAAGTAAAGTGAGAAAATAGTTTTTAAGAGATACCCAAAGAGGGTTGGTGTTAGGCAGGAAAGAACTAAGTCAAAACCCTCAGCAATATTGATTGGAATGGTCATCATAATCACTCCCTATTCATCGATCTCTGGACATCTGGTGTATGATATGAATCAAAAGAGTGGGGGCAGGATGACGAATACTTCGGTCACATGAGTATTTACTCAAGCTTTTACTAAAGCTTTTATTTTACTACAAGCTTTTACTAAAGTTTTTACTTTACTACAAGCTTTTACTAAAGTTCTACTTAAAAGCTTGTCAACTGGCTGTGCGAGCGTAAACCGGTTTTTCCAGTCTCGCCGCGTGCACGTCTAGCGGATACGCACACATGCATGCGATTCGCGCGGTTGTATGAAGTTTATTCTCTGTTCCGTTTATTAACTAATGTGCTTCAGCTGTATTATTATATTATTACCAGTGGACGCCCGCGGCTTTGCTCGCGTTAATGTCTGTTATTATATAGCCTATAGCCTTCCTCGATAAACGGACTATCCAACACAAAAAGATTTTTGTAATTTGAGTCAGTATTTCCTGAGTAGCGCGTTTAACCATACAAACAAACAAACTCTTCAGCTTTATATTATTAGTATAGATTGTGTGTGCTCGCGATTAGTAATCGCGGCGGCTGCATCGAAGCCAGTTTTATATCTTCGTTAAGGGCCAATGAGGGCGTCGCGGGTCGCCGGTAATCGAAGAGTTAGTGCCGGGCGCACTGCCGGGTTTGCCCGGGAGCCCATCGATCCCGGCCCGTTAGGGACCGGAGCCAATTCGCAGAGCAACTATTCCATAGTTGCCTATTAAGTTTACTGTCAAAATGTTGTGTGATTTGTCTAATGTGAATCCTTCTTTGCATACATTCATCTTCCCCCTATCCTACCTTGGACATACAAGGTTTCGATATCTAACGTCTGACGATTCATGAGTGTATTGTAATCATACCAGATATGAATAAACGAATTTTTGATTTTTGACTTTGACATCAATAGTCATCATCATCCGACCCTGTTTCCAGTTTGTCTGGGGTCGGCCCAGTATGTTTACTCTTCCATTAATATCGGCCAGACGTCATCGTCTCCTTTTTAATTCATTATATAATATAAAGTGCTATTTTTTATGTACATTAATAATGTGTCCTCTGAAACACATAAATCAGTTCTTTATGCATTCTACTTAAGCATTTTGGATTTTGGTTTTAGCTTTATTATTTTTACAATTAAATGTTTCTAATCAAAATCGTTGAATTTTACATAATATGATTACTAGATTTTGAAAGAATATTTCTATATAGACTCACACTTGTATGTGATGCCGATATGAGGTAGACACTAGACTAATAGGCGATATATATAAAAAACTTCCTATAATTTCACTAGGTATTGTGTTGGTATCAAAATACGGGTTACATTTCCGAATACCGCTAAACGCTACCCGAAATTTTCTCGTTCCATCACTCTGAACAGGCAGAACACTTAACAAAAGCTCTTCAAATCCCACCGCAGGAGTAAAAACAAGAAATCTGCGATCGTAACTCACCGAACACAAGACCGAGGGGGGAACACACCGATTTTGTGCCGTAACATTGAGACGTTAGGTTCTAATGTTGATTCAACGCTCATGATGGATACGTTCTTTAGGATTGAGACAAGGGATGATCCCGGGTGGAGGTAAAAAGTGAATAATTCGCTTACATATCTCGCGACATGGTGGGCGCCCTGGGATAAGCTACATTTTCCTATTTGCCGATGCGACAGCAACCCATATAAACATGTGCTATTTGCTAGACCGAGTGGAGAGACGCCATGCTAAAAATAGCATGAAGTTTTGAAATATTATTCTAGTAACAAAATTATAATAATGATAAGATTTGTCACGATCCATTCTTTCTACTATTTCTTCTATCCCAAAAATCCGTATTACAATGGGAATATGGGAAGATGATGATGATGTTTTTTCGTTATTTCCGTTTCATTTGTGACTATTTGTAATCTAATTCAAAGATTAATATTTAGTTGAAAAAAAAAAAATTCCACTTCGTAATCATATAAAATGAATATCCACTCAAGTCCCGCTTTTCATCTAATCCTGCTGAAAGCCATTTGGTATACAATCTTCCGAAGATGAAGTTGTATTTTACGACACATTACTCGCCCTATTGGTCTTGAAACGCCATAAAAATGTCGATATCGAATTATCTAAGAAATGTTACGTAACAATATCAAAGGGTGGGTTTTTGACGATGATTTCTGAGAGGGCCCTGATAAAAAGGGTGCCTCGAGGATCCAATAATGTCAAGCCTGTGTCACGGTGTATTTGGCCGGACCTTCCTTATGTATGTGCCTGCTCTTAGCCTGAGCTTTTCTTTATATTTTCAACGTAACCTTCGTGGAAAACTTTTAGGGATCTGTATAAGGTTATGAGTGATCTTCGTGTGTAGTAAATAAACTTAGGATAGGCATAGTGAAGTTTTGCGGAATGGGCTTTGCCGTAATTTCAAGCTTATTATCTGCCAGCGTCATTTAGCAAAAAGACCAAATAGTTGCATATATTATGTAGTTAAAAAAGCTCCTAAATAAAACCGATGTACCTACAGATGACTGAACTCACATTTTATATCTGACTAAAATCGACTGCTCCGCAACAATGGTCCCTATTTGCTCAGTAGCAGAGTCGGCACAAGTGAATTTGGGCGTTATCTAATAACCGAGCTGGCTCTCAGTGGCCGAACTTTATTCATTGCGATCCGTATTTTAAGTTTATCGGGCACAGCTTCCATAACGGCTAGTTGGCGCTGGAGGCCAAATGGCGTGCTACAGATGCGTGCAGTATCGACCCTGATTTTGCACAGACCAGCTAGGAACAGGTACTTTTTAATATTGGATCGGGTGGTCGAACTCAGAGACGTTCATTAACGTTAATGAGTATTTAATGTCAAAAAATTACTAGTTGCTATTCTTGCCGGGTCTGTGGTCTAGATTTAATTTTTTTTGCATCAAGCACTCATTAAAGATAATTGACGTCTCTGAGTGCGACAGAGAGCTTTGGTTTCTAAGTGGCTTTGATTGTCACCAGCATTCACCGTCATTTTCATTGTCACCAGCTATTTTATGTCCTCACTGCTTGGACACAATGCCTATAGATGGAAGAATATATAGGGAGAATAGGGCCATAATCCACCACGCGAGCCAAATGCGGATAGATGGCTATTGACGATTGCAGATTCAGCTGGGACCATCGAAAGACACAGGATTTCGGAGCACGAAGGAATTCGAGATAATTATATTTTTGGTCTTTCATCCAGTGACCAGCCATTTTAACCAAAACAAAAAAACATCACTCCTCAATCCGGATGCACAGTATTGGATATCCCCTTTCCCCTTCAGCAGTACGGATTAGATAGTAGCCATCATCATCGATCTACTCACAGCTTGTACGTTTTGTAATCATACCAGACAAATAAATTGGCCTTCACTACGACCCCTAAAGCTCTCCTATCTAGGAATATTTTGTAGGAACCACAGCAAAACTAGCGTAAGCAAAATCAAAACAAGTACGCTGATACGGACTTCAATGGTATTACTCTCAAGGATATAGCAGCATGAATGGAGTTAGTTCATTTTTCCGCAGAATAGGCCACACGAGCCTTGTGCGAAGAATTACCCGCTCACGGGGTAATGCCGGGTGAAATCCCTCCGTATATTTATTGGAACGTTCATGTAAATAAAACAGGGATTTCGGATTCGCCGTCCCTTCATATTCTCTGAAGAGTTTTGGTGTACATCAAAGGTGATACCTGAATTTTATTTTATTCCAGAGCATAGGTAAAGCAACGTAGGTCATTTTAGACTGAGGATTAATAAAAACTTTAAGATTAGAACAAGCTACATCTTCCTAATGACTTCATATGACCAGGTTGTAGTAACAACCAACCAATACAAAAAACATAGTTGACGGTAGAGAAGAATACTGTTATTGTCACCACCCTTCAATTAACTAGCGGATGACGTAAAATGCGACTGAGAATAACAATATAACGAAAAGTGGGCAGCGGCTTTCCCGGTATACCCTATGGCAAATTACTACGATTTAATTTCCCGGTGAATGGCAATAGGCTCACTCTGACCTGAAACAAGCTAGCGAAACTTGGATGTTAATTTTACCCTGCCCACCCATTAAGATAAGTGATTTATGTATGTGTGTACATAACATGTAAGTTTGGGTTTGGTTACGAGATGGTATGGAAACTAGGATCACCTTACTTATACTAATCGTTTTGTGAAATAGAAATACATGAAGTTGCTTCCTCTCCCATATCGACACTATATTAAGTTAATTTCTCATACTTTCTTGCTCAATAATAAAAACAAAGAGTTTATAAAAAAGTATTGGAAATTGGAGAAAAAAAAAAGGATTGAAGCTTTTCATTATAGACTTGTTTTTTTGTTCAATTTCAGAAGACTAAAGATCCCGCTTAGAAGAGGTTGTACGTCGCTTCTGTATTCTTACTAGATCCACAATGATTGCTTGGTAAGTATCTTTCATTATTCTTTAAGGCTATTGTTACTCTAACTACGAAATCAATTTTAGGTACCTACTATAACAAAAATAAACTAATTATAAACATACATCACACCTTTCTCCCACAGCGGTAGGTAGATTTCTTCAGTCACTTTGGACATATAATTTTTATTTGTAATTCTGCTCTCATTAATTCTTGCTAATATAACAAAAAAAAATCAGTCCTAATTCATTGTTATTTAAATCGCTGTAAATCTACAGTTGGGCAAGAATCAGAACGAAAGTAACAACATTATATGGCCACGAATTTGATATCCTTTCAATATTGGAAAAGTTTTCCTTATAAATTGTTGCACGATGCATTTCGGCTATATTTACCAGATGAGCTTTGAAACCTTGCCAGCGCATATGCTGAGAAAGTTTTCTGAGCTGTTTTCAAAGTCTAATAAGTAAGAATTACCGGAATAGATCTCTAGCACAAATAACATTTAGTACGAATATTGATATTGAAAGGTCTACAGAAGCTCCAAACATATTGTAATTATGCTATTTATTAAATCGATGACTCTAAACAAAATAAAATAATAGTTTCTAAAAGTCTATCTCTCAACAAATTCGCTTTTACTAAAAGAAAAATGAATGTAATGTTACGTAGTAGTCAGCTTATCTTTTTCATTGCCATCGTGCCAAGAATATGTAAATTAATGAGAAATATCAGAATATCAATAGTAGATTTTCCATCAAGTGCACAAAACGAATCATTTTTGTCCGAGACTTTTAGCAGCCCAAGCCGAAGGCGAGGGCTGATAGTAATGTCGAGGATAAAAATGGTTTTGTGGACGAGGTAGAAACTCTGCTTTTCACTTCGATTGCGAGGAAATAATTCAGTAGTTTATCATAACATTTCATAAAATTCAAACTAAAATTAGTACAATTTTGAATACTGAAGGAAATTGTTTTTCCCATTGGTATTAGGCTTGGGCTGCAGACCTATACAGCCAAGTATTAAATTAATTTTGAAATAATAATTTTCTTAAGTTAATTTAATAACCTACCGTACCTACTTAAATTAAAATTATGTCTTAAAAAACGCATTAGGCAAATAAATTTAAGTAAATAATAAAATAACAAATTCTATCTCTGAATTTCTTATTGTGTTTGGCTGCATTGCTCACTTTCTTTGCCTTAATAGAGACACATTTATGAGTAGATACGTTAATGCTCTAGAGCACAAAAATCGATTTTGTGCAGCCTATATCCTGCACAAATAAGCACTTTCAGAGCATGAGAAGTGAAAACAGTTTTACTAAGCTGCTTATATTCAAACCGTGAAGTGATATTGCACTTATTACTGCGCATGACTTACTTGAACGATGAATTATTCATGTAGCATTTTCTATAAAACCTAACGTTTTAGTTTCGTCTTTTCATTAATTATTATATAATTTGAGTAAAAATAAATAATAATAATAATAATAATTTTATTCATGTCTCATAAAGGTAGTACACAATTATGCATCATCAGTGGTATAAAATCTCATTGTAACAATTTGTGTCGAACCCTTGTGAGAATCTGGTGTCTATACTAGGCTTTCACCTGTATGACAGATCACCAGGCCCCCAACAACGGAAACTCAATAACAATATATTCTAAGTATAATTATACACTTTCAAATACAATGATTTTTTCTGATTCAGTTCAATTTAAAATATAAGAATTAATTTAAATATCAATAATATAAATTTTCATGCAATCAGATACAATAATAGGAATATAATTAAAAATGTCAAAAATAAAAATAATATAATTGGGTGTGTTTGTGCCCGGTGAGTGAATGTAAGTCAATAAAATGTCAGAGATATGTGTGTTGATGGTGTGTTGTCAAGAAAATGTCAAAAAATTACCCATAAATCAAACCTTTAACAAATTTTCAGAATATTCATAATTGCATGTCAATAACCAATTCGTAACTACTTTTTTGCACTCTTGTTTGGAAAGGGGATATAAGTTCAGAATTTTATTGATTCTGTTGTATAAGAATCCTCCGAGAAAATCAAAGTGTCTTTGAGCAAAGCGTGAGTTACATGGTGTAGTGGAGCAGACTTGGTATTTTCGGCGCACCGCAGTAAACATAGAGGGATCAAAATATAACTGATTATGTTTTTTTAGAACCGTATACAAAATAAATAACTGTCTGACCGTAAGAACCTTGCAACTCTCATATACTTTCACAGTCGGTGTGAGAAAGGGAAGGTGCCAGAACTAAATCATTATTACTATTTTCAAATATTTTTTTTAATACTATATCCAAAGGCTCCGTTGACAGATTCAATATTGGTAGCCAAGGAATCTATTTAAATCAAAGTATGCACTTATATATATATATAGTAGAGGAGCTCGCTAGCGCAGTGGCATAGCGCGCTTAGCCTACGATTGCGTAAACTAAGCAATTTCGCTAAGGCCGGTCATTGGATGGGTGACCAAAAATGTATTATCTCGAGTTCCTCCGTGCTTCGGAAGGCCCGTAAAGCCGTTGGCCCGGCTGCATCTGCAGTCGTTAATACCCACCAACCGCACTAGGCCAGCGAGGCGGGTTATGGCCCAATCTCCCTATATTCTCCCATCCATAGGGAAGGCCCGTGCCCCAGCAGTGGGGAGATTAATGAGCTGGTGATGTGATGTGATGCACTTATTGGTTTTTAAAACGTAGTCTTTAGGAATCTTCGTTTTCCATAGTACAGTCAGTTCGACAAGCAATTTGCCGAGTAAATACGAGGGTAGGTACATTCTAGTGCGCATTGAAATAATATTTTATTACTGCAATTATTATTTCAAACAGAAGTTTCAACACCACCTAAAGCTGTAATACCAAATGTAACATGTATAAATCTAGATAATCCCTTAGCACGACAAAAGCTTTCAACGGATGCACACAACAATTAGCAATGTTTACGCTAAATATAGTTTTTGCAAATGTTTGTATACTGAAGGACGATTCTCAATTTTCGATATTTAGCCTCGGCTCGAATATGAATTTTGATATCTTTCTGGATCATTCAAGTCAACTAAAGGAGAATCTTTTCGAAAGGGTGGTCGTCAAGCTATTATGACTTGGAGAGATCTTGATTAACACTGGACAAAGTCAGTTATGAACGTATATATATATATATATATATATATAGAACTACACGTTTACTACATTTCTTTATTGCATTTTACATGCAAAGCACATAGAAGCACTACGTTGTGCAAAATTAAAAGCTTCCTCGTGCCAGTAATACAAAGTTAAACTGACGTGACGATCGTAACCTAGTTTTTAGTTCGAATCATATTCTGTTCATTTGGCTATTAATGCATCCTTCACGGTTCCAGCGGAAGACCAGGGCTAGTCGCAAGGCGAGGCTATATGCTGAGCTGTGACCGTTTAGGACAGTTGCATTATGTTTAATATTTTTGATTCTCTGTTGTGTTGTATCAATAAGTGTTTTAATGTCTTTCTTTCTTTCTTCTTTCTTGCCCTTTCTTTCTTGTTTCTTTTGTTTTATTTATTCCTTCTTTCTTCAAGATATACTAATAAAAATTGTTTCAAATTGGGCCTCTTAGTTCTCTATGAATGCAGTACTACTGATTTTTTGTTTCTCAACAGATTTTTCTACTGCCCTTCTGCCATTTTGTTGCCGGTAAATACGTGTTTATCACTAAGTATGTAATTTGGTGATAAAACACATATTTAGTGGGTTTGGTACATCACACATCCTGTTGGCCAATTGTTTGTGGATCGTGTCTATTGTCATTACTGTTCTAAGATTTGGCTAGGTTTTGCAACTCACAAATAACATTTACACTCTTATGGAACGTTATCGTGTGCGTTACTCACTACCTACGGAATTATCTACACATGTCTCAAAAACGCACTTAGTCTCTTCTTAAAACTCCCACATACTTTTTAACAGCACATTTCTAACAAATATCGACTTTACTCCCACCTCCATTAACAGCACATTTACTTTTGTAACTGAAATCAATTTGGAAAATTTGTTTGGCAATAAAGGCTTCGGTAGTGGAAACCAGGTCAGCGTCATCAATAGCGCTGCTGCAGCCGACACTCGGGAACTATAATTTTGCATAACATACGGCCTCTGTGTTTACTGTTGTAGATTGCATGTTCAAATCTATAGGGCTGGTACAAAACTTTTTAATAATACAACACAATAGTTCTGTTACTTTTGTTAAATGTCAATATTGACAGAGAAGTTGAAAAGATAACCGTCTAGCCTAGTTGCACATTGCACATATGTATAAGAAGAAACAAAATTCACGTTACTGAAAGAGTAATTGGTGAACATGAATGCGAAAGAAAGAATGTGATGCAGACGAAGATTGCAGAAGAGATTGATGGATTGTGTGAAAAATTACATTAATGTAAATGGAAATAACGAGGAGATACGTAACAAGTCTGATACAACTAATTTGAATGTATTTAGTTATTTAACACTTGCTAATAGTTTTTATCACACTTTATTCACTGTTACTTGTTTACTGTTTTAATATAGCTAGCAAACCAAACCATGTGTTTTGCTTAGCTTCTAATAAGGGATGAATATTACATATTTTTTCAATTTCTTTTCGTAAGACATTTAAATTTTTTTACGACCCCAGAAATCTTTAACAGAGTATTAAGACGCATAAGCGTTTTCTAATTGCATTCCAGTAAAATATGTCGCTTTTATTTGTGCAAGGAGCCGCTTTTATAGAATAGGGATTTCAGGCTACCATTTGGACTGGCACCAAGCGAGCGTTTCGGTTCTAATTAACATGTTCGTAGTAAAAACAATGGCTGATAGCTTCTATTCTCTTTTGGTACTTACACTTTTTGCCAATTTCGGGCGGACGTTTTCGTAAGAAATTACTGAATAACCCTACTCGACAAAGGTTTGGTGGCTTTTAAGTGTTACATCTGTATGTAAATTACGAATTGTCTCTTATCTTTGTTTTACGATTTGTTGTTTGTCGTTTTCGTATTCATGTTGGTAAACAAAGTAAAATGATAGTAGATGATAATTAACATTAATGAAATGAACAGTAGTTTAATTCTTTGTATTTCATAAATATTGAATTTTAGTAAGTATTTTTCTAGACAAAATCGTCTAATTTGCTGGTCTTTAAATAATATTAATAATTTCTTTGGATTTTTTAAATTGGATATTTTCACATGAATTAGTCACAATTAATTTAAATCTGCTGTTCTCAAGATTTAAGTGGAAGAAGCTCTTTAAAATTTCCAAGTGCTCCCAAATAGCCTTAAGCTCAGTGCGATGATTGCATCTCCGAAAGCACCAACTATAATTTCTATTCAACGCTGGATTACAACGCCTTGCCAAGCCATACACTAAATTGGCGAAGGCCCAAGAGCGTTGTGTTCAATTAATGGGTTTTACTAAGAGGATCTGCTCGTGAATTGTGGCTTATTCGGTGGTCTCCTTAAGAATGTTGAAATTAAAACTATAGAGTGCAAGGTTTTAAAGTTGTTTACTCATACCGAGTCACATGTTGATCAATATTTAAATCAAGATTATGAATGACAGTGATAATCAATTATTTCATTTAAGTGCAGGCAAGTCCACATAAGACTAGTTCAGGGATACTAACGGTCTAGACATTGTTATGATCCTTTCTTTGGAATATTTATTTCCATAATACAAGTTGTTGAGTAACGATGAATATGCACGTTGACATCATCACCAGCCTTTAAAAGTCCTCCATATAATGAATAATTGTGTATTACACATACTAATGTCACGTCCTTAAATTAATAAGTAGCCTCTCCACATTTCATTTTCCTTTATTAACAGTGTGTTAGGAAAAAATTTACCATTACTGATTCTGTACGAAATACACCAATCCTATTCGGTGGATTTTTACTCGCATACCGCTCAGCTACCTCATACAGCTGAACCGCAGCCTTATTTTAGTAACGCTGCTTAATCTCAGATAGTTTTAATAGCCCTCAATTGTTTTTCTACTACATCCAGCGGGAGAGGTAGTTAAAGTGACAACCGAATTCTGCTGTGACATATTATATACGTGTCATTAATTATATTATTATTTCGACCACATTTTAGAATAAATATCGGGGAAGCCAGAAAAAACGAGTGTTAGATATTCTATTTTTCAAAACAGCAATCTCTTTGGAAAGAGTCGTTGCAATCTATACTAATATTATTACGCTGCAGTTTATTTTATTTGGTTGGTTAAACGCGCTAAACTACTGGTTCAAATTGAAGAATTCTTTTTGTTATAGATAGTCCATTTATCGAGAAAGGCTATAGGCTATATAACAACCGAAATTAACGCGAGTGAAGCCGCGGGCGACCACTAGTAACTGTATAAATATTATTATAAAGACAACAGAGCCTTGTGAGTTGGCAAGTACCCAATATTCGAGCTAGTTTCAGCTCTTGTGCAAATCAATGGATATATATGTCCCAATTCTACTTGTAGCTGATTTTTAAGTAGAATCATTAAACTTGATATATCTGCAAGTTTTCTTATTGTTCCAGCTAGTTCTGGCATAATTAGGTTCTCATATTACAATTTACAATAACAAAAGAGGGTTGGTGTCAGGCAAGCGACCGGGAACAGGCCAGGAAGATAATGATAATTTGTTACAATACTTATTTATCCAGAAGTTGAATAAAAGGTTATTAAGATGTGTGAATATTTTATAATAGTATTAGTAACTACTACCTAATGAATGTTGCACTGATGCTAGGACCCACCTGTAATAATAAAGCTAATGTTACATTGTATGAAAGCCTGGAAGAAAATTTTGGAATGACGATTTAGAGATTATAAAAATTTAATGAAATTGAAAACTTTGATTTTTGTATACATGTGTGATTTGATTCTTTCTTCTGAACTTTAATTTGAACAAAAATGGAAATAAAGTGAGCGTTCGATAAATTAAAAACTGGCCGCAACGCAACACAGTATTTAGTTGGGAACAGGTTCTACTTCGGTAACGAATAAGAAAATTGATACAAGTTGAAAAAAATATATACCGTAAAATTTTAAAATGAGCTGTCGTTTCAATGTTTGATATTTTTTGTTCCAGAAGAGAATTTAATAAGAAAATTTTCTAATGGATTTTAAATATACTTTTCAAAAGTTTACTTTTTTTGCAATTTAACGCTTTTGTGCTGACTGGATTAGATTTGGTGATGTAATTTAGTTCATTATTACCGATTAAATATTTAGGTACTCATGTCAGTAAAGTAAGTCAATGGTAAATGAAAGAATGATCGAAATAAATGCTTATTTCCTTTAGGACTTAGAATGTCATTGAATGTCGTGTATTGTATTATTAAAACTACATGTTGTCTTTACACAAAGAAACCTGAGAGTCTCAGTTCCGTTATTTTACGGAACAACCTTTTCCCCCAGATAATGTAATGAGTACACATTCAATTACACGCTGCTCTTTTGCTTGTACCGCCTGAAACAGCGAGGCTTTGATAAAAACTGTGATGGGAACTGCACATTTATTGCTCGGTGGTATACATTGCCGATTTGTACCGTGGAGCGTGCTTCCGACACAACATGTATTCCCCCCTTGCCACCCTTGGCTGCGTGAAAGAGCCAGCGTAGTCTATTCAAATATCCCCTGTCTGTTCACACCCCTCCCCACCCGCCAGCGCCTCGCAGTCTCGTTCATATTCCGTGCTCCTATTTTGCGCAGCATCCCCGGGTGGCGATTGGAGGCGGCAGACTTCGGAACGGCGTAAGCTCCAGAATCGTGGCTCTAATACAGACTTTACATTTGGGTGCTACGGTCGGTTTTGCAACGCGTTTAGCTGTTGTACTTAAGCTGAATAGCGGTCGGGGCTTATCTCGGTATAGGGGTAGAGATTCGGTACAAGTAGCGTGTAGGGGCGCGGCTCGCCGCAAAGTTAGACGCGACTGGGCTTCGGCCGCTAGCAGCGCTTCCTCTCCAGTTTGAATTTTGAATTAGTCTTTCCAAATATTGATGTGGCCAAGAACCTTAGTCCAAAGGTACGTTCAAACAATATTGTTGTACAACTTAATACGACTTTTTCCGTAACGTATTCCTTTGTTTTTCCTCAGAGATTTGTGCCAGTTATCGCGGTGAAGTTTTCTTGTAATTCGATTGGCCCAAGCGACCCCTAACTCAATTTTAGACACCTTTCAGTTCGCGAGTTGTTCGCTGTTTGTTGGGGTTTGTGCGCCGTCATTTGTTTCGTCTGACTCGCCTCCTTTCTCCCGCGGCAAATGCGTTGTGACAAATTGAACAATGTTTCGAATTTTTTCAGAGCGTCCCGATGAATATGCAGACGGGTTGCGGTTGAGGCGCTTTTGCAGGCATGCGGTTCGGCGTGAGGTAACGTATATTTTTTCTTTTGGTTTTTTTATTATTATTTGTAATTTTATATTTATTACTTATTCTTTTATTACTATGTTTAACTATAATTTTATTTATTTATGTAACGGTCATATAACAATTAGTTTATTTTTAATTGTTTATTTTTTTCAAATATAAATTTTTTTATGTAGGTAATTATTGTAAATATATTTTTTAAAATTTTGTAAAAATTTAATTTATTTAAATATTTTTTAAGTATACTTTACGGTTCTTATGCTACAAAATATATTTTTTTGTAAATTATAATTGAAAATATACAATAAGTTATCGTAAATACAATTTTAATTATAATTACATTTTATATGTCAGCGATAGTGTGTACTTATAAAAAGTAGTTAAATGAAGTACTGGGTTATCTTTCGTTACTCAAAAACCTAGGGGGTAAAAATCCACTAGTCTCTTAAAATTTCGATGATATGTTTTTGATACCACTTAAAAAAAATAATAGCATCATAGAATAAAATTCTTGATGGTAATATCGTTAACGGCATCTAATTAGCCGTAAAAATCTTACCAGAACACATTTTTTTTCCATTAACTTTTTCTTATTACAAATACAAATACAGTTGACGTAAATAAAATAACACTCAAAATTAAATTAAATCACATTTACCTACACTGAAATACATATTCAATTACACTATACATAATTCCTAAAAACACTTTTGGTGTCTTTACCAATATTATTGATTAATTCTATCGGGTATCTATTATCTCAATCCACAAAATATCGATTTATTCGCGGGACAAAGCTCAAATACAATTCTTTTCACTAAAAGAATTGTTTCGGCACTTATTGGCCAGTTTGCCGCGATTGGCTCGCCCATTCATCCATCACAGTCCGAGAAATCTCGAGACCCAACACTAATTCCACTTAACGCGCCTGTTGTACTCGCGATAGTGACGTAAATCTATCGATAAAACATTTTGCTCCCTAACCTTATACACGGTGGTAATTCTTTTGTTTCGGGTTTTGAAATAGAGAAATGTTTTGTTTCTAAATTTGTTTTCTAACATTATGCATTGTGTGTATTAGAAAACAAAATTAAAAACAAAAAAATGGATGTAATTCATATTTTCCACATACGACAGATAGTATGTGCTATATAATTCCGTCTAAATTGTAGAGTAAGTGCTAATGAAACAGCTATCTTCTTTCTTATTCTTCGTTCTTCACAATTAGAACTACTCTTGGAAGCAAGAGATTAGGTTTAAACATTGACAACAATAAACCTCGTCAAATTTTCACTACATTTCATGCGTACATGCGCAAAGCGTGGATTATTGATTAAATAGGGACAACTTTTCCGTAACGAATAGTTTTCGGCGCTGAGGGTAGTTTACCGCGATTGGCTCCATTATTCATTTCGGTGACCCTTGGGATGGTTAGAGATTAATTCAGGCCATGTCTCTGGCAAACGATATTGATAAATTACGCCTTTTTCGGTCCTTTTAAGAAATATAATATCCTATAAAATATATTATATTTATCGGTGCTTTCATAACGGTCACAATATAATACGTCGGTAACTAGTAACATAATACAAAAAAAATCGTCGAATCAATTGGGTGAAATTTATGCAAATAAAATAAAATTGATTAAAGAGATTGGCCGGAAATGTGAACAAAGAGAAGAAGTTAAAATCATGAATAACGATTCTTTGTTTTTATTAAACTTATTATGTTAGAATTTGACGTAGGTACCTCGTTTAGCATAAACGAATCGTAATATTAAATACCAAAATATGAAAAACCGAAGCCTACAAAATTATTAAAAATAAAATAGAACAATGAAAAGCTATAACAGCGAATTTTTGTCCGTCATGTCGTATAAATATTTGTATTTTTTATTTTAATTAATTGCATAGACATAAAATTTACTATTCTTTTAAAAATCCTTGTGATTAGACAAATATTTTTATAAGCGAAAATCACAAACATAAGTTATGTTTTTGTTTCTACTAACTTCGTCAAATTATTGTCATGAAGATAAACACCAGTATATTCTTATATAGTGAATCTCGAGAAAAGCAAAACATAAAACGTCGCATTTTATCGACACGTAACATCACTAGCTTGCTTTTGTGAGATAACAATTCTCCTGTGCCCAAAGATATGGTTGAAGCAATTTGCTATACAGTGCTGTTATAAGGCTCCAAGGATTTCCTTTGTTTACCCGGCATGAGGAAATTTACAGAGCATAAACGCTCTCTCCACCGGTCCTTAATGGCGTCGGCACAATCATGCTTCCCCAGTAAATTGATGGAGAGTATTTTGCTATAATAGCGTAAGCAGTAAAAAGATTTTGCAGCATCATACTGAGAAAGTAATATATGAAGGCGATTTGTTTTCGGGGCATGTTTGGGGCTTCTGTTTAAAATATTGGGTTCTTTCATTGGCGTATGCAATAGGTATATTATATATTGTAGGTTTATATTTCTACGTTTTTAAAGGAATAGTGTGAAAATAAATAAAACTAAAAAACTTTGACTTTTAATTCGTATTCGTTTTGTTTAAAGTTACTGGTGCTGTATCTAAAATAATTTGCAGAAATATTTTTTTTAATTGAATAAATTAATAAGAACGCATTTTTTAATAAAAGCTTTCTATCCTGATATTTCTTGCATTATTCATAATAACACCGTTTTATTAACCTCGTTTCACTGATTTCTAAATAGCCATACCATTCGGGAAACCCTTTGTCTTTTTCCAGTCTCCTTTGTCTTTATAATGTATCTAAAGAGAAAGCAGAAAGATGCACCTGGGAACCATTTTAGATAGATTTTTCTTCCCCATCTTTCCCTTTAAGTGTACCTTCTACATTTACTGAGTTATCGGATATTCTTTTATTAAAAGTTATAATTTTTGTTTTAAATAAGAGATTGTCAATAGAAGAGGAACACATAATAAAATCATTAGGTCTGTTTTAAACTGGATGTAGAATTATAAAAAAATACATATAACTTTAGTTTTTATTACCGCCGTGTCGTATAAAACTTGGCAGTCGAGTTGGTATCGCATTTTATGGTCATAACGAGGAAAATGAAAATGAATAACTAATGAGTGAGCTCAACAAGTCTTACGAGGGATCTTTTATTAGCTGCGTGAACTCCGCTTTATCTCTCTTTCGCCTTCAAACGTCTTCAGGCTTTTATTTTAATCTGGCAATGTTTAATGGGTTCGGCTAATTTTGACATGTACTAAATGGGATTGTTCTCGAGATCTTACGATGGTTCTTAATTTCTAAGACCGCTAGAATTGAAACAATTGCTAAGAAGTAACATCCAAAAAAGACATCTTTATGATAAAGAAAAAAATGTCGAAAAGTGTCCTGATTTGTCCTGTTTGACCAAGTGGTATGGGCAAATGGTATGGGCCAAGTGGTATCTGAACTACGGATGCGGTTACGTTTTCTGCATCAGGACAATCAATTTTGGTACTATATACACACCAATCCGCACTGTGTCGTCGTGTTGGGTTATGGCCCATCCTCCCTATATTCATCCGCCTATAGCCTATGTCCCAGTAGAGGTGACATAAATGGCTTAGAGATGATGATAAGAAGAAGCGAGTTCGTTTTTCAATTAAATACATTATTCATTCTGTATAAAGTCCGTTTTTGGACAACTCGCTCTGCTGGCCCAGTGGGCTATGAATTTCGCTAGGCAGCTATCGAAATTCATCCTCCGACGCGCAACCTAATACTTATGCTAATTCACGATAGCGCCGGAATTATAGATGTCACTTGGCATGAAATTACGCCTGCTCCCTAAGCCCGTGCTCCGCTTAAAGCCGACGGAATTAAAAAGCAGTCGGCTACAATATCACACGGTCAAATGGAAGTGGTATTCTGAGCATTTTCGCAATTATCACAATAGTAAATGCTACTTTCGCTTCAATGTTACATACATAAATCACGCCCATTTATCCCCGAAGGCAGAGGTGTATTAACACCCATATTTAGCTAATTATGCTAGGTCCCATGTGGTGAGCCTATTATCATCTATCGGGCACGCAATTCGTAGTATTAATGTATATTTGCTATGTGGTAATTATGAAAGGAAAGCTGCTGTCCATTACTCAAAGACACCCACGGAAGAGGTGGGGGTGGTGACAATTGTATTATGATCTGCAGTCACTACACGGCCAACAACATTCCCTTCAAGCTGTAGGTATGTAAAAAGAAGTAAAGTGTTAGTTTATAGTATTGCCGTTAACTTTTAAAAACGTTTCCCCTATTTATTTCAAAATACGGAAGCGTTAAAAGCGAGCGTACGCCATTAAAACTAAAAAAATGGCGCATATTCAACACTTAAAAACACAAAACTGTCATTTATTTCTAGAAAGTTCCAACGTTGCATTTTCGCTCGGGTGTACTTAGCGCTCCCCCTCGGCTGCCGTATCTCTGATTCGCTGCCAACGCAATTAAAATGCAGTAAGCCACCTACTACAGCTAATGCCCTTTTTCATTGGTAGTTCGCCAGCCACTATTTTTGTCTGGCCATGCAAATAATACAGAAGGGTTCCCGCTTTGATTATCAGATACGGCGAGTTTGTTTTGCTCGCGAGTTGATTTTGGATAACGTTTTTCTAATATGCACACTTTAGCTTAAATCATATTTTGTGTAACCAATTATTGTTTATAAAGTTTAATAAGCTTTAATCATTTATTTCAAGTGACCAATAGAGTTGTTCGAACATTCTTAATAATTGTCCGTAGAAATATTTGAACTAGAATCTTATCTATTTGTTTTAGTAAAATCTAGAACAGGTTTATTAATTTAAAAGCGCTGATACCTTGGCGCACAAAATATTTCCTGTGTTTTAGAACAACTTTGAACGAGGAATTAGCATTTTTATGCAATTTTTATTATACAATCAGGTTATTTCAGTCAGCAACTAGTATCTGGACTATCCAATGAACGTTATAATATTATGGAAAGATGCGTTATAAAAAACGATAATTATTTAGTAATAATTCATCTTTGCTACCCTTCAAGGGTAAATATTTATGTATGTAATTGATTTATGTATATACGAGTATTCATAACGTAGAAACGCTTTCAAATATGATCAACTCGATGATCTGTTTTTTTTTAAACTGTAACAGTGGCTGGTTGTTTAATTTGCGAGTTGGGGCGTACAATATAATCTGTTACTTTTATTTCCACGCGCTTTTTCTAGCAAAACCGAAATTACCAAGTCCCAAAATAGATCTGGAATATATTTTTAGTACACAGCCCCAAGGCAATTCCTAGACTGGAATAAAACATATACGTCTTATAAAACAGCCGGGAGTCGTAAATTACTTTGGTGGTAGCCATTTTATTTTACTTCATGTATGTTCGTCGCTCCACATTAATTTCAGCAGCGCTCCGAAACTTGGATAAATATGAATAACGACTTTTACAACTCGTCTTCTAGTACTACGTTCAACGATGTCTCTTTCTGTTTCACGATAGTTAGCTTTTTAAGAAGCGCAGTTATTAGAAAGGTTTTATTCCAAAAAGCACTCTTCCATTACTGTTAGCTAATCAGCTTCAATTGCAGATGAGAGCTGTTTATTTAATTAGTGCTGATACGTGACTTGGTGGAAGCTTTACACGCTGAAATATCTAGATTTTTTTCTTTCCAAACTCAGATGGTTGAGATAGTCTTAATAAAGACATCGTCAGACTAGATTACGTTCTCTCGTAAGCGTAAAATATACAAGTCTAATGAAGCTGAGACTAAACTTAATAGTTCCTGGTCCTCTCGTACTCGGATAATGGGCGGAGCTACGCGATATGCAAATGCAATTTCAGCAAATAGCAGTCTGGTGAATTCTGCTACTTCTCCGTATTCTGGAGTGCACGCTTTAATATTATAAATCAAGATGCTTATAAGACTTCAAATTTTGATCCTTAAATTAAGACCCGATAACGTTTGCAGTAAATTTTTATTGCACAATTTGAAACAGTAACTTCGCTAAAAGTTTAATTATAAATGTGACTAAGCTTTAAATCGGTGTCCGAAACAGATAGCATATATAAATATATCACTTTATGCTCTGTTCGCAAATAGTCTACCTAGACTTAGAAATTGGTTAAAATAGCCGGGGTAGGAAGTAATCGTACTATTCAAGCTGATGTCCATCTTGAAACCCAGTTATATCCAAATGTATACAATTATTTTACTAGCTGACTTGGCAAACGTTGTTTTGCCGTTGTTTCCTAGGCGTATAAACCTATTCGTATAATACCTATTCTCAGGCCTACCGAATGTACACAAAAAATTTCATGAAACTCGGTCAAGTCGTTCCGGAGGAGTTTGACAACAAACACTGTAATATGAGATTTTTATTAGATTAGTGATTCTATTTGGGCATACATATTTAGATCTAGACCGAATCAACAGCGACTCGCATAATTAAATGCAAGGAGAAATTAAGTCCATTTCTGTGTTTGTCGAGTAACCCTTTATCGCACATTAGGTACGCACATAACGGCATAATGTTTGCGCAAATGGCTTCTAAGCTTAACACTAACTCAGCTATGCAAATAAAGCGAATGCAGTTTGGACTGAATTAATTCCATGCAATTGTTTCGGTGTTGTTCAGCCTAATTTATATTTTGGCTTAACTATTGTCTGCATTAAACCAGACGGTATTCTTCTAGACCGCTTATATATCTAATTAGAAGCGCGATTTCATTCTAGATTTAAAACTATTTTACAGGACAGAATTTTAGTCAAATGGGGTATCCGTTTGGTTTAGGTTATACTTTTCCTGTAAAAATGTTTAGATGGATTTGAAATTACGGGTTTGGCTTAGGTTTTACAGTCAGTTTCTCGCCTCGCACGAAACCTCGCTGTACTGTTGCTGGTGGTTTGCCCTCCAAACTAAGGGCTTCCCAAGTACTTATTGATACATACACACATATACTGGGCCGGGCAATATAAGTTAGTCGACTTTTACGACACCCCTATTGTAAGTCGGGATTGGCACATACTACTTTATTTTGCACTCCCAAACAAGCATGAAGCATTACTGCTTAGTATTTTTACGTAATATTGTTTTTCATTACTTCAAAGCGTTCTCTTCCTATATTTGCGAATAAATTCACTCTACTTATACAAAGCTCACGCTATTTTCGAATAGAATATTCCTTGCGGAAGCAAACAACATGAATGAAAATTTCTATTTTCATTTTCGCACCGTTAACTGTTCTCGCTGCATTTTGTCCATTCTTTTAAAGAAAACATTTTCAGAAGTTCTTTTCGCATTCTCTTTTTGAAGTCCTATTCTTATTTTAGTCAAAGCAATTTAGTCGTTAGGATTCTTCGTCGAAAGCTTCCTGGTTATGTAACCTTTTTGAATATCTTGGTGACTTAGTTGCTTTACAGAAAGTTGCGATTAATAATGATTTTTGACAATTTGAATTAGTTAGGTACCATGGTATTAAAATAACTATTGAAGAACTTAACAAGCTTGCACCACCAGGGGTTACTTTCCTAATAAAATGTCGAAATATGCTAGTAAACAACGGCATCATCTGGCGTGATAGGCCAGTATTGATCTGTCACATAATATGGTAATATGGACCCATATATAAATCTCATGCGGTTTGGCGTCGGGCCAAACGCATATCAGTAGCCTAAGGGGTCCCTATATTTTATTAAAATTGGTTTCAGCTCTCAACTTAATGGTTTTATCCTACAAACTGTGGATTAATGGTGTTTTGTTTATTTATGATCATGAAACTGAAATATGTTAACGAATTCTAAGGAGATTTGGTTGGGGTAAATTGTTTTTTGTCCTTTCATGAATATGTGTTCATTTGTTTAATGCTTTGTGTATAAGGTAATAATGGATTCACGGAACTTATAAAACAGTATTTTACAATTTCTGACAAAAGTTGCGCTAAGGTTGGTTACCAAATAAAAATATAATGTCTTATCTATCTCTGCTATGGTACAATTTCACCTCCAACTAAACAACAGTGTAAGGTCTAGGCACCCTCCTCTTACCTTATCATAATTTTCCTAAGAGGTCCATTCCTGTTAATTTCGATTGATTTTTTGACGATCTGAAACTTATAGATACTACATACTTTAGGAACGCCCAATCTTTAGATGTAAATTAAGAAACCACTCTGTATTACCCCAGGTAAAGACTTCTTGGAAGTATTTAGCGTAGAGAAAGCTGAGCTTTGGTGATGGCGTTACCGCTACACAGCAATATGTAATGTGGTAATCTCTGAAGAGCATGTGTCCGAAAAGTTATCTCGTTAGCTGGATTATTAAAAGCAAAGTTTTTGGTAATGGTCCCAAGTTTAATGTGGCAGAATTTGTGGCCCAGTGTGCGTACGACTCTAATTTTATAATGGATATTTCAACTCGGCTGTTGCTTTAATTAATCTATTAGAGGAATAAACGAGTGAATGCGTAAGTTTGTTTAATTGTGGGCTGGGTCCGGAATGTTTGGAATTACCACCACATGAACAATTACGAACTTGGAGATTTAACACATTCCGCTTTATAAATTAAGCAAATAGTACTGCTACCTGTCTCTATAATCAGTCAAAATAAATCACAGTACAAGTGTAAACGTTTCCATAAGAGTTATCAAACCTTTTCATAGACATTAGAGGCTGCGAAATATATATAAAGTTTCATTTTATTTCTGAAACCGATCATATAGTGACGACCCCAAAGCTGTAAAGCTAAAGTCTTGAGTAGCCATCATTCATCCAAACAGAAGTATTTTTCTTCAAAGCTCCTCTGAAATAAACATGTAGATATCAATTCCAAGGATGACAGAAATAAATTCGTGAGCCAAATACAATTTCAGCGTTGAAACTTCGAAATATGGAGTTACGCGGAACGTGGGCCTGACATATTGTATCCGCGTAAAATATGGGACAGGTTTGAGTAAAAGTTATGTTAGGCTTCGTCAGCACATTGAAATGTAACATTTGGCCCTAAATGTTTCAGGGGCCGTGGGGAAAACACGAAGACATGTACGGAACGGGTCAGAGCAATCGAACTGAGGTAAGATATATTGCCTTTGTATGGAAATGAGATATTTGGATCGAATACATGCAGACGAGTTTATTTACGAATGTAAAAAAAAGGCGGCGAGGGTTTAGGATTAGCAGAGGATGCACGAATATCTAATCCACCATTATTGTATTTCTGCCCGGCTAGTATGACCACCGGAACAAGATATGATATAGCCATTTATCGCTTTGCACTGTCGAAGATACATAGGTTTTTAACAGTTCAAAGCGATAAATGGCCTAGGTTTGTCTAAGCTATCGTAAGTTCTGTATTGGACCGCATGACTAAGATGGCTTTCACAAAATCTTACTAAATATGGCTAGGCAGAGTGAGAAGCCGGTTTGGCGAATGTGAATTTTGACATGTTGTGAAGGGGTCATAGATCCCAGTTCTCCCACTGAATTTCTCTATCTGCAACAATAATGGAATGAACTTCATTCATTGAACAAACTTCAAGCCGAGTCCGTCACACGTCTTGAAGTTTGTTCAAGAATGAATTCAATGATGATTGAATGTTGACGGGTGACGGCAGGGCTGAATACTATTGTCATTACCCCCATCTCTCCAGTGGTTGTCGTACAAGGCGACTAAGGGTAAAGGCAGCGATGAGTAATTATGGCCAGCAGCATTCCTCTTATACCACCAAGCAATACACTGCGATTTTATGTGCCCGATAGATGGCAATAGGATCGCCACCTATTACATGGGACCTAACTTAATTGGCGAATCGCGAAAAGTTAGTGTTCAATTCACCTCTGTCTACTCTTCGGGGATATAGGCGTGATGTGTATGTATGTGTAACAAACTTCATGCATGTGCTGAGCCCCAATTAATGTTGTGCGATAACACATTAAGCTCCGACCAGTCTATTATTTACGGAAAGATTAAGCACGAAGCGGCAACAGCCGCCCAATTAATTGGGCCAAACTATCGTCGTAGTTCATTGCAGTAGTTTACTTAAATTATCGACATGGCGCAGCTCTAAACCCGGGCTGTTTGCTCGGCGTGCAAGATTAATGACAACGAGGACAGTAGGCGGAGGGGGGAGGGATTTGGGGGGTGGAAGAGGGAGAGGGAGAGAGGCCGCGGATTTCTGCTCGAACTCATCCCTAGCTGGAAGGCTGTGGCTTCGTAAAAGCGTTTATTTGAAGTTTTGAAATTTCCATTGCGTGATTAGGATCTTTTGTGAGCCTTCGCCAATGGGAATAAGGAGGTCTTTTCTAACTGAGATATTTTCTTGCATCCAAATGAATTTCGAATTCGATTCTTTCGAACTCAATGGAATTTAAATATGTATTTATCTGTGGTTGTGCCATTTAAAAAAAACATGCTAATAGTTTGTGATATTCCAGGGTATCAAATTTTCCATTTCTCGAATGCAGTCTCCGAATTTATTGTGTGGTTGAAATACATTTCATGATCTAAATCGAAGTATAGTTCCTCATTCGAGCGAGACTACATCTCGAATAATAAGATCCTGAAGCATCTGTGTGTATACGTTTTCTGTCCTCATTATGTCAGATTACGGCCAAGTAAAAAATCTGTAAAGAGCAACTGTTTCAAATTATAATATTAATATACATAATAACTTAATTATTACGATCAATGAATTCTAAGCCACAGTTGTTAATATGATATCGAAACCCTACATAACATACTAATCCCATGTCAATCTTAGTAAATCTGCTTTGTGGGGTCTGACAATGCTTATCATTAGCAGTTAATACGTAGCAACAAGCTATTTATGATGCTTCTGGTATGGCGAATATATCAAAGCTATATTACTTATTTAGTTAACAGCAATAATTTTAGAGCAGCAATGAGAATGTATTATTATGAATTTCAAGCTATTGTTGTAAAAGTTGACTAAGGGAAATTGTCCATTGTAAAGGAAAACGGATACACGAATGGTGGAAGACAAACCATTAACAATACCATTTAAAAAGAGGACTGGCAGACAGGCGGCTGGGGATAGAAGGCTTGCGCTGGGTATTGGCCAAGAGGTCCCGGGTTCGAATCCTGGTAGGGGCAAACTTTGTGATGACCACAAATGTTTGTTTCCGGATACAATTATGTAGTTTATTTTCAACATTTATATACATAATTATATTAAAAATATGTCCTTCATCTAGTATCCATAACCCAAGTGCTT
The DNA here is from genome assembly GCA_963931975.1 of Cataclysta lemnata. Classification (NCBI taxonomy): domain Eukaryota; kingdom Metazoa; phylum Arthropoda; class Insecta; order Lepidoptera; family Crambidae; genus Cataclysta; species Cataclysta lemnata. The sequence goes on from OZ008339.1 coordinate 4,600,488, forward strand.
ATGCTACTTACTTTGGGCTAGATGATAGGTGTGAGTGTAAAAATATTTATTTATTAATGATATTCATAATACATACATAAATAAATCACGCTTTTATCCCTGAAGTAAGCAGAGGTGAATTAACAACCACGCTTTGTCAATTATATTGCTTGGTGGTGGAAGAGGAAGGCTTCTGACATTACTGATTGCATTACCCTTAAGTAGCCTTGTACGGCATCCACAGGGGAGATGGGGGGTGGTGACAATTGTATTCTGCTCTGCCGTCACTACACGGCAATATGATAAGAAAGTAATCAATTACTGGTGATTGATGACATTTTTTTGTATTAAGTACTCATTAATGTTAATTGACGTCTCTGAGTGCGGCTGTTAGACTTCAGGTTCTAAGTTCAGCTTTTCTTCTTCACGTTGTAGATGTAACTAATGTGTGATTCCCTCGCCACCTGCCTCAGGCTCAATTTGTCCTTATTGCTTGTTGGTATTTAAGGGGACCGATGTAGCTGCTTTGTTGGAACTTATTAATGAGCTTCAATTAGAGCGTTCCATTTGCGACACTAAATCTCTTCTGTTACGTCTCTAATTCCACTGAAAGGATGACTTGCAATTCACGTAGCTGAATTCAATTGTAATGTAGGCACTTTACTTGGTTTCAAGTTAGTTCTATGAACTATAAGACTGAACAAGTCAATCTATAAATAGCTTTATGCAAAATATTACTGTTTTAATAAAGTCCTGTTTTACCTTGTAAAAAATACTCTTTATGGCCTTGGATATATTTTTTTAATCATTATAATAACAACATTTATTTTGACGGTATACTGGTTCCTTGATACATTAGTTTATTAGAGATATCAGTACAACTCAACGGAGAATGGAAGCTCTTTCAAAGCAATCCATTGGTGGGAGACTTTAGCTAGATTAATGATGACATGATCGAGCGATGGCGATGCGTATTATCCGCGGATCTTCTCCTCGATTGAGTAATAAGCTGCGGGCTTACTAGATTGATGTCCGATGTGACGTACTTTCTTTAAATTGCATACGAACAGTGAACATTTTTAGCAACAGAACTGAGTAGACTTCTGAATGGAGCCTATTTACTTAGAAAATGGTCTCAATGTACTGTTGCTGTAGATTTTTTTTATGTTGCTGAAATAAAAACAGAATAAAAACAATGTTTCGCTACTATCGAGGTGTGTGTCTGTCTTTTAATGACTTTTGCTCAAATTAAGGTTGTAACTATTCTACCACAGCTTTATAAAAAAATATCTACAAGTAATTAAACTCTATAGTTACACTCCCATCCATGCTTCAAGGATACTTCTTCGAGAATTCTTCTCAAGTGCGAAACCGTGTCAAGGCAAACATTAAGCACTGATTGCGTGATTAGCAATATGGGTATCAAGTTGCGTTCTGCGAGATGGTACTGCCAATCCATAACTTCGTCAGCCCTGGGAAATTGATGAGTCACCGGCCACACAAAAGGCCTCGCGGGAAACAATGCCCCCGCCTTTCAGCGATCTTCCCTCCAGCAATTAAGTGGCCCTTTCTGTAAGTTTCAGTACATTATCGGTACACAATAGTAGGCAATGATTTGCGGAAAGATGCGAAGATTTTTTCTCGGCCATCCCGCGGGAGTTGCCGATTCGTCTGATTTGAGAGCCTTCGTCATGCTATCAGATTAGGGGAAGTGTTGTATTGTTGTCCGAAATTGAATTTGGGAGGGAATCTTTTGCGAGATTATGAAAAATCGTGTTCGCCATTTGGGTCTGGTTTGTATCTTTGAAAGGTTACGATCCCCTCGGATACAGAAAGGGTTCCATTAGTGCTTGCGAAGTAAGACTTAGATATAAATGAAATTGGTAAGAAATAGCGTAGTCCTTGCTGGTCTCGTAACTTTCTATACATATGGGTTTACTCTTAGCGTGGGCCGTGACTGGGTGTGAGTTATGTATGAAGCAAGCTTTATCCTTCAGCCTTAAATATTGACACGTCATTTTCATAGCTTGGAATTGGAAATGATTTATTTGTATTGAGATCTAAGGATGGATAGACAAATTTGTAGATTGGCGAATTTGATTGTAAAATATTATGTGTCATTATCATCACCAACCCATTAATGTACATGCCTTCTGCTGCTGAACATGCCTTCCAAATGGCTGGAAGAATTTGTGGATAATATACCAGAACCTCACTGCCTAAGTAGGGATGGTATTAACATCGATTTGCTCAATAGATATGATATGTGTTTAGTTATCAGGGTGAAAGAGTGGGCAATGTAATATGAGCAATCATGTTATGATCGTGGGCGGACCGCGATTTGGCACTCGGCGTTATTGACTAAAGCATACTGCGCAGTCTCATATCATCCCTCGGACATACCGGTTTTAGATGGTTAAATGAGACAGTTTTATTTAATTTTCCTTTGGTTTAAGATTGTGTAAGCTAAGCAAATTTTACTAAGGTCGATCATTGGTCGGGTGACCAAAATATATTACATACATACATACATAAATCACGCCCATATCCCCGAAGGGGTAGGTAGAGGTGAATTCTCACCCGCGTTTCGCCAATTATGTTAAGTCCCATGTAATAGGTGGCGAGCCTATTGCCATTTATCGGGCACAAAAGTCGCAGTACATTGTCAGGACGGTAGTATAAGAGGAACGCTGCTGCCTATTTCTCATCACTGATTTATCCTTAGTCGCCTTGTACGACACCCACGGGAGAGATTTGGGATGGTGACAATTGTATTCTACTCTGCCGTCACCACACGGCAAAATATATTATCACTAATAAAATTGTGGTTAGAAAAAGTTCGAAAAATACGGCAAGCAGAGGACGCGGTTCTGAATTTTCCAAATATTTATATAATGTTTAAATGAAAATCTTAATAACAAAATATATTTATTGCTTACCTCGAATTTCTCCATGCTTCGGAATGTTCATTATTATCATGTTCCTATTACGCGGCTGTCTAATAATGACACCGTTAAGCACCGGGGTGTAAATAATACATAATAGATAGTAAGTAGTAGCAATAATAACTATAATCATCATCATCATCAACCCATGCTCGTCCACTGTTGGACATAGGTCTCTCCTGATGCACGCCACTGCTCCCGATTTCCGGCCAGCCCACTCCAGCCCCCGTAGCACGGGACGTGGACACAGCTCCTTCGAGGGAATGAAAATTTTTTCCTCTCGCTCTAACTCGCACTAAATCCCGAGACAATACACTGTCAAGTGGTGGAGAGAGACTTGTCCACGTCCCCGTGCTAGGCCCGCAGCCAGCCTACGTATGTCATCATCCCATCTAGTCGCAGGGCGTCCTACATTACGTTTACCGAGTCGCAGTCTCCACTCAAGAACTTTACGGCTCCAACTATAAAAGTAGAATAACTATAATACATACATACATACATACATAAATCACGCCCACATACCGAAGGGGTAGGCAGAGGTGAACTAGCACCCACGTTTCCCGTGGTCCCATGTAATAGGGGGCGAGCCTATTGCCATTTATCGGGCACAAAAGTAGCAGTGCATTACTATTGGTAGGTGGTATAAGAGGAACGCTGCTGCCCATTCCTCATCATTGATTTATCCTTAGTCGCCTTGTACGACACCTACGGGAGAGATTTGGGGTGGTGACAATTGTATTCTACTCTGCCGTCACCACGCGGCATTACTATAATAGTAGTGCATAAACAGTAGTAATCTACACCGTTTTAATGACACTTTCGCTTCTACGACCGTATCTATTCTCCTAAATTAGGAATAGTAAAAAAAACTAATGGTTTCATTTGTTGCCATTTTAATTTCTGAACTGTTAATAGAAGGTGATTAGCGCGATCGACATTCTTCAAACTGTACTACTGTCAATACTAATTAGATTCCGTGTGCTCAATTAACGACATTATTGTGCATTCACTACGCTGCTACACTACGATGACAACTAAATAAATAATGTTTACTTATTTCAAATTCATTATGAAGACCTTAACTTTTGGATCATCGTCATCATCATCAGCACTTTAACGTCTCCGTTGCATAGGCCTCCTTAAGGGTCCAAGTTTAAAGAAAGATGTTTGTAATTACTTTATAATTGGGTATAATTTTAAACACAGATAAAAGGGATATTTTTTATGAGGGAAATTTATTTAATAGAGAGATGTATTCAGTTTTTGGTACCCTGCTTTTTTATATCCTTCGTTTGAGTGTGACTAGTGTAAATTCTGTTTACTTTTATTTATAATTATTAATTTTGTAACTTTTGTTTCAGGTGCAAGTCGCAAGCCAATCAAAGACAGTTTTTCACAGTTCCGGTGAAACGTCAGAAGCACGAATATCCGAATATCAACTCGTCCGTCGTCGTTAGAACACTTTCAATCCATCATTCTCAAATCTTATTATTTCGATTTAAAATCATCCAGACTGTTGGAATGGTGAAATAGGGCTAAAGTAATGTAAAATGTAAAAATAACTTTCGATAACTAAATCTCCATGAACATAATTCAACGTAATGAAAAATGCGCTATTAATACAAATTCCTTAACACAAAACATGAATACTGAATACACATGCATGCTATTACCATTTTAGAAGCAGTAACCAACATGTTGGTCGTTCCATTCGTCAAACGCTACAATCATACACAGACAGAATCATTTATGCGCCCACATACTCACACAAGGGTTAAAACAGCAATGAGTACTCAATGGTCAGCAGCGTTCCTCTTAGATCACCTAGCAATGTAATGCGATTTCCATGTCCCATAAATAGCAATAGACTCGCCACCTATCCATGGGATCTAACCTAATTGGCGAAACGTGGGTGTTAATTCACCTCTGCCTACCTGGGCGTGATTTATGTAAGTACTCACACACACACACACACACACATATATTTCATGTGGCGTGGATGTTTACACTATTTAACATGGTTTAACTTTAAATACATTGTTTAACTAGTTAGTAAGTTGTCCGATGGTTTACCAATAGCTTTATCAAAAATAGCATTTTTGTTGTGTAAACCTGAGCAAGAAGAGTGTGTGTTATGTGACTGGTAATTAGTCACATAACACCTAACTTCATTTTGTATTAAGGCCACTGTTTTTAGTTATATTTTATGATCTCAATTAGTTGTGTTTTCTTCTTATTTTAAATCAGAATTCTCACAAAATACTGTATTTTACTAAGATAACCAAAGAAGAAAGAAGATCTACTGTACCAAAGAAGACGAACATAATATATTGGCACATTCGTGATCTACCCTGTAGATCCGGGCTTTTGTAGTTATATTCCTCATCAGAAGCTCGTCTCTACAGGTATCTCACGGCTGGAAGACCTCGCTACTTTATGAAAATCGTCGAATTTAGAAGAAAGTAGAACACGGAAGATCAAGAAGAAGATCAAGCCCATCAATTTGAAAATATTTATCCTGACGTTGGTAAAATAGACGCGTCATTGTATTCGCTTAAATAATAATGTCATTTAATCAGTTTCTATATCTCACTCACCTATTGGTGAAGTTATATGGTATGTTTCTTGAGGCGAGTTGATTAAGCCAGTTGATATTTGTGTTAGTAATCCCAATAAATTGTATTAGTTTGCTTATGTTATTTAACACATTATTGGCTTATGTACAAAATAATATTGCAAAATCTGTGTTGAAATTTAAATGAAATAGTCAATTTTATTATAAAATGTACCGATTGCGAGTGGGTTATTCAAATATTGAGCTAGCTACTTGCGATGATGTTTTCATTGAAACAAAAGAATCAGGTAAAGTCACATATTTGTAGGGAGTAATAACTTCAATGATTTTTAAGGCGTTTACATATTTTCTTAAAACTACAAATAAATGCATTATTGCAGTCGAAGACATTAGTGGATGAAGTTGTTGTGTCTCATAATAAAGTTTCCGAGAAAATCGTCTGCAAAGTGAGGGAATAACATTGCATATTTTAAAACCTATTTATGTTTGTTTATTATTATTGTAATAGAACTTTTTTGGTAATATTATGATAGGTATGAATGGAAGAAATATTCTATTTAAATATTTAGAACAATACAGATTTAACCATTTATTTAAAAAATAAAACACAAACTACTGGAAAAGAAAAAAAGGAATATACATCCAGTCATCATCATCATCACCCTCCAGGTCACTGCCTAGTGGGTATAAAAGTATTTTTGTCACCTATGAAAAGACATCTAGTCAGTCAGCGGTCATATAATTGAAATCATATGAGTTTATCGTTAATTGACTATTTCAGCTGAACTATATAATATATTGCTTACATAAGTCTGTCGTAAAATACGCACGATATTCATATTGTCGACCAAGACCCTTTAGTTCTATTCATCAGTTTTAACTCTTTAATTTGAAAATCCTATATAATGCGAATAGAAAGGTATATTATATCACCAATAGAAAGCTACATTATGAGAGAGTAAAAGAGGTCGTAATTTTTTATTTTATTAGAGATCACTACGAAAATAATTACAATGTTGTAACCTAATATATCAAAAATTTCCTTGTCATGATTTGAAGTATGCTGCCATCGTCTTCAAAAACTCTAGAAAATTTAGGTTATTGTGGAGATCCCTTTGATACTAAAACACTCAACAATGTTTTTATTGAATTTATGTTGTTAATTATTATAATTATTAAAGATTATAAATTTGAAAGTTATTAAAATACATCAACGCGAGCGAAGCCTCTGGTAAAAGCTAATATGTAATAAATATATAGTCTTAAGGGCCACGGTTTTTTCGTGACGGAAAGCACTTTAGGATGTTTGTTTTGGATATATCTGGAGTAAATCGCACTGGCCCTCCATGGTTAATTATAGCCCTTTCACCCTGTATGGAAGGCGTGTGCCCTAACTATTGGAAATTTCAGAGGCTGATGATGAAGGATTCATTAGATTTTTCCAGGATTTAAGAGAGAAGAAAATTCAAGATTGTAGAACAGAGATGGTGTTCACTTAAAAAGTTGTCGCTGCAACTTCAACTCTGCGGTCCACATGTTTAAATAAAATATTGCATAAACCATAATTCCATTATTGATCTACATATCCCGTAAATCACATTCAATGAAACCTGAAAAATAATAATCAATGATATTATAGTAACCATATTATGATCAATACACTCTTGTACAGTTAAAAGCACGTCGGCTTGTACTTTACGTCAAAAAAGTTAGAGTAGACAATCGAAAGGCTTTTCGCTATTTGATGGTTTTGTTTTGCGTGCTGTTGACTATACATAGTATATATTTTATGATTATTGACTTTACTTATTTACAGAGGGTCAAGATGGCTACATAGTAAAATTATCTTAATTATTTGGTTGATTATTATTTTGTAATAATATTAACCAACTAATATGTGGTATAATCAATCTGTTTTGCCTAGTGACTTATTAAAAACTAGCCGACTACGAGTATAATTAATAATAATAATTTTTATTTAACTTTCACAAATATTACTATTACTTACATGTCTATTCATCAGTAACATAAACATACAATAATCTTTACATTTATATATACGCGAGTCTAATCCGTAAAAGTTGTTTTATTTCAAATCTTTACATTACACATAGCGAACCATCTTTCCCGACCGTGTCCGGCTACCTACCACATAATGGTTAAATTAAGGTTGGATTAACGAGATTTTCCTAGCATCTTATATCTGTCTATTAATTAAAGCGTCATTACATTTTATTTTTTTTACCTTCCTAAATTCGTCATTATATCTCAACTATTAGACATCATTTTTATTATGGATAACGGACATAAATAAAATTAGTCCAGGACAAGTATCCGTGTGCATTATTCGTCATATCCTCTTACAAACCACCTTACGCAGGTTAAGAACCCTGGACTTTTTTATCATCAAAGTAATATTATATTATTGGGTGAGAGAACATAACTACACAGAATTATTATCAATACACAGGTTCCTATAGTAGTCAGAAATACGTTTATAACCTTCTTTAAGTGATTAATAATAAAATTAAGACAGGTTGAGTGTGTTTATGAGATCAGTGTGTATGTATGGAGAATGTGTAAATGATAAATGAATAAGTGTAAGTCGTGTCACATTACACAGGTCACATACAGAAATTGAAGTCCCCATCTATCCCCTTAGATGTGTGGTTACAATAATTATTGTATGCGCCTTCTTTAGGTAATTACGTTAATAATATGGTGACAGTCATTACTAAAAATAGATGGCAAATTTATAAATATTTGCCATACAGTCGTCATGTTTTTCCAGTCGTTACTCAAAGATATTGGATTAATTCAGGACTCGAGATTTCAGTTGTATAAATTAGTATAATTCCTTGACCTTCATTAGATAAACGAATGAAATCTTTAAGCTACCTTTTTATAGACCCCAATTTTAATATTGGCCGTGTGGTGACGGCAGTGTAATCTCACCCCAAATCTCTCCCGTGGGTGTCGTGTCGTACAAGGCTAAGGATAAATCAGTGATGAGGAATGGGCAGCAGTGTTCCTTTTGTACCACCTAGCAATGTACTGCGATTTCTGTGCCCGATAAATGGCAATAGGCTCGCCAACTATTACACGGGACCTAACATAATTGGCGAAGCGTGGGTGCTGGTTCGCCTCTGCCTACCCCTTCGGGGATATAGGCGTGATTTATGTATGTATAGGTATGTATGTAGTTTTAATATTGATTTAGGTAACAATAATAATTGATATGTAATTATTGGACTAATTTTGTTCAGGAGTTTGAACAAGACGATTTTTTTTCAAACTCATTAGGTAATTGGGTTAGAAGGACCAACATATAGTAAATTAAGGATATTTTATTGCTGTCGTTCTTCAATGCCTTTTTTTTTTAGTATTGATAGAAAAAAAAATACGAGTTATAATCATGGCATACCTACTATTAGAAAAAACTTCCCAATAAAATAAATAAAGTATTTGTATGGTTGGTGAATATTGTATTGCCTTATGAGCATGAATTACGTATCTAGCTAGTAGGTACACTATTTTAAACTACAGAGTCCACAATTAAAAAAAATATTCTGTAACCGTGGATTTTCAATTGTGCTTTTCCATTATAAGCTACTCATGGAATGCTACCACGACCTAGGGAACTAACTTCTTGGTAGGTACTGTTTGGATTATTATGCTTTTTAAATAATGCTAGTAGCTACTCACCGCGAGATGGAGCTTTTGGCCAACTTCAACTTAGAATTTATGACACTTTGTGAGTTCTAATTTACTAGCGTTTCTCAACGACAGATGGCACTTTTGTAGTTGCGATATGTTTATAAACAAATGCTAGCTTTAATTTGTGACTGCATAAATTACAAATTAAAGCTAGCATTTGTGCTAGCGCGTCCTGAATAACTTTGCTTGTGGGTTAAATAAAATATTCGCACACCCAGAATTAATAGATTTGGACTTATAGGTCGCAGGAATTTTTTTATATATCTAATATAATATATAGACGAGCTCGACGCTGCAGTGGCGCCATCACCCTACGATATAGGTAAGCAATCTTGCAAAGGTCAGTCAGCGGATGGATTAGCATCAATATAACAATAAGTTACATCGTGCTTCTGAAGGTGCAATAAGCTTTTGCCGTATGCATTTCTTACCCACTTAACATTCCAAGTTAACTAAAAATTCTCCAATAAAATTAATAAATTTAAAATAAATTTTTCCACTCCGATGATGTGTGTGATCACACATATTATCTAACCCAAAGTAGCATTTATAAGCGCTTGTGTTATGGATTCTAGATGATGGACAAACAGGTATACAAAATGATTATTATTTGCAAATATTTGTAATAATTATACTAGGTACATAGCAACAACTATAAGTCGAGAACAAATTTAATGTCTGTGTTCATCAAAAACATTTGCCCCTACCAGGATTCGAACCCAGGACCTCTCGGCCGATAATCAACTATCTGATCATTTGAGCAAACCGAATTATTGAAATTCTTGCTTGTGTGACTTAAGTAATTTACAATTTAACAGTTTCAGTTGCTAACAAAGTGAGATCATACTGTCAAATCGTAAATAATAGAAACAATTTCATTAGTTTCCATCTAGATTATTGTTAGCAACATAGGGTTACGTAATCAGCCTGTGCTAGTGAATTCAAGCAAAACGTCGACTCATCCAATTATGTATCTTACATGCTTGTATATACGACGCAAGTTCCAATATATTATTATACAACACAATCCTGTGACAAATTTGCTTTCTCGTCACGATGAAGGACTGATCCCTCACAATTCGAGCTTGAAGTTTCTTAGCTATTTATGATATGCTATACGTCTGACACCCACGACTATAAAGTCGGCAGCGCTGTTCTATGGGCACTAAATGACGTAGACATAAAATACGTAATACTACATGTAACCGATTTAGCGCACACCCTGAAGACTACCCATGCTAACTTAGTCATATAAATACTAAGGTATTATCAAAAATACAAAATTGTTCAATTATTTTTAGAACTTTTCATACCTACATTTTACTTTACGGAACCGAAAAAAAATTAACAATTTCGATTTTTTTTATATCACCATAGTACTTTGATTATATTAGCATAGCATGGGAGTATATCAGGGTGTGGTGAGTTATTTCTGTTACATGTTGTATGATCTACATGTAAGTTTAAAAACAACATCATTATTTATGTGCTATGCTGATAACGAACCATCTTTATGTAGATGGTGGATGAGTGGAGTAGATAGTTCATGAAATTATCACCCTTGACAGAAAAGCTGGAAGGAATCCGGCTGTTATGCCTGTCCTGTTTTTTTTTTGGCTAGCGCAGTTAGTTTCACTCTTTTAATTAAATATACATCCCAGTTAGCTAGCTGTCACAAAGCCATCAACTCCTTTGTCATTCATGTCGTATTTCGCGTACTCTTTCGCATTACTCTTTTGTTCACATGCTTGTCATTCTTCTCTTTACATGCCCATACCAGGCATAACAGCCGGATTACTTTCAGCTTTTCTTTCAAGGGTGATAATTTCATGAACTATCTACTCCACTCATCCACCATCTACTTATAGATGGTTCGTTATCAAACAAAATAAAACAAATTACAAAGAAAAATAGGTTAGACAAAATGCGAAAAATTTTGGTATTAATTTCGTAATATTTTTCTAATATTTATAAATAATGTTTGAATTAAACTAATTAATTTTTTAACATTATATAAATGTTAGAAAAATTAGTACAAAGATTTTGGTGGTTAGCAGCGGACGCGGGTTCGATTCCCGCCTCAAAATCATAATTTTTCGAAATTCTTTTTCTAACCACCAAAATCTTTGTTTAAATTAAAATCAGAATAATAATAAAACTAATTGTTACGCAAACTTGAGCCTCTGTCAGGATTAGAATCCAGAACCACTTTGCCTTCGTATAAACATGCCGTTAGGTCCATTGTATATTTCTGCTAATAGAAAATCTGATCTCAACTCGCAAGAAAATGCTATGTTACCCGATAAATATATTGCCCATTGTCCAGAATGCGTTGTCAATACAACAGCCACTATCGTACATCGCTAATATAAAACAACCATTTATAATAGACCCCAACTTCCCCCTCAGCTTCTTACAAGAACTGATACACTAAGAAGGTTTTGGAGTGCAAGCAAAAGTCCTTCCTCCACTGGCCAAGTCATTTCTTCGGCTTATGAAATAAATCACCTGGCTTACACCGTAGACCGCCCATTTTGAGTTGTCTTATCGAACATTGATTAATAGCTTATGACAGAGTTATTTTTTAATAGTTACCTAAAGTCGACTTTATCTGGACCTACATGGTTACCGATTGGTGCACGGCGATGGGACAACGAATGCTGCATGTTCCTGGTGATAAACTACGTGAGTTGATAGTGTGCTTCCTGCATCATAAATTAAATAATAATTATGAGAAAAATTTCTGCATCTTAATTAAGACTAACTGCCGCACTCAGAGACGTCAATTAACTTAATGAGTATTTAATGTAAAAAAAACCATTTGAATTAACACCATAGACCCGGCAAGAATTACGACATTATCGTGAATTGCCGTCTCTGTGTGCGGCAGTAAGTATGATAAAAATAGGGATCGGCTAACTACGATGTCCTGGATAGCCGACTGCGTATAGTCAACCAAAAATATATTACTCATTTTTAATTGATAATGTTGGTCAAAACTTAAATGGCAAAGACAAAGCATAACTTATAACATCTTGATATGCCCATTACCAACACAACTCCGAGCGAACTAAATCAGTTTTGCATCAGTTCTGTAGCCCGACTTTATTTAAATAATTAAATTTTATGAGACTTCAAAAGAAAGGCGTGATTCATTAAAAATTCAAATATGAAATGAATAAATATGAAAACTTACGTTTGCATTGGTAGCTATTATCCCCTCTATACATTTCCAATGTTGTAAGTAGTGTTATAAAAGAAAACTGTCCCCACGGTAGCCGATCGGCAGTCGCCAGCACTGATAACAAATTATTAATGAGCATAGAACCTTAAAACAGTTCCACTCCAATTTCCGTGTGCATAAGCCTTTATAACCAATATAAATCAATCAAATTTTCTCAATGAACTAAGTAACAGTAACGTTTTGTGTTTTTTAATAAATTTAAAATCAACTGAAATTAAATTCAGATATATCACGACGAACGCTCCTTGATTTATATTAAAAGCTCACAAATGAATAGAATTTTCTGAGAAGCATGCTGCACGTACTTTCGGTACCTATATGTATACTTACTGTGTATAATTATATTTTTCAACAGAATATTATTACCCAAAATAATTTTATACCGCTATAGACTATGCGTAGTCCCAAAAAGGTTACCAAATAAAGAGATCTAGATCTAACTCAACATTACATTCCATCAACAGTAAGTTGTATTTATCATACATAGCACAATGATTCGAAGTATCATTGTGCTATGTATGATAAATACAACTTACTGTTGCTGCTTAATTTCTTATTATTATTTTAACTCATAGGTAACATAGACTCACTCTTCCTTATACTGCTGGGACATATGACTTTCCTATATTAGGAAGATGCAGGAAGACTTTGGCAATAACACAATTCACTGGCCGTGTGCCCGGACCAACGGCTTAACTTGCCTTCTGAAGCACGTGGGAACTTGAGATACTTTTACGTCACCCATCCCATAAGCGGCGTTGAAAAACATTCCTTAGTTTGCGAAATCGCAGGCCAAACGCGATAGTAGCCGTTTCAATAACCACGGAATTACAAAGTAACAACTTGGAATTACAAAGTATTATTTTTTTGTTTAAGTGTGAGCGATATAGCATACAAAATTGCACGGTCACTCGTCGCATGTTTCTGAAATAACTGGTATAAAAAAATTATCAAAGTCCCACTCGGCCCTTGTATATAACTCTACCAAATACCTTCCTCCAACTGAGATAGATGCCTTCGCTGTCAGCTTGAATTTCCCGGGCAGTTTGAAGCGAACGTTTCACTTAAAAGTTTCTTATGAAAGTAGCTACTTTGTTACGAGAGACGCCGACTTTCGATACCACTCAAAGAATAATCCAGTTATTGGGGATAGACTTGATATTAAACTGAAAGCGCTTCCTGACTTTTTTCCTATTCAATAATCTCGAAAATAGTTACAAACACATAATTTTTCTTGTTTGAGTGACAAAATACATAATTTTCTAATAATGCTATTAGCAGCTAATATATATATATATATATATATATTATGAACAATGAACAACAATAATATTTAAGCCGTGTGGTGACGGCAGAGTAGAATACAACTGTCACCACCCCAAATCTCTCCCGTGGGTGTCGTACAAGGCGACTAAGGATAAATCAGTGATGAGGAATGGGCAGCAGCGTTCCTCTTATACCACCTAGCAATGTACTGCGACTTTTGTGCCCGATAAATGGCAATAGGCTCGCCACCTATTACATGGGACCTAGCATAATTGGCGAAGCGTGGGTGCTAGTTCAGCTCTGCTTACCCCTTCGGGGATATAGGCGTGATTTATGTATGTATGTATGTAACAATAATAATATGATATCTCAAGTTCCCACGTATTTCGGATGATAAACCGTTTGTTTCTTCAGTCACTTGTACCATCTACCTTACACCCACGGGGTGGGTTATGGACCATTCGCCTTAGCAGTAATGACATTTATGGAAATTATGATTACGCGTAATTATAGACTAAAAAGTCAAAAGAAGATGAAATCTAAAACGAGATAGAGACTCTCTCCATCTGAGGGCCTGGTCAATTGTATTTTGACTGATCACGATACCAACTGAACCTAATCGACGAAATTAATCACCTAAACAGGGTAAATCTTCACCAAATGGTGTCACTAAAGACAACATTAGAGGTACCTATTTGGTGATTGATCTATTCACCATTTTTGGTGGTTCATTAAATTTTTCCAACGACAAACTGAAGGATCAAGTGAGGTTATTGTACGACATACACAACTGTGAAGATAAAATGAGAGACAGAAAACCCCGAGCAATTGGAGATGAAGCGCTTGCTAATTCATTTCCATTTCACGTCCATAAACTGGGGATGCCCCAATAAAAACAACTGAAGACTCCTGGTGTAAATTTGCATCAGTTCAAAATTCGTCTGATTGATGCTGTTCATTTATCACTCCCCTCGTTTGCGCATCGTCCGCGCAAACTTTTAAAATAGGTCACAAGGTCCCATCTTGATTGCCTCGAACTTACTCTTTGAGTAATTAAAACTTGCGAATCGATATCGGAGACGGAAAGGGTATTAAAATGCTTTTGCGAGGGCGATTTCTCAGATGTTATGATGGATTTTCAATTTACTGTAGATTTTGCTTAGCACTTAGGCAGTTACGGTAAAATTATAAAAAGTCATATTGTAAAAAAAACATTCTCTGCTCGGGGATAAATAGGCATGATTTAGGTATATATTTCTGGGTTCAAAGCCTGATAGAAGCAAATTAATGTTTGCGTGATAAACATAAATATCATTCTGTTGATGTTCTTTGTTTTTTTTATTCAAACATGTACTAGTTTTGTTCTCGAGCATGATATTACTCATATTTGGTATCTATAGCCCAATAACTTCAAGATAGGTAGATATATGCCTATTACTGAACGTTTTTTTGGATAATTTCTATTTGCAAATGAATCGAAAAGCACTAAATCTCTTTACAATTGAATCGAAACTGTTTACCTCAAACTGTTAACTGTTTGCCTCAAAGCGTCAAATCGTTTGTGAAATTTCAACAATATTTTGTGCCAACCGCATTGTATTTTAGCTGATTAGACTAACAAAGCGTCCTCCACATAGTAATTACAGAACAGCTACATAGAGATCCCTCGTCAAAATATTGACGTGATCCGTCGGTGCGAGATCCTATCGCGGTGATTCGAGGTGGAATCGCCCCCGTAGCTTGCAGCGATCGACCGATAAGTCAATCAAGTGGCGGGACTTACCGATTACGGTTCGTTAATATTTTAAGAAGTTTATGTAGATCTTTCATTGCTATTGTAATGCCGGAGCACGCGTGTTTAATATTGAGAACGTTTATATGGGTTTTTTGTCTTTTTGTACATGGAAGAGGGGGTAGTTTCAAATAATGTTCTCTTCCAAAGGTCAAAATCAAAGGTCATGGTTTCGAAAATGGTCCCCCATCATCGAAATGGAAGAAACACTCCAACTCCCCTTCAGTATTTACAACGAATCTTTCATTTGACACTCTCACACTCACAATTACAAGATAAACCAGTTAAGTTTGGCAAAGTAGGTATACAAATGCGTAATTATTTTTCCCAAGATTGCATCTCCAGTAGCCATCCCCTGTCAGTAAGGTATACAACACAAAATAAATTGTAAATAAAATCAATATGTATTTTGTAATGTCAAGGTAATATAATTGGAATACTCAGCACGCTGGCTTGGTGCGGTTTGGTATTAAAAACTGTAGTACAGCCTGGAACAAGAGTTTTACCTTTACGTTGAGTTACCGAAGCTCGAAGGAACTCTAGAAAATATAATGAATTGTTTATTTTTTTGTTGAAAATTAGTTACAAAGAAAAATAGATCGTAATATGCTCGGCAACTATTTAAGGTCTCATTTAGTTGGAAAAATGTGGGTTGAATATACACCTCTGCCTTGTGGTATAAAAGAGGTGATTTTTTATGTTTATAAATTGTATTATTCTGTAAGCATCGTATAAAATGTGTTATGCACCTTTTTATGAAAACGATTTTTTTTAGGGAAAAGCTGAAATATAGGTTTTTTAGTAAACAATAAAGTTGGAATATCTCACAATCTAAGCCTCCCTTTAGTTTCAACAATCAGCACCGGAACTGCTTGAATGGCAGACGTGGTATGAAAGCGAGCATTCAGCCATGTGCCCTACTGGCTGCCACCGATATCATTAATTTTGATTTTTTTCCGCTTAAATGTGTCTTTACAAACCTGTGTCAGTTGACGTACTAACTTGTAGGGTTGGCAAAAATAGCAAAGTATAATTAAGTTCAATTTTATGAAAATAATTTATTTCGGGATTGTACTCATTTGAGAAGCTCGATGTGGATATCTATTACTAGTGGGCTCGTACACTTACATCGTGGGTTTGTAAACTAAGCAATATTCCCGGAGGCCGGGAATTAGATCTGTGTTTAAAAATAATATATTATCTCGAAAATGAAATGTTCCTGCGTGCTTCAGAAAACACGTTTAGCAATTAATTCGTTGGTTTAGCCGATAGCATCCGTAGTTGTCAATACCCATCAAACCAAACCAGGCCAGCGTGGTGGGTTCCAACCCATTCACTCTTTATTCATTCGTAGCGAAGGCTTATGGCTCGGCATTAGCAATATTCCTATAATGGTAGTTTTCTTGTAATATGACGATCTCCAGGATACTTGTAGTAACCGACTTTATTAGTAATACTAATATACTAATATATATAGACTGATAAATATAGACTAATAATAAAGACTAATATACCTACTATTACTCCTTTTATAAGATTAGGTAGAGACCAATACAATTGTCACCAACCTCTCCCGTGGGTGTCGTACAAGCGACTAAGGGTTAAGACAGTGATGAGTAATGGGTAACAGCATTCCTCATATGGTAGATGTAGATGGCAATAGGCTCGCCACCTATTTATCACATGGGACTTAACTTAATCGACGAAACATGGGTGTTAATCCACCTCTGCCTACTCTTTCGGGGATAAATAGGCGTGAATTATGGTGGTATGTGTATGGAAAATAACAGCCTCAATCGACATTTATATCGATAAACCTTCGAAAAAAAATAAAACCCAATATAATAAAAAGAATTGTCAACAGGATTAAAATGTTTTGCATACCATACTCCGCTAACAATAATTACCCGTCCTCAGCCTGCAATGTCGCGTTCGCGGCCGTATCGAAAAAGTTTTAATTTAGCCAAGACTCCATTGTAAGTCTTTTAAAAAGCTTAAGTATTGTATGCATTTAACAAGGAGCCGCTGCGACAGTTATTAATGGTTTTCCTACTATTTTTCTCAGCAAAGGATCGGCTTAGGTCTTTGTTCGCTCGCTATATTCGTATTGAATTCTGTAAATGTATATATTTTTGTGAACTCTTAATGTTTTTGGGACAAAGCAACTTTTTGTTTTAACATTTTTACTTTTGAGCGACGAAAACAACTGAAAACCGGAGAAAACGGCATTTCGTAAGCGATAGTTGTACTACCAATTGTAAGTACTTCATGCTTGACACTTAAATTCCAATAATAGTTGTTAGTTGGAGGACACAAGTATGAAATCAAGTCGACAGTATCAACAGATTACTCTGCTCTTCTCTTTTTCTTCCTCTACATCTTTTTCTAGAATGATGCGCAGATATTATTATATACTCAGAAGAAAAATACGTATCAGTATGTCATCATCTTCCTGCCATCTTCCCATGTTATGTCAGGCCGATAGCTCGATGACTTCTGACTGACGGATATCGATTGAAGAGCAAACATATTTCGGACACAAAAAATGGAAAGAAAAACATCTTTTACGTATTTAACTCGAACATTTAGGTGTTTGTCATTGTTTTTATTTTATAGCGGCCGGAAAGACTAAAGATGAGTGGTATATCTTTAACCATAAGACAAGTTCTTGAGACATACCGAGCTCTAGTAAATTTTACATTACATTCATATTTTTTTCACGTTTTTGTCAATTATTTGTTGCCCGATGTGACAATAATGCAGAATACAGTTTTCATTACCAATTTCACATCCTGGGGGTGTCGTAAAAGGCGAGTGGGTGATTTTCTGAACATGTTGATGTCATCATCATTGAACCAACTAAAACAGTGTCCCTCCCCCAAGGGATTGGTGCCAGTTGGTTCACTGACATAAAAGTCAAATCCTTATAATAAATTACTGCTTCGCTCCAAAATTTTCTTCACTCCATAATTATCAAACTTCGCATCTCTTTTAGGTAAGATTTACTAAAAAAAACCGAACTAATACCTGCTGCATTATTTGATTTTTATTCGAACATTGTATGAAATTTGATAATTATTTCATTTGTAAATACTCCGTAGCTTTCCATCCATGCCGAAACATAGCTTTGGTTTTGGTCGTATAAAAATTTAGTCTGGTTGAGTCACAGTAGGTATTGAAGGTTGATAAATGATCACCATAAAAGTCGAGCGTTATATCACCAATTCAAGAGTAATTATGCCGCACGAGCATAATATTCAATAACCATTAGTTGATAATTAAAAAAATCCTCTAACTGCCTAGTTTTGCTTTGCAAAAAATTCTATCGAAAAACAGCGCCAAGGGCGGTTTCTTTGAAGCTTTCCTTTTCGGCTGCTCAATTATATGAATTTCAATCATAGTCTTTGTCTACGTTCGCGAGGAGGTATTCGTTTTGAGCTCCGTTTGGATGAGGGTCACCATGCGTCTTTAGCGTCTTAAGGATATTTCCTAGTATTTATTTTTCCTGTGACCAAAGGCAGGCGAAAGGATAAAATAAATACTTTTATTATCAGTGCCGTGAGTGCCGTGGTGACGTGCAGAGCAAAAAACAATTGGCACAACCCCTCAACTCTCCCTTGGATGTCGTATAATGCGACTAAGGGTAAAAGAAAGCAAAAAGGAATGGGCAGCAGCGTTCCTCTTAAATCACCTTGCAATATACTGCAATTTACGTGCCTTTAAAATGGAAATAGGCCCGCCCTCTTTATCATCTTTTTCCTAACATATTTGGGGAAACGTGAGTGTAAATTAACCTCTACCTTCGGGTTAAATTGGAGTGATTTATGTATGTATGTACTTATGTATTATTATAATCTCTTAAATTGCAAGGTGCAGGCACTCGTAAATCACCAAGAAACGAATATGGCAAAGAACGTGAGCCAGTGTGTCTAAGGTAAGAACTTTCTAAAATTTAACGGAAAGGGTACTCTGATGTTCAAACTACATCACAGAAGCAAATTATTTAACTTTTTTATCCAGTCTCTCTATATTCTTCCAACCATAATGAGGATCTGAAACATTTTCGTATTAAAGGGCCAGTGATGTATCCATTTGACTTCAAACGCTTATAATTCGCCCCTTTCTCCTTTGCTGAGCCAATTTGTTTAGTAAGAACCTACTAAAAGAGCCACAATACAGAATTTGACTAAAACCGAACTGCTTTATTTCACTTCTCCTTGTTGTCCACAAACCTTTTCGAACCATGGTGGTCCCAGTGGCGTCGGAGGATCATTAGTCATCTGATGCAACTCACACACTGAAATGTGCATTTGCCGAGATAACCACTTGGATCTTAAAACTTTTGCCAAGTAAATATACGTAGGTATGTATAGAGCAAAAAATTGCAGTGCTTATAGAATCAAGTTATCTAAATCATGGACCATTGGAAATATTTAGATATCTCCACTCATCATAAAACATACTTACAAAATCATATGTGAAACGATAAAATCAAAAGAAGAAAATTAAGAAAATCCACGATGACTCTAATTTAACCCATCTATCTGAATAGTCCGAATGTCGACTCTCATAAAATAACCAGTGAGACATCACAAAATACAAAAAATAATGTAACAGTCATCGTTACAATATTTACAGGGTCTTTATTAGCCTTTTTACTGGTTCCATTGAAAATATCAATCGATAACAGCGCGAAATGCTCCTAATAACAATTTCATTACAGTCGATCTCTGTTTGCCATCTTTATTCCCTAGAGCCGGCAGTTGTCTCCGATAGCCATTGTCCCTCACAGCCGTTGCTACCGAATTCCGAACACCCACGGGACCTATCTATCAAACGTCCAAGATATGAAGTTTTACAACTCTCCCCTTATAAAGTTAAGAAATGTTTTGAAGGCGATTGTTTCGTAATACGATGGTCGAATTCTGTCATAATATTTACGGTGATTTCTTGCGATTTTCCGGACGATCGATCAGTTCCCCGTTCAGCATTCGTCTTAGGCGCGTGAAATTGAAGTTTATTTAAGAGTAATACAACAGTCACCATCTGATTGATCGCCAATGGAATTGCAGATGGATTACGATTCAACTATGTCACTGTCGTACAACGTCATAATGTTCTTTATATGTATAAGTTCGTTATGTTCTTTGTAACAAACGCTTCTATAGTATCTAATGAACGTTATTACGTGAGATGTATAATGGATTTTAATAGTACATTGTTATTTGGACTATCTTATAATGGATGTTGAGCATTGAGCACTTTGATATTATACCTACATAGAACCGGAACTCAAACTTTTTAGGCGCTTTTGAATTCAACCTTATTGTGATTATAAATTTAGATCGCTAACGAAAATCATTCTGGACAATTTTTATTGATCCTAATGGGTATATGTCGAACACTTTATTACCGAAGGGGTAGGCAAAGTTTTAATTTATTAAAACTTTGCCACAACCCACGTTATACCAAAACCAACCATTAAGACTTAGGATATATTTTAGGTAAAATTTTGTGATAGTCAATAGAATTTAAGTACAATAAATTAAGACAAGTCTCAAGAAAACTGTCAGCCGTGTGGTGACGGCAGAGCAGTATACAATTGCCGCCACTACTCGTCTCTCCCAAGGGTGTCTTTCAAGGCGACTAAGGGTATCAATATACTACTGCGACTTACCTACGTGTCCGTTAGATGGCCTAGGCTCGCCTCTACATGGGATTGAACATAATTGGCGAAAACTGGATGATAATTCACCTCTGCCCAGCGCTTTGAAGACAAATAGGCGCGTTTTGTGTACGTATGTAAATACCAACGAAAAGTCTTAAAAAAAACTGCATTTCACGTACAACTTGTGTGAGTCGCAGCTCAAAACAGTGAAAATTGCAACTGACAAAAGCTGCCCCAACCCAACTCGCAGAGGGATTATTCCCGGGAATGGAGTGCGAAGTGACTGGGGGGAGAGTAAAGATAACAGAAATATTTATTCACAGCCTCGCGAGTTCGCCGGCGCATAACTTAAATTATGCATTGAAATGCAAATTCCCGCCGGGCGAGCGCTTCAGATAGAAATGAAAGAAGGGCGGATAAGCTTGTGGGCGAATTGGAGAGTGCTCGCGATCGATTAATGGCATTGGAAAATGAACTTTGAGAGCGTTTCCATTAATAGGGTGAGCTGGCTCAAAGTGGGCACGCTGTTTAAAAGAAAATCTGTTTTGTGTAAAATTTATTATTATTATATAGGGTGGATGACCTAACCCCTCAAGGGAGGAGCCAACGATAGAACATACACTTTATCTCATTCACAGTGCGTGTAAGAGAAAGGGATACTTATAGAAACATCACTTTTTTCTAATTATTTTATACACTTGAGTTGTTTGTTGTTCTAGAACTAGAACAGAACACATGTCACCACCCCCAAGCTCCCCCTGCAGATGTCATACCTAATAAGGCAGTAAAGGGGATAAAACAGTAATGAGGAGTGGTTATATATCTGCGATTTACGGACTCGATGGATGGCTCATTCGACCTAACATAGATGGCGCAATGGAAATGCTTATACTTTTGCATTTTAGCAAAATTAGGCGTGGTTTATGTACTATATTAAAACACTTAACTTTTCAAGCTAAAATTTTGTTTATATTTTATGCCAATTTTCATAGTTGATAGCCTTAAACCAGTACCTACCCAATGTGTGTTAAGGTCAACAAGAGTTTGCGTTTGAATAAATATCTGTTACAAGCTTATAAGAAATACCCATGAGCACAGAAGCAATAAAAATACAAATAAATTACCTACTAAGATAGCAATATAATTTCTAAAAATAAGATGGTTCTAATAAAAATTATAGACTAAACTTGTATCATATGAGGACTATTGCTTTTTACAGACGATCGGGCGAAACGCAGCTGTTGAAACATCTTTACCTACCCCTTAGGGGTAAGGCGTGATTTATGTATTGCTTAGTATATGATGTTCCTGAAGAAAGCGATTCTAAAGTATACGTCTTACATCCTATAAACCGACCACCCAGCCTCCCGTGTTCGCAGGAAATCGTGTCCAATATCCAATCTAAGGGCGAAAGAGGAAAAAAATCGCGCCACGCCGGCAGCACCACTGCACTGTCGCGACTGTTCGCTGATTAATGGAAACACTGCTCACTCACACGGAAACCAACCGATGTCATCGACCACCGTCAAGCGAATATACACTCTAGCAGTAACAGCGCAAAACACAAGTCACTGTGCAGAAATCGAAATCTTGCCACGTTTCGGTGTGCGCGAGTTAAGAATACCTAACGTTTCCCCTCGTCGCTGTAACATTTGACGTTTTTGTGAGACGTACACACACATAAAATAGCAATATGAACTGGAGTAATCTCGTGCCAGGGTGAAGTGTTCAAGTTATGGAATTTTTATGGTTTGTAATACCGGCTTTGAGCAATTAAAACAAAGTTTCAATACCCTTTAAATATGTCCGGAAATTATGAAGAAATAATTATCATTAGTAATTTATTATCTAGCATTCATCGGTGCTTCGGAAGGCACGTTAAGCCGTTAGTCCTGACTGCATCTGTAGTCGTGTATAAACGTATAGCCGTGTGGTGACGGCAGAGTAGAATACAATTGTCATCACCCCAAATCTCTCCCGTGGGTGTCGTACAAGGCGACTAAGGATAAATCAGTGATGAGGAATGGGCAGCAGCGTTCCTCTTATACTATCTAGCTATGTACCTACTGCGACTTTTGTGCCCGATAAATGGCAATAGGCCCGCCACCTATTACATGGGACCTAAAATAACTGGCGAAACGTGGGTGCTAGTTCACCTCTGCCTACCCCTTCGGGGATATAGGCGTGATTTATGTATGTATGTAATCCACACTGGGCAAGCGTGGTGGGTTATGATTATGACCGATTTTCCCTAGATTCTTCCATCCAGACAAAAGGCTGATAATGTAAAGTCAACTCCTTGGCTCTCCTTAGAAACTCCTTAGTCAACTATCATGGGATTATATTCATTTATCGAATCGTAGATATTAATGAATGCAGATTAAGCCATGACCACCGACTTATCGACCAAAACATGGGTGAACCCGGGAAAATAAATTGGTCACTGAAGATGTACTTTCTATACTCATATCCGATCCAATGACTATGCTAAGTTTACGAATACTTAGATTTTACTTAGTTTTTACAATCTTGGGCAAAGCGCTCAAGCCACTTCGCCGTCAAGCTTCTCATAATATACTCATACTTTGC
Organism: Cataclysta lemnata; assembly: GCA_963931975.1. Classification (NCBI taxonomy): domain Eukaryota; kingdom Metazoa; phylum Arthropoda; class Insecta; order Lepidoptera; family Crambidae; genus Cataclysta; species Cataclysta lemnata. The sequence continues at coordinate 4,624,263 of OZ008339.1, forward strand.
CTCATATAGTAAGTCCTTCATCAATTCTGAACTTTATACATAATTCAAAGAACACTAGCTTTGACACATTATAATATACCATTTAGAATGTGCAGAAACATCAAAAAGCCGGGCTCACAATAAAGCTCACTTAAGATATTAGGCAAAAGGAAAACGTAAGTTTCACCAATACCCCCGGCGCCTAAGGCGGGTGACGCAAGGGAGGGGTGGAGTGTAAGCTGTCAAACAGTTGACATACGATGACGTGGCGCTGCTCGGGTGACTTTGAAAAGCTTTCCTCGCTGTAACACGTTCAACACAGCATCGGGACGTGTCAACGTCGTTAGTACGGTTTGTGGTTAATGTAGGGTTGTAATTAATAAGCAAATGCTTAGGCAGAGACAGTCAATCATGGGTAGGTATGTAAAATTATTAAATTCTTCTTAAGCCCAGAAATGTAAATATACTGAACATTAAACGAGAAAGATGATAAATTTACCTCAAAATGGACGAACGCGAGAGGAGACGTAGATCAATGAAAAGTAGCATTTTTTTCTACATGAAATGGAATGACGTGTTTAGTGAAATCGAGTACGGAATAATTTTACGGTCTAATGTTTCAGGTAATTTTAATGGTCGTAAACGCAATTCGTAAATACCATAAAGATAAATTTAAGCTAAGCAAATAAACTGTTTCAGTGAGAAGACGAAGAGACTCTATATTGACTTTATAATTTTTAAGAAGTTTTTAGGAGATCCTTTGTTTTTGCTTAATTATTCTAATTAATACTTCACACTGATTTTTAAATATTATTTGTATTTTAACACTATTTAGAATAGTAATTTTAGAGAACAATTTATATTTTGAATCATAATGCTCCCGATTCCTCCCTAGGACATAATTGTTCGAGAGTTTCTGAAATACCTAGTTTTCTTTGTAATATTTAAATTCTTCTAACACTTACATATTTCCAAATAAAAGTCCAAATAACTAATATATATTATAATTTAATTTCCCCAGCACATTATACTTAGTAGCTATATATTAAAGACTCCGCCATAGACAATAATGCATCAAACTAAAGCTAAGCTAACGCCGTATCCAATTTGGGGATTTATTTAATCCCAAAGAAAAAGTTTCCCAATCAATCGGACCTTTTTTATTCTGCGAAAGTACAACAACATATGTGCCTCGCCTATGTATCCCATAAATTTAGTTTGAGTTCGCCCTCGGCGTAGGGAGGGGCAGCAAAAAAGCCGGCGCTACAAAGATAGCGAACGAACGCAACCCGGCATTATAGGAAATTGGCTATGCAATCCCCTACCGATTCAATTTCGCATTAACGAGGATGCGAAACCCTCATCTGTGTAAAAAAGCAAGATGGCAGCCCCAAAAATTGCTGGAAATTATATGGCGAGTGAATAATTTAAATGCTTGTAGTAACAATGGCCGCTATCGTGGGGCTCGGAACAGGCGAACATATTTTTAATGTTAACAAGTTTTTAATATCCACTGATATAATAAGGAACCTAGGTATATCGAAATGTCAAAAGAAAACTTTTAGTTAAATTTAAAATTTTATCGTTAGGCATTAATTGGAAGGTACCTATCATCTTCACTAGCCCTTTAACGCGGCCTTCTGCAAGTACGAGCCATACATGTATGGAAGAATATACGGGGAATGGGTCGTAACCTATAACCACGCTGGCCCAGTGCAGATTTTTGAGTATAAATTTATACAAATATTATAAAACTAAAGATTTTGTTAGTTTGTTTGGTTAAACGCGCTTATCAAAGAAACTACTTACTGGTCAAATTGAAAAATTCTGTTTGTGTTGGATAGTCCATTTGTTAAGAAAGGCTATATATAGGCTATATAACAACCGTCATTAACGCAAGCGAAGCCGCGGGCGACCACTAGTGACTGCATATGCAGCAGGAACCAACGACTTAATGTGCCTTCTTAAACATCTAGGAACTCGAGATAGCATACTTTTGATCACCAATCGAATGACGAGCTTTAGCGAAGCTTTGCTTAGTTTACATAGGTAGGCCAAGCGCACTATACCTAGGTACCCCTGCTCCATAAAACTCCTTCTGCTGAGTTATACCGATATGTTAATCAACTCCCATGGGGTGACGGCAGAGCAGAATACAATTGTCACCACCCCCATCTCTCGGGTGTTGTACAAGGCGACTAACGGTAAAGACAGCGATGAGTAATGGGCAGCAACATTCCTCTTATACCACCTAGAAAAATATACTGCGATTTTATGTGCCCGATAGACGGCAATAGGCTCGCCACCTATTTGTACAAGGGACCTAACTTAATGGGCTAAAAGGGGGTGTTTAATTCACCTCTTCCTACCCTTCGGGGATACGGGGCATATAGGCGTGATTCATGTATGTAGGTATACACATACCTATGTCAATCAAATAAATTAATCAAATTATCAATAACAGTAATAATGATCTCCTTGCCGCGGGATGACGGTAGAGTACCTACATTACAGTTTTCACCCCCTCTTTCACATCTGTGGGTGTCTTAAGAGATCAGCTATCAACAGTATCTGGACCTGTGCATTATAATCAGACCTAAGGCTTGCGTGGTATCAATCAAACCACCATGACGGTATTGCCTAGGATGTTTGGTCTCGGGCCGGCCGGCGTAAGTCAGATAATTTAAAATTAAAAGAGCACTGTAGGAAGGAACAGAACAGAATAATAATATTTACAAGACGTAGAATTTGAACACCAGAACGGACAGTTCTTATTTTAAAAACATACACATATTCATGCATAAATCACGCCTATATCCCCGAAGGGTTAGGCAGAGGTGAATTAGCAACGTTTCGCCAATTATGTCAGGTCCCATGTAATAGGTGGCGAGCCTATTGCCATTTATCGAGCACAAAAGTCGGAGTACGTTGCTAGATGGTATAAGAGACCGCTGCTGCCCATTCCTCATCACTGATTTATTCTTAGTCGACTTGTACGACATCCACAGATTTGCGGTGGTGACAATTGGATTCTACTCTGCCGTCACCACACAGCGTTTAAAAACATAGGTATCTATCTAGAAATCAGAAACTTGTTATAGAAACATGGATATTTTTTAGACATTGATAGGTACGTTGACCCTTCAAATCGTACTTTAGTGATATACTCCCAAATGCGCGATTGGGTCCACAGTAAGAAACAAATAATACGATCAAAGTCAGCTAAATAGGTTTTTCTGCTCCAAGCGAAATTCAAAGAAGGCCACAAGGATATAATGGCAGGCATTGAACAATGAAACTTCTCTCGGAAATCACAAGGCTGAATGTTATGTGGGGGCCTCATTCAGGAATTTCAAACTTTGATTAAGGGCCTGTCGTATTGTTCATTAAACTTGGATTAAGTTTGAGCTGGAACGAGCCAGTTACCGTAACGAGAAAAACACAACAAGAGAGGGGAGTCAGTTTGGGAAGAAAGTTCGGAGCAGATAAAGTGCCTTGACACTGGTGCCGAGTTTTCATTGTTTCGGTGATATTTAAAAATGGATTCTCACCGTTAAACATATCAAGCGACATCAATTATTATATAATCCAAATTTTAAAGAAGCACATCACGTTACCATAACATGTCAAAACAGCATCAGGCTACCACAATATGTCAGACTATCTCAATCGATTTTGTGCTTTCTCTCAAACAAGTTAAGGTTGACAGGCGACTGGAAATATTCATCAGTTTCGTATAGTTTGGCGTGCTGTAGACTGTAAATCGGCTAAATAACTAGATAAAAATTGTAGGTATAATCATTTAATATTAACCTATCTTACTAAACGGGAATCAATGCAGTTAGGTAGGTATCAGAGATATTTTATTCAAATCATAACCTTACTAATCATTATAGGTAGGTACTGTCAATAGATCTGTAAAAACTATTTTTTTTTAAAGAATATTTTAAATCAATAATACTATGTGATTTACCGGGTTATGCAATAATATTATGCATTGTATGGAGCATAGGAATGGAATTTGTAAGAAAGAACGTAGAAATAATAAAATCATTGTTTTGTAATATATTGCTAGTATTTTGGACAAAATCTATTAATATTAGCAAAAGCTCACATTAGTCATTTCATACATGCCATGACGACTGGTAATTAAAATGACAAGAAGATGACAGATATATTGTTTGGACAAATAGATATTATTAGTGTTGTTGTATAGCTGTGTAGAATTGTAGGTTAACCATAGAACGTTTTTCTATTTACAAAAATATAACAACATGAATTAGTAAAGCTATGACGTCAAACAAAATTATAAGGCTTATAATAAATAAACTAATAGTAATCTATTTGGGAACTGAGGATTAGATTATGATTGATGATAGTATACCTATCTGTTTCAATTTTATCTTAAAATAAATTGCAATGAATGTCTTATTGGCTGTATCATAATACAAATGTGGGTATGGAGACTGAAAAAATGCGATATTCAGTTAAATCACGAGCAATAGGTGAAATATTTTTTTTCAATGTTTCTGACTTTATGTTCTTTGTTAAATTTTAAAACCTAAAATTTCTAGAATCCAATTTTGATTATTTATCTTCTCCCTTTGTTTCTAGAAAAGAGCTTTTAAGTTCCAAACATTCCTTCCTAATTTAAGTAAGCACACAATTTAAGTAATTCACAACACAAACTAGCCTAGTCAGACACGTCTATTTATTGATCAAGCTCCCATTGAGCGGTTGTTACCACCTTTTGTGACTGCCGCTTGGAAGCCCTGACTCAGCAGAAACGTCCACGACCACGATACTCCTATTGTGATCGTCTAATTCAATAAAATCACCGGACATTTTTGTTTATTTGGCTCTCAGTCGGCTTCCTTGTCGGTTAGTGTAAGATGCTCGGTGTACATGATCGGCATGACTCGTGTGTGCTTTGTTTTTGTGATAAAGGTGATTGCCCATTGCTGCTTGGAACATGACTTGAAAAATTATTATTTTTTAAACCTCAATAGGTAAGGAGCTTTAGTTACGACTGGTAAGTAAAGCACCTTACCTACTATTAATACTATTTAAAACGAGGCTCGTAAGTTACGAGCCTCATAATATAATTCTGTTCAAATAAGCATAGATAACGTAGGTTATTGAACTAGCATACCTAAGTCGGTAGTTAGTTACATTGGAATATATTTCTAATGCATAGGTACACCTAATTTCAATTTTATTTCTTATAATTTGATACCGAAGTCATTTACTTTGGAATAAGTAGGTATTTTACTACCTATTGACTCATTCAGTCAATAGGTAGTATAATACCTACTTATTATTAGTACATACATAGAGTAATTTATATATAAAATTTTAAGACGGCCGGTAAGATCTAGTAGGAATTTGTTTTAATAATAGTTTCATCCTTTTCATAAGTTCATGTTCAGTCCATAAGAATATTGTAACTACATTCAGATTTTTAGACATTCTGATACTTTATGGGTGAAACTATTTCTGGCGATTGTGACAACACTGTGAATGCACCCTATCAATTCAATATTAGTGGGGATTAGTTAGAATTACACTTTCGGACAAGCAGTGTCATCGTTTTGTGTACATCGATCGAGTACAATCATCAATAGCAAAATCATCAGTAGGTACCTAGTAAGTTTTCTATAAATTCCTATTTAGATTCACTTACTCTTACCTACTTACTACAAATTCTTTTAGTAGGTGCCTGATAGATACCTACAAAGAAAAACCCTAATATTCCTAAAAGGTGTCTTCAGATATGATTAAATTTACCTACTATTAATAGGAAAACTTTCGTTTATTAATCCGAAGTACCCAACATTATTTATGACATTAAATAATGACAATTCAAAACTAGGCGCAATTCTAGCTGGGTCTATGAATAGATATATTGAATTGAATTTTTTTTGACATTAAGTACTCCTCCCTACTCATTAAAGTTAATTGACGTCTCTGAGTGTGGCAGTTAGTTAAAAATGTATCTTTAAATTGGCAGATATTTTACAAAGACACATTAAATCTTTAAATAATACAATTGAAAGTTTCAATAATAATAAATGAAATATAAATATTATTTTATGAAATATAAATAATATTTTATCAAGTCCATTAGCGTAATTAACCGTCTCGTAATGAGAACTAAAGGATATTGCATATTAAATATTTAAAATGCCGGTCTGTCGGTGTCGCTTCGTACAGAGACCATGTTCATTCTGAATTATTATTAAAGCAGCTTCTTAATCTCTAGCAGGCAATAAAATTACGTCAAACTTTTGTCTCTGTCACCCATTGAAAAAGCTCTCACGAGTAAGCAGGATGGGTACAGTCTTCCCCTTTTTGTGCACAGCTTGCGGTAGTACTTCTGTTTCAGTCACACCTATCCGTTCATTCATGGGTGGAAGGGGGAACGTTATTGCTGCGGTTTGATGCTGACGTTCACTCGTACAAGGCAAAATGAGCTTTAACTGCATAACAATAGAGATAAAGTTCGTTGAAAAGTATAGGAATAAGATAGCTAAAGAACAGCTCCGCCTTAAAAATGGAAGGTGGTATGTAAAAATTGATGAACATGTATAGGAGTCCTTAAAGTGACAGAGTGCGCTGGCGTGTCGGGCAGTCAGTGTATATTGTCTCAAAATGTCGTCGAAGGATAGCGCGCCTTTGACTACATTACATACATTTATTATCAAAAAGTGATAAATCAAATGACTTTGCAATAAATTCTTCGTAACAAATATCGTAGACTGGTTGCTACAAGACATCGCTGTGATAGTGATACTGTTAGTGGACATTTAAGACTCAGTGCGCCATTAGAACGAATAATTGTGAGTGTTTTATAAACAGTTCTCGCCGAATGTGGTAAAAGATCGTGCAAGCAAACAATTTTATCGAACAGTGACAATAGTGTAAAGTGATCGAACTGTTTAACCCTTTGTATAGAAATAAATTATTTTGTTTGTAACAGTACCAAGTAGCTAGAAACGGATAAAATAATATTAATAGCTAATAACAGAGCTTTGGAGATATCTAATACTTCTAAATATATTTATTTTACATCTAATAGAGTATTTAAATTCAAGTTTGTTATTGTACAGAACACTTACCTTTTGTTTGCTAATAAGTGAGAGATTATCGCCAGAAAAAATCTCATTGGAGTGTGTTGAAATGTTGAGCCCTGTGGTCCTTTCATGGCGGCCATATTAGCAGGCGTGCTGAGCGAGAGGTGATGCGCCGACTCGACCACGCCCATCATGAGCTCCTTCCTCATGAACGGTGGGTACCAGCCGCAACCGGATCCGAAGTTCCCGCCGTCGGAAGAGTACAGCCAGGCGGACTACATACCGCCCGGGGAGTACTATCAGCACCAACACCTCCAGTACGGTTACCAGCACCAGTATGCACCGGTCCAAATTGGCACAGGCTACGGGTACGGAGGCTACTACCACCCATTGCCTCAGCACCCGCCTGTTGCCCCACCTCCCAGGCCTCCAGAGCCTTCGCACCCGTCAGACGCAGACCACGGATTCGTACCACATAACGGTGAAGTAGCACCAGGTCTAGCTGAACTAGGGTTGAGATTAGAAAGACATATAGAAGAAGCGGCGCCAGCTGGAAGAAAACTCCATGCTCTAGGCCGAGAAGGTTCGCCTGTGTCCGAATTGGATGATGAAAGATTGCTTCTAGATAGTCCGCCAGTTGAAGATGATGATTCTTCTATATGTTCCGATAACACTGACCGAGTGATTTATCCATGGATGAAGAAAATTCATGTCGCCGGCGCTTGTAAGTATGATTTATTTTCTATGGGTATAGCTTATGTAGAGTACAACAGATCAATAGTTTTACCGATGGCCATTTTGGTTAAATTGTCAGACCTGGCTACCAGCTCAGAGTTTCGAATCCTGGTAAGTCCAAATGTTTGTGTGATGACCACAAACTCAGTCAACAAGTTCCCATAGCAAAAGCGCTAAAGCTACATCCTTGGGGCTAGGCTATAATAGGTGTAAATGTAAGAAATATTTAGATAATAACCTATTCCTTTACACCTAAATTTTTTTGTGTAATTATGGCTAGAAGGTATTGCTTAAAGTGGATGTTAAAAGTAAGATGCGAAGGTAAATTTTCTAAGTAGATAGGTTATATGTTGTAGTCAGAACACAGAATAGGGCAAATCATGATCAGCTTGTTAACAATAAAACCAAATTAAGATACCTACTAACTACCTACTAACCAATACCTAAGTAATATATGTACGTAAGATTAACACCCATAATATATGCAGAGTCGTTTTCCGCCACTCGACTCAACCTAAAGGAAACAGTCGTCATGTCAAAACTGACAAAGTTATCCTCGGCTTATGATAATTCCTCAGTCGAGTAATTTTCTGTCAAACTCAAGGTACTAAGCGATCTAACTTATGCTCGCCTCAAAACTTGTCAACAGCACTTTCCACGTTATTTCTGCTTCCGTAGCACGGGGAGTGGACAAAATCTCTGCGGGGAAAAGAAAATATTTTCCTCTCACTCTAACTCTCACTAAATCCCGAGACAAAACACTGTCAAGCGGTGGAGAGATTTTATCCACGTGCCGTGCTAGGCCTACTGAGGTTGATAGTTGAGTTAAATGACAATGAAATGATAACCTATCATATTTGAAAGATAGCCCCTTACTGAAGGGTGAAGCCGTAACTGAACATACTGATTTAAAGGGTATTTTTAAGATTTCCTTAAGGTCACCTCGACAAAGGAAATCTCGAGGAACCAACTCTGCATATTATGGGTGTAACTCTAGGTATGGCTATTTTATGCAGAGCGAGGAAAGTGTAAATGATTCCATTGTTGTGGGGAAGACTGTTAATTATTAGGTATATAGAGAAATTGTTACCTATAGCTGACATTTCACGAAATTGCCAATCTGACGATCAGCCCACGACTTTTACCTAATCAATTTGTAGGTATCGTGAAAATCAATATTTTCTTAAATAATTATGCGTTGAGACGAATATTCTCCTCATTGAAATTTATATCTAACTGTGAGAATAAGTAAGGTACTGTAATCAATCACCGATAAATAGTAGATAGTTTAAGACGAACTGAACGGAATTATCAAAACAATAAAGGAGCCATTTTTGGCCCCATTTTGTAACCGAAGCAAAATTGTCTCAAGCTTTTTTGAGATAAACTCTCAAAATTCTAAGCTATGTAATTAGTTTTTATGAACTTCTATTAAGATTTATCATCTGCTCTATAAAGTAAAGAAAAGAACGTTTTTTATGTAAGATTATAACCTAAAATTAGTTGCTTTCTACGTTAATTACTCTTAAACCCGGCGAACTACAAAAAAACTGTTTTTTTTAATAGATTGTGCATTTCAGACCCTACAAATCGAGGTATGTTTTATTGAGGTACAAAATTGTTAAAATGTGAAACCAATGTCCATACACGCTTGGGCATACAGCTTTAGCAGGAAAATTTTGTACCCGTCTAAAATTTTTGACTGAATGCTTTAAGCATAAAACGAAAGACGAGAAATAAAATAATTATTATGAATATGCCTAGTAAAGTAATATTATTATTCCTATCCACACCACTAGAATTCAAATTAAAATTAAAATTAAATCAGACCTACGGACGTGATACGTCCATTCCATAGGTCTATTTTAATAAGTAAAATAATGCAAGTAGTATGCTGTAAAAAATAACATTAATGTTTACTGTCATCAACAATAGGTACTTAAAGGGATCACTTAGTGCAATAGAATATAATTTAGAGATAGAAAACTGCAATGAAGATTTTGTTCATTTAATCCAAAGAAATGCAACTTCAAAAACAATAGAAACATTGTGTGTTGTAAGTTTATAACATTAAATTTATTGTTACAAGAATGCAATTTGGTCTGTGTTGTACCTAAGAAGCGATATACTTATATAGTTATGTTTTCCGTTTTACACGTTAAGCCACTTCAATGAGTTAGGGGTTACAATTGGGTAGTTATATTGAATACATTCACTACTATTGGCCTGGATTAAATAACCTGCAACGCATAATTCAGTTGTGCTCAAAATAGTTAGTTTAATTTAATATCAAGCTTGCTAGGAATACCCAATAATCTATGCTACCCCGTATTACCTACCCACCATCTGCACTATGCTCTGTTGACCTCCTCTACCATGTATGGTTGTTACAAAAGTTGTAGTATGATATCATTTTCAAACTTCTTTGTTTCTGTTTTCTAGTAGTAGATACATCTACATTTTTACTTTCTAATCACTCAAACATTTCCCAATAAATTTTTTCATTATTTTATTTTTCGATATATCTACTTAAAATCTTCTGTAACGGTTGATCAACAATTGATTCATCTATGAATTTTGATCCATTGATTTTTCGTACAAAGAATTTTAGCCTTTATTTTAAATCTTAGAATTATTTCCTTTATTTCGCATTCTTAATGCAAATTAAGCCGTAAAAATGAGCACAAGAACTATTAACACCAGAATTTGTTAAAGTATCAAATTAATTATTTCAAATTTTCGAAATTCTTGTAAAATATATTTAGTCGAATATGTACTCTAATCTCTGTTTTTAATAATGTTAGTAAGACTCCAATCCTGATGGGTATATAAATTATTGTCAGAACCTAAAACTTTAGTGTCTAACTATGATAAGGTTTTAAAATGCTTACCTTTTTGGCACATTATAAACTATTTGTACACAATGCAAAAACAGGGAGAAAAAAAGCGACACAAACCGCACAATCGACGAAATTCAAAAGTACTTTAAAAACGTGTAAAGATTAATATGACGACATTAATTCAGTCGTTGCGGCTTGGGGCACAAAAGTGGCATAATGATTTTGATGCAGTTAAAGAAATTAACAAATTGCGAGCTATCAATAACTTTCGGGATCTGTTTGTGATTTTGAATCCTCAAGGCGTGTGTTCTTTTGATGTGTTGTGACAGTTAACTAATGTGATGTCATTAGGCTGGAGATGCAAGGGCCCTTACGCGACAATGGGACCCAACACTCGAACTTAATGAGGATCGTTTATTTTTATTACTTTCAAATAGACGATTGTGGTTGAGAATTCGCCGTGGAGATTATCGATGTTTAAGTAGTTTTTGTGTGTTGCTCTTCTTGTGTGTCGTCTTGCTGATTCTATTTCTGGGACAAAGGCAGCTTCTACTTTTTTTTCCTTTCAAAGCGTTTTAGATGAACCGTTGTTACACGGGGTATTCATTTCAATATTTTAGTAATGCAATTTAAAATTCTAGTTCATTCTGGAGTTTTAGCTTAGATATTTCTATTAAAATATAACCTATATTTCTTGGCACGTTGGTCGTTTATTATCTATTTTAAATTCATTTTAAAGTTTTGCCTGAATGCTGAACTGGCATGGTAATATTTCAATTTACGGCTATCTTGATTACCTATTTAGAAAATGTAAGCAATACTTATGGAAATGCTTCTTGCATCATTACTTCCCTCATAATAATATGTTTAATTCGACAATCTGGCTATTCTTATCAAGATAAATATTATTATATGATTTTGTAGAGAATTTTCATAGTAGGTACAGTCAATAAGATGTTTGGCTACTTTAGACATAATTTATGGTAACCTACCGTGCTGTGCTTTTGACTGTAGGTTAACTGTAGTATTTTTATCACAAATAGGTAACTGTATTCAAAAAATAACTTCTCAAATATTATATATTATAATATCGAATGTACCTACTTAATTAATTATGTCTAAAGTGTAGATATAGTCAGTATTATAGGTACTTATAATGCTTAGGATTATTGACATAATAATTAGTTAAATAAAATGGTGGCAACTGTTACTGCTGTTACTTGCTGTCGTTGGTATCAGAAAGGGCTGAAGTATTATCCTATTTATTATGACCAGCATTTTGCTTGAGCAATTCTTAACTCTCATCTAATAAGCAACCAAACAGAAAAGCATACATGCAAATGACCGCCAATTATGATGCTGACTATGCTGGGAGTTCCCTAGTGGCACAAAGTGGACATGCTCCTTAAGCTAGCTAAACTTGCTCTTATAATTTGAAACTTCAATGCTCTTATGGCAGTAGGTAGTCAAAAAGCGGCTTTTAATATAGGTATTGTTTTAAAAAATTATTGGTTTCGGCAGTAGGTATCTAGGTACAGACTAACTATATCCTTTACAGTAAGGTAAATTACAACTCGATCAACTTTTGTCTCTATTGCACTGCAATAAAGTCGAAATGTGGTTGATCAGGAATTCGATCACGTATTCTCTGATCGTAAACGAAAAATACAAAGACCTACCAAAAATATCTTATTTACCTATATTTGCTGCGAATACTAAAGTTTTGAGGAAGCATCAAAAGGCTTTATTACATACATACATAAATCGCGCCTATATTCCCGAAGGGGTAGGCATAGGTGAACTAGCACCCACGTTTTGCCAGTTATATTAGGTCCCATGTAATAGGTGGCCGAAGAGCTCGCTAGCGCAGTGGCACAGAGCGCTTGGCCTGCGATTGCGTAAACTAAGCAATTTCGCTAAGGCCGGTCATTGGATGAGTGACCAAAAATTTATTATCTCGAGTTCCTCCGTGCTTCGGAAGGTACGTTAAGCCGTTGGTCCCGGCTGCATCTGCAGTCGTTAGTACCCACCAACCCGCACTGGGCCAGCGTGGTGGGTTATGGCCCAATCTCCCTATATTCTTCCATCCATAGGGAAGGCTCGTGCCCCTGCAGTGGGGACATTAAAGGGCTGGTGATGATGATGATGATGAATAGGTGGCGAGCCTATTGCCATTTATCGGGCACAAAAGTCGCAGTAGGTACATAGCTAGATGGTATTAGAGGAACGCTGCTGCCCATTCCTCATCACTGATTTATCCTTAGTCGCCTTGTACGACACCCACGGGACTGATTTGGGGTGGTGACACCTGTATTCTACTCTGCCGTCACCACTCGGCTAAATAAATGGCAATTATAATTACGGCCTTAATACTTAGAAGAGAGCAAAGCAGGTACAGTTAAAGTTTTGATTTAAAATTAGATAGCAAATAGACATTAAATATTATATTTTAAAATTTCCAAATAAAATTGTGAATATTTATGAAGAACCAATGTAAAAAAATAATTTCATATTTTTCAGCTTTAATAGATAATAATAGGCATGATGACTAATTTTGAAAAACTTCACGATATTTTCCTTACGTGTCTACTGCAATTTAAAATTTCCGCCAAAACGCCAAAATAGCAATGGCGTCTGTGTGACGTCACTATTCCGTAAAAAGGCCAGTTTTTATAATAAACTAGTGAATTTGATTGGCAAATAAAATGTCAAAATGGAGATAACTAAATAATGACGTCACGCGGCGTTTTAGCAAATATGGCGGATTTCTAAGTTTTGTACTTTTATTTTTATAAAGTAAATATCAATCACAAGTTTAATCTGATAACAAGTGACTATTAACGAATCTGCTTATCCTAAATTATTTTATTATAAATCATTATATCAGTGATTCCTTGTTAGTGTCATCATCCCTATTTTTATTTATAAACATTGGACTTCAATTAGAGAAATTCGATATATTTATACAGTGTTGTGCACTCATATTTTTAATTTTGAAATGAAAAGGCTTATCGTTTTTTAAATTATTGTTTTTAATTGATAACAACATTAAACTAATCCATTCGCACTAACAATTTGTATTTTTCACACTACCTCGCAGGACAAGATAGTTAACATCATAAACAAAGTCTGTTTTACGAGTTTTAACATAACTACATTGAACAAAAATCACTTTCAAGTTTTAATTGCTTGTACTGTCGTGATATTTGTAAATCTATGTTTCAGTCGTTAACGAAAGAACGACGCTGTGCTCGCGCGCTGTCTGATAATATAGAGTTCTTAACATTCCAGCGGTACAGACAACAGCACGTCAGACTACCACAAAATGGCTAATTTTCTCAGTCGACTTTTGGCTCTACTGCCAACAAGATAAGGTTGACAATCGATTGAAGAAATTTGACAGTTTTGGGTGGTCTGAAGAGCCGTCGACTGTACATTAATAAATTCATATTTATTTTTGTATGAAAATAATTTTTAATTCAAAATTTTTAATGAATTATCAAAAGTCGTAGAGCGAACGTTCATATTTATGTTGTTAGCTATCTAGTCCTTTGAGGTTGCTAGTATTTTACGCCATTTAATTTGAGCTACGATATGTGTGTAAGAAATAGGTATATTATAATTACCACTGCATCTAAGGTTAAATGACCGAATGCCAAACGTAATTACGATGATAAGCAATATTATGTAGGCAAAATATTCCGGTAGCTCACCGTTCATTCGTATATTTGCGGTCTATACATTACCTTTGTTAACTGACTAAAGAATGGTGATTATTAAACTAGCAAATCAAATCAATCAAATCGGCCATAGAATGGGTAACCAAAAATATTTTATTTATTTCGTGCTACGAAGCTTCATAAGCCGTCGTAAAACCCACCATTTTGCGCTGGGCTAATGTGTTTGATTAATTTCCACACTCCTCGTCTTCCTTACTATTTTATTCATAAAGATGGCCTGTGTCTCAGCAATGCATTAAAGTCTGATAATGTAAGCAACTGCCTACGAACTATCACGGGATTATGTTTCGTTCATTCATCGGGTCTATCTATAAACTACCACACGGATAAGCCTTGAAGCTAAAGGATAAATCATTGCTCTCTCTCTCATGAAGTTTTTGAATCAATACGGCCATTATCGCGTAGCTTGAACAAGACACTGTAGGTAATAATTCTTATACTGTTGACAGCTCTACAATTGAAATTATCGTAAATTATGCGCATATTGTGTGGGTACAACTAATTCTAAGTCACATTGTAGCCGTTGACAGTGGAGCTATAGTATGGAAATATTAAAAAGTTCCCGATATTCCGACTGCGGCGTGCGTGATGCACCGCCGTGGCATTCGCATTCTTTGGGTCAAGAGCGCTAATGAGTCCTATTGATTGATCGCAAAGAAATAGCTGGCATCACATTCGCGCTTGTTTTATAAAAGAGGATTTTCTTATCGACACCTGTCATTGGACCGACATTTTTCACTGGTACACAATAGTGGGATGGAGACTTTGGATTCGTGAGACGTAATGAGGCTGGACCACCGGGCGGTTCGATAGCGCATGCGTCGCGAGATCGACTCGAGATTAACAGATCGGTTATGAGACCACACATCGGTCAGGTAGCCGGTAATTCAATCGAGATTGTCATCGGCCCGATGACGTGATACTGGACTAACGAAGCGAAGATGGAGCATGTCCACGGTAGCTGAAACGGGCTATCTTGTTTCGCAGCCAGTTTAATGATAGCATGTCTACTTCCATGTCGGTCTTTAGCTGCCTTGTTTTAAACCGGTTTTATGCGACTACTACAACTTCAAAGCTTATAAGATTCAAATACCCACTTACATTTACGAAGTAAAAGATAGAAGCAAGCGCTGCTCCTGACTTCCCTCTCCGGTACACGTTAATGGAATGCAAAGAATTTCTGATAAAACTAAACAATGTATTGTTTTCCGTCGTAATTAAGTCGTCCAAAAATATTATTTATTAATAAAGACCTTCATTTTAAGTTATTTCATATTTTTGCGTTAAAATAAACCCTTTCGTGTTTGCGTGCATAGCATCATAATTATATTTACCATTATCTCTATGTGAAATTGATATTCTAATAGGTACCTACCTACTATAATCAAAACAATCAATACACAAGTCCAAATTTACAGTTCATGATAACGCCTGATGCTATGTTGACTACCTATACCAGTGTAGTGATTCCGTCCGAGCATCAGATGATTGTAATATTTAGAAGCTATTGTTTCCAGTTGACATTTAAGTGCCTTCTGTGATAGTTATCATTTGATTTGCGTAAGAGGTTAAAGAACCGTGACAGCATTTAATCCAACAACATTTCTAGAAACTTCTTCCACATGCATATTTTTCTATTTCGTTGATATTACTGTATTAATTAAGGTTATTACTGGCTAGTGTATTTTACTCACAGTGTCATAAACTTATCAATCATAAAATTTTGGCCTCATGTTTTTAGCTATTTTTAAACCAATATTACAGACAAGAGATCACCGGTTTTATAACCGATCTCGTTTCATTTTCATCCTTCCCATGATATGGATACCTACTTAAATATAACATTTCATAACCGAACTGTATACGACAAGCTATCCACAGCAGCGTCATTGAGCTCCTCAATATTATATTATAGGATGAAAATATTACAAATGATTGGTTAGGTTAAGGTAGAACAGTAACCCTCTGGAATAAAATCGTATTCGTGGCTGACTACAATATAAGGCATATTGTATATTACCACCTACCTAAGTTTAAAATGATGCATCTCTTTATTATTTTGATTTTAATTTGACCATTATATAGATGTTAGAATAATTAGTACAAAAAAAATGTGGTTAGAAAAGATCGAAAAATTATACTTAGCCATGTTGCGGGAATCGAACCCGCGTCCTCTGAAATCCGAGCAGAGTCTGTGCCACTCGGCCAACCAAGACACAAGATCTCTTTATCAACTAAATCAAATTCACATAGCAAGCATCCTGAATGTAGGGTAGGTACGTAGCTATGCCTTCGTGAGTTAACAAATGATACCTAAACAGCAAATACGGCGAACCCGGATCAATGTGGGCTTGTCTCCGTGACCACGGGAAATCTCGCCACCGACCGCACATACCAGTCGCGGAGATTCCCAAAGAAATTCCAGACGATCCCGCCGGCGTCCCTATGCCCGTCCCGCTCTGTCTTCAGCGTGTGGGCGGACCTCGCAGGATTAGGCTACGTAGGTAGATATCAAGATACGTTCCCGGCACTTTTTGTTTCAGTTTCATTGGCTAGCTCTGTTATTGTGTTTTGGGTGGTTACTTGTAATATTCTATGTAGGTAGGTATTTAGTTACAGATAGTAAATGTACCTACGTTTATTGGATTCGTGGATATACTGATCGCTTATTCAATTAAAATTTCGAGAGGAACTCGATGGCGCAGTGGTTTTTAAGTTCAAACTAAGCAATGTTCGCTAAGGTCTGTCATTGGATGGGTGACCAAAAATATATATTCGGAAGGCACTGGGATACAGCGTGGTGGGTTATGGCCCATTCTCCCTATATCCTTCCATCGATAGGGAAGGCCTGTGCCCCAGCATTGAGGACTTTATATGGCTGATGATGATGCATTTTGATTTCATTTTGGTATTGAAATTTACAGAAAGTTCAAATAGGTAGCTGCCCAGAATTGTCTAATAAGCCTTCAATTTGATTGTCTAATCTAAGACAATACAATTTCTCGAAAGCATTATAATCTTCATAAATTGAACTTTCATTAAGCACTCGACGTCTAGACAGCTGAAGGTTGAATGAAGTTAATTATGTCATTAACTCCACAATAACATTTTTACTGAAGAATTATACTCAATAATGTCTTTGGAAACGAGTCTTCCTCGAAATCGCTTTGATATAAAAGCAATTTCCTTGGAAGCAGCGAAGGAAATTACATACAACTTTCTGTCAGTGTAACTTTATTTGGAAATTAAGCCATTGTGTACTTTTGTTAGTGAATCAACGATGAACTCCTTCAGTCACCTATTGTGGATGTGGAAATGGAATGAATGTATTTATTGATTGCTAATTCATATACAATTTACATAATTAATTCCTATGTATCCCTGAAGTGGTAGGTAAAGGTGAATTAAAATCCACATTTCGTCCATTATGTCAGGTTTCGAGTAATAGGAGGGAGCAAGCCCATTACCATAAATCGGTCACTTAATTCGCATAGGTATATCAGTTTATGGTAGATATACCTGAAATCGTCTAAAAATATATAACATAAGTATATATATTTTTATATATTTTAAATGGTTTACGTGATTTAAAAGACGGATCGGTTTTGTCGGTTTGGTGATCGATAGAGTATCAGATTGCGATTCCAACATCTATACGTAGCAATTTTCAGCTTTTTATATAGAGTCTACAGATAGCCTTACAATAGTCTTGTGCCTTATAAAAATACTTATATGAACATAATATAGATACCTTGTAGTTCAACTTCTGAGTAGCATTTAAGCATCATAAAATTAATTCTGAAGACCGAGAAGGATATTATAATTTTTATATCATCATTTTTTTGGCGATCCAATTGCGGTTGGTGACTCACGACTAACTTAACTTGTTTCAACATTAAAATATTTAAAATTACACGAAATTTCATCATATATTTAATTAAAATAATGGGTTTCTCTACAGCCTACTTGCGTGTCGTTTTGCCAGTGAGGCGTAGGGCTCTGACGCATTATCAACTTTGGTATGCTTCGAGGTCAGAACTTCGTTGGCGGATTTGATCATGGGTGGGTTTGGGAGACCAATCATTATTAGACTGAGCATACTGCACACTCCCTTGTTTGCCTTAGGACACACGGGATTTTGATTTAGAGCGTCTTGACGATTCATAAGCGTATGGTAGGGTAAGAAAGTAATCTGGTACAGATATAAACAAACGAATTTTGATTTTGATTTCATTAAATCTCTTTAAATCTCTTGTCAGTAAATTTCCCCATCTCCCACATTTTATTTATCGGTCAATTTATCAGTATTTATGTCCGATTACAATATATAAAATACGATACAAGTTACTCAGGGGAAATTAATTAAACTCTCTTTCTAATTCATCATAGGCTTGACAAAACAACTGTCTAGTCTATCTAAATTTAGACGCAGTACAGATCCGCACCGATATTGCTTCGTACAAATATAATTACAATAATATTTTAATGAACTCACTTATAACCACGCCTGTTGGTAACATAAATTAAATTGCTGGTTTAGGTAAAATTCCAGGTATTTATTGAAATTTAATAATTTTTAACAGAGCGATATGTTCACAGTTTTACAGTAGGGAAGAGAGAGCGCGGCAAAACAGTGTTGCCACAGATATTACAAAAATGTGCGTTCCGTTTCGCACATATTCCCAGAAGGGCCATTCTTAACTAATTAACAATTATTATAAGCATGATGTTTGACAATAAAAAAAAACTAAACTGAGCTAACAACATCAATTAAAATTCTAACTTGAAAGACGCTAGCCTTATTTATATAAAATCTTCAAAATTTTAACATGCTCACCCATTAAGTAACAAGGGTGTATAGAAAAACACTTTAATTTAATTTAATAGTATACAATACAAGGTAACAATGCCTAACATTGACCTTAAATTTTAACATC
The DNA here is from genome assembly GCA_963931975.1 of Cataclysta lemnata. Lineage (NCBI taxonomy): Eukaryota > Metazoa > Arthropoda > Insecta > Lepidoptera > Crambidae > Cataclysta > Cataclysta lemnata. Next base: position 4,643,567 of record OZ008339.1, read on the forward strand.
TTAATAATATATTTTTATCTTTTAAATTAATCTAATTCTATTGGTAAAATACAAATCTTATTTATGGACCTACGGTAGGTTCCCGAAAGAGTTTTTACATCTGCTACCCTTGCCTTTTGATCTGGACCATAAAACAACTTTACAATCCTTGCTATAGGCCACTGAAGGGCAGAGGACTTTTTATCCTTTAATAATACTAGGCTACCTATTTCTAAATTAGTTTTGCTAATGTGCCATTTAGGGCGACTATTTAGCTGAGATAAATATTGCTTATGCCAAACATTCCAAAAATGTTGCTGTATTTGAGTGCATCTTCTCCAGAAACGTAGCCTATTTATGGGTATAGAGGTAAGGTCAGAATCTGGAAATGAATTCATAGATCTACCTATCAAAAAATGACTTGGTGTCAAAAAAGTAAAATCTGAAGGATCTCTCGACATTGGTGTAATTGGTCTTGAGTTTAAAATGCCTTCGACACTAATTATAATTGTATTAAATTCCTCATATGTAAAATTATTGACACCTACAATTCTTTTGAAGTGAAACTTGGCACTTTTAACTGCTGCTTCCCATAGGCCACCAAATGTGGGGGAATAGCTAGGTATGTAATCAAACTTTATACCCTTGACAGCCGCAAAGTCAGACACCATAGACTGGTGTTCTTTAGAATTATGAAGTTTATATAATTTTTTTAACTCATTGTCCGCACCTTTAAATGTTTTGGCATTATCACAATGAATAGTGCTGGGTAGGCCTCGCCTAGAAATAAATCTTTTTAGAGCTGATATAAAGCATTGGGTGGTCATATCAGATACAAGCTCTAAGTGTATAGCTTTTGTGACAAAGCATATAAATACTGCTACATAACCCTTGGTAACAAAACTTCTTCTTATACTTGACTGCTTAATTTGGAATGGACCGCAATAATCTATGCCAACTATACTAAAAGTCTTTGCCTCATTGACACGTTCGTGAGGCAAGGTTCCCATAAGCTGAGATGCCGCTTGGGCCTTAAACCGATAACAAGTTACACATTTATTTATTACTTTTTTAATTTCTCTGTTACAATTGACAATCCAGAATTTCTGGCTTAAACTACTTGACGTTAATTTTAATCCTGCATGTAACAATGTTATGTGCTCATTTCTTATAACAATAGTTGTAATATGACAATTTTTTGGCAATATAACTGGAAACTTTTGAGCAAATGGGATTGAGGCATTTTGCAACCTACCAGATACTCTGAGTACATTGTTACTGTCAATAAAAGGAACTAATGTTTTTAAATTACATTTTAAATTTTCATTATTCTTTATACATTTAATTTCTTTTTGAAAATGACAATTCTGCACCAGAGAAAATAATTTATTTTCTGCATTACACAATTCTGTAACTGATAAATTATTTTTCAATTTATTTTGAGTTTTACAATTAAAAATAAATCGTAAAATCCATGCTGTTACCCTCTTGGTCTTATTCCATGAGGAAAATTTCAAATAAAATTCCTCTGTGGGTGAAGCAGTCAGCACAACATCCCGCTCATCTCCGGATATAATCCCTTCACACAGAAGGTGGTTACAGATGGTTATCGGTTTGGGCATAAAATTAGGTAAGTTATGACCCGGTGAACCATTCCACCATATACTCTTGGCTGCCAATTCTGAGGGGTTGCATCCTCGAGATAAGCAGTCTGCAGGATTGACTGCCCCATCCACATGAAACCATTGACAATTTTTTGTTAGAGCTTTTATACATTCTACTCTATTTTTTACATAGGAAGGTAAGCATTTTTCAGATTTTAGCCAACACAATACCACTTGGGAATCTGAATACATATATTTAGATTCTATTTTTATTTTAGCAAACACAGATATTACTTTTTCATATAATTTAGCTAATGCTAGAGCTGCATTTAATTCTAATTTTGGTATTGTTAACTTATTTTTAATAGGAGCTATGCGTGACTTGGCACATAATAAGGTAGTTGTGGCCTTGTTGTCATGAATGACCTTTATATAGATACAACAACCATAAGCAATACTAGATGCATCACAATATCCTAATAACTCAACACACTGAGCATTAAGTAATTTTAAACTTCTATTTACAGAAATTGTTGACATTGAAATTAATTGTTTATAGAACAATTCCCATTGTTTTAATAATTTTTCAGGGAGAGGAGAGTCCCATTTAATATTTTCTTTCCAAATTAATTGCATAAATTCTTTTGCTCGAACAGTGACAGGTCCTGCCAGCCCTAGCGGATCAAAAAACGAACCTATTGCACTTAGCACTGATCTCTTATTCCAAGAATCCACATAATTGTTAGGACAACTTATTTTAAACAAATCATTTTTTATGTCATATGATAACCCTAGCGCCTTCATTGATAAATTTTCATGGCAGAGCTCATGCACTTCGAAGTGCTGCCCCTCTATTGGTATGCCATTGAGCAATGTTGAGTCATTGGATGCCCACTTATGCAGTTGCAAATTGGCAAGCTCTGCTGCTAATGGGTAGTCCTGACCATATCTATCGGCCAACTCCATCAAACATCTGGTGGCTAAGTAGCTAGAGCTTCTAAGTCCATAGGTGACTGTCTGCAATTCAAGAATGACTGTTTTATTATTTATATTCCATAAAATATTTTGTAAATGCCTATGCGAAGGGTCTATCATAATGGCTCTATACATATGCCTAATATCAGTGAGCATAACATACTTGTGAGTTCTAAATAAAATTAAGATATCAAATAAATCTTTCTGCGTTTTGTAACCATTCAAAAGTACATCGTTTAAACAATTATGTTGCGAGTTTTGCCTTGTATTGCCATTGAATACAACCCTCACTTTGTTTGTTTTGCGATCCTGCTTTATAACAGGCAAATGCTGCATAAAATAACGTTTATCAATTTCTAAGCGACATAAGGGTATAATTTTTGCATGTCCTAATTCGATGTATTCATTTAAGAATGCAGTATATTTTTCTTTTAAATATTCATCCCTACACAATCTTTTCTCAATAGAATATAAAGTTTTTGCTGCAATATGATAAGTGTTACCTAAATTGAGATTACTAATTGAATCTTTAAGCGGCAATGCTACCTGGAATTTCCCATTAATTAATTGTACCGAGTTTTTGAAGTCGGCTTCGCAGGTATACTGTTTTGCTATAGCCTCCATTTTTGTTTCAGGGACTAGTTCAGTTTCCCAAAACTTGGTTAGGAGGAGCTCAACACCATCTTCACTTTGATATTGACTAGCATGCAATGTAACAAGATTGTTATTTAAGGATGAATTTATATTTTGTAATTGGCCTGACACAATTGCACCAAATTCTGTTTTTAATAAATATAAGTTATCACATGAAAGCTTGATTTGGCCAGGCAATAAAATTTTGAAAAATATGTCAGCTGATAATAAAAAGGAAATGTCACCTGGTTTATTAAATTCATCGTCTGCAAGTACTACAGAATCAGGCAATTTGACATTTTGAATATCAAATTTGTGCTGAGGTAATTGTGTTGTTATTTGGTTCACTATTGAACAAGTCACTTGACACTTAAAATTATTTTGAAGTGACATTATATTTATGTTGACTGCCTTTGAAGTTGAACTTTTATTTGAACCTAAGACAGTAATATTTAAATTGTTGTTGAATGACTTTAATTTTAACATTTTGGCAAGATTAGCAGTTATGAAAGAAACTTGGCTACCACTGTCCACCAACCCTCTAGCTATGACATGAGATTGGCCATTTTGGCTGAGGATTTTTGCTTTGATGGTAGGCAGCAGTACAGTACTTTGGCTAATATTACTATGCAAGGAAGTTTGTGATTTAACACTATCAATATGTAATAGAGTATTGTGCTCTTTGCTATTACAATTGCTACATTTGAAATGAAATTTGCATTTGCTTGTATGCAAATTTAAACATATTTTGCATAACTTGTTTTCAGAAATAAAATTCACCCTTTCCTGAGGAGAACTATTTTCAAATTTGTTACATTTGAACAATTTATGTGTTGTTGAGTCACAGAACCGGCATGGAAAAACACTTTTACTGGCTACATTTGTAACTGAATATTTTGTGGTGGTCTTACCTTCACTTCGCTGGCTCTCTTCAAAACTGCTGGCTCGCCTCTCAATAAGTGAGAAGAAGTCATCCAATGTTGGCAGTTTTGTATTGTCCCGTTCACTGTGATAAGCTCTGCATGAAAACTGATCAATTTTGCGCAATAATATAGACAAAATCACCATGTCCCAACTTTCAATATGTTGCCCCAGTGTTTTAAGGGCACCTAAATGTTGACGCGCATGAGATATTAGCTCACGCAGGTTGTTGGCAGCACCTTTCACTATTGGAGGGAAATCTAAGATGGCTTGTACATGCTTTGTGATCACTAAAAATTTGTTGTCATATCTATTTTTTAATAAATCTAACGCTTCTAAGTAAGAGCTTCCTAGAAGAGGTAAGCCTTCAATGAGCGAAAGAGGTTCACTTTTTAAAAATTTTCTAAGGTAAAACAATTTTTGTATGGGTTGCAATTTACAATTAGATCCGATCACCGAATTAAAAAGTTCTATAAAGGTATGATATTTGCTGAAATCCTTGCCGTCGAACACTGGAATATCTATGCACGGTAATTTCACTTCACAGCTTTCCTGGCTTGAAGAACGATTAAGCAGCTTCTGGAACTCCGCTATGACGTCCAAGCATCGGTCCTCGCTATTGTCCTCTTCGAAGTCCTCGTCCTCATCATCTCTTAACAGGTGAAGCTGCAGCGATAAATCTCCTGCTTTCGCCAGAACTCCTTCCAAATGTTTTATTCTCGCCAAAATGGCCTCTTTGTCGACGGCGTCTTGTTGCTGTTGTCGCAAAAAATTTTCAGCCTTCGTAATCGTCCCTTTGCATTGTGCAATTTGCGCTTTTATTAGCCTTTCGTTGCTATTTGATTCGGCGGTTGTGGATTTCGACATGATTTCGTTGATAGGTTATGTTAGTCGCCGGCCGGCTCGTCGTAAAAAAATTATTGAAAAAACTCACAAAATGAAGTTTAATTTTCTGCAATCGGGTTTCGGCACCATAATTTATGTTGGTAACATAAATTAAATTGCTGGTTTAGGTAAAATTCCAGGTATTTATTGAAATTTAATAATTTTTAACAGAGCGATATGTTCACAGTTTTACAGTAGGGAAGAGAGAGCGCGGCAAAACAGTGTTGCCACAGATATTACAAAAATGTGCGTTCCGTTTCGCACACGCCTGTTCAAACCATATTCTCCAAATGTCAGTCACTGTTTTTTATTGTAAATAATACTAAGGTATCGCGAAGGTCCGAATCGCGCCTTCCACATAAGCATGCATTATAGTTACCTTGCAACCTTTAGGTATAGCAAAACAGAGTAACCATATTATCAAATCACCATCAATCAATTTGCTTGTAATTAAGCTATGCACCACACCTAGGCACCTGGTCAACTCCATCGCTCATCCATTGGTGCCTCTCTCCAGAGCATATTGTTTGAAAAACGAACCAATTTGCCGGACTCAATTAATCAAAACAAAAAGGAAGCTCATGAACGTGCATGTGTAATTATTATGCACATTAATTAAAGCTACCACGAGGCTGCCATATAAATTATTCAGTGGTACTCTCTCACGCAAGCCATATTCCTACATAGAACCATATCCACAGCACAAACCATGATGTACCTACGTAAATAATAGTTCTTTGCTATCACAGTAAAGTAGTACGTGATAATTGTAACTACCCTAATCTTTAGTTGAATGTATTTTGTGAGTGTTACATTTGTTTTTAGTAAAGCACTTTGATAACGACAAGTCTTAGGGTATCTTTTGGTAAAGGCATCTTATACGAGTTAAGATGTGATGTTTAGAGCCGTGTAATGAAATAAATAATACATACATAAATCACGCCTATATCCCCGAAGGGGTAGGCAGAGGTGAAAAAGCACCCACGTTTCGCCAATTATGTTAGGTCCCATTTAATAAAGTGGAGAGAGCCTATTGCGATTTATCGGGCTCAAAAGTCGTAGTATATTGCTAATTTGATAAGTGGTGGTATAAGAGGAACGCTCCTGCCCATTTCCCATCACTGATTTATTCTTAGTCGCCTTCTACGACACCCACGGGAGAGATTTGGGGCCGTCACCACACGGCGAATAAATAATACATAAATAGAATAAAGTCTTTACTAAAAATACTAAAAACCAGTTCAACTTTTTTTATTTGTGATACATTATTTTAAGATTGATTAGCTTGTTTTTATTCTACAGAGAATAATATATAACATTATGCAATAATCATAAAAATATAAGCTAAAGACATACACGATACATTTTTAAATGTTAGCATCTATCAGATTATTAAACTATGTTTGCTACGATAAATATTTACAGCGATGTAATTTGCCGTGTGGTGACGGCAGAGTAGAATACAATTGTCACCACCCCAAATCTCTCCCGTGGGTGTCGTACAAGGCGACTAAGGATAAATCAGTGATGAGGAATGGGCAGCAGCGTTCCTCTTATAGCACCACTTATCCACCTAGCAATATACTGCGACTTTTGAGCCCGATAAATTGCAATAGGCTCGCCACCTATTACATGGGACCTGACATAATTGGCGAAACGTGGGTGATAGTTCACCTCTGCCTACCCCTTCGGGGATATGGGCGTGATTTATGTATGTATGTAATTTATCGTAGCAAATAATATTTTTCCAGAAACCAATAAACAAAATGTTATAGATACAACTAACAGATATTGTTCTGTAAGATTTTATTTATAACATATAAGATATTGCAACAAGTTTTTTGTGATTAAAGTACTTACTTTTTATAGTTTTCTCACATTGCTGATGTGAAAAAGCGTCTGATGTCTTCATATAGGTATTTAAGAACAAACCTTCTGGCAATTATCTTTTCACAGTTTAAGAGAATCATATTATTATTATTGTTTGGACTCAACTGAATTTTTCTTTTGCAGCTAACGGGTCCTTCCAGCCGGGAATGGAGCCAAAGCGTCAACGTACTGCATACACGAGGCACCAGATATTAGAACTAGAGAAAGAGTTCCACTACAACAGGTATTTGACGAGGAGAAGAAGAATAGAGATAGCCCACACTCTAGTCTTGTCAGAGAGGCAAATTAAAATCTGGTTCCAGAACAGGCGGATGAAGTGGAAGAAGGACAACAAATTGCCGAACACCAAAAACGTGAGAAGAAAAACGAACCCGGCAGGGGTCACCACCACTTCGGCGAAATCAGCCACACCAAAGAGTAGATCGAATAAGAATACAAATAACAACGACAAGAAGAAATCCAACAACAACGGAAGACCGGACAGTATAGAGAACGTTACTGACAACATAATGAACGACTTGCATTGTGTGGGCGCGCAAAACTTGTCGCACGATCCCGCGATCAGTCCGATGTCGCACGCGAACCAAATGAACCCTGGTCATCCGATGACCCCGCACCATCTGCACATGATGAGCATGCATGGAGGCTTAGACCCAGCCATGGTCGCCAACCTGGCGGCCCATGGCTCCCCGGTTGGTACTGCTGGATGCGGCACTGGCCTTAACTCTGGCAGTCAGCCAGTCATAAAGTCAGACTACGGTCTCACCGCCTTATAATCTAAGTGTAAAGAAGAAGCTATATTTTCACTGACGGACCTTCTGTAGCAACTACCATTCCTTTGTGTCGATAAGATGTAATAAAGTGATGATTAAAGTTAACTTAAGATTATGGTAAAATGTGTAAGTATAATTAGAGATAACCAGTCATATTTCGATGTTTGATTAGTTAAGTGGAAAACTTTACAATGTCAAAAAGTGTGATTAATAATATTATTTTAGGGTAGATAATTATAAACATCTGAGTGCTGGATTTGTACGTTCAGCTTAAGTCATTGTCGTGAATCTATAATTCTACATATTTAGATATTAACTTTGATGTAACATATTTGATGAAACAACAGCATTTTTCTTTTAAGAAATTTAATTGAAAAAAATATTCTGTAATCCAAATATAGTAACCGCTTTTATAAAAATCGGCACAGTAACAGAAATTAAAAAAATATAAATATGCTCAACCATAAAACTTTAAGCTTAAGCATTAACAATTTTTCGTTGCCTAATATTTTATCTCTATTGGTATGATTATCACTCTGATTAAAAAAATTATATTTGTCATACCTATTTCATTTTACCATACTTTACTTAAGATTAAAATTAATTTATTTGTAGTGTATTATAACTATTATAAACTCTTGCGCAATCAACTGCACGTCAGTCTATTCAATATTGTCTATAAAATTAATTATTTACATTTTTTTAAAAAATCTCCAAATATTTTTTTGAAAAAAAAATTGCCATGTTTGGTAACCTGACGTGCTGTATTTTTATGTCATTATAATAACATTGGACCAGTACAACAATTGAGTGAGAAGTATTCTAATTATTATTTAAATTTTTATGAAATTTAATCCAATCCATTTATTAAATATTGTAACAGTTTGAAGATACAATGTTATTTATTTTTTAATCGAAATAGTAGAACAAGACTATCTACAGCAATTTCGTCTGACTAATCTCAGGTAAAATTGCAGTAAATGTTTCAATACTCAATCTTATACCGCTAGTAATTGATAGAATGTGATTGATAGTTCTCATAACGTACATGCTTCAGTAAAAACTTAAATTTTTTAACAAAAATGATCTAAAGCAAAATACCAACCTCCAAATTAATTTACAACATGCAACAGAAATAACTCACATCCTGAACACTACCCATGTCAACTAATTCATCTAAAAATTATGGTGATATCAAAAATTCAAAATTGTAAAATTAATTTTGAATTTTTCATATATTTTGCCTAACCTAACAATTTGCTTGGAGAAAGAGAACAAAAATAATAATTTAAATTTTTTAATAATATTATAAATTTATATGGCTATGTTAGCAAGGGTAGTATTTAGGGTCTGCGTTCGTAACTTAAAATAAGGTCACTTAAATTTCTTAGCGCAATATGCTTAGTTTTCTATCGATCGACTCCAAAATGTAACTACGTTGGCAGGATATCAAGAACATGTTTATGATGAAGACAATGACTTAGCATTAGGTACGAAAATGTGGAGTTTTATTTTAATCAGGGAATATTGTTTTGTAACTAAAATAGGAAATGTGAATACAAAACCAATAAATATTAGTAATTATGTGATTTCTCTGTTTCTTTTCGATCCTTTACAAAATGCAGTCAAGAATGATGTGCTTGTACTTATAAAATTTGACAGAGAATTTAGATTTTATTAAAAAGTAGACAAGATTTCTTAACTAAAAAATCTCAACCAGAAAAAATATTTATTCCTCAATCAAATTTAATCTATAAAATCATATTATCCAGCTATACACAACAAGACATCGATGAGAGGACATTTTTGTTTAACCTGTGTAATAAAATAACAGATGGAAAAAGAATTTCTGAAGAGGACGCGGGTTCGATTCCCGATTCCCGTTCGACCTGAACAAAAAATCGATTTTTTTTTTCACCACTGTTACGATAAATAAGGTACCAAATAAGGTTCTGGTAAATTATGGAACCATCACGTTGGTGCGGATTGGTAGATGTAAACGACTGTAGATGCAAGCGGAATAACGGCTTAACGTGGCTTTATAGTACCTACCTTTGGTGACCCATCCAATATAAAATCATAGCTTAACTTTAGCAAATCCAATATATAAATATATAGCCTGAGCGAACATTACTTAGGTAATCGTAGGCCCGACAAGCTAGCCACGCGCCGCTTCTCTCTGCAAGCTTCCCATAAATAGGGTAATTAACAAGTAATTAAAAGATTCTAGTGTCACTTTAGAGTATTCACAAGGTCCGATGAAGTCAATTTAGACCGCTCTCCTAGAGCGCAAACCTGTCTCGAAGAGAGATCCTTTTTTTTCGTTGATTATGCTTACATTTCGCATCGTACGAGCCATCGTACGAAATTCACTTAGAATTAAACTCTAATATTTTTCTATTGAAGACATATCGTAAAGTAAGTAAGGTATAAAAAATAATCGAGAAAGGACAGCTTGTGCTCATATATAATTATTACTCGTTTCAAATGAAAAATTTTCATTCTCGTGACTTTTTTCTAATAGGTATGTTGGAGTAGAGTACAAAATAGTTGGAGAAATTCTCAAAATGTCTCCACCTATTTTGTACTTTAGGACAAAGTACTTTAGGTTCAGGTTTAAACCATCAAACTACTTATTTTTTAAAGTTTTATTGTGTTTGTCGTAAAGTAGAAAATAGTTTGATATTCGATCGCGGTTCTGTTTATACTTCTCCCTAAAGATGAAATTGTAAAAGCTAAAGTTAAGCTATTATTTTGATTTTGATTCGAACATCATTCAAGATGATGATGATTACAATAATTTTAAAATACGTCAGAAAACATTCGAAAAATTATTATCACGCAATAATTTTTCGAAATTTATCTGACCACGTTTTCTTGGTACCAACTTTAGCTATTCGTATTGAAGTATCTAGTTAGTTCTATTTGCGTTCAATGTCACGGATTGCAATACGAGTTACAATATCGCGTCAAGAACTTCGCATCAGCATTCGCCTACGCGCGATCACTCGATACCATAACCTTGTGACACTCGGTATCGAACGAAATGAAAGCAAAAATCGTAATGTATTCGTTGAATGCGCGACCATCAATCAATGACAACGGGTCTTTGTGTGGCCGCACGCAACGCGTATCTTCGGTACACGGACACCGACGCCGGACAACACGGTTTTATCATCGGCCCGGGATGCTGATTGTGTTTTGTTTCAGGTTACGTCAACGCGCTATACGTTCTGCGCGTTCCGAGGGAAAATGTTAATGTTTCTTGTGCGTAATAATCGACTATTTTTAGAAGTGACTTTCTTTTACGGACTTAATGCCTGTTTCACAATCGACGAGTAAGTTCTGGATAGCTTTACTTGGCTGATCATTTGACAGTTGTAATATAAAATATATTTTGTCAATTGAACTGCTAAGTAAACTTTTCAGAACTAAGCCGTCGATTGAGAAACATGCCCTTATAAAAATAGTCGATTTATCATAAGCCCAGGATGCTGATTGTGTTTTGTTTCATGTTGCGTCAACGCGCTATACGTTCTACACATTCTGAGGGAAACATTTTCTTGCGCGGGCTAATCGACTAATTTTATAAGTTACTTTCATAAACGGACTTATAAAAATTGTCGAATTATCATCGGACTGGGACGCTTATTGTGTTCTGTTTCAGGTTACGTCGACGCAAATAATTAAATTCTACGTGTTCTGAGGGAAAATGTTTCTTGCGCGTGCTAAGTAGAAAATCCACTATTTTTATACCTAAGCTAAACTTTCCGTATAAGAAAGTACTAAATAAATACATTATTGTACCAAATGTTCTCAGTTGGGTTTATGGCTTACCTCGTCAAACAAGTTAAGGCTGACAAATAAGGACATATTTGACAGCTTTGGTGACCTAAATCGAGTGTAGATTTTTTTATGTTAGCCAGGGAATCTCTTGCCCTTCATCTCACCTGATGGTAAGTGACGATAAGGGCTGACGATTGAATCGAGCTTCACCTGGAACCCTGAACCACAGAGGGGCTGGCTTATCACACATTGTCGGAACACAATAATGCTGTTAACAATATTAATATGGCGACGGATTTTGGTGATTTGATTTTGGTAAGATGGTGGTAGCTAGCCAGGCGGACTTCAAAGAAGTCCTACCACCAACAAAACCGAGCACAACTTTGTACCCCCCTGGGGATCGAACCCGGCACCTCTAGATCTTCATTCCGGTGGGTGAACCACTAGACCACGGATTATCTTATTAAAGTTATTTAAATTTTAGTCACAACCTTATTTAAGAACCTCTTTAACTCAGAACCTGTCCCGATATTACACTAGAACTAATCCTCGAATGAAAACGCGACCCAAGAAAAAGTTGGCAACTGGCTTTCAGCGGATATTTTTAAAAATGTCGACTCATAACGTTCCACTTTAAAACTATACAAGTATCAGCAGACGACGCCAAAACACAAGAAAGAAAAAACTCGCCAATTAGTCACAAGGCAGATTTGCGGATTGTCATAAGCATTGACAATAACCCTTTTTGTATCGGCGCGTCAAAGAGTTAAGATTCTCGCAGAATCGGACAAAAAGCCTTTGTTAGCTCAGTTTGTATGCAAATAACAGGATTTCGCTACCGGGACCGTTTGACGGATTTATGACGAAGAAGTCACCGCTAGCATTTAGCATCTTCCCAAGGGATCTTATTGTTAAGGTATACGGTAGCAATTTTACAGTGATTTCTATTATTTGCTTGTAGTTTTGATTGACGGGGACTTCCATAGCTTGTTTAGAGATATGGTATTCAGTTCTCTGTTAAAAGGTTCGGCACCGAACCACGCTGATTCTACAAAATCATACAGGACATCTGTGGTAGAAATTATGAATATTACTATACGTACAAATGACGTGGAATATGTACCTATATTAAATCACCATAGTTGCCATTGCACCGACAGACACGAAATTGATAACAATATCAAAGGAGATGTTCCAAAATGGCCCATGTATTTGTACACTATATCAGAAAACTTTGAAAAAATTGCTGATTCTGGGAAAATTGCAAATAAATATAAATATTGTATAGTTTATTGGCTTAAAATTATTTTGAAAACCAATTATATTATCACATACTTCTGTCGGCCGTGTGGTGACGGCAGTGTAGAATACAATTGTCACCAACCCAAATCTCTCCCGTCGGTGTCGTACAAGGCGACTAAGGATAATCAATCAGTGATGAGGAATGGGCAGCAGCGTTCCTCTTATACCACCTAGCAATGTACTGCGACTTTTGTGCCCGATAAATGGCAATAGGCTCGCCACCTATTACATGGGACCTGACATATTTGGCGAAACGTGGGTGCTAGCTCACCTCTGCCTACCCCTTCGGGGATATAGGCGTGATTTATGTATGTATGTATGTATACTTCTGTAAGTAGGTACCCATCTAATGTCAAATAAAATACGTACCTATGTCAATGTTATAAAGAGACATTTTCCTTCGGCTATGACGGTACGTTAGGCTGTTGTGTTGCAATCTACGGCTAAACATAAATACAACAAGCCAAAAAACAGAGCTTAAAAATAGGAATTTAACACTTAGAACTGTTTTCTAAATTATTGCCTACATTTTGAATAACTGTACAAATATATGGTCAAGAGTCCATACATTTTGGACATCTCCTGTGATAAAAATAGTTAGTTACCAGTGTGACTAATTAACAGCGAATTTATTATTCGGATTAATAGGAATTTATTAAATTATATTTTATAAGCTTTGGAATAAACTTGGATGAGTGGGAAATCGAGTCGGTAAGCTTAAAGAATTAAGGGAGCAGTGTTCATCGGTGTATTAAAGAACTCCCGTGAAGAATAATTGTATAATAATTGTATTAAAGAACTCCCGTGAAAATAAAATCAATATAAATACAAATGTATTTATATTGATTTTATTTTGTTTATTATCGCTGATAGCTGTATATTTGTATAAATAAATAAAAGGAAACTTACTGCCGCATTCAGAGACGTCAAATAACGTTAATGAGTACATATTGTCAAAAACTAAGAATTCAAAACTCGTCGCTATTCTTTCCGGGTCTATGGTCCCGATTTCAATGACTTTTTTTGACACTAAGTACTCATTAAATTTAATTGACGTCTCCGAGTGCGCCAGTTAGCATCCAAATAAACCGACACTTTCTTAAATTTTTTGCACCACTATTTAGCATTTATCCAATATTTATCACATTAAGGTAAGGGTTTAGTCAGCTAAACCCTTGCGTAAATGTGATAAATATTTCTTCGAATCTTCAGAGATTTGAAGAAAACCGCTCCGTGTACAGAACAAGATCCCTTCGCGAAAACATCTAAGCATTGGGTTCCAAAACACAGCCAACTCAACGGGCATCGATCCTTTATGCTTGCTCCATTCATCAGCATCAAACGCAGAAGGGGGGCGAGAGCATTGACGAGTATGCCGAGCTGTTATTGATAGACGTTATAATTTCCACGAAATGTGATTTCTGTGAGTAATTTACAAGAGAATCTCCTGTCTGGTTACTGATTCGAACACAGCGGCTTACGATGCACATACTGCCTCCTTACTGCGACATCAACATCATTTCAGTTAGAGATTTCAGTCAGAGACGCCCACTGTTGGGAAATCTCCAAGCCAATCGGTCCTGTGGTGCTCGCATCCAGCGACTTGCTCACCTACTGCGCCATCATAGCTAAAACAAATGTGATTACTCACTGAAGGAATTGCTATATACGGAAATCATGCATTTCTCTCCAAAGGGTGCGTTTAGTCAGCTTATTTCAGGTCCCATGTAATAGGGGGCGAGCCAATTGCCATTCACTGGGAACTCCAATCGCAGTAATTTGCTAGATACTGCATCAAGAACGCTGCTGCCCATTCCGCGTTATACCTAATTCTTATCCCCGAATACAGAAACGCTACTCAAATTTGGGGCACTGCTTAAAAAGTTAAGTGGAATGTCCACTTCACTTTAGAACCTGTCAGAATTTGTATGGAAAAACGTAAATTTTGACAATATTTTAATGTTAAGCAAGACTCAAACTTTGAGTAGTGTTTCTGTATTCGGGGGTTAGTCGCCTTGTACGACACCCACGAGAGATATGGTTTTCTCTTCCTGCACCAGTTGCACCACACATACATACATACATAAATCACGCCCATATCCCCGAAGGGGTAGGCAGAGGTGAATTATCACCCGCGTTTGGCCAATTATGTTAAGTCCCATGTAATAGGTGGCGAGCCTATTGCCATTTATCGGGCACAAAAGTCGCAGTACATTGTCGGGACGGTGGTATAAGAGGAACGCTGCTGCCCATTCCTCTTCACTGATTTATCCACCACACAGCAACGTGAATTTGCACCACTCAGCAACGTGAATTTAACATAATATTAAATTATTTCGTTACATGCATAGCAGTTCTCATGAGGCTAAATTACTAATGAAACAACTATGTGACCTGTGCATCGCAATACAGCTATATTGTTTATTTGTTTTGAAGGATCTACTGGAACCGGTATCTTTGACCGTTTAGGTCCATTCTCTGAACAAACCTCCAAGGGCTCAGCAGAGCAAAGTAAAAGCTCTCTCAATCCAGACGCGTTTGGCAGGTGAGGCCCCGAGGGAACGCTTGGGAAGACCCGACCCGGTGACTTGCGGAACGGGCGGCTCTTTAAGTAATCAGACCGTCGGTACATTTTTAATTCGGACCTTTTTCTTTGGAGATTCGTCCTGTTTCTCGGAACTTATTTGCTCTGCATTGTTTTGCTCTAAGTGATTTTTTTACTGGTTGTTGATTAGTATTTTGGGTGTATGTTTTTTCTGGCTTCTGCCTATTTTTAGCGCATAACTTTAGATTGTTCTTGGGCGTCGCTTCTTTGAGTGTAATGTATTAAGATAAAATTTGGAACACAAACTGCATGACAGGACGGTTTTTATTTAGAGTATGACTCCAATCCCTGCCGCGGGTGTCGTACGAGGCGACTAATGAGTAAAGGGCAGCAGCGTTCCTCTTATACTTACCATCTAGAAATATACTGCGACTTCCGTGCCCATGGAAGGCAAGAGACTCGCCGCCTAATACATACATACATACATAAATCACGCCTATATCCCCGAACGGGTAGGCAGAGGTGAACTAGCACCCACGTTTCGCCAGTTATGTTAGGTCCCATGTAATAGGTGGCGAGCCTATTGCCATTTATCGGGCACAATAGTCGCAGTAGGTAATGGCTAGATGATATAAGAGGAACGCTGCTGCCCATTCTTCATCACTGATTTATCCTTAGTCGCCTTGTACGACACCCACGGGAGAGATTTGAGATTTTTATTGAGTTATTATAGGTACGCTTGAACTTTAATTATAATCAGTACCTACCAACAAGTTGTTTTCATTAGCGATAATAAGTAAGGACCAATATCTTCCAGCTCTTATTGTCAGCCTGTGAAAAAGAGAGACAATAAGTGGAAAGTAGGTAATATAAAGTGGATTATTTTTATGTACTTTCTTATAAAATATATATGGAACTTTCCAACACCGCATAAGCTTCTTGAAAAACACTTATTATATATATTATTTATAAGTCAATAACTTTATCGAACTGCGCCCTCTCTCTGCCCGAAGGCGTGTCGAGACGACAAATTTCAATACACGTCTGTAGATATTATAGGGTACTCACCCTTTGTAAATATGACGCACGACTCTGGCGCGGTACAAGTTATAAGTAAATTATAGTAGATTATATACCAAGGGCGATAAAACAAAGGATGTCACAGATCGCAAGTATTTGATTAATTTGTGATCTGAGGCTTTCTTTTTTCATCGCTCTAGGTAAGTATATAGTTTTATGTCACCCGGTGACCAGGAAGTGGGATTTTTCCTATGGTCAGGTGTGACAGAAGATATTTTATTAGCGTCCTCAGCCCTTTAGTTCATAGACACAGACCTCACCAATGGATGGATGACCTATGCAACCACACAACTGACCCACCCACGTTACCAACTCCAAATGCAGCCGGGACCTACTTACTTTCCGTATTAAACAGAAATTAATTAAAAATTATATGTAAAAAGTATTTATTCAAATTATAAAATACATCATTCATCAGTCAGTATTTAAGTTTAATCTTCAATTTAGGCAAGTTTAGGGATTTCGTTTGAAGCATGGGAGGAGGAACTCGAGATATAAAAATACTTTTGGAGACCCATTTAATAACCGACCTTTGCAAACATCTCTTCATTTACACAATCGCTCCTCATAATAATTAAACACACACACATACACAAATTACGCTCATATCCTCGAAGGGGTAGGCAACGGCGAACCATAGCCGTGTGGTGACGGCAGAGTAGAATACAATTGTCACCACCCCAAATCGCTCCCGTGGGTGTCGTACAAGGCGACTAAGGATAAATCAGTGATGAGGAATGGGCAGCAGCGTTCCTCTTATACCACCCAGCAATGTACTGCGACTTTTGTGCCCGATGAATAGGCTGGCCACCTATTACATGGGACCTAACATATTTGACGAAGCATGGATACTGGTTCGCCTCATAATAATTATCTCGTCTTCTTATCAGATTACATACTAAATCACGCCTTTTTAGACTAAGCAGAGGTGTATTAACACCCACGTTCTGAAAGCTTATTTCTTGGCTTTCATGTCATATAGGGGGACGCATATTTTCATCTATTTCATTTACAAAACGCTGGTCTCCTGTCGCTTGGTTCCACTCTGGGGTGGCTCAGCCTACGTGTGTGTAATCCACAGTCGAGTTATTTGAGAGCTGTAGAAACGTACGTGAGTCGAGAGGGTGGCTATAAGAGCTTTCTTTAGTTTAAATTGACATTTTGTTCAATAACGCAGATTTAGCTCAATGGCGCTCCCTACCGTTTTTCTTGTAAAAAATGCGACTGTGGAAAAGCAATGTTAAGTAATATAAATGGAATATTTTATTTTTATTACCCTACAAGATCCCACTGATGGACAAAGGCCCCTCAGCCCTCAATCTAGACTCTAGAGCGATGCCGAGCCAATTCCGTCCATGTCTTTCAGTATGCCTCCCGATCGTCTCTCCACCTCTTTCTAGGTCGACCTCGACGCCTTTGACCGTAAGGTTTGCCAGTTGGTTTATAAAAAATAAATTGGCAGGCCCTCTGAAGCCTATTCCAAATAAGTTATGCGGGTAGACAAATTCGGAGGACCTTGATGGCAAGAGCAAATGACTTTGACCTGCCATAACGACTAACATCGCATGAACAATATTTGTTCATTCGAAGGACAGTGGAAATTGGTACTGCCATGGAAACTTGGCTTTAACCTTTCCTGCGACTAGCTTACAGCCTTGTGTTCGGTGTTTTTCAATAATTTACTATGAAATATGTAAGTATGTATATTTTACGAAATTGTTGCCGCATATATGGAATAAAGACAAAAAATTGCATATAATATCCCACAGAGAGAGAAAGAATGCAGCAGGTATTTGTTATATACCTAGCAATACATGTCAATAGACTCTCCCCCTATTACATTGGGCTGGCTGAATAGTTAGCAAATTATTTTATTCTATTTTTTTTACCACAGACGAGGCTTCAGTTAAGAGGTTTCACTATAATATTGTTAATTTATTACAAAAACGCCGAGAAAGACTAAAGACATTGTTTGTTCTAGTAAAATAGTAAAATATAAAATAATAGTAGTACCGTTGTTAATAATAATCTGGAAAATCATTTAGCGCAAGCCACTAATGAGCCAATTTGCCGTACTTCTAGTTAGGAACGTTACTACCTACAGAAAAACAAGATTTATTACTTAGAAATACGTGCTATTTATCTACGAAAACAATAATTTATTTGTTCTTGTATGTCTAATTAAACAAAATTAATGATACCCTAAGTAGGTGAATTAAATGTGGCTCATTAATATAAATTGGTACAAAAAAGCTGGTATTATATTTAGAGAAAGATTGTAATGTGGCGTATACTCGCAGAGTTGTTCGCTTATACGCCAGGGTATGTACTTACAATGTATAACACATATCTTGCCGATGGTAGTCAGTCGGCCAAGCTTTTGTGCCCTTCAGTAGGGCTGTGTCCATGTGTGCGTGTGTGAGAGTGATGTATGTGTTGATTTCCCGACGCGACGCCGCGCCCGGTACGGCACGGAGTGTGTACAGGCGTACGAAAGTACGGCCTGGTTTTAGTTTTAAAAACGAATAAATGACTACTTTTTTATTATCTTGACATCGTCTCGGACGTTAACACATGAGTTAGTAATTAGTTTTTTTTACTATAAATATAAATAGGTATAATAGGTTCTATGAAAATTGCATAAACGTCAGAAAAGTTTCGAGTTGTGACATTATTGATTATTGAACTTATGGCGGAGAGTAATACATTTTAGGTACCGTTAAGAACGACATACGGGTAATAAGGGTGTAATTAATTTTACATTAGCTCTTGTTATACAATCAATGCTACCTTGACATGATTGAATTCTGCTGGTATTTACGTAACCGCATAGTTTGTAGGTATCTGATAATACGTGTCACATAATACTATACTTGATTAGGTACATTTATTATTACAAGATACATTTATTTATACGTACATTTGTTATTTTAATTATTAAGTAGCAATAAGTATGTAATTTAGAGATTCGTTTTAAAGAAATTACAAGCATGTGTACAAGTAACCATGTATGTAGTTTAGAATTAAAAATAATATTACTGTAAACGGTAATAATCAATGAATTTTTCTTGAATCGTTCTGTAAATGCGTACAAAAATATTATTATTATTGAACTTATTTTAAAGAATGGAGAATTGTATTATAATGAAAAATTTAAGTTCTCTACACGTTACATTTTATTGATATTTGAAAAATCACACTAAACTCTATTTAATAAAGGAAACGTCATCATTATAAGCACAAAAAAGCTATTGAGAAAATAATGTTTCATTTGCATTCAACGTCCCAGTACTTTCCAGTATCCACGCGCAGCTGTCATCCGCTCTGTTCGGAGGGCACCCACACACGTGGAGGCCCGTCACACCGATACACACACGCAGGCCAAGGGGTGCGCCTAAGGGAGGCATGGTGGGGACTGTATTAAGTTCCTTTCTTTTCACTAAAATAATTTTAGGGGATGGTTTTAGTTCGATATTTTTTCGGAGACCCTCAACCGTGACGCTGTATGCGTTCCGAAATGGCCGCCGGGGTTGCATTTGTTTGAGATGTCTGTAGCAGTGATAGGTATTTTCTACTTCGTGAAGCGTAAATAAAACATATTTATGGCTTACTTACCGCTGATAATGTTAAGAAGATTTTATTTTTCCGACGATGCGATAAATTAAATATTGTAAAAAATATTGTAAGTAAAGCCATGTTTGGCTATCGCACAGGTTTATGTGGGTGGGTATTTTTTAGTATTATTTGAAAAACACTGGCTAAGGGCCTATACTATTCTCTGCAACATGTCAATTATGAATTAGTGGCATGGTCCTCTGCATTAAGAACTAATCTAGATTATTAATGTAGTCTTTTAATAAATTACACTAATACGATACTATATTATCAAACGTAGAAATGATACATGGTAAATTGTTGATTGATAATAGGTTTTCTGCAATATTGTTTTCGGCAAAATTTACTGACCTATTTTTTTGTAATAATTTCTCGAACATTTATTATTATTTGTAAAGTACTTACATCGTAGTTATAAAACTTATGAAAGAAGTGTACCTATGATTTGCTAAGGTTAAGAAACAAAATCGGCAATAAACACGCATGTATTTAGATTTATGGAAAAGTTGTGAAAAATTCTAAAGTGCAGTAGGTTAATTGTCGTATTCTAGACAATAGACAGAAACAATATAAAACCAATCATGCAATCTCCCATATCCGCTTTCGACTGAGATAGTTACGAGAAATTATCAATCAGCTACAGCTGAACGCGGGAATATCGTAGAAAAAGCAACATTATGAATATGAGCTTTATGGGACCAAGCACAGATAGCATCAACACGGGGCCCCGACATTTTGCTGAAAATATTTTTAATCAAAGTTTTTACCTGATACCAGCCCGCGGCGCGGCGGGAACGAACCGAGCTGTCAATCTTTCAAATGTTAGATTAAAAACATCTTTTTTACTTTTTTTTTGGTATTAGGAGGATCAAGGAATTATGCTCAAAAAAAAAAACTTCACAGGCAAAGGTATATGATTATGTGGGGAGGGTGGATAGTCTTGACGAAGGTCGATTGTTGCGGAGTTTTATATAGGTTATTATTATTCTGAGTTCCATATAGGTACATTCTTTCTGGGAATGCACCTTGTCTATAGGATTATCAGATATTTTTTGTTCCTTTTTTAAAATGGTGTACATTGAGGACTTGATTATTATATCAGTACAATACACAAATTTGCTCCATCCGAGTGGCCTAGACAAGTGGCTTATTTAATCGAACATAAAAATAAATGAAACTGACGTTTTAACTGGGAAAACACCATGGCGACCGCATGGTGTCAACTGTAAGAGCAGTTGTCAAAAAATTTACATTGGTTCGATAGAAACTGTATCGTTTTCGCTACTTGGCTTGGCCTGTACCCCAAAACAATATAGGGAGAATGAGCTACCGAGACAATAAAAATCCGTAACCTATAATTTGAACTAAACGAAATCAGTGGCTAAATACACCAAGCTTATCACTACCTAACTAATCAACAATAATAAGATATCGTTATCTTGTATCCCAACTTTAAACAGTTTGAACCTTGACACGAACGAAAAGTAATTCTGGCCTCAAAGGCCTAAGGTTGAATTTTCAATGGCGTTGTGGCTCTGTGCCAGAAATCGGCAGGTGTGGTGAAAAGTGCCGAGTCAGCGCAGTGGCACCGGTAGTGCTTGGTAGCCGGTTCGAGTCTCGGGTCGATCACGATTTACATGTCAGCCGCGCCGTTTGATATCCGATTGTGTCTGCCAATACAGCTAGTCATCGTGGCCTACGAATTCATAGAAAAGCGATCATAAGCCGGGATTTAGGCCACTATTATAGGATGTGAACTGGAGATAACGCCCCTACATGCTATTTACGGTGTCAGGGGAAGGGGGCCTAAAACGGGCATGCTGCATGATGCTATATCAAAATAACTGCGAATTAAATACGTTGTTGTATTTTAAATAATACACAAATTATAGATAAAATATATCACGTCTTGGTTGGCTGAGTGGTACCAATAGGCATCTGCCCGGATTGCAGAGGACGCGGGTTTTATTCCCATCATCAGTAGGCCTGGTCCATTCGCTAACTTTTTTTGACAGTTGAAAGTGATGAACACCGAACCATTTACTTATCCATTACTGTTTTCATAGGACAAGTGTCACAATAGTGTTATAGTAAAGAAGTAATGGATCAGTAAATAGTTCAGTGATTATTACTCTCAAGTGTCAAAAAAAGTTAGCGAATAGGCCTACAGGACTATAATTTTTCAAACTTTTTCTAACCACAATTTAATTTTCTTTCTAATAAAGCATATCCCTATGAACACTATGTATTGCATGAAGTCAATTATACTGTAAGAGCAATGTATACATCAGCGGGATTTAATTCGACGGCTTCCTTTATGAAGACGGACATGTCAATTTGAGCCAATAACTACGAATTCTCGGTTCGGGCGGCGGCCATGTTTTAGTCGTTAAGTAACAGTCGCAACTTGTGACTAAGGAATTGGTACTTGTATTATATTTTATCACCGAAAATAACTTTAAAAGAAACCAATAAAACATTTCGATTCAATAAATAATTTGTGCGATCAATTATCGCACAATAAGGTACATGATACAAATAAGGCCTTCGCATTTGGCCTACACTTTAGAAAACAAAGATAAATAAATCTAACCGCTAAAATACTGCGTGGAGATGTACACACATGGAATACAACCCGACTGAGTAAGTGACCATCCCTCTCTGCGCCCCCTGAGCTTAGTGGCACTCATCCTTCGAACAAGGTGGACAACTTTGGGCTCCTTTATAAAAAATGGTGATTTTGTGATAAGTTTTCGCTTAAAATTTGTACTCCTCATTTAAGCTTGCCTTGACAAATGGTTTCTTGTTATTTCTACATTAGCTATTTTCGATAATAATGTATACTATACGCTATAGACGAATTACTATATACGTTTTTAAAAAACGACATAACACAAAACACACTTCTTTACATTGCAAATTAAAATTTTAGGAATTATTTATTTATTTGTAACTTAAAATTATTTTTAAAAGAAAAGCGTTTGTGCCTTTTTTATGTTCAAGAAGCGATTTTTAGATGATATTTTTTATTAAACTAGTTTATTAAATAGCACACTACTTTTATATTGTCATGCGTTTGTTAACTTTATGTTGAGGGGTAGACAGGAGGAGGACGACCGCAGAAGAGTTGGGTGGATTTCGTGAGAAATTGCACGAATGTGGATGGAGGGAATGGGGAGATGACAGCTATAAGGAGTGAATGGAAGAATGTTTTTCTTCCATTCACTCCTGTTCATACTACGCCGAACCCAAATCAAAAGGGATACTGGCTAGAGGATGATGATGTTTGTTCACTCAATCTAGATATTGTAAAATCGCCCGTGAGTACAATGTAATATAAAGCTCACGGTTTACTTATAGGTATCTATCTGTTCTGCAAATATAAAGGTAATATTTCTCTCAATAACATTTCTGATCCAAGCCACCGGCCCATAATGACCTTACTCGCAAGAAGCTGCTGGCTAATTCTTTCTTTGTATTGGCCGGTCACTCGGTCAATCGAGCGCATAAAATTAATTTTCAAAATGGATGCGTTCCCGTCAGTCTTCTTGACTGCTTCCTTGAGAGGACATGTGAAAATTTAACCTAAGTCCTACAGTCTAGGTGCATGTAAATCGTTTTATACACCCATATTGGGCCACCTTCCCCTGATATCGTCATAATGACAGACAGAGGTGAACTAAATAATGAATACCGACTTTCTTACAAGTTTGTGTAAGGTTAACTACTGACTAATACCCTGCACGTAAATTGATCATGCTCAGCGCAGTAAAACGTTTAATCTCTCCCGTGGGTGTCGTACAAGGCGACTAAGGATAAATCAGTGATGAGGAATGGGCAGCAGCGTTATACCACCTAGCAATAGTACTGCGACTTTTGTGCCCCATAAATGGCAATAGGCTCGCCACCTATTACATGGGATCTAACATGATTGGCGAAACGTGGGTGCTAGTTCACCTCTGCCTACCCTTTCGGGGATATAGGCGTGATTTATGTATGTATGTATGTTGCATGAGTATGCGACGGTGTTTGTAACCATAGCTACGTAGAAATAGACACTTCTGCGGGTTCAAAATTTAGTTTAGACACTTTTCCTTCAAATAAACCGTCATTTTGGTTCTACTTATGTGCCGGGAACTATAATAACAGTTTTGCAATAATCTATTTCCGTACTTATCATTAACTGCAGTTGTAAAAAAAAAAAAAGTAAATTAATAACCATAAACCAAAATATTATAGTCTAGGCAAACAACCTCATTATCCTTTTATACACAGTCGAATATTGCTTATGCATTAAATTAATTCGGACGGCTGCTTCCAAAATTATTTTTTGCATCCTGTTTTCCGCTATTGATAATTTAATTTTAAATTCATCACGTTGTGCTAGTTTCGCCCCCGGTAATCTAACACTAACAGTTTCATTCAATTTGAGTGAACTTTCTGTAAGTCATCCTTTCCTGCATTACTCTTCATTCTTTTGACATCTCAATGACGGAATGCGCGAGACAAATCTGGTATTTCGGGCTGCCAATTGAAATTAATTGTTCGCATTTGGCCGTTTTTTCACAAGTATTGTATATTTCTTTAAATTTCTTCGCTTGTGACCAAATAAGAAACTGCTGTGCGGTATCGCAGTGCTGCCAGCAATCAAACAGCTGTTTACCCCTAATTTATTATCACGTAATTTTTAACAATGGCCACCTCATTCCGAATTCAAATTTCGTCCAATTTCCACCAGCCCGCGCGTAACAAAAGAGGATCACATCTGCCCCGCTCACACCAAAAAACGTAAGTGAACCGGTGGGCCACGTGCCCGGTACATGCAACGTCATCGGGCAGTCATTATCTGGGGTCAACGGCCCGCTGATTACCTTCGAGTGCGCCCTGTCGTTCATCATTAGCCTAGGTTAGGATGTTTGTAAACATGCCTGCCATTCACTTGTTTTTGGTCACGGCGCATCTCGCGTGTAATTGGGTCAGTGTGCTGAGAAAAATGGGTGGTGTCGGTCACTTCATTAGCGCACGGCAAATGAGTCGTGACTACGAATGTGCTGTGGCCGGTCTACAAGAGTTCTTAATTGAAATGATACTGTCAAACTCTTTTTAATTTGGGCGTTCAGTGATATTTCGAAGGAGGCAGTCACAGGGGAAGTAGATACTATACGATGCAGTCAATTGGACAAGTGAAGGTTGTAATATGAAATACCTTTATAATGTTGGTTAAGATGACGAGGAAGAAGATTTGCAGCCCTTGAAGGAGAACGAGTGTTCGCTTAAGCATTGTAGAAACTTGTATTATAGCGAGGAAGGACTACGGAACTCGGTTACCTATGAATTAAAAGTAATTTATAATCCTTCTGACGAAGATGGTGCTATTTGGGATTTTGGGATCATTTAAGTGTGAGGGTCTCCAGGGATAAATAGGCGCGATTTATATACGTTTGTATTTAGGTCTAACTGCCGCACTCAGAGACGTCAATTAACTTTAATGAGTATTTAATGTCAAAAAATTTCATTCAAATCTAGACCATAGACCCGGCAAGAATAGCGACTAGTTTTGAATTGTCATTTTTTGACGTTAAGTACTCATTAACGTTATTTGACGTCTCTGAGTGCGGCAGTAAGTCACAAAGTCAGGACGCAAAACTCCTGTTTCAATATTCATCAGAATCACACAAACGTACCGAATTTAAGGTGCTGTATATTAATACTCAACATTTAATTGTAACTGTATAGCTTATTAACTAAATAAAAGATCGACCTGGTGAGTTATAAATTATTTTGTACCTACTCTCACGCTCGTACGCGTACCTACATCAATCTGTACAAGAACAAACAGTTACACCGAGCAAGAAATTGAATAAATCAATCAATCAAAATCCGTTCAAAACAAGGAATTTATTGCCTGTCGTTACGAATGTGCGCCCAATCAATTTATTGTGAATATTTGAATTCTCAAACCGCGTACTTTGTTTCAATAAAAACTCGGTCGGAGATGGAATAAGAATCGAATGCTTGATGCTTCACGTTCAGGCGCCTGCGCACTATCAATCATAGAGGTGCGCACGATTCTGCATCTGAGCGCCTATATTTCAAATCAGCTTGGTGCCTCACGACGCTCTTTTGTCTTGTGACTACAGAGTATCATTTGATATTAACCTAGATTGCAGAGTACCTACTCCCGTTTATGAAATATTGCTTTAAGTAATACCTACTTGGGACCAGACAGCGTGCCCGATATCGCGGTGACTTAGCGCGTTCAGCCTGCAATTGCTTAAACTAAGCATTTTTCTGCTGGTAATTGGATGTTTGACCAAAAATTTATTATTTCGAGTTCCTCCGTGCTTCGTAAGGTCGTTTAAACCGTTGGTCCCGGCTGCATCTGCAGTCGTTAATATTTGCCAAACTGTACTGGCTAGCGTATAGGGTTATGGCTCATTCTCCCTGTATTCGTCCATCAATAGGAAAAGACTGTGCCCCAGAAGTGATGATGGTGATGATCAGACAACAAAAAATATGTGTTTTGAACATTTTTCTAAAACTGAAAACAATTATTTTTTTATTTGTCTAGGGAAACTTAAACAACTCGCAGAAAATCAAGGTAAAAAGAACCACTTTCTTATTTTTATTTTATTAATATTAAAATTATACTATCTATAAAAAAATAGTTTAAAATGCTAAGTGGTATAATAAACACCCTTGGCCCACTCCACATTACTGTTTGAATCGGAAGTCACCTTGTACGACATGGGAAAAATTGTAGTTAAGTATTTACTTTCAGAAAATAAGACGAAGATTGTTGTACTTGATAGTAACGTTTAATCCTTTCCGTGCGGTATCTCAAAGCCCATAATTTTGTAAGTGGGTATTGTAAGTGGGCAAGGTATGCAATGCCCTTTATAATTACCAAGAAGCCCAATTTAAATTTCGATTAAGGAACAAGAACTTATTCAAAATTGCATTTAAAGCTCCAACAAAATTCCTTGGCACAGTATTTTAATATTGTATTTTTATTTTCTTACCCGAGAATCTGCAATTTTGAAGTGCAAGCATAATTTTCGTCGTAAAATCCCTTTCGCCTCAATTATGGCGTCGAATTTTCACGCACGCCAGCTCTCGGTATCGTAATTTACATGTTGCGTCGTGTCGGCCGCTTTGATCTCGCCTACAATCCCCAGTAATTGATGATTGCGCTCGATCCTTCTACGGCTGAGCCAATAGGGTGCGCCCGCGCAGCGCTACGGATTATTTTTGATATTGCATTATGCTGTAGGTAGGTTGTGTACTGTGTTGTAGTAGACTATTAGTAGTAGACTATTTTTATTGGTTTTCTCTGATTTTTTACATTTGAGTTTGGTTATAAATCTATTAATATATAAAAAAAACTCATGTCACAGTGTTTGTCATTGAACTACTCCGATTTTTTTTTGTGTCTATGTTTCATAGGTCTGAGAATAGGTCGTAGACTATTTTTTATACCTCCAGGCGATAAGGTCAAAACTAAGTTTGCCGTGTCAGCTACCTCAATTCAATCTATCAATTGAATCTATAGATAATACGTGTAAGAAAATTACCCTTTAAAATAAATAAATTGGTGGTTTTTACAGTTTCTTACATTATCTGAATTTATTAAAAACATTACGAACATTTAGCATTTCTTGTGTCATTAACAAGAGTTTTCTTTTTTATTTATTTATTTAGTAAAAAGATTGATCCTCTATAATACGTGAAAACGTAAACTTGAATTAATAGTTAAAAACCTTTAAAAAAATCAACTTTGTCCCTTCCATTTCCTTTAACACAAACATTAATATAGAGATGTGACAGTTTTGTATTTTACGCCAACCTTCTTCTTCAAAGGTCTTCATAAATTTTGTTGTTTTTTAAATATAGAAAATAATATAAAAGGTCCATTAGCTTCTCTATTTAGTCGTCTATTAAGTACACGTGCCTTTGAAAATTCTAAAACATTCCCAGCAAGCACGAATAAGTATTGAAATATCACTGCAAAACATGGAACAACACTTGGTTGCATATTTTATAATGTTACTCGCAAAATAATAATAATATTAAATCCTCCTCAGGCGTCTCAACATTAAGGAAATAGTCTGATGAAGCCATTACAGCACCATCATGCTAATGGATCAACGCTTTTAAAATTTAATCCATCTTCCAGTTTTAAAGCATCAGTGGACATGAGTGTTTTATACATAAAACAAAATATTTACTTACGATGTCATTAAGCGTGCAGATTGAGACATGGCAGAACACTTGCCTGTGTCATTAAGATCATTTATAAAATAAGATTATATCTTGCCGCGTGGTGACGGCCGAGAAAAAATAATTGTCACCACCCCTACCACTCTCGTGTGTGTCGTATAAGGCAACTGATACTTATAATATAAAGAGGAATGTACAGCAGCTTCCCGGTATACCCTGTAACAAACTACTGTGATTAAAGTTCCCGATAAATGACAACTAAAATTGCATCCTCCCACATAGGACCTGAAATAAACCGGCGAAACGTGAGTGTTATACATCTCTGCCTACCCCAATGGACGCAAAGGCGTGATTTATGTATGTATAAAATGAGAATACATACATACATAAATTAAATTTTATAATACGGTTTTTTTGATAAGAATACCGTTTTTTTTGGAAGTACGTCTATTTTCGCTCCACTGAAATGAGGATGATGGTGACGTCTATTTTAAGACTTAGATATTGAGTAAATAAGTCTGATTTATATTCGATGTGATCCCGATTCAGCTCACCTCTACGCAATATTGCTTCCAAAACTTAGAAAGTGTTGTAAGCTAATTCATTTCACATGAAGGATCTACAGCAGTTGGAAGTTAGACCGCATCAACTGCAACCTCAATCGTAGTTCCAATGCATTCGGCTAGATGCATTCAAACTGCAGTTTAAATGGAGTCCACAGCAGAAGTAAAGAAGAAGATATAAATGAAATAATAATTATTTAATACTATAATTATATTGAAATTATATAAACATACATGCATTTAATGCTTCTTTAAGTTGTTTGTGTTTTTAGTGCTAGTTCGTAATAGTTGTCTGATGCGTGCTAAACATAAAAAATAGCTATTTATGGCTATAAATAGCTATTTTTTATGTTGGGACAGCATAAGTTATAAATATATTCACAGAATTTTTTTAAATTTATAATATGTATTTAAGAATAGAATATTAAAATAGACAACAATTAAAGATTTGAAGTCACTCCAAGCGTTTAAATTACACCAATTTCTTAAAGAACAAGACAGACGGAATGTATTCATAATTGTTGCGTTTAAATTGAATATTGTTCCATTGTTTTACAGTACGAATGAAACTTTGTCGTGTCGAGAGACCAAAAGTCGGGCACCAAAAATGTAATAGCTGTCACTGGTCATGATTAATACAATTAATACCACAATGGCCATTGGTACCGCGTACACTGCCGGCCGAGGTGATTTGCATATGAAAATAGCCTTTTAATTTACACTTAAATTATATAGTTGTGAATGGCACTGACAGTTGAAGGACTTTGGTGATATGTGTGTGAATATTTTATTATTAAGGTATGTATGTATAGATTATGTATCTATATGTTATAATCGTTGCTTTAAACGGAAAAACAAGACTTTTATTTACTGTAAACAAGCTAGATGTTATATAATAAAGGAACATACATAAAACATTGAAAGACAAAGTTAAGAGAAATAATTTTATACGTCAAGTTCATACGATAAACGTTACGTTGATACCAGCCTTTTTATTATTATATTCAGAATCATTAGATAATTATCTTTTAAAAGTCTTAAAATATAACATATCAAATCTTTATTTATGAGATAATTACGATAATTTAGTTGTATTATTATCCAATAACTTATAATCTTATAAAAAAATTAATAAAAAGATAGTTATTTGCATTTTAAAAACAATACGGAACGGTCCATAGTGTTCAGATTTCTGAAAGATGAACTCATGATAGCAAAAAAGCGTTTAAATAAGAGACACCAGTGGCAAGTAAACGCCAATAGGTAACGTAACAGTGTTGCAGTGCAAGCAATTATGTGAAAATTAGTCAACAGTAATAGAGGCTTTTTACGCTGGCTAGGCTATACTTTTCCCGACAGTGATTAAACCTACACTAAAAAACTTTAATAAATTGTTTATTTTCACCTCATTCTCACTAAATATAAAAACTATGAGCCTACTATGACGGCCGCCTTGGTCGAATCCTGGTAGGGGCAAACTTTGTGATGACCATAAATGTTTGTTCCCGAGTCGTGGTTGTGTAAATGTTTATGTAGTATATTTTCAACATTTATATACATAATTATATTAAAAATATCCGTCATCTAGTATCCATAACACAAGTGCTTAGGCTACTTACTTTGGGCTAGATGACAGGTGTGAGTGAAAAAAAATAAAAAAAAATATATATATATATTTAATATATACTATGAAACAAAACCAAGAAATCAAAAGGGTTATACCTATTACCTACCTATATGCCATTGGCCACCAGTGCACCGCAAAGAGCGGTCTGTCGAATAGATTTCATAAATAACGTGTAGAATTTTTGTACATAGATTTATTACGTTCGGCGAGCGAAAATGGTGGGAGATTGTTTTTCAATTTAACCAGTGATACCCCGCTGGGAGACACGCCGCTTGGCGGGACCGCCGCCACATGCCTCGGCCGAACGTTATGTATCACTGCACTTCCCAGCGTTTGATATTAAAGCGCGTTTTAATAAGAGAGAAAAAACTGAACACCGTTAGAGAGTACCTATATGAAAAAAAAATGGTATTTGTACAGCAACATACCTACACACATAAATCACGCCTATAGCCCCGAAGGGGTAGGCAGAGGTGAAATAACACCCACGTTTCGCCAAATGTTAGGTCCCATGTAATGGATGGCGAGCCTATTGCCATTTTCGGGCACGGAAATCATTGTACATTGCTATAGACAAGGTGGCCTAAGAGGAACGCTGCTGCCCATTAATCATTGCTGTCTTTTAACCCTTACTGCCGCACTCAGAGACGTCAATTAACGTTAATGAGTACTTAACGTCAAAAAATGACAATTCAAAACTAGTCGCTATTCTTTGCCGGCTCTATGGTCTAGATTTGAATGAAAATTTTTGACATTAAATACTCATTAAAGTTAATTGACCTCTCTGTGTGCGGCAGATAGTCGCCTTGTACGACACCCGCGTGGGAGATGGAGGTGGTGACTATTGTTTTCAGCTCTGCCGTCACCACACGGCGGCATTTGTACAACAATGGTTATGGAAACCGAAATAGAGGGGTATACCTACTAGATGAATCCCTTTAAGCATTACTAAAAAGCCTTGGCTTGTCTAGAACTTTCGTAAGTTCTACGCTGAAACGTGTGTCTAAGGCGGCTCTCATATAATCTTACCAAATATGGCTGCGCAGAGAGAGTCGTGGTGCCGAAGGTGCCGAGTGTTGACATGTTGTGAAAGAACCCTGTAAACCTTCACTTGGGTCTCGAGTTCCAAACGCTGATCCTGTCACACTATGGTCCCGACACATGCACGGAGAATCCATGGAATGCTCAGAATGTTCTTCACTCTTCAATTTACAACAAAATAAATACAGACCACGATGTCAGTACTTACAATATTATAATAATAAAATAAACTCAAAACATGGTATTTTCGTTGAAAGCGATCACCATTCGTATATCCTAATGGTGGAAACTGATAATCATACCCATAATCAACTTTTTCAACACTCCTGGGGTTTTTCCTGCCATGCCTACGAAACCAAATAAAAAAAACGAAGTCTCTTTAAAACATAACACTTGAAAAACGTATCACATTTTAGAAACTTAACTTTTCAACAATATACTTGTTTAATATATTTACTTTACTGGCCTAGAAAGGTGAGACTAGCTAAAAAATTCTTAAAATATGAACGCCTTCTGATTTGCATGTTCAAAGCGAAGAGTAACTCATTTTGCGGTAGTTAAGCAACGTGTTTAAATTTGAACCGAAGGATGTAATTACTGTGCACGTTAAATGATTGATTAGTTATGTAGCAATCTTATGTGCAAATAAATGTATTAAATATTGAATGAAACAGTGGCATCCGGTAGTCTATTAAGTAATATTTAATTAAGCTCGATATGATAATTGGTAAATACCTAGTAACACAATATAATCTGTAAAAACATACTTAAATCTATATACCCGAAGGGGTAGGCAGAGGTGAATTAACACTCATTTTTCGCCCATTAAGTCAGCTCCCATCATGCACATATATCGCAATATTTTGTCAGGTGGTATGCTTCGCATTACTGATGTTGCCTTTATCCTTAGTCGCCTTGTACGACACCCGCGGGTCAGATTCGGGGTGGTGACAATTATATTCTGCTCTGGTGTCACTTCTTTTATTTAATATTTATTAAACCCCATATGATAAACAGTAAATAACTAGTAACACAGAACTATCCATAGCTTTGTTTAAATGTCCGTGACTGTTAGCAGTGGCATTATAGGCAAGGTAAACTTTTGAGCTTTTCATGAATTCTCAATATTCATAAAGAAGTAATAAAAAAATCTAGACGATATTAAAATTTCTTTTGCAAATGGAAGTCGTGGTAAAGTCAAAACAATACTTACCACAATAAGTCAAAGTTTTAACAAGTTCAGTTTGACAAGTGATTGGAGATATTTGACAGATGTACGTAGCCTCCAGTGATTGCTGCGTAGGTTGCTGCGTACCAGGAGACCCTGGATGACAGCTGCTCAGGGCTAGTCTATACCGTGGAAGAAGATCTATGACCAAAATCACAAACTATTTTTAAATTGGTGGATGGAATTCGAAACCTCCTTATAAGCAGGGATATAGAGATACCTTCTATTGTTGTACTCGGGATGTTGAAAGATTTATAACTAGAAATATTTTTTACACTCACACCTATCATATAGCCCAAAGTAAGCAACGCTGCTTACTTTTGTTATGCATACTAGATGTCTATCTGATCTGTGTTCATCACAAACAATTGCCTTACCAGGATTCGAAACCAGAGGGCCTGGCCAAGTGGCTTATCTATTCGAACGGATAGAACACAAAAGTATGAAAACTGGTGTATTGTTTTTTTTTGTAATACGTTAGTTTCATACATTTTGTATTGCGTTCGATAGATTGGCCACTGGCTAGCGGGGTCTTTTAGCCGATAGCCAGCATTCTGACCTTTCGACCAAACCGGCCGTCAAAAGAGAAATACTCAACTGTTTATAAATTATACGAGTATCAGAATTGTACATTCGATTGACGCAATTTAACCAATTCGAATCTGCTCCACGCTTTTTGTCGACTACACCCACATTATCAACTCATCTAAATTGCCAGCCAGATCGTGTTGCACGAAAAATTATTAAGTAGCAACTCGAAGCATGGTCAGCCGGAGCTGGGGGCCTACTCTGGAACTCCGAACGAACGAACGAACATCTATCCGTCTTTCTCACGCCACTGCGTGTTAAAATAGGAGCGACAAAGACGCAACGACTCGATCGAACGAAATAAACTTCCAGAGTAGCGCCTCTGGATCCAATAAATTTGACTGACAGTTTGTTTCCATCTCGTTTCGAAAGACGTTGCCTCATTGAGACTTGGGGTGCGATTCTGGAACTAGTCGCCAATCGAATGAAAAATCTATGTTGCTATGACCTTTTTCATGTCCGTTTTTATATTTGAATTTTGATGCTGTCACATTTTATTATTAAATTATTGTACAATTTGACTGGACGAGAATAAAGACAAATTTGGACGAAGCCGATTTAAAGACGCCTTTTATTGAGCTTCCCTCTATATATGTCAATAGCTCTATCAAACACAATATTGATAAAATTTTGCGTCGATAGGTAATAGAACTAGACTTTTTATTAATTTAGTATCCGTGTCAATAGCTTTATCAATAATATGATAAATAGTAGATACCTAATAACACAGAACTATCTATAGAAAAGCTTTTTTTAAATGTACGTGAGTGTTAGCAGTGGCATTGTATAGAAGGTAAATCTTTTGAGCTTTCATATATTCGCATCGCACTGCCGTACATTGGTAATTTGAATTTTATAACTTCTATCCGATTCTACAGAATATCTATATATATAAATTTAAATTAAACCAACCTAGCCTATTAGGTATAGCACTGAAAATTTTTCAAAGCCTGTTACTAAGCTTTTCTTTCATGCTCATCCATAGTTACATTGCAACACCAGAGAATAATCATAAATCTACATACATACATACATAATTCACGCCAATATCCCCGAAGGGGTAGGCAGAGGTGAACTAGCACCCACGCTTCGCCATGTAGGCTACTCTCCTACATTTATTTAGTTTATTTATAATACAACCTTGTTTACCAAAATACCAAAGCCAATTAGGCAGTACTTTGCTAGGTGGTAGGTATAAGAGGAATGCTGCTGCCCATTCCTCATCACTGATTTATCCTTAGTTGCCTTCTACGACACCCACGGGAGAGGTTTGGGGTAGTGACAATTGTATTCTACTCTGCCGTCACCACACGGCCAATCATAAATCTAAGTTATAAGAATATAGATATTTCCTTTTTAAATTGGGCGTGCAACAAATGCGCGGGTAAATTAAAAAAGCTTTAGAACAGCAGAACCGATTACAATAAAATTTATCTATTTTTCCGTAGGAGTCGAACAAGTCATATAGTTCTATAGGTCTATATAGTTGTTACTTTACAAATATGTAATAACTGTATAGCAGCATCCCTTTTACAAACACTAGCAGTACAGCGATGCCTTGATCACCGCATTACAGTCAACAATCTGATTTTCTCGGATCATGTAAAAGTATTGATTTGAGGTTTCCAACTATATCTGCGTCGATCTACAAGGAAACAAGATGAATAGTTTAACCGCGAAAACGTGACACACAAACAGTTGCCTACAACTAAAGCATCCGTAATTTAATTTTTTATACATTTTTGAAAAATTTAATGTAATGTTCAAAATAAATTAATGTAATTTTTAATGCTCGTTGAATACTGAACGATTCATGATGCTATAAGATCCGAATAAATTCGAGAGGTTCTAGAATAGAACCTTCGTTGTTACCATGTTAATGTATATAGAACAAGTTCTATATTAGGTGTGAAAGGCGTGAACTCTGCAAGCAGTTATTATATTTCGCAGCGAAATTTAATCACATGAGCTGATAGGTGCGCCTACTTAGGGGATACGTGGTAAACATTAATGTAGTAGGAAAGTTGTATTGGTGAATCTATTAAATATTTTTATAAATCATCGGGAAAAAAATAAAAAACCTAATACATACATATATTCCTGCTATTTATTACCAAAGGTATACGAATCGACAATTTCTTACTTGCTCCTCTGGGAACGAAAAAAATATGTAGAATGTGCTAGACCTTACTTTTAGTACCGTAAACATTTTCTATAGGTAGATGGCTCGCTGTATACCAAAAAACACCTTGGCGTACCCGAATAATGAGGGGCAAACCATCAACAACAGCGGGTTGATAGAGGCTGGCGGTAAAATCTTATCCAAAATCTTGGACAGGATGGATTGGAATGTCGTCATCTTAATCATTCTTTTTGTTCTTCAGTCATTTTGAGATCTTCTTTTTCGTCACCGTTCTATATATTCATTCATCACTAGCGCCTTACCGGTTTCATGGATGATGTGAATTATAAGGACTCTCTTTTAAGCCTCCATGAAATCTGGCCGATTTTAAACAGCGCCAGAACAGTACAGAAAGAAGATGATAAAGAATGTCTTTAAATTCTTTCCATCCATTACACCAGAAAGATGTTATTTAGTACATACATACATACATAAATCGCGCCTATATTCCTGAAGGGGTAGGCAGAGGTGAACTAGCACCTGCGTTTCGCCAATTATGTTAGGTCCCATGTAATAGGTGGCGAGCCTATTGCCATTTATCGAGCACAAAAGTCGCAGAAGGTACATTGCTAGGTGGTATAAGAGGATTGTACGACACCCACGGGAGAGATTTGGGGTGGTGACAAATGTATTCTACTCTGCCGTCACCACACGGTTATTTAGTGATGAGTACATGTATAGAAAAGTGATGAAAAAAAGCATGGGAAAAGGGCGATGAATAGTGATTGAGATGACAACATTCCAATTCATACTGCTCCAGGTATTGTCTTAGACGAGACACAAACTATCTTTGGGTACGCTAGTCAAGGTATCTCAAGATGTTTATTAGCATATTAACCAGGAATCGCCTCTAGTTCTGTTTACTACATCCTTAGGGTTAGACGGGGCTGACACAGTTAATATTTTCTTGCCAGCCCAACATGTAAAGCCAATCTCAAGATCAACATGGAAATATTTAGCTTCTTCTTCACAACAGTAGTATCCATTTTGCCGACCTTCCCCTGTGATTGAATGCGCGTTAGCTAAATTAATTAGTTAAATAAATCTGTGTGTGAGACTTCATTTATTTTTCGAATGGACCTGGACCTGTTTAATACTTACAGAAATTGTACAATAATCACAAGATTTCTAATTACTCGATATTCAATATTCTGCAGCAAGGTCCACATGACTGTACTAGTAGGCCATAATAATAAACACGTACTTCAATTTATAGCGCCTATTTATCATCAGCAGATGTGAATTATCACCTACGTTTGGCCTATTCTGTGTAACGTTACACGTATTTTTTAACACATTTTTACATACATACATACATAAATCACGCCCATATCGTAGGCAGAGGTGAACTAGCACCCGCGTTTCGCCAATTATGCTAGGTCCCATGTAATAGGTGGCGAGCCTATTGCCATTTATCGGGCACAAAAGTCGCAGTAGGTACATTGCTAGGTGGTATAAGAGGAACGCTGCTGCCCATTCCTCATCACTGATGATCCTTAGTCGCCTTCTACGACACCCACGGGAGAGATTTGTGGTGGTGACAATTGTTAAATAACAATTTTACACTAAACAAAGTAAGGGCTTAAAGTGAAGCGCTGCTGTCTACCCTTCACCACCACCAACTACCGCTACGTCTCATCACCATCGGGCCACCTTCCATCATCGGCTGCCCTCCATGGAAGTACGGGACTGATTTTCAGTCAGCTTTTACCTACACCCTGGGATTGTTTTTTTTATTAAATTTATGTTAACGCTGGTTGCTTGTATTCATTTATTATTACCGACAACCGTAACATCTGTTAGGTCCCATGTAATAGGTGGCGCGACTATTGGCCATCTTTCGGGCACCAAATTCGATGTGTATTGGAGAGGAACGTTATGTCCATTACTCATCGCTGTCTTAATGATAGTAATATAAAAATTTTATGAGACAATAATAAACATTTTATTTATTAAGGAAAATAAGATCCATAAAATTAATAACGCTAACAGCAACGCTCCAACCTCGTGGCGTGCATACCTACCCCTGCCTGAAAATCAATACCTCCCCATCCCTTAATGAAATGTCACCGCGCCGGCCAAAAGGCTCGCCGCCGTATTAAAAGCCTTTTATCAACAATCTTTAATTCAATTACAGAGCTCTCATCAGGTGGATACGCAGCTCGGAATAATACAAAAGTTACCCAATCTTCATAGACCCACAGTAAGTGGACAATGCTGTGGCGACACGGGTCTTGTTGTTTTGATAGTGTAGGTACCTACACTGGACAATGCAGGAATGGGGCTTGGGACGAAGGGCGAAAAAGACCACTCTCGATTATAGCCCTGGCTTAATGGACTGTACGGTCCCTGGACACTTGTAGGATTAATTAAACCCACACGTCGGTTCAGCCGTTAACTCAGGTAGTTAATGCCGAGTTGGAGCTAAAAGTAAAGTTAGTTTCGGACGGTTTGCTGTATGGTCATTACCTGGAAAGCTTTTATTCTTTAAGCGTTAAAAAGGCTAATTAAAATTCAATTTGTAAGTAAAAGTAATCAAGAATCACCACCACGTCACGTTGCTGCCCTGTTCCTAGTTTATCAGGGGTTCGCGCAGTAGGATTTCTTTTCTATTAATTTCGGTCATCAAGCCATCCACTCCCTTATCATAGTCATACCGGAAAGGTGCTAGAAATGAATTAATGTGTAAAAAATTTATGGATAGCCTATCTATCCAGAGACCTATGAACGCAGATAGTAATTGGGATGACACCATATCAATTGATAGTGCTCTAGGTTTTGGGTCAGGTTTTACAGCCAACCGAATGCCTTACACCAACAGTTTTTCCCAATACTAATAATTTCCTTTGTTTCTTATTCCATACACTACCTGGGGGCCTACCGCCTAACTCGATTGCTAAAGCAAAAGCTAAAGCTTATGACGTCATGCTGTCATTTCGCACCAAATGTACCAAAACTATTAGCGTTAGCTTTGAACGAATGATCACCGAATAATTTTGTATGAATTTGGCACAAAATCCGTACCGCCTAAAAATTCAGGATGTCTGCTATAGCCGTAAGCAGTGCATTGCTTTAAAGCTATCATCAGCAATCGAGTTAGGCGGTAGGCCCCCTGATGGACACAATATGTACCGAAATCGCATTTGGACGAAGCTATTTTTACTCGACTTAATAAATTTGACATAGTTTCACTTTCTGGTTGTTTTAAATTATGAAATATATATTTGTTCATGGAGTCTAATCCTGCAGGTTCATATTTCTGTTTAAGTGATTTGGGTAATTCATCAATAGACTTACTTTTGGGCGGCTCAGGTAGGCATTTTTCTCTCAAATAACTGTAATGCCTGGCACCTATTAAGGTTAGAAATAACGATTTTATTCTTTTTGACCAACCCTGGATATTCACTGTTCTAACCACACACATACCCAC
Organism: Cataclysta lemnata; assembly: GCA_963931975.1. Lineage (NCBI taxonomy): Eukaryota > Metazoa > Arthropoda > Insecta > Lepidoptera > Crambidae > Cataclysta > Cataclysta lemnata. Next base: position 4,682,434 of record OZ008339.1, read on the forward strand.
ACAAGCGTAGAATCATTTACGGTTATCCATTTTTATTATTATTAATTATGGTAAATTAAACCCTGAACCTCTGTTTTCAAGTCCAAATAATAATAAGACAAATATTTATTTTCCTATGTGGTCGTATGAAGATTGAGTTTGATATAAAATTAAGCATATACATATTTTAATTTTATTGTGCATCGGTCTCAATAACGATGGATGAAGTGTAATGGACGTTTTTAACTCACTCCATTCATATTTTATGTAATAGAAGCTCACAAGGAACAGACTCTACGCATATTCTATTTACTCAACTTATCCCGTCAAGGTTTATTTTCCTTTCTCCATTATCGCGACGCTTGGTGCCACTGTCCCCACGTCCCGAGGCACATGCCCCTCCGAGAGGTGTTGATTGGACTGCTTCAGTGGATTACGGGGGGATGACCACTCGGCCGTTGGGAATTAGGGTGGTATCAACACGGGAATCTGCACTGTTTAGGGTGTGACGGCTTATACATATATGGATGATTTCGAACTCGATTCTCAACCCCTCTGTAACTTTTTCCGATCAACAAAGGTCTATGGAAAACTCAATTTTCCAAACCCATTATTAGTAAATTTTTCCGATGGTCAAAGGTCTATAGAAGATATTTGGCATTTAAAAATGTTAGGACTATTTATTGTACCACATTTACCCCCGAATACTGAAACGATACTGAAATTTTGAGCACTGCTTATTAAGTTAAGTGTAAAATACCTGTCAGATTTTGTATAAATACACTTAAAATTTGACAATACTTAAATGTTAAGCCGGACTAGAGACTGAATTCGGGGTTTAGCAACACACTGCGATTTAGTTGCCCGATATTATGGCAATATGGTAAAACAGAAGCTATTTTTATATTAAATCTCAACAATTGCACATAGTAGTGTGTATAATTGTATCATTGTATTTTGTGAAATTACACGGATTCTCGCAGTTACATCCCATAACCAGCCCTCCCTGATGCAAAAATATAGTAACAATTAACGCGATTACATAAATAAAAAGGAGAGTATAAAAAAGATTTCAACTTCTTTAGAATACTTTGTAAAGGAACCCCTATTCAAACACGTATAGCAAGAACACAGAACAATTATCTCAAAAAAAAAAACGAAACTGACATATTTTGTAATACACCCGTAACGTATCGGTACATCTGACACATTTTTAGCAGAAAAGGAATGACAGGAGATGTCATCAATACCCCTCAATCCCATGTCAAAAATAAAACGAAATCGTTTCGAGAAACAAATCGATTAATTTTATTCGATACGCCCGCCAAGAGATCGTTTCATTTTCGTATGTCGATATTTTGGATTCTACAGTGCTAGTTTATGGCGCGTGAAATTGCACCATTCAGCGGCGAAGTGAGTTGGGGAAGATTTTCCATTTTCACATTTACAATACGATCCCGCTTAAAGTTCTGTAATGATGTTGTTGACTCGGTTCTCACGTTTCTTATATTATTTTTTGTGTGTAAATATTACCTACCTACTATCGTTACTATGAAATTCCGAAAAATAATCCATAATAAGCAGTACTTTAATAAGCGTTCAGAAAATGAGAGTAAGAATTTGGAAGGATTTTAAGGTAGGGTTAGTTAAAAATGTGTTTTGATAATTTAATGTAAGACTTTGTTTAAATATACAGTAGGGTCGATTCTGACAATGGTTCTCTAAACCTAAGATTAATTTGACAACAGTGTTTCTCTTTCATACTCAATACAGAATGAAGAGGAGAGACTGATATTAAATTTAGATTTAAGTTTAGAGAATCATGTCGGAATTGACCCTAGTATCTGACTATATTCTTCAAAGATTTCTTTTTTACAAATCCATGTAACTTGGGACTAAACATAGCCAGCGCCATTTATTTAATACACCTCTGCCTACTGGACTGGACTACATTATATTTTTTCAATGACATGAATCTCTTTCGAGATAGGTAGGTACCTACTGTCGTGCTCACAAATATTCCACATTCTTGAGAAGAGCCAAAATAAATTCTTTCACCATTGCGTTTATTTATAGTCACATAAACAAACGGCTTGTTAATGAACTGAACTAAATGTGATATTTTCTGTGATTAAATTTAGCTGGATCGGTGCGTTTCTTGGTCGTGATTAATAGTTTTCGTTGTCACTGGGCCCGGCGTCACGCTAGCATGTGCTTGGATGTATAAGGAAACGGCAGAGAATTCTTTGAAATGCTACAAAAACTTTGCTTTTAACGACTTAGAATGTAACTTGGTTCCTAATTTGGACTTTTGCAAAATATAACATAAGTCTCAATAATATTCAGTATACATTAATTTGATTTAGAACATTTTTAACTTTCTCTCCATGACCACGCACGGCTGCTGTAAAATGATCGAAACGCCGGTTTAAATAATAAAAATGCTAATCATCTAGATATATATGCGAGTTAAATAGTTAAACTTTTTACTTTTACTGATTTTACTTCCAATTTAGTCTGCAGTCAGTTATAAATTATCACACCATCTTAGGCATTCACACCATCTTAAGCACAATCAAAAAATAATTGAAAACAATGTGTATTCAGAATGTGTTGTTTATATACATATTTGGGCTGAAAAGAATTTTAAATTGTCTCTTTCATATTAAAGTTGAGGTAGGATGTCTGTCAGTGACATATTTTTTGCGCAAAGGTATTCTTATAAAAGCAAAAATGAATCAGGATCAACTAAACGATTCAATGGTCCTTAATTAGCTGGATATTAACGCAATATTATACCTACCCAAGTGTTGTACAATGTAATTCAATAATATTTGCATCTCAGGGCTGTGTCAGCTTCGCGCACTCAACTATAGCCACTAATTAACGGCCGGTAGCAAAACAACGTGCACGAATGTCCGTGAACCAATCACCTCCCTTTAGAAGTTTTTGTGTGCCAACCAAGCGATCGAATCAACCCGTTGACCCACATCCTTCAATCATCTGACGCGTTAGGGTTCCTTAGGAAACTACAAATTGCACTATATTTATTTTATTTAACTCGCTATGGCATAGCGACCTTGGCCAGCGATTGCATAAAGTAAGCAATGCTAGCTAAGGCCGGTCATTGGAAGGATGACCAAAAATGTATTATCTCGAGTTCCTCCGAGCTTCGGAAGGCATGTTAAGCCGTTGGTCCTAGCTGCATCTGCAGTCGTTAACACCCACCAACCCGCACTGGGCCAGCGTGGTGTGTTATGGCCCATTCTCCCTATACTCTTCCATCCATAGGGAAGGTCTGTGCCCTTGCAGTGTAGACTTTAAAAGACTGCTGATGATAATGTTAAGAATTCGATTATCGTCGACTAAGTAAGTTGATTATGGCGATGTACTAAATAAATGCTATTATTTCATTATAGCCCAATCAGGCATTGAACAGATTCACAATTGTCTGCTACCAGGACTTGCCAATTTTAGTTAATTCGTAGGTATCGTGCTGTTTGAAAAATGGCCGAACGAAAAACGCGCAGTTTGCGGAGACAAAAGACGGGCGTGGGCGATTTGAATGTTAAGACGATCATTAGAGCTCTATTGTCGAAAATGCCGTGCCGGCCGCCGGTGCTCAAACTATAGACACCTCTGTATAGTCCAATGTAGTTTACTTAGCCCACGGTGGGGTTTCGTTCCCACCAGTCACAATGGCACCTTTTCGATTAAGCCTGGGGCGGCTATTGTTCTAGAAGTTCATTATTGTTTTGTGTATGTACTTACTCTTTTTGATGAAATTCCAGAATTGAATTTCATTTTTCGATTTTTATGACACTGTGTTGAATAGTAGATTGCTTTCAGTTTATTGGAAATACACATTGATTTAAATTAAAATCCCCTTTAACATTAAACTGTTCGTCTTTTCCTTTGTTCAAAACTTGAACTTCAGTACATAGTTCGTTGTGCACTTTCGTTTCCTTTGTGATTTGTGGAAAAGGGCTGAGAAATTACAGATTTTGCGAAATTCAACGAATTTCTGATTGACGAAAATATACATCAGAAAATTGAAGATGTGCTTAAATAGCAAGTCATAGATTTCCTTAATTCTCAAGTACCATAGGTACCATTTTAGAGAGAGAAACGAGAGGAGGAATAGGACAGAACTTTACACTCGGTGGTAAGAATCCTTTTTAAATACTTACGTTAGCTGCCTTTGTTTCCCTATAATTTTTAATTATCGTAAAAGTCTAGGGTCAAAAATAACGCCCTCTGAAAAAAAAACAAAAATTAATCCCGCCATCAATCAATAAACTATCAATTCATCACACCAGTCAGTGGCAAAGTTTGAGACGCGGTGATATGCCACCATTACTCCGGCTATATAGAAAAGCAGTAACTGACCTACAAAAGCGTGTGACTTGCAAAAACTTCGTCAAGACCACCTATGCGCCGTCATAAATAACGAAATTGGAACAGAACAGTAGCGAAAGATTCGCCAAAAGGGTTATTGTTGAAGCATAATAAGCTGTATTGCAACGGGGTCTAGTCGTCAGTTCTGAGCACAGTAATTTTTTTGAACTTCAAATGCCATTGTCTGCATTAAATTATTTTGCATGCCGCAGTTGTGCTTTGATACTTTATGCAGGGAAATAAATCATGCCTGATTACCCAGAAAGAGATAGGCTGAAGTGTATTAACACGCACATATTATAGATACATTGCCATCAGGCAGGCGACCGGCTGCAAAACCACAACCAAACCTTAGTCAGTACGTATATAGCTTGAAATGTTGTCAACCCAATCATTCTCTTCATTTATCGGGTTTCCGACATGGACATGACTTTCCATCACATCATGGTCTTTTCCGACCCTAGATAATCTGTGGTCAAAGCTGAAAGATGATGATGGTAATATTAAATAAACACACATTTTTATTTTATGCATCGTTACGTGTAATAGTGCAAGGGAAACGATGTCTCCTATTTCTAAATACATAGCTCTCAGTCTGGTTGTATATTTCTATCAGGCCGGCCATAAAACAAGATTCAATTAAGAATCGAAAAATAACTTAAATATTCTCGAGTTGAATCTGTAAAATGTTTTTTTTACAATAATTTTATATTAGTTTGGGAACCTTTTTGGAATACTTATAAAAATTAACAAAAAAATTGTATGCAACAGTACCTACATAAATTTTTTTTTATCTCTTAATTCAAATCAAATTTAGTTTTTTGTCAAAATTTGTTTATTCATATCTGGTATGATTACAAATACACCCATGAATCGTCAAGACAAGAAATTTACGCCATGCGTTCGCAAACTAGAAGGAGGCCCTGTCCTGAGAAGAACGGGCAAGAAACTCAGTCAGCTTTTTTCCTCCCTTTACATAAAAGTAATTTAAATTGAAAATTGAATTTGATTTGTTATCCGAAATCGCCACGGGAAATAGATTCGCGCATAAAAAGTTCAATAATAAAACTAGACTCGAACCCCATACGGCAGGAACGGCGTTAACTACCGTTCCAACTCCCCAAGTGAGTCAGCAGTTAACCCTTGTTCAGTTAACAACGTTACAATGCTTAATCATTCTACGGTGTCGGTAGGCTGTACCAATTGAGGGTAATCAACTAGATCTAGTTTTGTGAGCTACTGTTGCTGAGAAACTATAAACTTATTAAAAGTATTTTATTTTTAAATATCCATGTTTAGTCCATTGTCTTTAATTTCAATGTAGATTTAAGGCTACTTTAAATCTCTAAAGTAAGTAATTATTTAATTTTCGAGGAATTGACTTTTAAAGGTTAAATAAAACCTTTATGGTAGATTTGGTAAAACTCATAATCCATGGTAGATATTTTTTACTTCTTTTTAACAATGCCTCTAATTTAAAAATAATATAAAATAGAAAAAATGGTAAAAACAATGCTCATCTAGAGACTTGTAACATTGAAGTTTCCACATCGAAATCCCAATGCAACATTGCACAGCAAACTTTTAATCAAGTCCTGGAGAAACGATTTACTAATCACAAAGAGCAAGAATGCAAACGCGAAGACTGGACATTAAGCATTATAGCGGTTACAGTAAGTGAAACAATTTGTGAGCAATAATAAATTATATCAGGTACCATCAGTTCATTTGTTGTTATTAATTTTCAACGTCAAATTTTCAATTAGCTTATGAGTTAAGTAAAAATTTTCAAGATGGTTTTGTAAACAAAATTCATTCATACCGAGTCTAATTTGCGGAAACTGGTATCGCTAGGAAAGAATTTCAGCAGGATATGTAGTTATAAACAGAGTGCTACTATACTACTACAATTACATACATAAATCAGGCCCGTTTATCCAAAGAGTTAAACAGGCATGATTAATGGACATTTCATTAACTATTTTAGGTTCAATGCACCGGGAACGTTAATCGCAGAATTATTTGGTGGTATATCTTATACCTATAATATTAGGAAGACCACCAACTAATTCTGCGATATAGGAGCTCGGTGGCGTAGTGGGGTAGCGTCCCGGCCTGTGATTGCGTAAACTAAGCGCTTATTAGATGGGTGACCTTGAATATATTATTTAGAATTATTCCTTGCTTCGAAAAGGACGTTAAGTCATTGGTTCCGGCTGTACCTGCGGTCGTTAATATCCACCAATCTGTACATGGCCAGCGTGGTGGGTTATTGCTCATTTATTCTTCTATCCATAGCAAGGCCTGTACTGTGAGTGAGGACATAAAAAGGTCTTATGATAATGGTGATGTTGTACCGAAAAGGCTGTTGTCCATCCCCATATTTATAACCCTTACTAGTTTACAACACCCAATAATATTTAATTACAGGTGGTGATAATTGTATTCTGCTCAAAACAAAAACACAGCATTAATCAAATAATTTATTTGTGATCAAGTTGTATTTTTGTTTAAGTGTTAGTGGTATGAGTCGTGATGGATCAGCAGAATACAATATACGAGGGCGGGTCAATAAGTCTCTGACTTTTTGAATTTTTTGAACCTCGACAAATGATATTTTTGGAAGGGATAAAAAAAATTGAGAAGCGTTGGACAAAGTGTATAGAGCTCATGGGAGACTACGTACAAAATTAAAATGATTTATTTATCCAAAAATCTGTGTTTTATTTCAAAAGTTACGGACTTATTGGCCCGCCCTCGTAGCATGAACCAAAAGTAGGCACATACTACACGCCTCACGACCTCTCTGGACATGAATGGTCTTTGGAGCAGTGCGCCCGCAGTCGTCGGCCGGCGCCCGACGTCGGTTCTCCATTAATCACGAGCTGTAGTTGCACGGTCTGCACACGCCGCACTCCGCTGTGGTACCCACTACAAATTGTGTATGTTCTGTACACAAAGTTCATTGTATGTATAGCGATACATGCACTATGAAACTAAGTAGATGTATAGCTAAATGTATACGTAGTATACATAAATAACGCTTATTTATCCACGAAGAGGTGAATTATTATATATATATTGAATTATTATATCGATTTTGATGTTCTTCTTCGATTTTGATGTTCTTCTTGGTGTTTTGAGTTCTCTTGGCATATCTCCTATCGTAATTGACTGGTTTCAAAGTTACCTGTTAGGGCGTCGGCAGCGCATACGCATTGATGATACTTTCTCGGCGTGGTGCAATATTAATGCCGGCGTTCCTCAGGGTGGCGTCCTGTCTCCTCTCCTTTTTTCAATATTTATTAATTCTATTTCTCAGTCGCTTTCATGTTCCTATCACCTGTATGCTGACGACTTACAGATTTATGCCCAGGCACCATTTTCTGACCTTTCTGATGCGGTTACCCTTACTAATAAGAATCTCACTATTATCGATGGCTGGAGTAAGTCTTTTGGTCTTGTTGTCAACCCGCTTAAGACAAAATCAATTATCATTGGCAGTTCTTATTACATATCTAGGATTAATTACAGCTTACTACCAGCAATTGTTTTCAATGGTATTCCTATTCCGTTTGCCAAAACAGTGATAAATCTTGGTGTTGTCTTTGACCAGTGTCTGACGTGGCGGCCTCAAGTTGAGGCTGTTAGGAATAGGGTATTTGCGGCGTACAGTTCACTCAATGGGTTTAGAAACTTTTTACCAGTTAAGACCAAGATAACCTTGGCTCAGACACTTCTACAGTCAATTATTGATTATGCTGACGTCTCGTATGCGGATCTTTCGGAGGAACTTCTTGACAAGTTGCAGCGTCTCCAGAATTTATGTCTACGATTTATATTTAATTTACGTAAGTTTGACCATGTTTCTTCCTATCGCTCTCAATTAAATTGGCTTTCAATTCGTCGACGTAGGGACTTACACGTTCTATCTCTTCTGTACACTGTTCTATTTCTACCTACATCTCCGCCGTATCTTCAATCTCTTTTTAATTTTCGATCTTCTTCATCGAGTCGTACTTTACGATCCAATTTTAATCTTACCTTGGACATACCGACTCACACTTCCGATTTCCTTTCCTATTCCTTTTCTGTTCATGCTGTCCGGTTGTGGAATTCTCTCCCCGAGAGTATCAGGTGTGCTCGCACATTGGAGTCCTTCAAAGCTCAAGTTTGGAGTCATTTTATTTCCTCTTGTCCCTAAAATGCTATTTCAATTTATTTATTACTTTATCTAATATTTCAGTATTAATTATATATTTAATTTTGTTAATGTTTTTGTGTATTGGAGCAGTACAGATGTATATTAGTCACTGTTTTCTAATTCTGCACCCATACCCTTATTACTTTCATATTTTTATTTATTCTTTTTACCAAGGTTGCCTGGAAGAGATTGCTTGTAAGCAATAAGGCCGCCTCTTGTCTGTCTGTCTATGTTTATTTATATTTTTGTATTTTCTTTGTGTGTGCAATAAAGTAATTATTATTATTATTATTATTAATCCCCATTAGGTCCTATGCTTTAGGAGTAAATTACCATTTTTCGGACACGCAAATCGCAGTATATAGTACAGTTCTGTGGCCCTGGCCAAGTGAAGTGGCCAATATACGCATAGGAAATAAATGTATGAAACTGACGTATAAAAGAGAAAACAAAACATTAGTTTCATACCATCTGAATATATTGGCCACTTCACTTGGTCCTGGCCAAGTGAAGTGGCCAATATATTCAGACGCATAGGAAATAAACGTATGAAACTGACGTATAATAGAGTTTATGGAACCCTTATAAGATTACCAGATAAATAATAATATAAGAAACAGCAAAAATATCAAGAAAGTAACGAAAAACAACAGGAAATCGCTTACGGCCACCGTCACTTGAGCTCACGGAAATCCGTCTTTAGCTCTGGTTACACGTAGAAAACATAAGCTTGGGAGCTCAACGTCACTGGTTCTGTCGTATGAAAGAAATCCGTTTTAGTAGGGACCATTTTCTTCTATTGCAATGTGTCATTGAAGTTTTTTCTGGCTTATGAGAATGTACCTACCGTTTGGAATGAATTTTCTATGAAATAGTTTGACTGTCTTACCTGTAAAACTATTTTAGTCCAACACCGAGTACCTAATACGGATGCGAGTTGGCGGAAACCTTCAAAAATTTCTAAAATATTTTTTTACATGAATACAAAAATAAGTTTGTAAATCGGTTGAAGAAATTGGACATGATATTTTTCACATTGACGCGCGTTTGACTGCATTTAACAAAATGTATTCTAAATAAGGTACAACTTCTGAAGCCGTACCTATAAGTGAAATCATCCACACAATGGTAACTGTGTTAGGTTCCATGCAAAATGGGGAGCCTATTGCCATCTACAAGGACGTTCCTACCGTTATCGATTATTAATGCCGTACATTTATCAAAATTGGCAAATTCTCCTTATTGTCCGATAACACAAAACACTATTTAATCTACAAAGCGTAACTGAAGTACTAACGTATTCTAAATGAACTATTGACAGAAATGTTTACCCTTAGCATTCGTTACGCCTCAGCCAAGTGGGCTTGTTAAAAATCGCATAAGGTAACCTTAATTAATAACCTCACTCCTTGAGGTTTCAAAGAAATGGTCGGAACATTTCAAACGTAAACGGTATGAATAATAGTTTTAAATGTATTTGAATAAGCAGTTCATTAATTATGTGCTCGGGTATAATAGTAATTTCTGACGTTGCCCTTCCTGCTTTCAATGCATCGCATCGGTTCAGTTACACAATTTTTTTTCTGAAGGTTGCACTATGTAATCGCTCGAATTTAGTGAGCGATCTGTTATATTTTTTGCACTACCTATTTGTATTACCTAAATATAATTAACGCACACTGTTGACTCAATTTTGAACTCCTTTTAGTAGAGTTCGGATTGTGTAAGCCGCTATTGGATATTGATTATTTATCAAAATATTATATTGTAGCTATAAGTAGTATAATCAAATTTAAACGCTAAAAATATTTTTTTAAATAGCTAAGCGAACTTGTGTAATTAAACTAAAGACAAGTTTCACGATCAATTATAATTTTCTTGATCATGGAAGCTTTATTTTAATAAACATTTTTGTAGTAATATTTATTTATAGGAAGATATGGACATATAGTGTAGTTTAGTTATACCTAGTGACTAATTATAAAGTTGGTAGCTAATTCAAAATTTTGCACGATCTTACAAATCGAGCGATTACCAAATAAAACATCGTCCATAAAAAAATATTGGCCGTATTTTTTTAATCCACGATCGTTAGTTTTGGCACAGATGCAGGGGGCTAATCCCGAGATGAGTGTCAAGAAGTTCTTAAGCGGAGGAGCAAGTTGAACTGGGAGTGATTAATAGAGCTCATTTGGAGGTGAGACCACGTACGTCAGATTTCGTGTCCAGCTCCGAGTTGTCTAGTAAGGAATTAGCGTTGAATAATTATGTGCCAAGGTCTGACCTACCTACTTAATTTGTAGTGTGTATGTCGTAGCTAAATCCTCGAATTCGGCATTATTATGAAATGTTGTCTGTTTTGCATTGGCAGTTGTGAGTAGCCAGTAGCCAAGGTAGCCTTTAGTTATTGGTTATGAGTGGGTGAGAGATCATCAATATACGCTTCAAGCCCTTCGGTTACTATGTGAAAAGTGTATTAATTATATAAAATAAAATAAAGATATTTAACGTAAAAACACGAGTAATACGGCTCTATCCTATAAATACGAAATGGCTACGACATACCTATACCTACCTAGTAAGAAAATAATTGAAGGGTAAATTTCCTTACCATCGCTCGAGCCATTGCCTCGATCGATAGATTAAAGCCCGCTTCGATGTGTTCATCATAAAAGCTAGGTTAGACGATTCTTATTTATAAATACAAGTAGGTACAACAGTGTCCATATTTCGATACTTAAGATGACAATCGTAAAAAGCAACACAAGTAAAATAATATAACTTGGCGCGAAACTGACAAAAAAAAATCTTTCATCTTTTCCAAAATAGTTGATTTAAGCCTTAACTGATTAGGTAGATACCTACCTAAATATTTTCTTCTTGAACGCACTTCCATTCATATTTTCGCGTAGGTAGGTATTTAACGCCAAACTATAATGAAGAAGATTTCTGCAAGCTGCGAAATACACTCACACGTAAAGACATATGACCAGCGAGTTTCCTGAAAGCCGAAAGGGCTTGGGTCGGCCAATTATGAAAATGGCGCACCTGCGCTTGTCAAACGCGAACGCGCCTGCGGCTGTAGCCGTCCTTCCCACCATTAATCTTGCTCGTTCCTTATACATCCCTGGTACTTGTATTACGGAATTGTTCTAGAAATAGCACCTTTTCGAGTTTTTAAAGATAATAAATAAAATATTTTAATAAGCAAGTTTGTGATTTAAAGTAGGTAGGTTCATTCATTTCCTTCTTTTTATTTTTGCTCATAGGGAAATTGTACTTATATCAATTCCCTATGAGAACCTCTATCATTTAATAAATGGTTAAGCAAGAGATGAATTGTATTTGAAATAAAACAACTTTTTCACTTCTCATGCTCTGAAAGTGCTCATTTGTGCAGGATATAGGCTGCACAAAATCGAATTTTGTGCTCTAGAGCATTAACGTATCTACTCATAAATGTGTCTATATTAAGGCAAAGAAAATGAGCCATGCAACCAAACACAATAAAAAATTCAGAGATAGATTTGTTATTTTATTTTTTACTTAAATTTATTTGCCAAATGTGTTTTTTAAGACAAAAGATATTAACATTTTTATTCAAGTAGGTACGGTAGGTTATTAAATTAATTTAAGAAAATTATTATTTCAAAATGAATTTAATACTTGGCTGTATAGGTCTGCCCAAGCCTAATATCAATGGGAAAAACAATTTCCTTCAGTAGGCCTAGCACGGGACGACGACAAAATCTCTCTCCACCACTTGACTGTGTTTTGTCTCGGGATGTAGTGGGAGTTAGAGCGAGGGGAAAATATTTTCTTTTCCCCAAGGAGAATTTCTCCTCGTCCCGTGCTGCATACAAAACTGTACTAATTTTAGTTTGAATTTTAAGAAATGTTATGATAAACTACTGTTTTATTTCCTCGCAATCGAAGTGAAAAGCAGAGTTTCTAACTCGTCCACAAAACCATTTTTATCCTCGACATTACTATCAGCCCTCGCCGATTCGTTTTGTGCACTTGATGGAAAATCTACTATTACGGGTCAGACTCGCGTATAATTAGGTGTTTGGCATATTTATTATTTACCCGACGTTTCGATCACTTTACAGCGGCCGTGGTCACGTGGGACTAAAGGGAAAAAGTGATGGCCGCTGGACGGCAGCTGGAAAGTAGTGCTCCTGCAAATACAATAAGAAAACATTATAGATAAATATAATTATTCGATTTTAATTTCAACATTATATAAATGTTAGAAAAATTAATACAAAGATTTTGGTGGATAGAAATAATATTTCAATTTTTTTCAAAATATATTTTTTTAATTCTTTTTCTAACCACCATAATCTTTGTATAAATATCATTGTAAACAATCTTGATGTGTCTTTTGATATCAAATAATAAATAAAAATTTCCATTTTTTAACGTCTTCTTTTTTTATGAATGGCAACGTGATATCGTACAGATAGCAATTATGCCCTTTTCAACGTCGCTAGGTAATCATTTAATTTTCAAAAATACATTACTCTTGTTTTTAAATCTTATCAAAGTTTTTTTGTCTCTCTCTCTCTCTATAATGGCTGGAGTATGTATAAAATGGATTTTTTAAATTAAATAAGGTAAGTACAGCGATACAAACAACATACCCGAACAATTTTTGTATCATTAAGTGTACCTACACAGCCAAATATTAATTTACATTTGATCAAACATAGAGACATAGATAAATAATATATAAGTACCTAGTTATTTTAATCAAGTTAACAAATCTAACCAGTATTGCTAAGATGCTGCTTTGTCTATGACAATAATATTAATACTAAGTATATAAAAGACTTATTTCTGTATTTCATTTTTCAGAGGTGTCCGGGGATTATAAACAAGAAAATAAGTCAGAAAAATTCTACTCCTTGGGTGTTTTAATTTGTTAATTCTTTGTGACATTATAATGTTCAAATGACACAGGAATAATAATTATAAATAGCAGACTACATACAACTATTGATTTTAAAGCATTGAACTCACAATTTTATCATACTTAGTAAAAAAAGTACGGTATCGTAAAATGCCTTTCGGATATTTTGAGTTGTAAAACTTGTTTTGGTTTTGTACCGTTGCTAGTAGCGCCCTCTAGTAGGCAATAGATTTATGCATTTGCTAATGCTATTGTTTTAAGACGATCAAGCAGAGCCATCTAGTGTCCAGTAGAGTTACTTTGCTAAGGACTAATCTGCGTGCTTTGTTCTTGTTAAAATTATTGATTTTATCCCCTAAGTTGGTTTACATCAATTAGATAGGTACCTGGGTAGGTTATACCTACCAAGCTGACTAAGTACGTTCAACATTATATTTTGATAAAACGTAAATATTTAGAACAGTTTTTCTTGATATTCTGATATTTTTTTAATTTTAAAAATCAATGCCTTAGCCTTTACTTTGTAAATTTATGATTACGTTACCTCTTTTACTAGAACTATAGTTTGCCGTATAGCTATCATAATTATGTTAGAAAAAAATTATTTATATGTTTTCAGTACAAGCCAGAATGCATTTTCATTAAAATATACTATGTGATGTTTATTATGGATGAATCTGCTCAGACTTGGTAGGTAGTAGGTATAGTATACAAAAATAATATTACTTCTGAGACAGAAATGAATTATCTTAGAATTTGTTGTCTGCTGCTTAGATCTCTCTTTTATTTGTGTTAAGTGATATAATTAGGATGGGGAAGGTCACCTTCACAGTACTTCACACTCACAAAATATTAGTTGTCCCGAGGGTTTGGTTACACCTCATTTACCTACTTTATAAAATATTCTTTTATCACTAACAGGCCTGTGCTCCAGCAGGGAATAGATTTATACTTATATGATGATAAAGAAAAGATAAAGGGTGTAAAATAATTAGGTAGATGCGTATGTTGTATTTTTTTGTTTGAGGTCACTACCTATAATAATAATATGATAAATAGATAGCAGATAAGCGTTCCTATATTATTATTATAGTATTTTTTATAAAAGAATAGGCACAGTTTGTAACATAAAACCTCATAATCTGTATATGTCTATCTACGGCTTTGAATAATTAAAAAAACAATTTCTAAATTGTCTAATCGCAAGTAGATATTGATTGTTCCAGTACATTAAAATGCAATAAAATGTGGTCTGGTAAATCAGAATACTTTTATTGTCTCACACTAATGTAGGTCACATACCTATCCCCAAAAACCCCCTTTACCTGCAGTATTATATTGTCTCCCATTTATAAATAGTAGGTATCCTTCAGAATACTTACTTTAAACTATTGAGTAGTATGTAAAGAAACTATCTGTAGATACTGTCTAATATATAATGTAGCAATAATGTCAATAGGAAGACAAAAACACACAACTGTAAATAAAAACTTTAATCGTAATTTAATATCATCGAGCAATTGTTTATACAATTATATGTACTGTTTGCTTATAGTCATACTATATAAATGAAGTTTTTTTTTCTTCAGGGTTTGCGAATATTTTACAGTTTTGTGTAATTTCATTTTAAATGTATATATACTGTTTTACACTTGTATGCAGTTTTTAAAGTATAACGGCCCAAACATTGAACACTTAATCATAGTTAATGTTTTTATAACAGTTAATTATTTTAAGTAAGTTAATATTTGAGTAATGCCCAATATTTTGGGTTAAAAAGAACTTCATAATCGATTAAATATTTTTTAGAAAAATCTCAGATTGATAGCCTTGTTTTGCGAAACAATGGCACCACTGAAATGTTGGGTTGAAAGGTTAGGACTTTGACGTATAGGATACGTAAATGTTTCTGCTCACTCCAATAAGTAAACATTACACACAAAAGTTCACAATATATCGATTATTTAATAACGCCACAACTAAAAAATAATTGGAAATAATGTGTGTTGTATCTTTATTACATTACGAGCTCTTTTGTATTTAAGTAAATAGTATCATTACGTCGCAAGCTGAATCGTCATTAACGATCACGTAATCATTATCGTAAGTGAATCAAAGTTAAATATGCCTATTTCGATAAACTTACTAAATGTTACGTTCATATACCTGCGACATAATACACACATCTATTTGATTTAGCAGATAAAAGCAATGGACACAATTTTCAAAAAGAGAGATTAATTTTTTTCTTATTCGAGATGTTGATGAGTGTTTCGAGTTGGCTGGTCTCAAACTTTTGTCCGGTAAAATTAAAAAAAATATAATCTAGGTTAAGAATAAATAGCCACAGTGACATCAACTCCTTTTGCTTGAATAAAATCGAAATTAAAATACATACAGCAACCTATTTTTATCTTTTACTCAAACACCATTGGATATAAAATGAGATGTGATTATTAGTATTGCAAGACTAAAAGATATTTTATTTTAAATAAATTGTAATCAAAGCTGCTTTGAGCATTTTTTAAATTATTATGACCATTGACTACAATGAAAATTGTGGTTACAAAAAGTTCTAAAAATTATAGTCTCGATACGAGAAACTAACCCGCCTCCTCTGCAATCCGGGGAGATGCCTATACCACATTTATTAACTGCTAACATTAGGTTAATTCATTAAAAATTATGTTTCTTTATTGGCCTTGCTAACAAATGTAATTAAAAAAATCTGCTTTGAAATTGTTTCTTAATTATTAATGCGCTTAATCACGATCTGTTCGATCAGTTAAATTAAGCTAGCCTTCACTTGAGTGTTCTTATAATTTTGTAAATTGAATAAATTATATTTTAATTTCCGTAAATGCATTGATATCGCGTGATTAGCAAGCTCCAATAATAACCAATATTTTTATATTACATAAATATTATTAACTTTTCGCTCGCATATTCTTTGGAATATTCTACTAGGGTAAATCGAGTCAATGCCTAAATTTCATTGAAACGGAACCCTATTGAACCATTTTTGACTAGCAAAATTATGCTAACATACAAAATAATATAAATTACATCTTCGCCATTACAATTTTATATTTCTTACACATGTAATCTCAATTTAACAATAAATTACGCGAGTCCTTGAATACAGTCATTGAAAATTGCAATGTTACATAAAACTTGTAATATGTGATATTATTCCTATAAACAAGTTGGCTTCTCAAAGTAAAAAATTTCATAATTTTATAAAATTTTAAAATAATACAACTCAAACGAAGAACTTTGTCCGTAGGGCATAAACTTTAAAAACCTTGTTAGTTTTCTAAGAAATCGGCACTTTTCATATAAGTAAGTAAACAGTGCAGAAAAATAGTACCCCGAAAAATGTTCCTCGCGAATTACGAACAGTTCTTCTTCAAAATCTTCTAAAGTCGTTTATCTTCTCTAATGTATCTTCTTCGTCCAATTGTCTTGAACGTTGCCGTGCATGCACCACACAAACCTCTCTAGAACCGAATTTGTCGCCTCACTTCAAACAAATTCGGATCTACAGGGTAGATGTAGGGCACTAATATTGGTGCCGATGTGCACCAAAACACCAGGTTCGATTCTTCTTCTGCAAGGAACTGGATTAGAACAAGAAGAACATTTACAACGCTAAATTCCTTAACAATTACATGAGTAGTAATAGTACCTATTACAATTGTTAAAAATTCTTAAGACTATTCATCTACCTACATTAATAGATCATTCGTTGTAGTCGATGTAGCAAGTCTTAAAGAGTTAATGCTTAAATGTATTTACTTAATATAATTTTTACAAAATATAAATAAATGTAAGTACTTGAAGATATTTTATTAGTATTTTTTATATATTATTATATTGGTGAAGTTCTCAACCTTATGTACTGTAAGTAAAGTACTGATCTTCTTTCCTATTTTGATGATCATTATTTTTTGTTTGAGAAACATATATAAAAAAACGTTTTTACTGTTTGTATCTTACAATCAAAAAGAGGCTAGCCAATGTATTTACCCGATTGCCTAACGTAAATATTATAATGAAAATATGTTAGTTAAAAAAGAAAACCAATTTAAACAGCTGCTCGTTCTAAAGCTCCACACATTAGACCTGAAACAAAAAAAAAACAAAAAATATTATTAATATTATCGAAATTATAAATTGTAGGTATATATTTGTCAATAATAAAGATAATTAAATAATTATCAAGAATAATGTATTGTGTTTTAATACTGATATTACATAATGATTAATCACAATTGAGTTATCCAAAATATCGATCCGTCAAATCGAGAGTGGCGCCGTGTATCGATAATGGCGTTAATGCGTCAACTCCTACTTTGTTACGTTTAATAACCGTGACACAGGTTCCGTGATCCATCATACTAATTGTACCCGAACTAAATAAACATCAGTGAGTGAGTAAGTACATCAATTTAGACGTGAACAATGAGTGATGACTGGTTCAAACCGAACCGAAAGTGATATCTAGAGAAAGTGGTGGCAAAAATTCTTTTGTGACGGAAGGTAACACTTACCACTTAGATAGTGTATGCTAATTTTTAACACTAGCCGTATTTTCGACTTATGAATACGAATGAAACACGCCTGCTTGTCGTAAAAATGTACTTTTAAAAGATCTATATCTAACACTTTAATAGTTTATGTTTGTACATTGTAACATTAACAATGTCTCTTAAACACACACACTGTCCCAACAGGATGCATGAATTGAAACCAATAAGCCGCGAAACGCTATTCACAGCTAAAACAAAAGTCACTAGTCAAACAAAGGAAATGGCAATACCGAAGTACATTTCACATCACAGTCGGCTATATTTAAATTATGCATAAAATTTTGGCCAACAATAAAAATCGACCGATTTGCGCACGCAACACATCTGCCGAATGGAGTGATTCGGTTTAATGGCTAATCGATTCTAAATTTAAACCGAACCGCCGGCGTAGGGCGCGTCACCACGTCTGCCTGCGAGTTCGTCATTTGATTCGGCAACCTTGGTGTAACGAGGCCGTCAGCGATCGCAACTAGGTCAGGGGGCGAGGGGACGCATGCGCGCTCCGGACGCGAGCAATGAACGCCGCCCCCAGCCGGGAAAAGAATGAACAGTCTGGACCCCCTCTTCGGCTCGACCATGCTATGTAGACCTACCCTACCCGGCCGCACATTGAACGGACCCACCGCCGCCAAACTCCCAAAGGAAACCAGGAGCTCCAGTTACGTTGGGTACATAGCAGCTGTTGGGCGAATCTGTTGAGCGCTCAGCCCACTAGTTGCTAAGCCAGTCTCGAGATATTTGCTTTGATTCATGTAGGCATTCACCGAGAACGTGTTATTAAATTAGGATGGTGGATGTTACCTAATGTTTAAACAAGCGACGAGTTTCTATATCTTATCGTCATTAGCATCCATTTTTTATGCTTATCTGATTTTTAATGTTTGTTACACAGTTGTTTCCGGAGAAGTTCAACTTGAAGTCTCTTGTTCGGTAAACTATTAAAGACTATTCAGTTTTACTTTTTGTTTTGAAGGTAGGTAAACTTAATTCATAATCGTTTAGAACTATGGTAATGAAATTCGAAGGTTGAATTTTAAAATTTATATCTTGAATTAAATCCTTCTATATTTCAGAAAATACTTGTGGAGTCGTTTGCATAAATTTCTTGTGCAAAGTAATTTAGTCGTATATTTCCACCCAGGAAGCCTGCACCAGCGCCCTAGTTGTGTCAGATAAATCTAACTTCGCAGACAGCTACTGCTATTATACATGAATACAATTCACATTGCGATTTAAAAGAATATAACAATTATTAAAAACTTATGTACCCTTGGGTAGTTTTCTATTTTTTTTTTATGGAATGACATAAAAAATGAACACTAAGTAGGTAACTATATTAGCTTATATAAAAAACAATGATAAGTACCACATATTAGCATTGAGTTTTTATTATATGTAATTCGATTAGAGTTGTATAACTTTAGCAACATTTTGCATACTATGATATGACCCTTTTGAACTCTAACCTTATAGCGCATAATAGAAATACACCATGGAATTATTCACAAAGTATATCAACAGCATGACATCATAAAATGCCAGCGTTGAATAAAATATAGAATAAAATTCTTACCTGACTACCTCGTGGTACAGCACTAGCCCAAACTGTAAAGTAAAAAACAAAAGTCTTATTCCCAAACGAGCACGCCAAAGCTTTTTAAAATCTACAACAATATAACGACGCTATCACTACGAGAGCCGATCTCGGTATGATGAGTCTCATAGAGTGTCTCGCTAAGAGCCAGTAGTGATGAAAACTATTAGCAGGCCACTAATTGTACGGCAGCCTACATTCATAGCGGTAATTGCTCCATTTACACGTTTTGTTAGTTGGCTATGCATAATTGTTGTCTATCTATTAGACGATACCAAACAGACCCGGCTTCAATGCGAGCTAAATTTTTTAAACTGGCAATAAATTTAAAAACAATATTTTCGAGAAAGCTATATGACCTAAACTGGTAACACGTGACTTTTAATTAAATGTTACAAGCAGAAAAAATTTTAGGAAACATAATACAAAGAAACAGAGTTCAGATCACCAGAAGCCTTGAAAACAAAAGACGCACGCTTGAATCCTTTTTCTTTGTTAGGCTACTATTGTTATAATTATCGCGAGAGAGCTTTAGAAGGACGTTAATAGACTAGGCGAGAAAGTAGGCGCTCTTGTTTGGCTTAAAAGCATTTGTTTAAGAGCATTTGAGTCATTTGTAGTACAACCAAGGAAAATTTATTCAATTGAAATTATACTACGTAATTGGTGAAGCCAAATACTGACTTAACGCCAAGGTAACACATGAATTATGTAGTTATTAGGAGCAATTAGTAAAAATAATTCATTCAGTTGTAATTTCATAGTTTACATTACTAATGTTCGTTGTAACACAAAGATAATTAAATTTAACAGAATTAACTAAACTCGGTGAAAACAAATACAAGGCAAGAACCGTGAACCCTGGTGACAGTGTAACTAATGTTATACAAACGAAAGGAGCATTGACAGTAGTACGTACCTACCCAACTCGTATCTTTAATTTTATATGGATGACTGGTTACGATGTACGAAGTAATTTGCATTCACGCTATTGAATATGCTTATATCTAGACAATAGCATCAGGCCATTCATAATTGTGTACACAGTTGGCTTCAGCAGAAGTCACTTAATTCAATACATTTGTGTGACTACGGGAATTGTTAAAACACATTTATGTTGCGCTTCTGTAAACATGGTCTGGCGAAATATTTTATAATCTTTTCTTTTTAGGCAGTAAAACTCCAGAGGTCATATAAAACAGGTGGCAGAAATATTGTCCTTTCAGAATTTTGTATTTATTGACATTTTCAGAAGAATTGCGTTAAATTTTTTAATCGTTTAGTTTAAATATACTGATAGCGTTATAAGTTATTCATATACCTATTAGCAGCAAGCAAAAATCATGACTAGCAAATTTAACATTGTTTTATATTGTTTTCGGCAAATTATTTTTTGTGACATTTTGTCTAATATTCAACGACAAAGCACGATGAGATAACAAACAATGATATTTTTAAAATAATTCAGCAAATTATGATTTGAATTTAACATTAGAATAAAACATATTTGTAATAATACAGCAAACTGGTGCCATGAAACACGGATACCCACAGCTATTACAGCGGTATTTTGTCATTCAAAATTGTACACGAACTCATTGTCCATTCCTCGAATGCCGCAAGTAATAAAACCCACTCGTAAAGGTTGGGTCTTGGGATGAAATAGTAAAAGTGTAATGTTATATTGTTTCGAGAGAGTTTCAACGGTTCTTACCACCGCGCTCCGACAGTTTAGATTCTGAGACAATTATTTCGAGTCTTATAAATTGACTGCAATTTTCATAAAATTAGAGACCTGATAATATTATGTTAATGGCCTGTAAAGAATAAAAAACCAGAACGATTCTCACAAAAATTAGGGAAACCAGTGCTTCTTATGTAACTTTGTGAAGCATAACTAATGACATGTCTGCAAAATTACAATAAAATAATCATTTTGAGGTACAGAGACATATAAGGCTGCTGTCAGAGGAAGAACTTTAGGTTCAATTATTTTTATATAATATGCGTAGGTATAAATTAAGTGTATTAAATGGATATTTGCCGTCATAATAATTCGTATTTATTTGTATTACGTGTAATTAATTACGTTATTGTGCAAAACTCACCATTTAGAGATCCCGCTTGAATAGCTAGCTCGCCTTTAGTTCGTTGCAATCTCCATCTGAAATGATTATCGTAAAAACTCGTGAGGAAAAATGTTTGGACGTATAGTAATCCGCAAATTGAATCTGCAATAGCCTCTATTGGAAATCGACCTGGTTCGCCCTGCTTGATACGCGCCAAACTGCCGTTGAATTGACAATCCCGCCAAACATGGCCGCCATTCGTGTGGGAAGCGGAAATACACGAATTAGTACGAGCCAGAAAGGATAGAACAAGCCAATGCGCGTGCAAAAAAGGGACAGGAGACAGGTCCTGGTTGTTCGAACTTCAGACAGAGAGAACGTTATGTAATTTGACAGCCGAGTGAAAGGATAAGAATCATGCCTAAACGGTTTTTAGGGTGGAGCTGTCTGGAGCTGCGGAGTACGGTCGCAGCGCGCAGATGCCCGCAAAAAGGGACCGGTCCCGGCTAAAATTCGGGCATAAATTGAACGACATTTTTGCCACATTGCTCGGTGGGTGCCCTTCTTGAGAATGAACGTTTTCAACTCGGATCTCCTAATCGATACTCAAATATCCAACCAAACAATTTTAGCTACCAAAGAGAATGATTTTGTAACGTCTTACGTTAGATATTTTATTCACTAAGAATAAATTCACGTCAGCAACGTGTTGCTATAAAAAATGCGACATATGGGTCCTTTTTGTAATAAAACATGTTGGATATAAAAGAATTAGCGTATTCAAGTCAGGAGGTCGCTGACTCTGGATTTATTGTTCGCTTCCTGCCTTTTATTAAACTTCATATGTTTTTCCTAAACGCGGGTCGGCTTGCCAAATTTGTGTTCCGTTTTTTGTTTTGTATTATTTGTTCTGTCAAATACCTACTTTCTTTCTTTGTTTTTCTACTTATGAAGAGGAAAGTACCTATATCTAATTCTAATAAATATAACCTAATGCTTTGAATATTTTGAGCACTCTGGAGATTAGTTAATCAGAACCAATCAAACGTTAGAGATTTAAAGATGTCATTAACTGTAGAGCTGTCTAATTATCTCTCGAAAATTTTCTTACGTTACATATAAAACTTTAAAAAAAATGTAACACGTTTATCATTTAAATATTTAATATCCTTTTTGCTCACTGCTGGGCGACATATTTTATCAAGATTAGAAATGAGAAGAACGGACCACACCCAATATAGAGTTCAGTTCAAAGTAGAGTTGTAGGTATAGAGATGGACATTAAAGGTGCAGAAAATTGCTGACTTTCATAGGATTGTATTAAACTTGGTTGGGTTACGAAAATAGTTTGCTACTTAAATAATTTTCCTCGTTCTAATCCATTAGTGATAACATTACACAGCATATTTCACTAACCTGTATCATCAAGAAATTATCTTCATTACCGCAAGAAGGAACGGAAGCTGCTCTATCAAATGTTTGTATTTACTCAAGAAATTCATGACATTAGATTATGTCCGTTTGTTTGTCATTTTCCAACATATTATCTGATAAGGGGTAGTGGTCTAGAGTTAGATAAATAGGATTACTTCTTGGGTGATTTTTTTATGTTATATGTCAACATTACAAAAGATTTTTGTCATATCGCATACGTAAACGTTCGGTGGGTAAACGTTCTGTGGAGGGCAAACCACCAACAACAGCATACCTAAAGAGGGTTGGTATCAGGCAGGCGGCCGGCTGTAAAACCTTAGCCAAAACTTTGAGCAGTATGGATTGGAATGTTGTCATTCCAATCACTCTCTCCGTTCATCGATCTCTCGACATGGTCTGTTCCGTCTCTTTTCTATACATTCATTCATCACTAGCACCTTTACGGTGTGATGGATGATATTAATCAAAAGGGAGTGGATGGCTTGATGACGTCTGACCGATGGAAGAGGAAACATACTGCGCCGACCCCATATAGACTGGGAACAGGGCAGGGAGAAGAACATACAATTATTTAAAAGGACACAAAGATGCTAAATTATTAAATCCAACAAGGAATTAATTGCGAAGGAATCGCAGAAGAATTAGGTAGATAGGTATATAAAATTCCATCCACTTTCGCTGCACAGTCAGTTCACGACGAGCGACGACTCAAAAAGTATCCTGAGTCACGCGATTCTCGGGGTCGTTATTTATTTACAGGCCTGTTTATGAACTTTGGAAGTTTTAATGACAATGAATATAACTTAGCCAAGTAATAAAAACGCATTAATTTTGATACAACTTTGTCACGCCAGTGACTTTTCCCTTTGGGGGAGCGTTACTGTTTTTGCTACGAGATTTCTTTTGGAGAAATTTTGATTGTTCTTTTATTTTTAAGCACGGCCCTCAAAGGGCATGAGCAGTATCTGGCGCTATCTTATTGAGTGCGCAAGCACTAAATAATTATATTTGATACAAAGAAACAGAGGTCAAATTTTTTTCTAGTAGCCTTCTTCTATTTTCTTTGTTAGGTAAATCAATTTGTCACATTCGATCATGTGCGCAGAGAATGGTCATCTAGTCAAAAATTCTAATGGTTCATCTTCGTTATCACATAAATTCGATTTAATTAAACAATGCAAATATTTTTTATATGCAAACCTTAATTTAAATTTATCTGTATTAGCAGTATTACTTCTCAGAATGTAGGTTTAAGTATTCCGGTTTAGGTTTCAAAAACATATCAATTCTCCCATGTTTGGTATCGATAGGATCATCGAAATTAGTCATCGAATGGCAACGACTTTTTGGATCACTTTGATACCCACAGTTATGCAGTTTTATTCAGAGTGCACTCATAACATTTCATTTTATTTTTATGAAACAAATAATATTAAAACGGATTACAAAAAAATTGCTAGACTTCCAAAATATTAAGTTAAAAATGTACCTATAGCTATAAATTTTCTCCAATGAATGAGTCTCAACCCCTATCATATGGGAACTAAGGCCCTGTTCAGCGTTCCTATGACTATCACGGGTTGGACCCGGCACACACATGGCATAGGTATTTGAAAAAAACCCTTACCACCGAGTGTCAAACCTCTTATTAGAGTTGAGTGATGTGGAAAACGCAAACCATACTCCATAGACTACACTAATGAATATTTATTACTATTAATTCTCCTTTATGCCATAATCATTATTACAAATATAAATCACTGTTATGTATGGCATACCTACCATTGAACGTGGCAGGTTAATACTGCGTTAATGGCAGTAATTAATGTATTGCAAATTACTTATCCCTTATAAACGGAAGGCGAGAAATCAGAGATTGGTACTTGTTCTGTAGTATAGTATATAATATAAATACCGCTTTTTAAATACAAAAATAAATCAATACATTCCTGCGACATTCAGTTTTATTCTCATAAATAAATACACACACAATATTTCGAATTGTATTTTGAGTTGCGTCTCTCTTTTACTAAATGAGGATTTAAGATTCATCGCAAGCCTTGTCGTTCTCTTAAATTCGACCTAAATTCTTTGGCGCACCTAATCGTCCTTAGTCTTATTTTGAACGCGGAAGATATTAATTAATTAATTAGTTTGCAAAACATCAACATAATAATTAATTAAGGAAGTAGATGGTTGATTTTTTTCTTCGATTTACATAACTTGTGTAATTTTATGACATAACACTTAGTTTGACTACGTTTCAAAGCCACATCTTTAAACTTTTGTTATAAAGATTGATACTATTTTTATTTTATACCAGACAGACATTACGACATTATTCCTTACGTACGTAGGCGTGGCATGTTATTGCACGCATCATTCCCGATATGACGCGCAAAAGGTATCGATTTTCTAAATACAATATGTAATCAAGCGAAAAACGGGGTAAGCCATCATCGTCCTTACCAGCAACGAAATACGTTCGACTCTCCAGAATCTGAACTTTTCCCCATGGGAATGAGCGCTTGATTTCATTGCATACAGTTAGATATAGAATAATCATCAGATTAGGTAGGTATATAAAGTATTCGACAGGGTTGCCGAGTACTTTATGTACCTAATCTGGGCTTATTTAAAAAATAAGGGTTTATTTTGGGAAAGACATTAGCATCTCCGAGATCAAAAGGACCTAATGGGTATTTTTCACGGTACCTACCAGAAAGGAGACGTAAAGGTCAGACCTTTTTTGATATCCAGCATTAGCATGTATAAGAGGAGGAATCAGAATATTATCAGGAGGTACCTACTCACCACGCACATGCGTAGTGGTGTCTAAAGTATCGACTCAGGACGGGGCGACGCGCGCACGCCCCGTTCCGCCAATAAAGTAAATAATACAATAAAAATAATACAATCCTTGATTTGAATGTTTTCTGGAAGGGTCTGGTTGGAAATGTTACGGCCTTGGACGCATACTTTGATACATTTTTTTATGGGACTCTCGCTTGGGAAGAGAGCGAGTAAGCACAGCTTTATCGATTTGTTCCTGGACGTACATAGTGGGTACAGTTGGCGACACGTTGGACTTTACAGAGCTGTAATGAAATCTCCCAATTCTCAGCCTTAACGCCATCGACATAACTTGCAAAATTTATTTGTATTTTTTTTACAGATTGCGGTGATCGGATGAAATTTCACGGTAACAATTTGGTGTTTAGATGATGATAAATTAAAATATACCTACAGGAAACGAAATAGAAGAATTGTTTATTTTTAGGTGAAAATTCGAAACATTTCATTTTCTTACGAGTTATTTGTGATCAAGGAAAATTTGTATACGACTGTTTGACGCAATCAAAACCAATCAACAACATAATATTATAAGCAGCAATACATCTATGATATTGATTAGATAGGTGATATTTTTGATATCTCACATTGTTATACCGGGTCGTGTGATTACCATAAACCCTGGATATCAAACCTCAGTAGGTACTCTTATAAAGGGATTACGCTAACAATAGTATAGTCAATTGGGCGGGTAGCTTGTTGGTGCTACGGGAATTTGGGTCCTATTTAACTTGAGTAAGATAGAGTTTGTATAGTAGGATTTAAAGGCAAATCCTTTGGAAAGGCCCATTCCCCTTTTCGAAGTTACAAATTGAGAACGAATTATTAATCCACTGTTCTGAAGTCAACAGTTTATATTTAGCTGTAGAAATAGAACAAATACAAAAACTAATAAAGGAGATATGATAAAATACAGCAAAATGTGAGCAAAAGTTAATAAATAATTAAAAAGGTAGGTACCTACATAACTAATTTAATATTGTCTTTTTTTAGCTTACGGGTTTCAAACAGAAATAAAATTACATAGTTTAACTAACTTATTACAAAGGAAATTATAAAATTTACATTAATTTACTACGCACCTAGGTAGGTACTGTTATTAACTAATATTTTAGCATATAATTATAATTTCAGATTTCGCCATCTCACCTTGGAAGCCATGCGCCCGTAGGTACTATGAGTGCCTATTTCAAAACCGTGCAGTTTCACGGTTCAATTAAAACATTTATATTTTAATAGTGAAATATTATTATTATAAGTAATAGTGAAAACAAATACATTTACTGTTATTAGAATAATGAATAAGGTTGAAATGGCATAAAAAAATTAGAACAACTATTTAATACAACAAGATTTGCAAATTAATTAAAAAAAATATTAAAATAAGTTCTAAAACAGTGATGTGAAACATGACGCGTTTATGTTCTACGATAAACAGAAAAAGAACTTATTCAAAAATTTGGACTCACCCGGAGCGAAGCGTGGGGCGAGCAGGCGAGCAGCGCGCGCGGGGAAGTGCGACCAGCGACAGACAGGCCTACGTCACACCCTTTCCCCGCCGCCCCGGCACCCGCTCCCCTCCCCCGGGCTTAACAAGCTCCGCCAGACCTAATAACGGGAGGGGTGGCTTTTTGAAATTATATCGATATACCTAAACACTAGAAAATGTTTGCATGCCTACTTTAAAATTATCACTTTGAAGTTATGCAATCATTATTTATTTTCAGAAAAAAAAATACAGACTGAATATCCACCGAAATTAACAATAGAGTTATTATGGTATTTATTTGCAAATTATCACTTTGAATATGCAAACATTATTTAGAGAAAAAAATGTACATGCGGAATATCCACCGACATTAACTTTAGAGTTTTATGGTATTCGCTTACAAAACCAATGTGATCCATTAAAAAAATCATCACCATGACCATAAAATAAATGTAAGTAATAGGTGTATATCCTTACTATAAGAGTAGTATATTACAATATCAAATGAGAGAAGTAATTTATATATTATATATATATATTTATAATTTAATTTTTAAATACATAATATACATAACTCATAAATAATAAAATTATATATATAATAAATTTTACTTCGCAAAATTTGTTTAGTCACGACGTGCAACACATTTTATACTTACATTTTTCATATAGTTTATTTTAGTTATAATTATTATAATTGTTTGTTTTCCCTACTTAATTGTAGCGGTATTTTAACCTATTTTAAAATTTGGTACGGTTAATATTAGGTCTCATGTTACTTAAGTACCAATGGACATGTATTTCGTATGAATGAAAGAATGTAGGAAATGGTCTATAACTCTATCTTGAAAAAAGAAGATAAATAAGTATTGGCCACCCACATGTTTCACTTCAATAAATTCCCGACCTTAAGGCGTTCAGGCACGAGTCCTTTTAGTCTTGACATATTTTTAGTTTTATAATATTATGAGACTCTAATTTTATGTTTTGAAAAGAAACGAAATGCATGTGACTAAAATAGTGATGAACACGAATTTCAGGGATAGAAATTAAAAGAAACACCGCCAAAGAGATGGATTATTTTTTACACTCACAGCTGTCACCTAGGATGACGGACACACACATTATAATTCAGCATATAAGTAAATCTATTGCAAATATACTTTAAAACCATACAAACTAAAGAACAAATGACGTAACCATTCGACCAAACTCACAGGAGAATCCTGTGTAGTTTTTGTCTCTAGGCTATGTAGGTACCTACTCTGGCAAAGGACAAAATAAAAAAAAAATTAAATAGCACGATGCTAATGAAAGGAGCCTCGAGGACCCAATTCGAATAATAATTTAAATTGGAAGTTTATTAGGTTTATTGTTGAAGTTGAGATTGTGACTTACGGCACCTTGGCGACCGCCCAACTTAGATTAGGGCGGCCACCTGTGAAATTACAACTGCGATTGGGTGTAAACTTTTATTAGTCTCCATTTATAAGCTTTAAATTAGCTCCTTTGAATCGTAATTATAGTTGAAATAGAATGTAAATTGGGCTAGATAATAGAATAGATAAACCAATAATTGACAACATTTCAAATATTATACCCCCCAAAATAAAAAAACCGTTTCTTAATAATTCCAATCCTGACTTCGAAAATATTTTTTACATTTCTATATCTATACTCAATTACAGAGAAAAAAAATAAAATGAAAAAAACATGCAAGAAAAATAAAATGAAAAAAAAAAGCCGCGGATGTTAAATAAAAATGTTTGCCTTGCTACATTGCTTGCAACAAAAAAATTGTCTGTTCTGTCAGCTTGTCTGTCAGTCGTAAATCAAATCCAATGTCATTAATTGTCATCGTCAAAATTAATATTACTTTACAAGCAATTATTTGAAATCCTTCCTTTTTGAAATAAAAAATAATTTGAAATCAATTTCAAATAATTTTTTTTTAATTCAGACACCGGAAACGCCAGTTTGTCAATTTTGACAAGTAATCTTTTTATTTTTCGCATCCGAACGCGTCAATAGTGATTTCGCCATTCCTCCGTTGTGGTGACGTCTTTGGCGCTTACGTCTGTTTAGAATGACCGGAAATTTAATCATGATTTTTTTATGAAAACGACGGAATTAAAAAAAATATGGGTGTCTTCATTTTCAGTCTAATTTCATATAACATCATAATAAAAATATGTTAAAAAATGAAATGTTGTCAAATATAAAATGTGACTGTACTTACTTGAATAAAATGTGTGAATTGTACTTGGGTACCTATATGTATTTAAAACATATGGTATCAATTGCATATTATGGTTCCCACATTTCTACCTATGTTCTTCCAGCAGTGGGAACAGTAAAAATTAGTAAAATGACTGATAAATGGCAAAGAACTAAGGCCCGAGTTAACCAACACGTAAAACAAGAGATAAATAGACAACAGTCAGTTTTTGACAGTTCTTCCATACGGTAAAATTTCAAAAAGAGACGATTAAATAATAATCACCTGTTTACGTGTTGGTGAACTCCAGACTTAGTAAGTTTCCTGTGCTTTTTTATATTTATTAATCAATTGTCCCAAAATAAATTCTAAGTCTAAGTTTCATGATACATGAGCAGCAGTTTTTAAACGGCAGAGATAACTACACGTACAGCCTTTGTGTGTAGTCAAACGACAGTTTTGTATAGTCTAACGCGCTATTGGGTGTACACTCAACAGTGCGTCAGACCCCACATGTAAGTCCTTATTGAAAAATTGATGTAAAGGAAAAAATATGATAAAATCAAGCACCGATTCAAAATAAAATAGGTATATTTGGTAGCGTTCGATAACTTTTACTAACATTCAAATATTATTATTTATTTGTAGGTAATATAATATTATTTTATTTGTAAAAAATATTTTTTTTAAATATTAGCATTGGCATTTTTGTGTTTATTGTTATAATTTTATTAATACATATCGCAGCGGAAACGCACTATTGGGCCAATTGCAATCCATTGATAAAATGGCGGACTCTACACTCTACAAATGCAAGCTTACGGTCGATGGCCGCAGTTGCCTCTGACAAAGAAATAAAATAATGCATAATATGTACAAATTATGAATTATTTTATTCGTGATTCATAATAAAGCATCGAACATTTTTTTACATGAATCCTAAAAGTGTTTAATCTACGAACAAACTTGCATGGGGGGCAAGTTTGTTCAAAACAATATACCTACCGTTCTTCAGATTTAAATCTAATATATAGTATATTTATTATTATTAGTTTTTTTTATAAATAAATAATAATAGTCTTTATTGAAAATTTATTTTTAATGTGTTGTTTGTTAGAATAGAAAAAAATATATAAATTATAACCGAGTCCTTATATTTTTGCACCAACCGCACCATGTCATAAACGTTGCTGTTGTTAAATTTATTAAAATCTTTCTCAAACTAATATCATTTATGATAAATATCATCATGTGTCAAATAAACTGGAGAATTTTACAGTTTCGTTTAATATTACCAATATATTTTGATTTTGTGATAAATTTCTTGCCTAATCTTTGTTTTCCCCTCATAAATATGCCTATTCCATTTGGCCTTCAATGGCTATGTTTGCAGTAAGTGTTACCATAAATTAGGTTACACAAACAGACCTAACGTGGAAATATTTGTTCTTAGATTTTAGATAGTGTCTGTTCAAAAAAATATGTATAGTGGATATGTGAGTTGACGTAAATAGTGAAGATTTGAATAGAACTGATTATAATTAACAAGTAAAAATTTGAATTTTCGATATAAAAATAATAGCAGGGTAAACGTATTTAGATAAATCACAACATTTTCAATAATTACCATTGAACACTGTACGTTTTTACTTTCATCGTGGATATTAGGTTACCTACCTATATCTATATACCTATTAATATGCAGCTTACATCGTCATAATTTTCCTGCCCTGTTATCTGTAATCGCGTCCTATGTTTCCTCTTCCATTCATATCAATCAGACGTCATAAAGCCATCCACTATCATTTCATTCATAGCGGAGAGAGATTGGTATGACTACATTCCAATCCATTTGCTCAAGGTTCTGACTCCGCATTTACAGCCAGCCGCATACGTACTCTATGGGTATGCTGGGGCTTTTTGCACTATTCGGGTACGCCAAGGTGCTTATTTATATATACCTTTACGACATGACAAATTGGAAATTTTACGTCATTTTACCGCTGCCTAGCCAGCTTGGTAAATAAATTTATTTTCTATGCTTATCAATAAATTTTTGCCTTATATACGCTTTCAATATACCTAATACTATACAAAGGCTCTATAAGAACTTAGTCGTTAAATATCGATGTACCTAAGACAAATCCCACGCAATAATAATGAATTCCTCCAAATTGATTTACTTTTAAACAAAAAACATTCGACTTTCATTTTTATGACTTTCTCAGCACGTATGATTAATGATTGTTCTAAACTAAGCCAAACTAGTAATATTACAAAATATCGACAGCGAAACCGTTAACATAGACAACGCCTGCCGTGACGTAATGTTCTAAAGGCATTTTTACAGTGAAAGAAGGACCAAAATGGAGTATACAATCCTGTGAAATTTATTAAAGTTGATTTTAACCCTTATTAATAATAATAAAAGTAAAAGTAATATTATAGACGGGACGTGTTGTACAAAGAAGTTGATGTAATATTTTAAAAATAATACATTTTCCGTCCATCTTTTTCCCTCCATCTTTCTAACATTAAGAAACTATTTCATGAATATGAAAGACGTAATGTTGGTTGGCGAAATTCCAGTTTTTTCTCAATTTACTTCAATAAAATCGACATCTTAACGTGAAATAGAATAGGATTTGAATTATCGCGGTTAATTATTACAAGCATGTTTCGAAAATCAGATTAATTTAGATTCCAAGGGCCGGATTTTTGATGCATAGTTACCGGTTAACCAATTGTTAAAAATTGTTACTTATCTAAATATCACTAATATTTAATAATTAGTAACAATATTAGACAAGTATTTTATCCATTAGTAACTTAAATTGTAACTAATGGTTACATATCAGACTGATATTTAGCAATTAGTATCTGTTCTTAACAATTGGTTGAGTTAACTATGGATCAAAAAACCAGCCCTAAATATCACTGATATTTATCCATTGGTAACTAAAATTGTTACTAATGGTTACATATCAAACTGATATTTAGCAATTAGTAACAGTTTTTAACAATTGGTTGAGTTAACTATGGATCAAAAAACTGGCCCTTAGTGGTATTAGTATAAAATATTCTAAGTAAAGGATAAGTACGTACGCACCTACGTATAATATTAATCCAGTTGTTAATTCTGCCAATATAAACGCCGCCTAATAGATCCCGCCAGACACGTCCGTCCGGTGCCTATGTCCAACTAACAAGATGCCATATGCTGTCTCATGTTCACGGCCGAGTGACTCAATACATCTATGATCGCGACGAATTTCTGCGCAACATTCAACTTTATAGCTAAAGAATACGATCCCGCTATAGAGAAGAGTAATTGCGAACACCGCCCAGCAACTAAATGTGTTATTATCATTGAGATTGGGCAATATTCAACTTGTTAATAAGACCTAAGGCGTGGTCTTTTTCTAACTGTGTTTTATCCGTAACCTGACATTGTGCGTTGAGCTTATCTCGTCGTCGTTTCAACAAAAACCTGACAGGTCATTTTATGATGTTACGGAATAGAACTGTTAATTTTTTTTCGGTGAAATTTTCTATAGAAATTAGCATATTTAAAACTCGCAATCGTGCTTTCCCCCCATCACCCGCTTTACTGCAGCTTAAAGGTTGAATGTTGCGGACTCCAATTCAACACATTTGACATAGGTGTAAATTATTCAAAACGGTTTTTGGTTGATATAAAATAAGCAATATAATGTATTAAAATTATATTATAAAATCTCTCTAAAAAGTTTATTATTTAGAATAAGAGAACTATCAAACTAAATCAATAATTTATGTTTTTTTATCCAATCCATAGAGAAATGTTCAGTGAATAATAGACTAAAATTTTATAAATAATTATAAATTACATTTTGTACTTATTACATTTTATACCCATACTACAAGTGCTTTTATTCAGTCCATACAAGTCGGTAGGTGATATTGTTAACTACATATTATTGCAAAGAAGTAAGTAATATATATTTTGCCACTAGCGTCCCTCTCTTTAGAGCCCGCCCTTCGTCGAGATCTCTGATTAAGAAAGACATTTATTAACACTTAAGCAATCTTTCAATCTGTACGGTGGAGATATCGAAAAACGTCTTGCGCTGCCTACGCGTTATCTTAGCGTTTCTAACAAAATTGGCAGATAAATCATCTTCGTCCTACACACATCCAACAGCTGGGCTCTGTTGTTCCTTGACGTGGAAGAAAATATGGTCTATCGAGCTGCTATTTTTGTTTGTAAATTTTTTTTCAACGGCTTATATGGTTATATAAACAACCTTTATAAAATATCAACAAACAAATGAAACAGATTTGCGTAGTGTTTTTTTTTTAATTTTATAGAGATGTGATTTCTTAAATACAATACCGATTACAGTGATATTACATACATACATACATACATAATTCACGCCAATATCCCCGAAGGGGTAGGCAGAGGTGAACTAGCACCCACGCTTCGCCAATTAGGCTAGGTCCCATGTAATAGGTGGCGAGCCTATTGCCATTTATCGGGCACAAAAGTCGCAGTACTTTGCTAGTTGGTAGGTATAAGAGGAATGCTGCTGCCCATTCCTCATCACTGATTTATCCTTAGTCGCCTTCTACGACACCCACGGGAGAGGTTTGGGGTGGTGACAATTGTATTCTACTCTGCCGTCACCACACGGCAGTGATATTAACTTTTTCAATGATATGTATATACCTATTTTTTTTAAATAAAATTGAACCCCGAAATCGTTGAATTCTGCAAAGAAAACATCGAACCGAAATATCAATAATATAAATTGTGTTTTTAAATTCTTCTGTTTTTTAACTTTTGTTTTTCACTGACTCTCATGCTACGTGAATCAATTACCAACTTATGGTAACATGTTCCGAATTTCTACGTTGATAAATATAGGCATGTGGAGAAACAGGCCGAAGTAATAAAAGGAACAGCAAAATTATTTTGTAATAAAATCCAGTTATTTTTCGTTCTTGGAAAAAACACTATCTACAGACACTTTCTTAACGAAAGCCAACATAATGAATATAGAAAGAAAACATTTAAATTCTATTTTAAGTTCACAACGTAAATTCTAACGTATAAATTCCATTCGGTATCGGTCCAATTGTGCCGTGTGTCGTCGCGTGCCGCAGCTTGGGGGGAATTGAATGTCATTGTATTTCTGTTAAATTTTATTTCAAGTGGCAATGGCGTGCTTGCTAACTTGAATCAAGGATTTTCTTTGCGAATTTCTATCTCATAATTTCGAATTTCGAATGTATTTTGAAAGGCTAATACTCCGAAAATTAATAATTCAATGTATATTTCTCTGATAAAAATATCTATGTAGACGGAAATAATAAAGTACCTACATATTAAAAATAAAATGGATAAAACTCAAAAAAGTCAGAATATTTTTGATTTCGAATATTGCGATACAATTTTCCCAAAATTATTACTTGGGTTTTCATCCTTGTAGAAATATTGAAAAATGTCCCAAAAAAAATATAAATCAGAAATATTTCTATTACCTATGTCCTAAATTTCGAAAAATTTAATGATGTCCTAGTATATAATATTTATGATTTTTTTAGTGAAACGATTCTATGCGTAGGTATTCGTGTTGTTTCTTTTTTATAAGCCAATATGCATGTAGAGCAAAGTATGGTTAGACCGGCAACTAAATTGGACCATTTGGGCCACCCTCATATTACGAAAAATATTTATTTTTTTGTTTTATTTTTCATGTGTTTTTGTTATTTTTGATATCATTTCTTACGTTTCACGCTGTGATAAGAAAGTGTATTTAATTTAGAATTACAAAAGCGTAAATTTGTGTGCCGTGTGGTGACGGCAGAGTAGAATACAATTGTCACCACCCCAAATCTCTCCCGTGGGTGTCGTACAAGGCGACTAAGGATAAATCAGTGATGAGGAATGGGCAGCAGCTTTCCTCATGTACCATCTAGCTATTTACCTACTGCGACTTATGCGATTAATGTATGGATAGTTTCTGAAAAGAATACAATTGTCACCACCCCAAATCTCTCCCGTGGGTGTCGTACAAGGCGACTAAGGATAAATCAATGATGAGGAATGGGCAGCAGCGTTCCTCTTATACCACCTAGCAATGTACTGCGATACTTTTGTGCCCGATATATGGCAATAGGCTCGCCACCTATTACATGGGACCTAACATAATTGGCGAAACGTGGGTGCTAGTTCACCTCTGCCTACCCCTTCGGGGATATAGGCGTGATTTATGTATGTATGTATGTATGTAAATTTGTGTGCAATTTACGTAAAACGCGTACCGATATTTTATGTTATATATTTTTTTTTTGTATATTTATTAATGAGCCAGCATAGATATATTGAATAGTTTTTGCTTATTAACTGCTTTATATTAAATATTTTGATAGCATAAATTTAAAGAAGATGTAAAAATAGTGTAATCGCTTATTAAAAAAATGAAAAAAAAAATTGATGCGTTTTTGAGTTGTGTGTCTTTTGAATTAAAAAACAAGTAGATAAAAAAAATTAATAAAGTTCTATAAATTGTAGGTACCTCTTTTGGATTAAAAAAAATTATTAAGTTCTACAAAAACTTTACATAAATATCAACGGCAGTGCTAGATAATATATAAAACAGGTCTGCATTATTAATTTTTGTAACGGTCGCCATAGCCGACCAAAATGTCTAACGAAATCTTTTTACAAAACGAACAACAACAAGCCGCTCGGCCCACGTCAATCAGCCGCGCGGATTACTTGCTCGGACGCGCAGAGCCAATCCTGCGCCACCCCTCCCCTTATTGGTGAATTCAAAAAAGGAATTTCAATTTAATCTCTCCCCTTCGAATGTTCTGACAGCCGGCACTTTACCGAGTTCGACTGTGAATAAAATAAATGCTTTCTTTTGTACGCTTTTACATCGCGCATTCGATATTTAAAAATAATAATTATTGCCTCCTTGTTAACGATAAAGTATTCTTTTATTTAGAATTTGAATTAAGAAATTTACGTATAAACACACTACACAAATCAGCCTATTATCCCCAAAGGGGTAGGTAGAAGTGAATTAACACCCAAGTTTTGCCATTTATTTAGGTCCCATATAGGTGTCAAGCCTAGCTATCAATTTTTTTGAAGGTTTTTGGCTTAGTTGCTAAGACCTTTGAGCCAAATCATCATCATTTGCAAAGAGCTCTCTATTAGGCACGTTAATCGCAGTATACTGCTAGGTGATATAAGCTGTAGACGCCGTGGAGATTGGAGGTGGTGACAATTGTATTTTGCTCTAACGTCACCATAATATTGTACGACGAAATTTTTTTAACCCAAATTAATACAAGCTATATTTAGGATGGCAATTTTTTTATTAAAGTAAGGTCTCACCAGAACACGTTAAGATCATATCACAATACTAATCTATTTATACCTTACAATAGCAACTGTTACTAATCTATCTTATGCTATCGTCGATATGACAAAGTTCAAAGAGTTGATTTTTATTTGTGAGACTGACCGTACATTTCGAATATAATGTTGTAATTAATACAAGAAGAAAAAGAGGAGAGGAAATTTCGAAAACTATATAAATTGGTAATTTCATTTATTTATTCTTTGGGAAACATTCAATTATTATTACACCTAAAATTACAATATATTTATATCTTATGTAATTATAAAATAATTAGCAATGTTTCCACAATTATAAAATACAGTTATAATAATAAATAGAATGTAAATAAAATGTTATTTAATTATGGTTGGCGTTTTATTTAAAATAAATGTTAGCTGCAGTTGTATAACGTAAACGTAAAATAAAGTAAAACGGATCAAATTTAGATGTACAGTTAACATCATACTATACAAATCTGTTACAATCTGTTAAGGTACAAGTAGGTGGAGATATTCTCCAATCAATCTTGAACCTTAACTTGTGTGATTGATTGACGCGCAAAGACGATTTAGAAAATTTTACAGATTGTGACGTGCTGTTCAGCGTATATTAATTAGTATTCATGTTGATGATAATTTTGAAGCATATTAATAATTAAATACCTAGGTAAATCATGTGTTTCCACCATA
Organism: Cataclysta lemnata; assembly: GCA_963931975.1. Classification (NCBI taxonomy): domain Eukaryota; kingdom Metazoa; phylum Arthropoda; class Insecta; order Lepidoptera; family Crambidae; genus Cataclysta; species Cataclysta lemnata. The sequence goes on from OZ008339.1 coordinate 4,720,268, forward strand.
AGGGCTTCGTATAGGTGTAAAATAACACCTACAGTGCGCCATCTTTTTCCAGGTTCCACGAACTTAATTTGGGACGAGCCTATTGCCATTTATTGGGAACTTGAATCGCAGTAATTTGCTAGATAGTACACTAGAAACACGTATGTTAGGCTAAAATATTACAAAATAATTTAAGGGAGGAATGGGCAGCACCCATTCCTCCTTAAATTATATCCGAACATACACATTAATATTTTTATTCACGCTAATTTTAATGTTTATTTAAAAGTTATTAAAATCAATTATTTACTTAGCTATTAATAACCAATAGCATCATATTTTTTTTAGAAAATTCTAAAATTATTTTAAAATATAGCTCTTTTGAAAATTGTTACAATATTTTTAATTTAGCTTTAGATATAAATACTTAATAGGACAGCAGAAATAATTATAATTGTTTGCATCATAGGATTCCATTTGTATGCAGTTTACATAACCCATGTTATTGTAATATTATTATAGGTTATTGGCCAAGAGGTCCCGGTTCGAATCCTGGTAAGAGCAAATTTTTGTTCTTGAGTCGAAATGGTTGTTTTGTTTAAGTATATGTTTATGTAGTATATAATAAATATCTGAACATAATAAATGATTATTATGGACATTAAAAGAGATCTTCCTAAATAGCCCATTTGTAGGTAAACTATCTTACAATTAAATGATTCTGGGAAAATTGCAAATAAATATAAATAATGTATAGTTTTTTGGCTTTAGTTTTTTTTTGGCGTCTTCTATGCTGGCCTGGGAGCGAACAAATAAAGTAGAATTAGAATAGGCCAACCCCGACTCATCCCATGGGTGTCGTAAAAGTCGAGTAAGGGATTTTGCCCGGTGTAGACCAATAAGCACCTTGGGGCACCCGAATGGTGGAGGGCAAATCACCAACAACAGCATACCCAAAGAGTCAGGCAGGCGGCCGGCTGTAAAACCTAAGCCAAAACTGAGCAGTATGGATAGGAATGTTGTCATTCCAATCACTCTCTCCGTTCATCGGTCTCTCGACATGGTCCGTTGTGCTCTTTTATATACATTCATTCATCAGCAGCACTTTTACGGTGTGATGGATGATATGAATCAAAAGGGACTGGATGGCTTGGTGACGTCTGACCGATATGAATGGAAGAGGAAACATACTGCGCCGACCCCAAATAGACTGGGAACAAGGCAGGGAGAAGAAGAATGTATAGTTTTTTTGCTTAAAAACCTTTTAAAACCATTAAAATTACACGCATCTTTATGTAGGTACCCAAGTAATATCAAATAAAATACGTACGGCAATGTTATATAAAGTGACATATTTCTTCCGCCTTGACAGTAGGCTAGTTGTACATTACAATATAAGCCTAAAAATAAGTACAACAAGCCTAAAACAGAGCTTAAAAATAGGAATTTAACACTGAACTGTACAAAGATTTTGGTGGTTAGAAACTACACTCTGTACTAATTTTTCTAACATTTATATAATGTTAAGATTAAAATTGAATAACTTAAGAACCGTGTTTTATAAATTATTGCCTACATTTTAAATAACTGTATAAATATATGGGCCAGACTTCATACATTTTGGAACATCGCCTTTGTGCGTTAACTAGTAGGTATCCCTTATTAACACATGTTCTTATGCTCCGTACTTTGGACTAGATGGAGACCAGCAATTTATACTAAGCTAAGTCTTAAAAGGAGCTTTACGGTAGAGGTGTTTTTAGGAAAAATCGCGTTAACTATTATTTAGTAAGTGCAAGTGTAAGAAGTATTTAATGGAGCCCTAATTAAAGGCCACGAGGGTAGATTATAACGGGAACTATAACTTTGTCAGCAGAATTTATATTTGTCATCAAATTGTATCACCAAATAAATAGATCTATCACCACGAAATATTTTTGTTATCAGATAAACAAAAAGTGTAACCAGGTATGAATTATCAAATTAATGTTAATATATATTATAATAATATATATATATTAATATAATATATATATTATATTATAATAATATATATAATAATATATATTTTTCTAATATGTATATAATGTTAAAATTAAAATCGAATAGTTTATAAAGCAAACCCAAGCTTAACCGAACGCACAGTATTTGTAAAAATATCTGCTTTGGAATGTTTGAAATTTATTTCTACATTGCGAGGGTACCCGTTGGCTTACAACGTGAAGTGTAAATGTAAGAAGAATTTCGGCAAGTTAATTAGTGTCTTGGGTAGCCGAGCGGTCAGGCACCTGCCCGGATAGCAGCGGACGCGGGTTCGATTCCCGCCAGAAGATCATAATTTTTCGAAATTCTTTTTCTAACCACCAAAATCTTTTCAGAAAATTTTCTAACATTTATTGTAAAATTAATAATGTTAAAATTAAAATCGAATGTTAATAGATGTCCAAAATAAAAGAAGGATTACCAATAAAATTTTAGAGCATTACATGAATATTAAGTTCGTTCTTAAAATAAAAGTTTTGTTACATAAATAATAGCTTTGTCCTCAGAATAGTAGATCTGTCACCAAATAAATAGATCATCGATCCCTGACTGCAACTACTCCTTTTTATTTGTTATTTTGTCACCAATACATCCATACAATAAATAATATCCCTGGGGGAAGCATTTGTCCACTCAATACAGAAACGCTACTCAAAGTTTGAGTCCTACTTAACATTTATTTATTGTCAAAATTTACGTTTTTCAATACAAATTCTGACGGGTCGGGTGTTGTCCACTTAAGCTCCGAATACAGAAATGCTACTCAAAGTTTGAGTCCTCCTTTACATTTAAGTATTGTCAAAATTGACGTTTTTCAATTCAAATTCTGATAGGTTTCCACTTAACCCCCGAATACAGAAACGCTACTTAAAGTTTGAGTCCCACTTAATATTTAATTATTGTCAAAATTTACGTTTTTCAATACAAATTTTGATGGGTGTTGTCCACTTAACCCCCTATTACAGAAACGCAATTCAAAGTTTAAGTCCTACTTAACATTTATGTATTGTCAAAATTGACGTTTTTCAATTCAAATTCTGACAGGTGTTGTCCACTTAAAACCCGAATACAGAAATGCTACTTAAAGTTTGAGTCCTACTTAACATTTAATTATTGTCAAAATTTACATTTTTCAATACAAATTCTGACGGGTGTTGTCCACTTAACCCCCGAATACAGAAACGCTACTCAAAGTTTGGGTCCTACTTAACATTTAAGTATTGTCAAAATTTACGTTTTTCAATACAAATTTTGACAGGTGTTGTCTACTTAACCCCCGAATACAGAAACGATACTCAAAGTTTGAGTCCAACTTAACATTTAAGTGTTGTCAAAATTGACTTTTTGCCATTCAAATTCTGACAGGTATTGTCCACTTAACTTTATAAGCAATGCTCAAAATTTAGGAGCGTTTCTGTATTCAGGGGTAAGTAGCTCTCTTTTGGTTGGGACGATGATAACGACAGCCCTAAATTATTTTAAACCATATGTCTAGTGACATAATTTTGATTTATTGGCGATCTATTTAAATTTGTTTGGTTATATACTTATTAGGACAAACCTATTATAATACATACAAAACATTTTCATCCCCCTATCTCGAAAAGAGTGTTTTTGCTCTTCGATATCTGAGTGCAAAAGCCGTTTTAATGTTTATTTAAATCTAGAGGTTAAAGTAAATTTGAATTTAGAACATAGTGTGCACTAAGTTTGTAAATTCAAAACATCATTAAAACTATTTACTTCTACCTCCATGATGACGAATGTATCATGCAACCTTTTTTAATTTGTTAAAAACTCACAATTTCCGATTGTGAGTTGCTTGGTGTACTTTTTTGTAATTTGCTTTGCACGCGCCATTTTCTTTTCACGTCACAATATTATTAAAGGCTTTGGGGTTCCGCGACGGTCGATCGGCTTGGCGTCAATCACGTATATATATGCTTGCTTCATACATTTTATTCGTCTAAAATGCTTGACTCAACGATGTTTGAGTCAAGCATTTAAGAGCTTTTTATGTCTGTTTGACCTAGCAAAAGAACAACATACATACATACATACATAAATCACGCCTATATCCCCGAAAGGGTAGGCAGAGGTGAATAAGCACCCACATTTCGCCAATTATGTTAGGTACCATGTAATAGGTGGCGAGCCTATTGCCATTTATCGGGCACAAAAGTCGCAGTACATTGCAAGGTGATATAAGAGGAACGCTGCTGCCCATTCCTCACGACTGATTTATCCTTAGTCGCCTTGTACGAAACCCACGGGAGAGATTTGGGGTGGTGACAATTGTATTCTACTCTGCCGTCACCACACGGCAAAAGAACAAAAACACAGAAAATCAAGGTGTTTGACTCAAGCTGATTGACGTTCTTAGGTACAGGTTTTAATATGGCTAGTAGAAAAAAAAATTGTAGTGGGTGTGTCTGGATGAACGTTGAGGGTGTATCTAGTGAATGTTGTGGGTGTGTCTGGGTGGATGTTATGGGTGTTTTTGGGTTGATGGGTGTGTGTTGTGGGTGTATCTGGGTGAATGTTATGCGTGTGGATGGGTGAATATTTTCTGGTGTATCTGGGTGGATCGGTGGATGTTGTGGGTGTGTTTGAGTGGATGTTGTGGATGCCTGGGTGGATGAGTGTGTTGTGGGTGTATCTGGGTGAATGTTATGCGTGTGGATGGGTGAATATTTTCTGGTGTATCTGGGTGGATCGGTGGATGTTGTGGGTGTGTTTGAGTGGATGTTGTGGATGCCTGGGTGGATGAGTGTGTTGTGGGTGTGTCTTGTGGGTGTATCTGGGCGGATGTTGTAGGTGTCTGGGTGGATGAGTGTGTGTTGTGGATGTGTCTGGGTGAATGTTATTGGTGTATCTGGGTGGATGAGTGCATGTTCTGGGTGTGTCTGGGTGGGTGTTGTGGGTGTATCTGTGTTGATGGGTAAGTATTGTGGATGTGTCTGGGTGGATGGAAGTGTGTTGTGTCTGAATGAAAACAGAATTGACTGAAACGGTTAAAGACGTGATTGTCATTTTTTTTGTTTTTAGCCATATTTCCTCGATGATGTGGGATGAAAAGTTACGTGTTAAACTCGAGTGCACAGATTTTTTACCTTGTGCTCTTTTGATTCCCTCGCTGACGCTCAGGATTATCCTTCGCTAGCTCGGTCATCAAAATTGAGCACGCGGTTAAAAAGCAGCTTTGCACTCATGTATAACAAATAACTATTATTTGGTACTAGACCCTATATCTCCATGATTTTAGGTGATTTATTGTGGAATTTTATATTATTTGGTAACTACAATCAGGGTGACAAGTGTACTATTTTGGGAACAAACCTTATTATTTAAGCAACACAAAACTATTTAAATTGGTGATAGCTTAAATCATACCCGATATTAACCACTCCAGCCCGGCTAGCATGTCCATCCAAACACGATATGATATAGCCATTTATCGCTTTGAATGGTAAAAAAATCATTGAATTTTTAACAGTTTAAAGATGTAAATGGCTATATTTATATGATATAGCCCTATAGGCTCTATAATGAAGTGTAGAGGAAATTGCAGTGGTAGGTACATGGTCACCCATCCAACGACTGGCCAGTACAAATATTGCTTAGTTTCCACCGCTCAGCCATCGAGCTATTACCCCTAAATTACTCGCATGGGGTCAAAGCGTTTTCGGATTAAAAAATCAAGCACTTGGCGCAGCTCGATTCCCTGCGCGCCCGCGCTAGCTTCATAACGCGGGTCTAAGTCTGTATTTTAGCAGCAACCAAGTTGCGTGGAAGGTCCGATTCGATTTTAATTTTAACATTATATAAATGTTAGAAAAATTAGTACAAAGATTTTGGTGGTTAGAAAAATAATTTCGAAAAATTAAAAAAAAAATCTTAATCAGAATCAGAATTTTATTGGTATTATTTTATGTTCTGTGAATAAATGTTTGTTACAAATATGTTTTTTATAGCTTTATACAATAAAATTATACAAGAATCTGATAAATGTTTCAGTTGCACTCATTGTACATTGAGAAAATACCGACATATTATCACGTACTCACGTGAGGCGTATTTTCTTGCGGCAATTGTCTGTTCAACTTATTCATAATCACCAGAAACGATGACTTGAAGTCAGAGCAACTCCTAAGGAGGTAAAAAAAAAGTCTGGTGGAAGTGCATGAGTTGGAAAATATGCAGTCCCACCAACCACTGCAAAACGTGGACGTTGCAATAGCTGCCCGCGAAAATGTGATTGCTAAGTACCAACAAAATGCACAAGATTTGTGTTCAATAGTCTCTCTGCAATATACTGTCAACAGTGTAACAAGATTGATTCGGAGTGTTCCTAAAAAATACGAGTATTAACTGCGATCTCAGTATAGGTATACTGAGATCACAGTTGTACAATTTGTTGTTGTACAAAATGTACATACATACATACATAAATCACGCCTATATCCCCGAAGGGGTACGCAGAGGTGAACTAGCACCCACGTTCCGCTAATTATGTTCCCAGGTCCCATGTAATAGGTGGCGAGCCTATTGCCATTTATCGGGCACAAAAGTCGCAGTACATTGCTAGGTGGTATAAAAGGAACGCTGCTGCCCATTCCTCATCGCTGATTTATCTTTAGTCGCCTTGTACGACACCCACGGGAGAGATTTGGGGTGGTGACAATAAAATTGTATTCTACCCTGCCGTCACCACACGGCTAACAAAAAATACAAAATGTACAAATTGTTAATTATTGATAAATATTTTAGTTTAACTTGTTTTTGTATAATCAGTTAGCAATTCAGGTTATTACTTATTGATATTACAGAATAAACAAAGAACTTTAATATAAAATAGTTTCATTTGTTTATATTATTTATATACATAATTATATTAAAAATATGTCCGTCATCTAGTATCCATAACACAAGTGCTTAGGCTACTTACTTTGGGCTAGATGATATTAGTGAGTGTAAAAATATTTATATTTATTTATTTATTTCATTATATATTAAAAACTACTCGTACTATTTGGGATCATCTGTGACCCCATGCGAGCAGTTATGTAATGTTCTTTGTACGAGTAACTAAGGGTTAACTCAAAAATATTCATCATCACCATCCCTTTAATGTCCTTCACTGATGGGAGACTTTCCTAAGGATGGAAGAATATATGGAGAGTAGGGCATAATCCACCAAGCTGACCCAGCACGGATTGGTGGGTATTAACCACTGTAGATGCAGCCAAGACCCACAGCTTAGCGTGTCTTTCGAAGCACGAAGGTACTCGAGATAGTATAAAATTTTTAGTCTACCATCCAATGACCGGTATTAGCAAACATCGCTTAGTTTCCGCAATCACAGGACCAGTGCACTAAGCCACTGCTCTATTAGCTCCTCAAAAATTATTGATCATACATTATGAAAAACTCTCAACTCAGAGAGTCAGTGGCTGGCTATCGGTCAGAAAGTCCCGGGTTCAAAACCTGGGTACCTAGAGGAAAATGCTATTTTACGTGCAAATGTATTAATATAGTATTTTTATAATTAATTACTGTTTTTCGGCCAGACTTAATTTTTATTATAATTTTTTTACAAATAAACATTTTTTTATTAAAATATAATTATCGAAATTTTGGCCAGATAATCTTCAGAATTGTACTTATTATTTATAATATAAAATAAAATATATTTTCAATCGTCATCACCATCATGATCATCATCAATAATAACTTGCTGGGGCACTAGTATTCCTTATAAATGAAATTATGGGCCATAAGCCGCCACCGTCGCGATAAAATATATTTGGTCACCCATCCAATAACTGGCCTTAGCAATCATTGTGTAGCTAACGAATTGAAGAACAAGAGGTTAAGTACTGGATAGTTATTGTAATTTTTTTTTCAAAAAATTTGTTAACTGTCCATTATCTAATTAATAACACAAATTACGTTCTTTTGACAATAAGTAATATTAGATGTTAAAGTAAAAAGTTTTTATTTAGTATAATTGTAGAGTGCACGCCAGATAAATCTGCGCGCGATGGGTGGCGCTGCTCGCTCACATTGACACTCCTAGACGAACAAAATAGCAGATGGAATTTTAGTTCCGATTTTGACCACGCGCAGACTTATCTGGCGCGCACTTTATGAGCATAGATATTGTATTTGCTGGTAAGGTGACTTTAAACCGTTGCTATTTTTATATATAATTTTGATATTTTTATGCATATTGAAAAACAGACCCTGAGTAGGGGCAACAACTCAACACCCTCCACGCCAGATCCCGTTCGAGAACCCGTAGTAGCGCCCGATGACGCTTCCAGAATTCGTTCAATCAAAATGCGCAAGTCCAAGCCGGGCGCAGGCGCAAAGGTGCCTTTGGCCGCGGCCATATTTTTTCTTTTTAAACGCCCGACCTTTCAACAAAAATATCGTCATTCATGGCGGCCAGGTATAAATTTCCAAGTAACAGTTTTTATGCAAGGGTTTTAACATAATCGTGGCTACTCAGTTACCAGGATTATTGTCAGTTTTTTTTCGACCGTTTTTGCTGCCTTACTATATTGGATTATGTTGGCTTATATAGTATTAGGAGCCTTTGCCATTGGTAATCCTTCAAAAGAAGTATTGGTAAATGCAAGATGAGCTTAAAAAATAATAACCGAAGCAAGGTTGACTTATGAAATACCGCACAATGCTTTAAAGAATATATTTATATAATTTAAATATTTTTAGAAATGTTTTTCGTGACACTTAACTATATCAATATACTGCTAATAAATTGGTCCAAGGAATTTTCTTATTACAGTTTCGTATTTTCTTAACAATATGTTATAATTTATTAAGTATAATCGTGAAAAAAAATTACATATTAGAATCTAGCATTTGTTTAGTGAAATCAAAAGCAGTAGATAATACTACCTACCACAAAATGAATTTACAAAAATATTGCGTATTTTCATTTCAATGAAATGCCGCTACATTATATAAAAAGGGCATTATAATTAGTATTATTCTGAGGCAATCAGAGAAATCTAGACTAAATAATCGTTACAATGTTGCGACACACTTAATAGGTTGTCTGACGGCGCAGGTTCGGCTGCGTCTGAACAAAAATCCATAATTTTGCTTCAGTGCTACTTTGTATGCAGTTTTCCGATCTGCAAGCGAATTTGACGCAAAACGGTGTTCTTACATTAGAAATGAAGTAAAATCACTTACCAGAGTCCAATTGCTGCAATGTCACTCGATTTAAAGAAAACTAATGCAAGGAAATGAGGAAGTGCGATGCAGATGCGCCCCGATGCAGCGTTGCGAGAGCTTTTTGAAAGCTCACTGAAGCTCTGCAATCACTACACGGGCGAACTGCTTTATCTTAGCTGCTGAAACACAGGCGCCATCTCATGGCACACAGTTTAACTACATAGTTCCGAAACGCCGTAGCAGCGCTCGTAGCACGTGTGTCAATTAAGCATGGCTCGGTGAACTAAAACTGTAGATTTTGTCGGAAATATACTTTTTTATTATTGATATTACTAATAATATTATTAAATATGCATCTGGTCGATGTTTTACGTTATTATTTAATAATAATTTAGGCAGCTATTGTGTGTTTAAGAGATTTTACAAAAAAAGCACGGCGACCAATTGAGCAAGGGAACTAACATGTTGAAAAAGGGCTTTGTTAAAGTTCGTTTTTAGATCAACAGATGGCGTTTGTGTGCTTTTTAGGTGCTTTTATAATTATCGAAGTGTCATTTCTATTTAACAGATGTCGGTTTTCATATTTTTGCAAAAAAAAATCACGATAAAATAGGATTCAGAAGAATTTTATGTAATAAAATTTATGTGGAAAAAAACTATAGTAAAAATAACCATGTAATAGTGTTTGATAACGAACTCTTCCGAAATGGCTTAAGTGATTTTTTGTGTACCTGCCGATTATGTTTTGTAAGTCTGAAAATAGGTTGTAGGCTATTAGGTTCCTACTACCCTTAGTTACCAATGTAATAATGGCAAAATAAAGTTTGCCAGGTCAGCTAGTAATATAAATAAAGCTAGTAAAAATGTTTCATTTTCCAAAAGTGCGGTGCTGATTAGTGAGTCCTTATTAATTTATACTAAGTAGCTAATCTATGTAGCCCGGGACAAAAAATGTTTACTTTCTTGGTAAGTTTTTGGTCACCCATTGATAACAAATATTAGGTTGGGGAAAAAGTCTTTTCGCATTATAGTATGTATAAACTTGTAATAAAATCTCTTTGGCTATACTATTTGTATCTGGCTGGTTTTGGTATCATTGAAATTTTAAATTTTAAAGAACATAATTCCAAATTCAAATTAGTAAAATGTGTGATTTTCATTTGTTTTTCGTACCGCCAAGATAAGTGAATCTAATGAAGAAATTCGATACATTTTAAAATTTTACTACAAAAAAGGTAAAAATGCAACGCAAGCCGCGAAAAAATTTGCGATGTTTATGGACCTAGTGCAGTGTCTGTGAGAGTAGCACAAATTTGGTTTAAGCGTTTTCAATCCGGAAATTTTGATGTCAAAGATGCACGTCGCTCTGGTCGCCCTATTACAGACAAAATGGATGCCATTTTTGAAAAAGTGGAGCAAGATCAGCATGTCAGTAGTTACGACGTAGCTGAAGAACTGGGAATTGACCACAAAACAGTTTTGGCGCATTTGAAAAAAACTGGGTACACAATAAAGCTCGACATTTGGGTACCTCACGAGCTCACTGAAAGAAACCTAATGAACCGTGTACTCATTTGTGATTCTTTATTACGACGTAATGAAACCGAACCATTTTTGAAGAAGCTGATAACTGGTGATGAAAAGTGGATCACGTACGACAAGAACGTGCGAAAAAGGTCGTGGTCAAAGGCCGGTCAGGCTTCACGGACTGTGGCGAAACCCGGGTTAACTCGCAACAAGGTGATGCTGTGTGTGTGGTGGGATTGGAAGGGCATTATTTATTATGAGCTGTTACCACCAGGCAGGACCATCGATTCTGAACTCTACTGCGAACAACTGATGAGATTAAAGCAAGAAGTTGAGAGAAAGCGGCCGGAAATAATCAACAGAAGGGGTGTGGTTTTTCATCATTATAACGCTAGACCTCACACATCTTTAGCCACTCAGCAAAAATTAAGAGAGTTTGGCTGGGAGGTGTTAATGCATCTACCGTATAGTCCTGACCTTGCACCTTCAGATTTCCACCTGTTTCGGTCTCTTCAGAATTCTTTAGGCAGTGTCAGGTTAACATCACGAGAGGACTGCCAAAACCACAATATCTCTCAATATCTCTCACCATCACCTGCGCATCCGTATAATCCAAATTAGTCCATAACGACCTAAATCGGGTTGAGTCATTAGGAATGTTTAAGTCAAATTTTATTGATCCAAATGTTTAGACAGACAAAAGACAATTGGAACCTTGTGCAATTATAATATTCTTTATAGTCTGTTCCTGTGTAGTCTATAAACATTGAAAATGTATGAAAACTGTATTTATGTTACCTACTTATTTCTTTTTAATTTCGCAAAGATTTTAGATATCTAAAATAGAAAAGTATATTTTTTTTCATAATAGGTAATGTTGGTAACTATGATTTTAATTTTTTTCCTTACAACCTCCATAAATCACACCTGTATTATTCCTCAGTGGCACTGTAGTACCTTTCAGACGTTTCTCAAAATATACAATTATTTATGTCATTATCATCACCAGCCACACTGCTGCCTTCCCAATAGATGGAAGAATATAGGGATAAAGGATCATAACTTACCACGCTGGCCTAATGCGGATTGGTCGGTATTAACGACTGCAGATGCAGCCAGGACTTGCAGCCCTTCCGAAGCACGGAGGAACTTGAGATAATAAGTACCTATACTTTTCGTCACCCATCCAATGATCTTAGAGAATATTGCAGAGCTTAAATCAAGGCGAGCGCGCTATGTCACTGTGCTAGCGAGCTCCTCGAGCAGACAAATCCATTAACGGCAACCCAGTCTCGAGTACGAAACTTATAAATTTCCTCAAGCATGATTAATCCTCTAATATCGAGAGAGAACATTCTGAACCTTCATTCTGTACTCTCACTACTATTACTCAAAAAATTGTATGTGGAATTTTATCACAGATTGTCAAAACGGTCACACGGGGTACATTGAAAAATGATTCGCGACACGAAACACACCTTAATGCAAGGTATCTTAGTCGTCCAGCGGTCTCCACAATCGGACGGACAGACGAACATTAATAATATTACTCATTGTAACGCAACAGGACATGCCTGATACCCATCGCTTGAGATGCCACGACAAGCATTTGGTAAAGCGGATTCGGTGTAATGTTCACAGCACTATATTTAAAATGTACATGTTATTGCAAAAGGTTTTGCGTCACATATAAAAAGAAAATGGGATTCTCTAGATTACTATCTATACCTATAACCCCCGAATACAGAAACGCTAATCAAAGTTTGAGTCTTGCTTAATATTTAAATATTGTCAAAATTGACGTTTTTCCATACAAATTCTGACAGGTAATGTCCGCTTAAGTTTTTAAGCAGTGCCTCAAATTTGATTAGCGTTTCTGTATTCGGGGGTAAGCTTTTAAGTAAGGTCTATGTTCCCTGAACTTTTCCAATTACTCAAATTTGCGAATAACAAATAAGCACTACGTCGGCATCAGCAATTTTTACACCAATATTAATTCTAAATATTTTTCCAATACGAACGACTGGGTTTGTATCAAAACAGGGCACAAAGTGAAATATTCAGACAGGATGATTTATAGGTCCAGCCAGCGATACGCAGCATCGACCTACAAACTAAGGCAACCTTCACATTTTTACACTCCTTTGTTGGCGGCACGTGGTGGCTCCCCTCGCAGGTTTGGCCGTCATGTCATTGCTCAGCCATCATTTATCATAGCTCAATACTGCCGTCAAATCGAGCGGCGTCTAACTGGCGCTTGCAGCATACCGGCATTTGGAAACGAAATCGTTTAGCTATACTGTTTCTGTAGCAATTGAATTGTAGCAAGTCAAAAATTTCGCTACAATGTTAGAAGTGCCCAATTGTCAGACTGATGTACCACCACAACCAATGCCATAGGTACCTAGACAAAATCCAGCTGCAAAATTATCTCTCACATTGTAAGTGGAGTCTTATTAAAATAATCCAGGATGCAAGAGTTCTTTGCTATGGTTTCGTTATGATTTTATGTAGATTACTAAGACAAGCTAGATTAAAATTTAAAAACGCATCATTGTATAAAGCTGCAAACAGTATTGAGTTAATGGATGGCGTCAAGTGGCAAAAACTTGCTCCACTAAACTGAAATTGATGTGGAAGGCCTTCAATGCACCTAATGGATATCAAATAAGCAATGGACCTACTGTTTCTATCTCAAGATTTGAAGCCTGCTTTTAATTTTTATTAAATTGAAGTTTACCATAATTGTGAATTCCAATGAAACACCAGTTATCCTCATAATTTATTTTATCATCTTCACCAATTCTCAAATTTAATACAATTTATTAATACAATACAATAATTTAAATGATCAAGTTGCTACTTTGCTAGAATTTTCATTTAAATTGGAATGAACGATAAACATATTTATATTCAGTTAAAAAGAAATAACATAACTAAATAAAGAAATATTTACAATAATCAAATCTGAGAGAGATTCGGGAAAAGAAATAGGCCACATCCTATTGCACAGACAATTATTCACATTACAAGCGAAATAAAGTGACGATTTAAATTTATTACATAATATTAAGATTTGAACATTATTTAATTCAGTTACACTAAGTGATATATCTAATATTTACAAACAATAAATAATGCAACAAATGGACAAGTCAAGGAAATCAAAACCAGCACTCTAGATACCTGTGAAGAAATACTAAAACATGAAATCAAATCGTGCTGCTTCACTTAAGAATAAAATTTAACAAAATATCACAGTTGACCACGACAATTCTAATAAATGTGATAACAAAAAGCAATCCAAAATCATATCGCCAAAATGACAAAGTATTGAAACAATCAAGTATAAAGATAAGAAACAAAATCACTTAGCATATTAAGTACATTATACATATTATACGACATTAAAGATTTCAAAGTACGCAGCTAAAGCCACATTCAATTGTAATCGTTTGTGGATGTTTTAGAAAAGTTACTATTTATAAAGATCTTAACACTGTCTTATTACACATTGCATGTAGTGCATAATATTATGATAAATATCTCAATATTTACAACTAAACACAGGAACATAAAACAGTTCTTCGGGAAGTTTGCTGAAATATATTAAACTTTTCATCGTATCTAATATAATACGAATTTATATATTTACAACAATCAAAAGGAAAAATATCTACTTATTCACAGAGTCTATCTTTAATTACTGAGCTTACAACCCCTATTTAAGTTCACAGCGCTTTTACAAGCCCTCCCTAAATTAAACTCATTATTAGTTACAATACAATAGTACCTACATAGGTACTGTGATACATTCCTTTTTTGTAATTTATGCTGTATGGATTCGCCAAGATTTACACTATCCCTGTACATTTCCGAATTTGTTATTGGTGTGACGGCTAATTTGTTAATTAGTTTTGATTGTATCAGTTATTGTATCATCTAAATAATTTCCTTAATCCTAGCCATCACAATGTACACTATTCAATATTCGATTGTTTTATCTTACAACTGTAGGAATATTATGCAAATCCAATTACATCTTATGACTAGGTAAAATTCTTCCTACATCAATTTTTATATTAATGAATTTATCTTGTTCACAATTTACAAAGAAACGCTAATCGATTACATGAAATATCTCATAAATTACTTTGTTCTCCTTTAAAAAAGTAACAAAGATGAGAAATACAGGACAATATTTTCTTAACTATGTAGTTACATTGAATTTGTAAAGTTCCACCATCACTTTGTTTACATGATGACTATTTTCCATCACCTTTTCACCACCTTTGCACAACTTCACTGCTTCTCGACGCACAACACTTTGTCTCTACGTGTCACTTTAATGTCACAACAATAATAACAAAATTGGGCTACACTATAGAAATTTTTCAAACAGCGAATAACTGATCCAGTCTGGTTATTGTAATCAAAAACTTCGTGCCGAAATTGCGATTACATACAACCCCGTAAGAAGAACGGACGACTGTCTAGTTCAGTAAATCAGTTATCCGCTGTTCGAAAAATTCCACTGATCCTATGCGGAGAGATGTGCAAACTGACTCGGGTGAAGATCGAACTGGTAGGGGTGACCGTACGGATTCATATGGTACGGGACGATGTTCATTGAGGCCATCTTATGTTCTTTCTTCCACTTCATGCGCCGGTTCTGGAACCAGATCTTGATCTGTCTCTCGGTGAGGCACAGTGCGTGCGCTATCTCGATCCGTCTCCTCCGCGTCAAGTATCGGTTGAAGTGGAACTCCTTCTCCAGCTCTAGTGTCTGATACCGAGTGTACGATGTCCGCTGTCGCTTCGTTTCACCGTTCGCGTTTACTGTACCTGAAATGAAATAACGTCCACTGTTAATATTCAGTCAGAGGATGGAGTGATTAATTGTGTTTTCATTGCATAAGTTCGTTAAGGATTATTCTGGTCGCAAATGCGAGCCACGTTAATATTTAGATCTGAATGCTACTTTGAGCGCCAATAAATAGTTGGCTCGATCGGCTTCGTGCCTTGCCACGCTTGCTCGATTGTGATGTACAGCTCGCGGCAACACGCTCGATTCAGATTCAGAACAAGAATTCTATGCAGAAACCCAAATAGTGTTGCGCAATTAATTTAAATTTATTTCCCTGAGCTGTCTCATTTTTCTTTATTTATATCGTGCCGCCCGCCACATTATGACACCTCCTTGTGATTGTTTTGGCACCGGCATGTTCCTGTTTGTGAGTGTGAACCAGGGCTCCAAGGTGCGTTTCACAATATTTGTGTCAAAATATTTACCCGCAAACAGAATTTAAATAAGATATCCACATTGTACGAGTAAAACTCCTAGACTACTGCGGCACCACTCGCCTGCATTGAATGTGTACCAGGAATGCAATGGTGTAAAGAGCTGTTACTTGGAAATCAAAGGAGGGCCAACGCCTGTGGTATGGCAGCGGTGCTCAAGTCATGGGTTGCATGCCGCACCTGTCACAGCGTGTCGGCGGAGCGGCCCACCACTTGGTCCAGCTTGGAAGTCCGCCAGTGGTTTCGTGATCGATACGAGGCCTGTCTCGAGTGTGTCTACCAAATTAAACTGTGTCATTTATTACTCTAAGCAGCTCGAGTTGTTGAAATAAGATCGTATTAAACATTGTAATATCAACCCATAATCGTTAAGTGCCTCGCTTAATAAAATGCTGTTATGAAATGAATTAATTTAGTCATACAATTGGACAAAGATGGAAAAAAATTAATAAATTCAGTTGAAGCGCCCAATACTTTAACATATTCAGGTGGAGATGTCAGGCCCGCGTCAATAAAGATGTTTAAGAGAGTATAAATATTCGATTCCGGCCGATGTAAGGGAAGACAAGTGAAGCCAGCCGCGGCAAAAACCCTACGCGATTGAAATGTTAGTGACAGCTTGATGCACAAACAGCCGACTGACAGCATTATTTTACCATAATCCTTGTAGAGGAACGAAACGAATGGACGCAATACGGTGATATTTGAATTTCAATGTGAATTCACGAATAATACCGTGATATTGATTAAGCGTTCACATAAAGCTAATTTGAATGTGCTTGAGTTCAGGTGATAAGTAGAAAGTGCAGAGTGATAAGTAACTGTCAAAATTCTGAATGTGGCGCGGTCGGTTGAATAAGTTACATTGTAAGGAAATAAATTTCAGCACCCTTTTCTTCTAGTTAGGGTATATAGTTTAGCGTACTGAGATATTAAATACTTCGAAATATTGTAAATAAGCTTTCAAATTGCGGTGACGACGTATAGATCGGCAACGGTATCTCATTGTCTGCGAGTCGTATTTCTGGCTTGAAGCTATATTCGGAGCGTTGTTTTACTGATTCTAATGTTAATAATAGTCTCAAGTATTGTTACTGGGGTAGTCTAAGGGCCGTTTTTATATATCAGTCATATTTAACAATAAGTAGTATACAAAGATTTTAGTGGTTAGAAAAAGAATTTCGAAAAATTATGATCTTGAGGCGGGAAACGAACCCGCGTCCGCTGCTATCCGGGCAGGTGCCTGACCGCTCGGCCACCCAAGATACTAATTAACTTGCCGAAATTCTTCTAACCTTTACACTTCACGTTGTAAGCCAACGGGTACCCTCGCAATGTAGAAATAAATTTCAAACATTCCAAAGCAGATATTTTTACAAATACCGTGCGTTCGGTTAAGCTTGGGTTTGCTTTATAAACTATTTGATTTTAATTTTAACATTATATAAATGTTAGAAAAATTTGTACAAAGATTTTAGTGGTTAGAAAAAGAATTTCGAAAAATTATGATCTTGAGGCGGGAAATTTTTTTTAACATTTATATAATGTTAAAATTAAAATCAAATAGAATAAGTAGTATATTTACCAATAATCATTTTTTTTAACAATTGGTTAACAGTTAACTATGCATCAAAAAACCGGCCCTAATTGAACACCTCTGACTTAATTTTCATAACACATTGGAGCATGGGCCTTCTTTATCACACCACGCTGGCCCAGTTCGGATAGGTGGGTTTTAACGACTCCAGATGCAGGCGGGACCAACAGCTTAACGCGCCTTCCGAAGCACGAAGGAAAACGATGTAATAATACTTTTGGTCACCCATCCAATGATCGCCCTTATCGAATATTGCTTGGTTTACGCAATTACAGACCGAGGGGCTTATAGCCACTACGTCAATAAGCTCCTCGAAAATGGTCATCATGGAAATATGTCTACTATATTTACTACAACTTATTTCACATTGCTTCATTACTAATGATTTCAGCAAATGCTTACTACAGCTCAGCCACGTCTCTGCTGATATTTTGTCGATGTAATTAGGTACTGAATTTTATAAGCAACGGGTGAGTAAACTATGGACGAAACCACGGGCCTTTTTTATGCTTGACAGGGAAGCTCTTGCCCTTCATCTCACCTAATGGTAAGTGACGATAAGTGCCGAAGATGAAATACAGCTTCACCTACGGGCCTAGCACGGGGACAAGTCTCTCTCCTCCACTTGACAGTGATTTGTCGCGGAATTTAGTGGGAGTTAGAGCGAGAGGAAAAGATTTTCATTACGGTCCGTACTACGGGGACTGGACTGGAACCCTCAACCATAGAGGGACTGGCTATCTTATCACAATAATGCAGTTATGGCGACAGATTTTGCCTTGCTTTATTTCAACTTACACTACATTTCTAGAAGTATCGACACAAATTGTTGACGTTTCAAAAAATCACATGAATACTGCTGCACCTTCTACGAGTCAAGGTCTGAATAAATCGGACACCGGACACAAACACCGCAATAGGTTAATTTTTCACATCGACTACGCAGCTATTGAACAGCTCAGTGAACTTTACTAATATTAAAAATATTATATATTATAATGACGAGTTTATTTGTTTGTTTGGTTGGTTAAACGGGCTAATCTCAGGAACTACTGACTTAAATTGAGAAATTGTTTTTGTGTTGGAACAACCGACATTGACGCGAGCGAAGCCGCGGGCGTCCACTAGTTTTTTTTTATGAAACTGTCAATCTTTCTCCGAGTGCCATACATGTTTATGGATATCGCCCCGTAGCCTTGGTGCAGCTGTGTAGATTTTTAAGCATTATGCACATAATTTTGACTGCTAGTATTGTAAAAATTATAAAAAAAATATCTGTTAGTACAATTGTTAGGACTAGACTACAGCTGAATTCTATTGTTATGTAAATCAGGTACATTATAGCACATAGATCGTTTATCTGCCCATAAATGGCATGGATAAGTCACGGTTGTATCACACCAAAAAGGTGCATATAGGTTTTAAATCTGACGTCTCCCACAGTGTGTGTGTTGCCAGTGTTATATCAGTCGAGCTTTCGTCAATCACGAAGCTCTTTAGCTGGAGTATATCTAATTATGTCTTTGATAAATAGTAATATAACTGCGGTAATACTAGTGGTGACTGGGTACTGTTTGTCATGCTAATTTTTAAGAGTTTTTTTTTAAACCCGGACTTTTTTAATAAAAAATATTTTTTTATCTGCTGTCAAAATTGTTTTTCGTAGTCCATGTTCTGTAATATACATTATAATGTTATGTAGCAAATTAATAAATGTATTTTTTTTTCAATTTTTATTTAATATACCTGTCGTAAAAGGCCACGAGGCCGAGATAATTACGGCCGTTTGGAGTCCAGATACTCTACCGTAAGACGATCAGCTTCACTACCGCTTAGTACCTACCGTGTCGTAATAGGCGACATACTTACTCAGAGACGTGAATTAACTTTAATGAGTACTTAATGTCAAAAATTTTCATTCAAATCTAGACCATAGACCCGGCGAGAATAGAGACTAGTTTTGAATAGTTATTTTTTGACATTAACTAATCATTAACGTTATTTGACGTCTCTGAGTGCGGCAGTAAGTATTTATTAACTTTAATTGACGTCTCTGAGGGCGGCAGTAAATGAGTTTTAAGTACCCACAACAGTTTTCTGGGGCGAATGGCGTCAGGCAGGAGGGCCGCCATAAAAACAGGGTCAAATCCTAAAGCAGTATGACAAAACTATTTCTTCACCGACTCCAAATAATTTGAGAGCAGTGAACAAAAAAAAGAAGAAGGATGGATAAGGCGGAAGAAGAATGTTAAAGAAGAAAGTAGAAGACAAGACAATGCTTTGCTAATTTCAAAAATTATACAGATAACAGCATAGTGACAATTGTTGCGTACCTACCTAACACTCAAATCGCAATTTTTCAATCGATTATGATATTGATTTTTTACAGTATAAGAGAAAAAATTCATTGTAAAAAAATATAATTAAGTGATGTGTTGGCCAGAAATGGAGTTGATTAAATTTGGCTAATAGAATGCACGGATATTTTATTTTTAATGACTAAAAATGTAGGCAAGGCAATTGAACACTATTCACCATTAAGCGGTAATACATATTGCATAGAGAATGTTCGATTGTAATATGAAATTCGACGTAGTGTCTGTCCTACCTAACCAAGTTGAACAGTGGCTATTTTATATCTAAATATAATTCTAGGTCACAGACCATTGATATTCCGTCTAGACACATTGCATGGTCGAATTTGAAACGAATGACATCGCAAATATGGATGAGACTTAAAATTTGAAATCTAAAGCAGCTACTGTCTGGAGACAAATTTTCACGCAATAATATCAATTGTCACTATTTATTTTGTATCTCATAAATAATATTAAGCGGGTATTATCGTAGTGCAAAATGGAAACAGGGATTTTTAGTGAATCAACTACGGTAGTTACTTGTTTATTGAACAACTATTTATTTGATTATCATGCATTATTAATTTGTTGTAGGTATTCTTAACTGTAATTTAAATACAAAGTAACAAAAATAGTATGCATGCATTCTTATTTTTGTTCCCGAGCTGGGTAGTAGTATAATCTTATTTAAATGTAATAAAAATCTGGTGTCACAGGGTTTATTTAAGAACTCCCCCGAAACGGCTTGTTATGAAATTTTTTGTGTATATTTGGTAAGTTCATTAAAATTATTATGCCCTAAGTAAAGCAATATTTTTTAATAAATTTCTACTTCATTGGTATTTGCAATTTTATTCGCATTAGACAATCAGCCACGAAAAAAATATACGTCGATATAAATTATAGACGAGATGTATTTCAGAAATTAATTCAATGGAAAATAGAAAAAATATTTCGAGACATTAATAAATGTGTCTATCACCTCGATGCATAAATAGCGTCTTCGGATATGCCAACATTAAAATGTCCAGTGATAAAACATCAAAGCGAAACATGACTAATGATATCTAGATGAAAACTGAATACATGCAATAAAAATGTCTCGTAAGTTTTACGGTATACAGTGTAATTGTTTTTATATCATTTTATGCGAGCTCCCAGCATCATAATCTGGTATAATCGTTAAAATAAATTTTATGTTATTAACTTGATGTTATAACTGTTGGCCAGGGTGCTTGGAAAGCTGAGATTTATGACGAGATTTCGATGCTGAGGTTTCCGTTTGACGCAGTGGTTTCATCTTAAATTTACACAGATCATTTGTCAATGTATTTTGTGACCTCATAATTGTTGGACGTATTTGTATGTTACTTACGTGGATTCGTTATGCCTACATCAATATAATTAAATGATCTGATATCGTAAAGTAAAGGTTTTAAGTATGATTTACAAACTTCGATATAATTTATTAATAATCGATCAATATTCCCGCTATTTAAAATTAGTGATGTTTAATTGGAAAATATGTATATGATTAAAAACAGTCTTACTGCTGCACTCAGAGACGTCAATTACCTTTACTTAAAATAAAATAAACATATTTAAGTATAGACCATAGCCTCGGCAAGAATAGTGACTAGTTTGGAATTGTCATTTTTAACATTAAGTACTCATTAACCCGTGCCCCAGCGGCGTGGGCATTAAATGTCTGGTGAAGATGATGAAGAAGAAAGACAGCTTCAAAATGTCAGCCGAAGCGTCAGCACTTTATTTGGCGCCGGGGTGCATATTATGGAAATTGTCCAGACAGAAGAAAGAGTATAGCAATCGTTTAATGTAATCAGTTGCCATGGAGTCTAGGCCGGTGAATATAACATCTGCCTGCTTACTGGCAGTCAGTGCGTTGTCAAACAGGTCATCCTACATTCAATGTCTGAGCGGGCACACAATTTATCATGCAGTCTAGCTGAATTGGAAATTGGATTTTATTTCGCGCTCTTTGACACCCCGTCAAGCGGTACTATACGTAGGTACCTACTCTGTGTTACCTGTATAAGATTTTTTTATGACAGTGTCTCGTTAATTCAGACAAATATTTTTCTGTCTTTTTCAAATGCAATAATATATTATGTACGATTTTTACTTTAACACTATATAAATGTTAGAAAAATATTTCACATAAAATAAAAAAAAAACATTATTGTCCAGCTCAAATCGAACATGCGTCCTCCGCGGCAATCCAGGCCTGTACCACTCGGCCAAACAGGAAGCTAGTTAACTTGTCGAAATTTCTCGAATCATTCAACTTATCCCATTCAAAGTCGGCTTCGCCTATGACGTGTGATGACGGTAGAGTAGAATACAATTTTCACCCCCCCCCTATTTCTCCCGTGGATGTCTTACAAGGCGACGAAGGGTAAGACAGTGATGAGCAAAAGGCTCGTCACCTATCACATGGGACAGTATATAATTGGTGAAACAACCTTTACCTTTACCTTTGGAGATAAATAATCGTGACTTATGAGTGTAGGTCTGTATGTATAAAAAGAGATTTTCGAACATTTTATGACTTAGGTAATCTTTTTCTTTGTTATATATAACATTTTAAAAAATTTCAACTACAAAACAAAATAATAATCTGGTGACTCTATTTGAACTTGGTTATTGCTTGGCCATTATGAATTTCACTGCGAATTCCACGGTGAATCTAAAATCTGTTCTCAGAAGACCAGCACAGAGCCACAGCGGTATTTAAGGAAGCAATTATTACGTTTGGAAAATTGTGAGATTCGAAGTAAATTGCGAGATGTGTTACAGTATCAACCGGTCTTGACTTCAATTCAACCGATGAAATTGTATAACAGGCAGGTCGTGTTTCCAGTACAGCCTGTGAACATTAGGTACACTACATTCATTTATTTAATGTACAATGAGTGACTTGGTTGTAAGTACTATTTACTAGCTACGAAAGCATAGATGGAAATAAATCTTTAAATAAAAATAAGAATATCAATTATTTTTCTTCCATTTTTTATTTTGCCAGCTGTTCTTTTTGATTTTAAAATTTTCATTTGAATGAAAGAAAGAAAAGTGTGTTTTGCCAGCAATATACACTAAAATGCCAAAACAATATACAGAAATCTTTGAATTTAAATTGAATTTCATAGGTACTTTTAGGTATACTCTCACTCTTTTTTAAAAATAATGATTGTCTTTTATTCATTATACTTTAAAAATTTAATCGTCAGTAAATTTTTAAATGGTGGGGATGTTGTTTGTCACGGAGTATCTGAAATGCAGCTGTATTATAAGAAGGACAAATAAATCAGTCAGTGATTCGGGATTGATGTTGCGTAAACTGTAATAAATAGGTATGATTTCGTATTACTCCAAAGAGTAAAGCCACAATTATAATGAACGGAACTGATTACTGTAACTCCACAGTTAAAAGATATTTGGGTTTTCCTGTAGATACCACACCACGCTACACTAAGTAGTCCCCTTTTTCGTTAATCTAATTCACGGGCATAACGACGAAAATAACAAATATAAAATAAATAAAAAAACCAACGCATAATGTAAGCTTGTCAGCCATCATAAATTTATTCACCGCCGACGAAACTAAGCTACGTTTGCAAAATAAATTTACGTATGATGGATAGATAACTGTAGCCAAAGTACTTATGTAAAACAAAGTCATGAATCTAGTCACGCTACTTTCCTTCACCTGTTGAAGACAAAACACTCGCGCGCACTCATTCCTTGACTTCGAATGACAAAATGACTGACACCTACAAGGTGCATTTTGACACGGGAATGTTCCCATATCTCTTTATAACGACTTCATAATTTCAAAGCGGCCAATTGTTTACAAAATAGGTTGCTACAGTGTTGAAACAAAACAAAAACGTGCATCCATTTAGAGACAATCTCGCCCTTTACGAGATTCGAAGCATTTTACCCGATTCATAGAATGTGTGCTTCTTTTTTCAGTAATTCGAAACTATCAAGCAGTTCCCGAGGCGCCATACAATTTGCTCGCGAAGTATTAAGCAGCAGTCGTGACTTTTGCATTGTTGTGAGCTCTACAAAATGCGAACCTAGCAATTGTGCAATAAGGTATCTTTTAAAAGGCCATTTAAGGCCAATAAGGCGTTTATGCACCTGTAATCATTTGTGTGCCACCTACGTATCGCAAGGTTCAAGTCTCTGCCGCGGCTTCTTCGGGATAAGGTTTGTTATCGCTTCGCAATGTGTCAACCTGTCCTCTGGTGACAGCTTACGGGACTTTTGGTTTAATCCTGAGGTTTTTAATTTTCGCCGGTGTCCCTTAGGGGCGACAAAGTTTTTTATGTCAAGTGATTTTGGTCTCTTTCACTGATTTTATGTCGGATTGGGGGATGTGCTTCGGACTATTCCCAAAAGAACAATATTATCCGAACTCGTTATCTACGTCACTTACAAACGTGATTGTCTTAGCTAGTTTTAAAATACGTAATATGTAAGTGAGTAATCTATAAAAGAAATGAATAGTTAGGTCAGAGTATTTACTACAGGTAAACTACCAAATATCTCCAATCGATAGTCAACCTTAACTAGTTTGACGTAAATTACAAAGTTGATCGAGAAAATGTGTCATACTGTGATAACTAACGTGCTGTACATATTAGTGCTGTACAATTTTTGTTTGTTAGTCTCATTTCAGGTACAGATCAAATTAAATATACAGGTTTTTAAATAAAAATTCCACAATTTACAGAAATTTTCTTAGTACACTTTGCTTGTGGTATATTTTTGTGCCGATCACCAAGCCACACACGTTCAGGAACCCGGTGGCATCTGATGGTGAAATATTGCGATCAGTCAGCGGGTGCGCAAGCTTGTCTCGTATTATGTCGTCATTCGAACGCGAGCCCAAATGTCAGTGGCTCATAGTCAGCACTCGTTAGGATTTGGCTCGTTGCCTCTCGATTATTAAGCTTAACAGTTTCAAGATATTTGTTAAGTGGTCTCGGTATAACGTTAAATAGGGTTCTCTTTGAGGCCTGGTAACTAGTTTCGTTTATAGGCACTTTTTAAAATAGTGTAAGGATCTGTGGAATTGTGATCTAAGCTTGAATTAATTAATTTCTTTATTTGTATCTAACTAGCACTTTCTGGTCTCCTACATCTAATTGCTGTGATTCTGGTTCTGTAAATATTGGTACTACGAAAACTTAGTTTTCGTCATTATTTCAGCCGTGAGACGCCCACTGTTGGACGGCATTATCCAAGCAAATCTAAACAGATCCTACACATCACTACACACACTATTACCTTCTGACCTAATAGTGTATGTAACGCCTGGTGTAGATAAGTATACAAACAAAGCTAGAAAATCGTGTAAAGAGAATTTTAGGTACAACAGTCTTGCAAGCAGTTCGAGTTGGTAATGGTACCCGAAGATTTTCAGATTGGAATCCGAGCGTGCACGATGCAGTACTCTAGGCACGGTCTCATTAATAGCGTAGAGTTGCAGCAATATCTTAAAGGCATTTATTTAAAATAGTTAAAGCAATGGTAAATTAGCTTTAAGTATTTTTAAATAATTGTAGAACATTTTTGTTTTTGTGTATGTCGGAGTCTCTATCTGGACGTAAACAAAAATTTACTACTGAAATAATGATTATAAAAATCTTCATCATCCATTCTAAATTAATATAGAAGTTGGATAAAGAAAGAAGCCAACTCGTGTAGATTGAGAAGAGCCAAAATAGCAGATTAAACACAGTCCACATCAATTGCCAAATTTATCCAAACTAATATCATCCTCAATTATATTGACGTAAATTTCAAAACTGTTTGCAAATAGGTGTGTAACAGGTCATGATGAAATAAATGCAGTAAAATACTACATCAAAGCATTGCTCCATATTATGAAAAAGACGCTCAATGCTATATCAAACGAAATCGTGTCATATTAAAATAATTTTCAGTGAAATTCAATTTTGCCTACAATCCATCTGTGTTCAGCTGCGGCATATCAGCGACAGTCGAACCAGAGCTCACAGAAGAGATTTCTCACGTTCGTTGCGTGCACTAATCGTGACGTAGAAATATTAAGGACACTAATATCTTGTACACATTTACATAACACGCAATAAATCTATGTGCGCAGGCGCACCGGCGCGTTTCATTCGGCGCCGTTGATAAATTCTCATTGGAACTTTTTCGTTCGTCTATTTTAGTGGTCGTGCCGGACTATCTCTGTGATTTGTTTCATTTTATTCAATAGGCCTACCGTTTGCTCTTCTGTTATAATCTCTTTTTTTATGTCACACGCATGACATGAGAGTTTATTGAAAGATTCTTGATCATTGACTGTCTAAAATTGATTTGTAACAAACTGCTACAATTTGAAAAATATTTTTTGAAAGGTTAGGTTAGATATCTTATCAATCAAAAATCAAAAATTATATATTTTCAGATAACATTGATCCATACATACAATTCATTAAAATAAAATAAAATAAAAATTTTGCAATAAAGATAATAATAATAATAATAAATGTCAAAAGAAAATACGAATAGAAATTAAATTATTATTAAAATTACAAATCATTATAAATATAAATTATGATTTAAATAAGATATTTAAACAATCTGTTTTGTATTATAATCTATCTTTCGATTCTTTTATAACAGTTTTGCAAAAATCCTACCGATCTCATCATCTTCCTGCGTAAGCTTTCCGAAAAGTTTGAAAATTTGAAAAATATCAAATCTGATTTTTGTTATAGGATAGTCACTCTCGTCACAATTTCAGATCAAATTACTAATGACAAGTTGTCGCCTACATCTGGCATGTATTAGTCTAATGCGATACTGCCTAGTTGATTGTATTATGTATAGTAGTGATCGCTTATCTCGAAGACTAATGATCTATATATCTGCGTTTAGTTCGACTTACTAAACCGGTGTACACTGACCAAGAATCATGCCGACAGCGTAGACTGTATTGTCCTAGATTTAAGATTAAAAATTGCACTAGGCGTCATCCTTCTTATTGGTTTACTTGTATCTGTAGGAAGTAAGAACAAACCTTGGTATGAGGGAATGTCTATAGTCGTTCGTGATTTATTATGGCGTTTCGATAAGCAATAATGTTAATTGCGTATGCAGACAAATATCTTTGTGTGCCAATAATTTTCCGTGATCTTAGTAATAATTTTATTCAATTTGCCATTTAAATTAGTTACCTGTGAATAGATTTACAGTATATTTACGGCGCAATGAATTCATCCAGTGATAAACACAGACTGATTAAATTAAATAAGACAGAGATTGCAGAACGGTACTACATTAAACTACTACTAAACTTTTTCATAAATAAACTTTTCAGGAATGCTTCCACTTTTTATTGTGTATTATCTTAACCGAAGTGGGGCGTTAGTCATGGTCATGATATCTGTAGCAAATGCCACAATGATTCTACACAAGGAATGTTATACATAGCACAAACAATAAGCAAACTGATAGGCATGCATGCAAAACCTTCGAAGAAAATCTGGACTCGTCTCAGATCATAACAATTTGATTGGAACACAGTTACAGCAAACGCCGTGGGACCGGTAATAATTTCAAAAATATCGCCCCGTAAATGATGCCATAAATTAAACTTAATAATACATACGCCCAACGAAACGGCATCATGTGCGGAAAGCTAATTGAATATTAATTTCATAATAAATCTGGTGGAACGAGTTATCGTAGGTAGGTGCCTTTTTATTTATAACTTAACTGAGGCGATAGTATAGTCGCGAGCATTTGAGATTCAAAAAGTTCTCGTTTGATTATTTTTTATGACTATAAAATCTTGTTTTGATTATTCTTTATAGGTGGATGATTAATTTTAGTGAGGAAGCGGCTATTTTGTATTGAAATCTGAGAATTCACACTTCGCGAGGTCAGCTATCAAATATTAATTTGATTTTTCACTCCTTCGGTGTGTAATTTGCTTAATTTTACCGTATACTATATCCATATTTATCTCTTACCGTACCACTGACTGGATTAGTTTCAAATGCTATGTTTTAGAACGTTCCGATCCGATCACCGAATTCGGAATGCCACACCTCCGTCGGTGACCATTACAAGCACCTTCCGTCTCCAATAATTTATTACTTTTATCTCCAGCACAGTCGCGGTCAATGCACACAAACAAATGACATGCCCGAGAATAAGACAAATCGAGCGATTACAAAACACTACCTGCCCGCGGTGGGTCCAGCCCATGCAAATATCCAAAATCTTTTGCCCAAAAACGGCTCATTATTGCCCCTTTTATAAAGAGAGTAAGAGTATAATGGACCTTCAAATGTAATACATTAGCACATTAATTACTGTGACACGGCAAAGAAAGGTTTCTTGAAAACTTTCTTCGAATACAATGGCCGAAACTTTTGTGCTCCAATGCAGTGACCTTGCGGACTATGCACGCAAACGTCTTGCAACATTTGGTAATTTTCGCACAGACTTTGATTTATAACGTCTGTGGGGTGTTCTCTTTGTTACATTGTGCCTCAAACCGATGTTGTTTTAAAGAGACCACTTGCGGTGAATTCGTAACAGGCCTGTTATCCGTAAAAGGGAACGACGTATCGGAAACTTGCTTTAAAAGAACCGACCGTGGAAAGATAATGAATGCACTAAGCGATGCTGTTAATGCAAACAAAGTGGTACACCCGCTCATACAGTGTAAAGACCTCGATGTTAGTGAGGATGCTAATGTGCGTTACAATAGGCTAAGAATAGATCGTGATATCATAGTATCTAAGCAATTTGGTTATGATCATATGGACTGTGTGGGACTCGATCTCTACCAGATTTAGTTGCACACTGACAACAATCCAGTGGTTGTACTCACGCTGGAACCCGATAATAGAGTGGTAAAACAATCGAGAGAACACCAACGTGTCAGCCAGCTTGAAAAAGTGATCGCGTTTATCAATTTCAAGCATTAATTTAATACTAGATAAAGGCCACTACACGGCAAGCGTGTTACCGTCGAAAGAAATCTCCATACAAAACATTACTCGGGTGTGTTGAGCGATTTATGCGACGGCCCGCGGCCTGCGAAGCACTGTGCGCTCCTTATTGTATATTATTCTAGTGACACCGACTAATTTGTTGGCCGACTGATGAGCCAACTGCGGGGAAAGAGATGGTTTATGTTTAGATTGTTTTGCATTATAAACTTTTACGAAGCTAAAATTATCTAAAGCTCGCCTACAGACAAATGTGATTCTCAACTAATTGTAAAGATAGAACTTAAAGAGCGGAACTGCGACAGCCAGTTTCTTGGTGTGATAAATTGAAATAATTTTTATCGGAATCAATCTTTTGTGGCGACCAGTTCTGGCGATAAACTGTCGTCGTTAATTAAAGCATTCATTACAGTAGAGATATCGCAAAACAGTAGTGTGAGTAGCATAAGCTATGATAAAATAAGATTAATACAGTAATAACCGGAGATCGTATCCACATTATTCCGGCTTTTCATCTTAGCATGTGGATTTATTTAATCCCTCGTTTTAGGAACAAGTGCTGTGTGCGCGCTGACAGCGACTGACAGCACAGCCGCGCCACTCTTCAACTTTAGACAGCGCGGCAATGGCGTGTAACACTGAAAAGGGGGGACATTATGAAATTCAATCAGAAAGCCCTAATGGCAATGTTTTATCTGCTGACGGATCTGAAGCTGATGACGTTTCGGAGGCTTGTGAGGAAATACCCGATAACGAAACGATATATTCGCAAATGTCATGGGCAATATCAAACAACAACGTGATTTTAAGCAGAATCTTCAAGAAAAAGCTACAGAACTATCATGCAGTTTCAGAATAGACGGATCATTTTCAAATAATCTCGAATTTGAGGAAAATGACAACGGCAATCGTTTTGAAAGCATGCCACTAACAAATGTATCCGTTAATATTATAAAATGTTTTGCGGGATACGGCGTATCCATCTTGATATGAAACGATCGGCTCTCAGCTCACGACATTTCAAAACAAACTGATTCTCTGTCGGATATGTAACGCCAGTATTTAGATTCGTGCCGTTCACCGTTTTAAAGTTTGGAAATATTATGACCAGCTGTAGCTGCAAAGTACTCTATCTAATGTTTTAATTTACTTTGAATGTTATTTGTGAATTAATTTGTCTAGGTCTCAAGATCTGGTGTACACGGCATTATTGCTATTGCAATCCGTTATTTATTACTTGCTGTTTCGTAATACGCAATACTAGGTATGCCAGTTTTGTTATTTCTTGTAAAGATGACTTTATTTTTTAAGCGACATAATATAGCAAATCATATGCAAGCGTTCTTTCTACATAATTATTATCTTACAGAATTTTTATTTTCTAACATACAATACATCTTGCTCTTCATTTTCTAACTCTTGACACAGGTTATTATATAAAATACACAAACAGTCTGAATAATGAACCTTTGTTGGTTCTAAGTTTTATTTAACGAGTGACTCATTAACTTAATACGAACTATTTTTTGTAACACTGAAGCTAATAATTTTACAGTAAACTTTTGTCGCTATAAGAAGAAGAATTCAGTTTCTTATACAATATTTTTTGTTATAAATATCAACAGCTAAGACTTTGCACTAAAGATGCTTAAAAAAATAAAACACAATCCTTAGATGAGACCGTGCACTTCTTTATTATTCACTCACTAAAAGAAGGGTGGGTAATTTTATAAAACCATTATTCAAGGCGAGCTTTGAAAAAAATATTAATGATGAAAGCGTAATTATGAATTGAATGCACATTACAGTCGCCACCTAACGCTCCCCTGAGTCTGGCAACATTAATCAAACAAATAATGATGTGTTTGGTGGCAACACTACTTTTATATCTAGTTATGTCACGTATCGTATCGCAGTGCGTGACGATTGCTTAATTATAGCTTTTTACGTTCAGTATTAATTACAAGCAGAGGTCATTTCGTAGGTAAAGGTAGGTAAGTATTGTAAGCATCAATTTGACAGTTTTGTTTTTCTAAGCTACAATTTTCCAGGAGTTTTAATGATAATTGCTGTCGTAATGTCTTAAACTTATTAAAAAAAACTGTTTATTGCTTTTTGTTTATTGATTCACCAGTTTGTTAACTGTTGGTATTCACTAAAACTGTGGAAATTTGTTCTAAGAAGTTTTCTCATCTTGTTTGTTTAATTCATTATGTACACAATACCTATAAAAAAAACATATTAAAACAGTGAAGGTTTGAGAAAAAATATTTTAAAATATCATGTAACTAGGACAGACATTGTCCTGTCTTAGCTAAAAAATCTACACCAGACATGTGAGATATTACAAAAACCTCTAAAAAGTAGGTAAATTTACCTATTATAAAACTATAAACAACTTCCTCTGCTTAAAAAGGGATTCGATTTTATTTATCTAGGGGACATGTCCCCGAAACGGGCATGTTGCTTAAAGCGGATAGGTACTCTGGTGTTTATTATTTCCACGCAGTCAAGGAGACCAAACCAAGAAGACAACATTATGTGCTGCTGAAAGGAGCATAAAATGTACCTATGTTTTAAACAGAATCAGAGTAGGTACAGAATATCCGTTTTGGGCAATCTTCCCCTAATATACATCACTGGGCACTAAGGTACAAGTTATCGCAGGTGAAAATACTACCACGTGTGTACGTAATACTACTATATGCATCCCATACTACCACATTCAGCCCATGTTCCGCGAAAACGCAGTTGCATTGCCTAAGTGGTCTTGCACGTGCGACCACGCCCAGCCCCCCGATAATAATTAACCAATTACAGAATGACAACCCATCGCCGCCATTTTAATTGGCCCGCCGTTCGCTATGCAAGTTCTGTATGCATTGGTTCATAAATCTATCAGATAGCCAGTTGTTTCAAGTCGATGACTGAGCGCCCTTATTCGATAGTCGGTATCTTATAATTAAACTACACATCAGATTTAGTGATCGGTGCTTCTTACACTAGTCTCTATTCAACGACAGATTTATTCGTTAATTGCAAACTTAATTTATGCACACATTTAGGAAGCGAGACTGTTTCATTAGCCGGCAGTACAGTATATGTGATAAATATAATTAATTATATTAATTAAATTTGACATTGTGCACAACTTTATTTTATATGCTTGGCTTAAAATATTTTCATTGAATATTGAATAAAATATGTGGTGGTATTTGAAGTCCGATTTTGTACCAAATATTATAAAACTCTATAAAATACATATACGTATTATAAAACTTGACTTCTTCAATTTGACCTCATAGAAAAATCAATAATAATTTCGTTTGAAATGCATTAGATTTGATGTTGTGTTATTTATTTCATTCGAGAAATAAAATTAAATAAAATATCATTGACCGCTTGCAGTAATGACGAAGTAGGTACTTATTTTATAATTTACGCCCTCAGTTCAGAACTCAATAAGAGATGGAAGTTGTTCTTGAATTAAAAGAAACGCTTCGAGGCAACCAAGCGACAGCCTTTTATTTTTCTATAATTAATCAAGCCATCAATCTGCTATTGGCGTTTTAATTGCATAGTGTTTATTGCGCTTTAAAAGCTGGGGAAACGCAAACGCAACAATATTTTTTCCATATAACCATTAATAAATGTCAGTTTGTTTCCTCTGCGGACGCATTTCGCCCCACTGTGCGGTTGGGGGCAGTACTGACATGATACATGTTAGTGACCAGTAACTCACTAATTCCTCTTTAAATCGCTTCTTGAATATAAAATGGACACAATTCGAAAAAAAATTCTTACAAAAATAAGTCTTATATTAACTGAGCGTACTATTTCACGAAATCTATGAATATAAAACTATGATTATTATCTATTCTTCTTGTTTTGTTTCTGAACTTTCAGTACGCCTATTTGCCATGTTATTCTAGGACTTGGCTCCTAGGAAATGCTGTTGCAGGTGGTTTAATGTATAATTTATGAAAGGCCTTTAGACCGCCTTGAAGGTCAGTATCTACATGTGGTCTAAATACCTTTCCTACTTTAGGCAACTTAAGAATTAGAAGCCACAAATTCTTTCTTAAGATTCTTCTTTATCAAATGATGTGGTGCAAATCCAGTTTTACCGTACCTACCTATTTATATAGGCTACGTTGAAGCGTCCACGATTACTTGTAATTAGGTTTTTGCTTACACTTGATCCGTAATTATTTTAAAGATCATGAATTCCTCTGCTTAAAAATAATAATGGGTTCAGATACTTCAAAACGTACACTTAAGAATCAATGTAAAACCGTAATAGGTATTAGATCGTAATAACAAAGCAAATATAAATGAAAGCAATTCATAAGTATGCCATAATAACACACTACGAGAAACAGCTATTGCAGAAACTCTATACCCTATTAGCAAAAAAACGTCGTTGATTTGTCATCATTGACCTATAAGCCAGGACGACTCAAGTAGCAAGTCTACGTGGGTGGGCCGTGTGGCACAAAAAAACAGTAATAAAAATGCAATGACGCTTAAAACACGCAATATTTCATTAACTTTTTCCTTCTAGTCAAATCATCATCGGTGTTTAATTGGGGACAATTAAACCAATTCAACCGCTGGTTAATCTATGTGGCTTACAAAACACGAGACAGTTTCACTCGATACATACTTGAACAGATAACCAATTTTTCAACAGTCACAAAGGGAAACCTACCTCAACAAAAGTAAATTCCGTGAAATTTAGTGGTACTTATATTTTCTTTTTTACTAAATCATACAATACTTGCCCAACTTGCTTAGTAATTTTAAATAGAATTGAGATACTTACGCAATATTGTAGGGGACTTTCCATAATTTTAAAATAATTAACATACCCCTTTAGATAGTAAATTGTTTAAACTATCGTAAATAACAATAAAAAAAGAGATTAATGTCAATATGTTGAAGTTGGGAATCGATTCAAGAGATTTGACTGTTTTGGGCAGTTTGTATGGTGGATTATTTTGCCACCAGTCTGGTGACCGGACGTTGCATGCGTTGCTTTGCATATGCAACCTCACAGAGGGCGATCGTGCACTGTCGACTACACTGTCGAGTCTTACACAGAAGTCAAATACCTATAGAGTATGATTAGGTACAGTCAACGGCTCTTCAGACTACCCAAAACTGTCAAATTTCTCCAATCGATTGTCAACCATATCTTGTTGGCAGTAGAGCCAAAAGTCGATTGAGAAAATTTAACATTTTGTGGTAGTCTGCCATGCTGTTGTCTGTGCCTAAAAAAATCTCTCGCATTATCATTCGAACCTGAGTTACTTACATTGAATACTTACTGTGGCTCAAATATGGAATACTTAAACAACAATTCCTGTGTCTATTTCGCTGTTTAGTACAAACGCCTCTATATTGACCTTTTAAAAAACAATTTCGTACTAAATGAATGGAAGTTAATTACAAAATTATGTATGAGTTACCTACCTACCTTACATTAGGTTGTTATTATTTAGGTGGTTATTATTTTAATGATCCTAACCTAACTGTCCTATAATGATCTTAACCTACTGTTCTTCTGGAATAAAACCCTAATAGTTTTAATATCAACCTTCTGATATTGTATTCATATCGCATAGTTGAAATTAATGCTTATTGTGTTCAATTTTGCTGTTGGTGACCCTCTACCATTCGGATATCCCAAGGTGGTTATTGGTATACACCGGACAATCTCTCTTAGTCGACTTTCACGACATGAATCGTAGCTAGCTTACATTCTACGATACTTTTTTCTTCTAGACCAGCTTGGACGGATTGTAATACTACATACATACATACATAAGTCACGCCTATATCCCCGAAGGGGTAGGCAGAGGTGAACTAGCACCCACGTTTCGCCAATTATGTTAGATCCCATGTAATAGGTGGCGAGCCTATTGCCATTTATCGAGCACAAAAGTCGCAGTACTATTGCTAGGTGATATAAGAGGAACGCTGCTGCCCATTCCTCATCGCTGATTTATCCTTAGTCGCCTTGTACGACACCCACGGGAGAGATTTGGGATGGTGACAATTGTATTCTACTCTGCCGTCACCACGCGGCTGTAATACTGGTTGTTATCATCACCAGCTCTTTAATGTCACCACTGCTAGAGCACAGGCATTTCCTGTAGATGGAAGAATAATGGGCTATAACCCACCACGTTGGCCATGTGCGTATTGGTAGATATACAACTGCAGATGCAGCCGGGACCAACGCAACGGCTTAACGTGACTTCCGTAGCACGGATAAACTCGATATAGTAGGTATCTTTTTTTCACCCATCCAATGACCGGCCTTAGCGAATTCGATAGCATGCAATACGCTATCATACTCCTCCTGCTATACTGGTTGTATAACAAATAATTTTTATTTTATTATTAGACATTTTAATTACAACCCTATGATTTTCAACGCTGCCCGATTCTCCGATATTCGATTTGCCCCTACACAAAATCCACGTTATTTGGTTGGTAAGCTATTCATCAAAGCTGCTCAACAATTAATGAAGTGGACATGTCGACCCCTGTCACCCGGCATGTCGAACTGACTTCAGACATGTTCCGAACTTTGGAACCCTCTGGAGAGGCTGGAACGTGTCGATATTTTCTATTTTCGTGGCCGTATAATTTACCTTATCTTCTACAATTTATTTAATTTAGCAATGGTTGAAAAAAAATCAATGAAGTTTGCAATGTCATAACTATATTTGTGATACTTGAGCTAAAACCAAATAGATATAAAGCTGGCTCTAGTTAAACATCTAGTTCATTAATTTCCTTACCAGAATTTAAGCCAGTTTTCATGAAATTGTGTTTTTTTATACATTTCTACCTTTGATTGCACCCATTTTTTGGAGCTATCAGGACTACTTCAATCAATCTTGACTTCTATTATCTGTAGATTTAAGCGTGATTTGCTAAAACTATTGCCGGATATAAGCCTTTTAAGCTTCGGGGCAACCTTATTCGGGGCTGTGAAGTCTGTAGACTATTTAAATACCGTTACGGTTCGTTGCTCGGCTGGTTTATACTGTGCCGTTAATTTAAGCTAAAATTGAACTAAGGGTCTATATTGATTTTCTTTTAGCTTCACTCTTTACACACCCAATTGCTGAGCTTGAAAAAAAGTTTTAAGCAAAAAAAGGTATAAGTAAACTTTTGCAAAATGTACAGAAACGAGCGACCTAGATGACATTATATAGATTCTAATTAGTTCATGCGGTTCTTTAATTAAACATTGAATATCGAGATCAAAAGCGACTGAATGAGTAATTGTTTCAATTGCCAATCGACCATCGAATCTAATACGAGCTAATGAATTTAATTACGTTAAATACAAAACGAGCACAGTTCCTCGGCGCTGACAGATGTTTTGACAGCTCCAGAATTAATTGTGACATAACAGTGACGTTTAGGGTCCGCTCGCGATGCTCTTCCGTTTCCACATCATTAATAAAATGAGCAATAGTAGAAATGTTATCAATGGCATAATCGATACAGAAACAATTATAAGTGCATCCATCAAAATTCTCAACTCCTTTCTGTTGTCAATGGATTGTAGACACGTCCACACAAATTTCGTCCTAGTGCTCAAAAGTATATGGCCCCTATTCCCTTCCAATAACCGATCTTGAAACAGTTTAAATAATCAACCTTACATTATAGAGCCTAAAGCTTGTTTTAAAGCAACTGTTTCACAAGTGCTGGGGAACATTAAATTCTTATCTCTGGTCTGTCACACAGCAAGAACGTCAAAGTTCGAAGTGAAGAACGAATTATAATTAATAGTCGATGATACGCGAGTATCGTAAACAAAAGCAGTGATAAATGGATTAAGGTTTGATACCTGATAATAAGTGCTGTAGGTTGTAAATCGTGGTTTCGTAACCAATGGTCAGTTAAGTTTTTGAACGGCTGTTTGTCACATAGAATATATAAAAAATATTTTAAATTAATTATAAAGACAGAATTAGGCAACTCTTTGTTTGTGTATTTACCTACTACAAAATCTACTTAAAATGTTAGTTAAACTGATTATGTGGATCCAGAATTTTTCACCTGTTTTACTGGCATATTATTATGTTTGTATTTATGAATATATATACAGGGCGTCCCACGGCCATGCCACACGGAGGGAAATTATATTAAATATTGAACGTAGGATATTTTACTAAAAGAAGACATCATTTTATTTTTAATAATAAGTAGAACTGCATTCACAGAATTTTTAAAAATCGCCGACCTTAACTGGGAATCGAACCCGCCAAATGTGACAGACGCTTGAAAATTTACGTGTTCCATTTTCGAATTATTTATTTTTACTAATATCAACCAGTTGCATGGTAATTGTGAGCTCATGAAGAAATGCATACAAGTACCTACTACACTTCATGTATCGCTTTATTATTATCATGTCCTTACACCACGGAAATCTCGTATCTCAAGTGGGTAGGTCTTTGAAATGATAATGTTAATTGTTGGAAGCATGGCCAAGTCAGAGGAAATTTCCCTGAACAAAATTTTAAATAAAATGAAAAAATTCTTAGTTTAATTTAATACGCTAGGTTATTTAGGAAAAAATAATGCTTATGAGTAGCCCTTTCAAACGCTATTATAAAATACAAGTTCTATCACATTTGGCGGGTTCGATTCCCGGTTGAGGTAGGCGATTTTTAAAAAATCTGTGAATGCAGTTCTACTTATTATTAAAAATAAAACGATGTCTTCTTTTAGTAAAATATCCTACGTTCAATATTTAATATACTTTCCCTCCGTGTGGCATGGCCGTGGGACGCCCTGTATACTATCGTAACCAAAGAAGCGTATTTTATAATATGTTTGTTTAGAAATCTTTAAATGCGCACACATTATCTTTTCTTGTTAACTAACAAGTCAATTTCACGAAAATGTGACCTTGTACATCATTCATTATTTGTTTTTTCATTCGTATAATAAAGAAAATATTTATTCTGATTTAATTCTGTCTACAAAGAATATTTTGATTAATATAGAATTTACAGTAAGTGTACTTGCATTTTGAAAATTCTAAAATTCAGTACTTTTGTTTATTTGAAGAATCATCCGAATAAAACCCCCAACTCTATTCAAGAAATTCCAAACAATTAGCAACAATGGGTTCTATGACTGTTCACTTCGGTGTAATAGCCAGCCAGGGCCTTATATCATATGATATTAAGAATTTAATGATATATTACTGACCGCGTACATTGATACGGTTAAAGGCGTGACGTGTTTTGTTATAGGTATCATTAGAAGTCGATTTGTGGTTATTGATTACGCTTGACAATCATTTGTGATAAGCTTTTGATATCGATGTGGGAATGGTGTTACTCATATTAATATTTGTCCCGATGTGATTCGTCTTTGTTTCATAACTCTCGCTTAAAGCTTCGAGTGCAATAAATCACTTATTTTACAGTAAGGCTAGGATAGGCAGAATAACCTAAGTCGGATATAGCATTGTATTCGCACTGCAACTGAACTTTGTTTCTTAAAATCAGTACCTACCATTTTTCTTACTTATTGTGATCTTTTCAATATACAATTACAAACTCTCGACCTGTAGGTATAACAAATTGGGTTAATAATGAGAATATAACTAATTATATCTGACTTTTAGGATCGAAATAAAAAAAAATAGCAAAAAGCAAAAAGTTCTTGCTATTCTTGCTTGTCACAAATTCACTTTTTTCAAGTATGCAATAACGACATTAATTAACTTTATTTTTAACAAATAACTTCGCTTTTGTCTACGTATCTAGCTTTTTCGTGTTTTTCTACGTTGATTGTTATTATTTTAATTTACATTAGTTACTACACCTTATCCTGAAGTAAAATTTTCACATTTCTTCTATTTATAAGTTTAACTAACTAATGCCATACGTACACTAATACTATGTAGAATATTGACAATATGAGTCATAAAACGTTTCGATACAATATTAACAGTTCAGTAGTGCTATTTATCACTTAAAGCAAATTCTAATATACCATTCCTTTGATAAAAACAAGCATCTAACCCATTACGCCGAGGTGGTTATTAGCTAAATATACCTACGGTCATAACTCGCGGATCAAATGGCCTCAACACGTGTGGTTTCGAAATCAAATTAAAATTATATTTGATAAGATCGAGTGGCGGCTATGGAAATTTATGACTATATTACCTGCGCCGGCGCAGAGATCGCCCGACAAAAACCGAGGCCGCACTCAGCAATTATTTATGGAGTCCGCGAATGATTACAGTTCACGAGCGGTTCCCTAGATACGCCCCTGCGCGCAGTTAGTGCGAATTGTCGTAAAAATAGTGTCGCGTTAATGCGTCGGTTGCATGATGTATTGGCTTTCATTAATCGTCGGATTAAATGAATAAGCAAACTCGCGGGCGCGGATAATATTTACTGTTGGAAATCAACACCGGCTTCAAGGAACAACATCACGTCGAGGCTATCAATCTGTATTTAATTCGAGATTTGTCAAAGGGATAAACGCTAGACATAATGCAATCGTATTTATGTAATATACAGTAAATTTGATTTATGTACCGGGGGGCGTGCAGGAGGACAGTCATGAGATTGGACGAATCGAAAGGAAATGCCTACCCGTGTAGGAGAAAGCCGTAATTGGTGTAGGTATATTTTTTATAATTAAAAACACTAGCTTATTGATGTGGTCAAAACGGCATTACTAATTATATTTTTGTGATCGTATTTTATGATTCATATTTTATATTTAAATGTAGGCATAGGGAATATGATATGAAGTCATATTTATTTTATCATTTTTATTTAGGCAGGTTGGAAATTAATTACTACCTCAAGTATTCTTAAAGCTGTTGTAGAAGTGGTATGCAGCATATTTAGCATTCAGCGGCATCTCACTTCGACACTGATTCAATGATTCTTTAAGATTGACTTAAGTGGTGGTTATCCTATGTTCATAGACGCCTTTAGAGGATAAACTTAAATCATATGAGGTTTTTGGTAAAAGGTCGATTAAAATGAAATAAGAATAAAAGATGAACTAGTTAAAAATAATTCAAAAGTGACTTTGATTTGTATTACCAAAAAATCAAACTACTTTTGAACCATAACAAATCGCTTAGTTTACAGTGCTGTGCACCTATTACTAAAGGAAACACACTTACAAAACAATGTGTTGATAAATTGATTGTTAACGCAATTAAAATTGTGTTGTGGGGCCAGTCTGGCACAGAAAGCGCTGAGCTTCGAGTAAAAATATCAAAACAGTAGATTAAAACTAAGAACTCACACAAAAATGTCTTGGCCGCAAAAGATACCGAAATAAATCAAGCAGATGACAATTTTAAGTGGTTAACCCACTAACTGTGACCATTTTAGATACTTTGATCAGATCTTGTCGAAACCAAACATGCTACAGATTTAATAGCACAAAATAACTCTTAATATGACAGCGCTTCAGTTCGTAATCGCGTGGCGGCCTCTTTGATAGTGGGTGTTTTGTACTACAGAATTTAGTCACCGCGAAGATTTATGTTTTTATTTAAAAAATAATAAATGTAATGTTCGCATCTATGCTAATTTATGCGGTTGTATTTGATTTATAGCAGAAAATCTCTTTTGAGTTTTGAACTCTATTTATTCGTAATACGGGGCGAACTTGTTAACTGTGTTAATTAAGGTGGAAAATTATTTTAAGTCAAGCGTTCTCTTTTCTTTCAGACCGTAATCATTACACACAGTTTTTTCGCATTTTATTTTTCTTTTGACCCTTTCAATGTGTGCAAGTTTATAAATCATATAATAAAATGTACGTATAGATTTTAATGCGATTTTATTAACTGTAGTTTAAGGGTCCCTCTTTAATCAAAGCAAAAAACACCTGGCGCCGGCCCATGCCTACATACTTTACGATCTGTTAAAAGACCGAATTCGCTGTCCAAATTAACACGAAATAAAAACGCGATCGAACTCACAAAAAATAAGCGAAGGTACAAGATAAAAGCTTAAAAAAGGTCCATGTCAAAACATTTGATTGTATTAATATTTATAGGCACCGCCGCAGGAAAGTCGGGCCGAGACTGAGAAAAAAAATGTTTATCAGCCCGTTTAGCTTTTAAGGAAACCGCGAATCTTTTGTAAAAAGATATTTATGGCCTCGAAAACAATTGCAGTGTGTTACCATTATATCACATTTGACGGCAATAACAGTATCGCATTATTGTTTTTTGCAGGCCACGTGAGATGAAGACGTTCGCTTCGTGTCTCTCAACAATTGGTGCATTGTGTGCGAGAGTTTGATTTCTCAATAAAACCACTACGGAGGCGCCTCTCTTGAAATATTTTTTTTTTCATTGTGATATTTCCGGCATTCCTGATTTTTTTAGTAATAAATATATTAAATGCATGTCTACTTTTAAAGATTTTAGTACTAACGGTGGATCCAGTTTTACATTTTATCAATTATCCAAATTGTAATACGCGGAAAAATCAGGACTTTCAGTAAGAAATTAAATATAATAATAAAAGCTATTTTACGTAGAATACACAGCGCACAAAAAGAAAAGGAGCGTAAGTAAAATATAAGACTGACATTGATCTCGATAACAGTTTTCAATGAAACCCACACCGGCATCACTAATTCAGCAACTCAAACGCACGGGGACTTAATTAATTGCGATATCCATTAACGTGGGCAAGGAACAGACAATTAAATTTCATATACACTTACAAATGTCCACAAGTCTGAGTAACGGGCCGGGATTCCTATGCTAATTCCACTTTAGCTGCTCGGGCGCATGTGTTGGGACACTGGAGCCCTTGTGGAGTTTAATCAGTGTCTGTGCGCCGACACGGGTTATTGAAACGGAATTAAAACGCGAATGGAGTTATTGTACCTTGTTTAATTACATTTTTAATTTGCAATTTTTATCTGTTAGTAAACTTTTCTTACTTTGCCTTTATTGTATAAGAAAATTGCTCTTGTATTGTATATGGCAAACTAATTAAAAGTGAGTGCCATGAATATTATTATGCGTCTAGTGAGTCCCCAGGTTAACCCTAATGTTGGACATATACATAAATAATGGTAAGGCCGGACAATACTGCGTTTTGTCAACGCGTTTATTCCATTTTATTGTATGCACCACATACATTACATACGTTGCTCTTGCGTATCAACGTATGTAATGTATATTATATTAAAACTAATTAGATGCGAGTGTCATGACCGTTCCATAGTATCCCCAGGTTAACCCCAATGTTGCTACTTATACATAATTATTGTAAGGTTACTCG
Organism: Cataclysta lemnata; assembly: GCA_963931975.1. Lineage (NCBI taxonomy): Eukaryota > Metazoa > Arthropoda > Insecta > Lepidoptera > Crambidae > Cataclysta > Cataclysta lemnata. Next base: position 4,762,632 of record OZ008339.1, read on the forward strand.
ACACTCCGTTTTGTGCGATGCGCTCACGCGATTCAGCACGTTTATGCAATTTTTTATTCTATGCTATATGCCTAAAGCTTATTTTGGTATACCTACTAAGCGTCAGCCGTGCGGCCACTGTCCGATGTCTGCCCGGTTGTTGCATGTACGCAAATTTCTTAATAAGATTTCAAAATAATCTTTGTGTACTTAGTATAGGTCTCAAAATTGCAATAAATTTTGGGAGTTGTAACAGGCAGTACGTCATCGTTACGCGGCCTAATACACATGAAATAATAATAAAAAACTACTCTTGTTTATAAGCTTACGTCAATGTAAGTAATTTTATAACTTTGATACGTTTTAGTATGTTTATTTAAAATATACCTATATTAAATATGTTTTTAACGAATAATCGATGAAAGTGACTTATCACCTGTGATACATATGCATATTGATAGAAAGCTCAAGAGTTCACACGGTTACCGTTTATCGTTTGAATAATATAATTGCAGCAAAGGGCACAATATTTATAACTGTTAAAAGCTCACCAGTACACATGTTACGGACCACTTTTTAACCGTTTCTGCTAATTTTACTGGCGAAATTAACCGAATTTACAAAGCACTTTTACGATAAGGGTAAAACATGACTTACATTGTATTGCTGATATTTATTAACAACAAGTTATTTCTTGTCGTAAATACTGATACTTCGCGATGCTTAAGCGAAAAAAGGTTTTGATATCTATTTAGATAAGAATTTTAAGGCATTTGAATTCTAATATTATTACCAAGAGTTCCTGTTGCAGGTAATATAAATTTATATAAAGATAGAATGTAAAGATTTCCAACATAATGTGAAGTGTTAAATTAATGCATAATTGATTTAAAATAAAAGAGTCCTGAAAGATAAAACTCGAAGATAATTCTACATTTTTTATGTATTTGTTACCAGTGCAATTTGATTATGTGAGACCTGTTTCTACATTGCTTTTTTTGCACACGGGGTAAATTTGCATAATGCAGTTAAGTACATAAACAAAGGATCTACTAGCCTAAAAAGAAACTGATTTATTCCAATGTTAATTTATTCGGTATTTATATCCCAAAAAATAAAATTAGCAGCTAAGTACCTCTACCCGGCTGATCTTACAAAGATAACACCTGCTTGTTTAATATTCATAACAGAGCCTTTAATTTAATAGTCATTATAAAGCACACGTTACTTAAATTGCGGAAAGCATCTTGTACCGAACATGTCTAAACATTGAACATTCGAGTATAAATTTGTGGCGAAGAAAAACCGACATATCGCAACAAGTTATTTAAAGCTAAGCCAAATGAAAAATAGTGGTCTCTCCCCTTATATTTTATAGAGGCTAAAAGTTGCCATCAATAATTGAAGTTGGGTCTCATGGGATCAGGACTTAGGAATTCCCGTGCGGTGTACGGGCAACAACATGTGTCAGTGGCATTTTGGTTCTTATTCTCGACTATATAAAATCGTAATTGCTGGAGGAAGATTTCAATAATCAACGTTAATAAAAGTTTTGCAAATTTGACTTTTGTTCGTCTTTGATTATGTATTTTGAAGGTATATTAAAAAAAAAATCATTCTAAAAATCAATGATGTAAACACTCCACCAACTCAAAAATCTTAAGTACATACATACATACATAAATCATACCTATATCCCCGAAGGGGTAGGGAGAGATGAACTAGCAGTTAGGTCTTAAATCTTTAGTAATAATTAACAAATTAAATTACAAATAACACATAAGTTAAAAATATCCTAACTATCAGATGCGATGCTTTGCTTTGGGGTCGACGACTATTTGTCATACATAAACGTTAACACTGTTACTGCAGTAGCGTAAATAACTAACATACATAAAGCATAGGGCACAATCGACCCGAATCAATGGAATAGGAATGATTCTGCACATTTACGGCCGCCATCGCTTCAACCAACCAACCGAGCTCGCTAATCCTTATACAATACTTATTTACTTTTTTCTGGCCACCCGTCTCTTGTAATTTTATTTTTGCCAACCCTTTGTGCATATTTTAACGCTGCCTTGTAACTGGTTTTGCGGCATGTAAAATGGTGTAAGTCGGAGGAGGAGCTGTATGCGTTAAATTAGGAATGTATCATCGCTTGATTTCAAAAATAGCTACCTGCGTAAATCGTCCTTAGAATTTGATAATCGATAAATTCTTCAAAATTGAAAGATGTTGTGTTTTATTGTTACGCTTTTTAATGCGGGTAATTATTATTTACTTCTTACTAAATAATGATTCCTTAATAAACCAATTTCAACTACAGTACCGAACCTAAAAGAAACAATATTATTTGGGTATTTAAATTCCATTTCCATTTTTAATGTTGTTTGACAGCAAACGCCGACTTATTTGTCTAATCTCGACCTAAAATAAGAAATATTGTACTAGATAGACTGCGTAATTCTATTTTAAAATAAAAGGCCCAAGAGTGCACTAAATTCAGCTTTATAGTGAAAGCAACAAGATTGCTTTTCGTTTACGCTTATAGCAGTAGTGTTGTGCGCTGGTATCAGGCGGAGTCTCGTTCGAGAATTCTTGCTTTGGCTCGTTCGTGTTGCGATTTTATCACTGTACGGATCACAAATTAAAATATAGGTATTATTACAAGATATAGCTAACCACCTACTTAGGCATTTGACTTGTGAGTCATAATCGTTATAGCTAGTTTTTAATTTTGTCACTGAATTGAATGACCCTAGGTAGGTACCTACTGGTGATAAAAGTTAAATTTAAGGTTTAAGTTACGTTGATTTAAAAGTCAAATAGATTGGTCACACAGTTCAATATTTTTAAAACAATGCAAGGTATAATTACCTAATGAAGTTTTTGCTAGCGTATCCTAAAATATACTTAGTTAATTTACCTACAGTACGACATGTACTATGTATTAATTTACCTACAGTATTTAAATGTGAGTAAAATAAAGAATAATATTATTGTTTTTCCAAGATATTGATCATTTTTTCCCAAGTACTGCAGACTTAGAAAGCATTGCACCAACGCTTTCGATAATGTGTTCATGGAAACTGGCACAATTTCGTGATTTTTTTTTATTATATAATATCTGAATGTCACGGCTGCTTTGCATTCTCGAATTCGAATCAATCTTTATTTTATCAATATTTTTATGAAGAAAAATGGGCGCACCATATTAATATTGATTAAGGTAATCAATCTTAATAAAACCGTGATCACTGTAACCTTATTGTGACAAAATTATGTCAGCTGCTAAATTATAATCAAAAACAAGTTTTCGAGTTAAAAAAATCATTTATAATTTATACTTATTGCTTTCTGATTGGTCTCTATAAATTATAGCGGCGGTAAAGTATCAACAAATCCTTAGATTAACATCAATACTGTTAATAAAAATGTGAATAAAGCACGTTTCTGTTACTTTTATGGCGTATAGTTTTCATTCCAGTTTGATACAAAGTCTTACGTGGCCACTTATTCCACTTTTGTGGTGTTTTGCAATAACAAAACCGCTTTTAATTCCCGTAATAATATGTAATTATAAAAAGCGTCAATGTATAAGCCAGAACAGTATATTAAAGTTGCGGTCGTTGTATGCAGCATGTCTTTAGTGTAGGGTACACAAAAATTGATTAGGACCGGGTGTGCAATATTAAGCTAGGGGTCGGCGACTCACCTTAACCATGCCCTTTCCACAATCTGCAACCGAGGACTCGGCAGTCGAATGGCGATGGCCTGAGATCGTCAGCTCACTTCAGCCTATGTATCACACACTTGGTCCATAGGTGCCCTAGTAAATCTTGTAATCTTCAGAAAGAAACACGCGGCGAATACGTGGATCGCGAGCGCAATAGGTAACAAGAGATGCGCGCGTAGCGGCGGCAATTAGCGGACTAGTTCGCTCGTGAGTGTAGGGTAGAAAAAAAAACTCAGGGGCGGTGGATTGCCAACGGAAACAGAAACTTCCAGAACATGACGCCAGCAGATCGCCAACCCAACAATTCTAACAAAAATACCTTATATAAAAAAATTGTTCTCCCACTCTGTGTTGCCACTTAAAAGATAAGGTGTTCTAGTATGGAACATGCCGCCCGCCTTAAAGGTACGTGATTGCCTTTAACAGCAATAGAAAACAAGAAACTAAAAGAGAACTAAGCACTAAGATAAGATTCGTAAAAATGTAACGATAAGGTGTGATTAAAATGAAACTAATTACTATAAGGTGTGGAAAAAAAAAAAAAGTTGCTAATTATTCCAAAGGTAGTGGGCACACCTTCACGACCGGTCGCTTAAACAGGGCATTACCTCTTCTCAAGGTAACAACGCGAGTTACGCCATCAGAACCGGGATGTAAAGCCTCAACGCACGCAAGCTTCCATTGCAATGGTGGAAGATTATCTTCGATAACTACGACAACAGTGCCCTCACGAATGGGTATACCACGATCCGAAAGCCACTTTTGGCTTTGTTGTATTTCATGGAGATATTCTCTGCTCCACCTCTTCCAAAAATGCTGAATGGATTGTTGAATCCATCGCCAACGTGTAAGGCGATTGGGATTCTCATCAACAAGATTAATATCTGGAAGAGCTGTGAGAGGTTCTCCAATCAAAAAATGTGCAGGAGTGAGTGGAAGCGGGTCCGATACAGAAGTGCTTATCACACAAAGTGGCCGCGAATTTAACACGGCTTCTACCTGGCATAGAAGTGTATGCATCTCATCATAGGTTTGAGTGCGAGTGCCAACAACACGGTGCAAGTGATGCTTAAAGCTTTTGACACCAGCTTCGAAAAGTCCACCGAAATGACTTGCATACGGTGGTTGAAAGTGCCACGTTAAACCCTGTTGAAGCGTTTCCTTATTTAAATCGTTTTGTACAGAATCATTGCGCAAAAATGAATACAGTTCCTTGAGATGACTATTACACCCCACAAAGTTTCTTCCACAATCAGAATATATGTCTGTGCAAAGACCTCGCCTGGACGTGAAGCGTCGCAAGGCTGCTAGAAAGGCTTCCGTGGATAGCTCCGATACTAATTCTAAGTGTATAGCTTTGACGCTCATACACACAAAAACCGACACGTAACATTTGATGATTTTAGCATTACGTACCTTATTAGCACGCACGTAAAAGGGTCCACAAAAATCTACAGACGTTTTAATAAATACTCGGGCCGGTCGTAATCGAGACGCAGGCAGCGGTGCCATGCGCGGTTGATTAGGAATAGGACGCGCTCGAAAACAAGACACGCAACGATGTATGCGCTGGCGCACAATGTCGCGGCTAGAAAGTATCCAATATCGCTGCAGTAATAAATATCGTACACTCTGAGGACCGGCGTGTAAATGAGTGATATGGGCATCGTCAATAATAAGATTCGTGAATTGACTCCTCTTTGGTAAAATAATTTGATGCTTTGCCTCGAATGATAAGAGTGATTTGTGAATTCGACCACCCACGCGCAACAATTTATTTTTGTCGATAAACGGTGTAAGGCGACGTAACTTAACTGCGGGAAAACTACCTCGTGAAATATTTTCAATATCGTCATGAAATGCAGTTTGTTGAACTAAATAAATCAGTCTGTTTAAAGTAAAACTATATTCCGGTACTGTTACATGTTTGGGATATAATTTTTTAACTCCCCTACATTTGAAATAGAATCTAAAAATAAGAGACGTGACACGAATAAGTTTTCCTAGAGTAGAAAATTTTGAAATAATTTCTACATCTTCCATATGTGATTTTATAGCTGAATTTGAATGAATAGGCGTTATTCGCCTTTCTTCATTAGTTTGAAAATTAGTTTTCAACACTGGCCAGCATTCCTGATTTTGTCGAAGCCACGTTGGACCATTAAACCAAAGGTCATGCCTCACAAACGCCGCCGGAAGCATGCCACGGGACGCAGCATCGGCAGGGTTATCTGCTGAAGGCACGTATCTCCAACGACTGGCGGGAACACGAGATAGAATTTCACTGGTGCGATTGGATATAAAAGTTCTCCATTCATGTGGTGGTGATCGAAGCCACGCTAACACAATAGATGCATCGGACCACGCATAAACTTGGTCGTAATTCACACGATCGCCGTAGGTAAGCATGACCTTTTCTAACAATTTTGATAGTAATTGCGCTGCCATAAGCTCGACGCGCGGAATGGTTAGTCGTATACGAAGTGGAGCTACGCGTGTTTTTGCAATAATAAGGAAAGTACGAGTTGTGTTGTCGTTAACCGTGAGGCGTATATAGACACAAGCTGCGTAAGCCTTCTCCGAGGCGTCTGAAAACCCATGCACTTGGATAGATTTATAATCGGGAAAAATATAACGAGGAATACATACAGTCGCTAAAAGTGATAGTTCACTAGTAAAAGATGTCCACGAATTAATTATATCTACTGGCGGAATCTCGTCCCAACCAATGTTGGCTATCCACAAACGTTGGATCAAATATTTGGCATACAATATTACCGGAGATAAAAATCCTAAAGGGTCGTAAACCCTAGCTATCTCGGAAAGTATTGCTCGTTTAGAACATGCTCTGGAGGCTACCTGAACCTTGAAGTTGAAGGAGTCGGTCCCAGAGTTCCATTGGAGGCCCAGTACCTTAACGTTATCATCATTCTCCAATTCAGCGAACGGAACGTTTTCGGGTCGTTCATCATGCGAATCTGGTGATAACACTGCAGACGTAATTACGGGCGAATTGCTGTGCCATTTCTGTAATTGAAATCCAGCCGACTGACATATACCTATCAGCTCCTGTTGTAAGGTAAGGGCTCTGTCAATAGTTGATTCCCCGGAAACTATGTCGTCAACGAATACATCGTTCAGTAAAACGGGAGACGCAAGTTTATATTGTTCGCATTGATCATGAGCTAATTGACGAATAGTCCGCAAAGCGAGGTAAGGCGACGAGCTTACCCCAAATGTAACCGTACAAAGACGAAAATCTTGTATAGGGTCTTCCGGAGACTTACGCCATAGGATGCGCTGCAAGTCCCTGTCTTCCTCGCGCAACTGTATATTCCTAAACATCTGTTTTATATCGGCAGTGAAAGCTATAGCGTGCATCCTAAATTTCATAAGTACGTCTACAATGTCCAAGTGAAGTTTGGGACCAGTTAGTAGGATGTCATTTAGTGAGTAACCACTGGAAGTCTTACAGCCCGCGTCGTAAACAACTCTCGTGCGAGTCGTTGCACTTGACTCCTTGATAACGCAGTGGTGTGGAATATAGTAGCACGAGCCGACGTCTGTCGCATTATTAACGGGCTCCATATGGTTCATTGCTTCGTACTCTTGAAGACATGTATGGTAGTCATACTTGAGTTGCGGGTTACGTTCAAGTCGATACTCAAGCTTACGAAAGCGCGCGAGTGCGATTTGCCGCGACTCACCCAGTGGCGGAGCGTTAGGCTTGATTGGTAAAGCTACGACATATCGGCCGGTTTTATCACGGGTGTGCGTCCTTTGAAAAAAGGACTCACATAATTCTTCATCAGAAGTATACTTCCGTTTTTCCGGAAGAGACTCAAGCTCCCAAAAACGTTGAAGGTTGTCATTGTCAAATGAGCTAAAGCAAACCTGTAGAGGGTGCGTGCTTGGTGTCACGTTTATTTTTCCTAACAATAAATAGCCAAATATACTATTCATTGCTATTGGGGCACCCGGTGGTCCCGTAATGGTATTACCTAATAGTATATGGGATAGTACATCCGCACCTAATAACATTTCCACTGGCTGTGGTGTGTGAAACATGGGATCCGCTAAATTCAATAATTTTATGTGAGGCCATTCCGTATGTGGTAAAGGTATACAAGGAATTTGTGATATCAACTTAGGCAAAATTAAGGCATTGACCGGAATGGACGGTTGCTGCCTACCCTTAGGTGTAATGCAGCAAGAAACAAAACCTTTGGGTCGTACCGCTTCAGCACCGCCTATACCTAAAATCGGAATGTTTATATGTTTACGTTTCATATCCAAACGCTGCGCACAAGCCTCGGTGATAAAGCTCGCCTGACTACCAGTATCGATCAGACAACGCACGGTAGACAACTTCGCAGCGTCCACGCATACATCGACGAGCGCCGTAGACAAAAGAATCGTAGTACTGCGCGCAAACGGAGCATTGGATGCGTAACAATTATAAATAGCAGTATCGTTCACACAGGTGTCCACTAACTCGCATTGTGATTGTGAATCGTTCGTGTCCGCTTCTGCCGCGAGTGGGAGCGAGACGACATTATTCTCCGACGAAAAATGAATTAATGTGTGATGGCGCTTGTGACAAGTGCGACAAACATAGTTAGAATAACAGGAATTAACATCGTGACCGACATTTAAACAGTTATAACAAATATTCTTATTTCGAACCAAAGAATATCTATCCCGCGGAGATAAATTCAAAAAACGTGAACATTTGGTTAAACTATGTTGACCTTCACAACACAAGCAGACCCTTACTACTTTAGCATTCGGTCGATTATTGCTTGACGAGTACTGTGCGTTAGCCTCAGCAGTAAACACTCGTGCGGTTCGCGCCGAATTACCATTAGCAAAAGTTTTAGAACTGCCTTCATTCAAAATAAAATGTCCACTAGTGGTACTTATAACATCTTCAGTACAAATTTCCCGTTCGAGAAATTTAATTAACTGATTAACATCGGGGATGTCGCACGAATTAGATAGTGACCTTTCGAAATTTTTACGAATGTTTATGGGTATTTTTCGTAATAAAATGCTTAAGAGTATGAAACTCCATTGTTCTACCGGGAAACGCATCATTTCGAGTGCTTTTATGTTCTCCTGATAGGTGTTTAACAAATGTCTAACACTTTGAAATGATTTATCTGAACATATCTCGATATCTAAAATTTTGTGCATGTGTTTTGTTGCAATTACCCGCTTATTCTCGTAGCGAGACACTAAAATATTCAAGGCAACAGAATAATTTTCGTCAGTAATAGGGATAGATTTAATTAAATTATGTGGCTCATTGTGTACGGTAAGAAGTAAATACCTAAATTTCTCCGCAGCGGTGTAGGCACCGTTGTCGTGAACTAACGAACAGAATAAATCATAATATGATTTCCAATCCGTAGGATCGCCGTAAAAATTCGGCAAAGGCAAAGTAGGAAGCGTTTTATAATTATGGGATTGAACAATTGGCGGTATAGCAGCCCTACTCATGCGTCGTTGCTCCACATTCTCCCTATTCAATTCATCAAAATGAGAACTTATTGCGTAATATAAATCGTTAAAATTGTTACGAATCTTAATCTGTTCTTCTTTATTGAATAATTTTAACTTCATTAAAGTTTTTTCAATCCTAGATTGAAGTTTTGAAAAATTACGTTGTTGTATATTAATGTCTCTAGCACGCGAACGAAATTGTTGATCGTCTATTGTTTTAAAATGTAAGGTACGATTCAGTTCATCTAAAATGAGTTCTCTTTCGTATAAATCTTGTTGACAAGGTGATTCTTCGTCAGACATTTTGCGTAACAAAGATGGCGACTAAGCAAAGAATGTTTATTTAAAATTGGGAAAAAAAATAGTACGTAATACTGATAGTGACAACACAAACTGGAAGAAGCTAATCCGGCTCGAACGGATCAAAACTTTATGTGCAATATTAAGCTAGGGGTCGGCGACTCACCTTAACCATGCCCTTTCCACAATCTGCAACCGAGGACTCGGCAGTCGAATGGCGATGGCCTGAGATCGTCAGCTCACTTCAGCCTATGTATCACACACTTGGTCCATAGGTGCCCTAGTAAATCTTGTAATCTTCAGAAAGAAACACGCGGCGAATACGTGGATCGCGAGCGCAATAGGTAACAAGAGATGCGCGCGTAGCGGCGGCAATTAGCGGACTAGTTCGCTCGTGAGTGTAGGGTAGAAAAAAAAACTCAGGGGCGGTGGATTGCCAACGGAAACAGAAACTTCCAGAACATGACGCCAGCAGATCGCCAACCCAACAATTCTAACAAAAATACCTTATATAAAAAAATTGTTCTCCCACTCTGTGTTGCCACTTAAAAGATAAGGTGTTCTAGTATGGAACACCGGGATAATAATATATTTTTTTCATCTTTATTGTGAAATTGTTTTCATAAATTTAATAAAATAATAAAATAAAGTTGGAGTTGATTGCAAATTTTCATATTATGCTGACTATTTTTATACTGTGCTTACCAATATAATGAAAACAACATTTTTAAAATTAAATAAATGACGAAAACAATGTTAATAAAGTAAATTCAATAGGTGCAATAAGTTACTGATATGTTGCATTGGTAAACTATCTCGTAGTTGGTGTAGTAAATTTTAACCAATTTTTATGATAAAAATATTATCTTTTTTACGTGTTAACCATTAAAAGTAACTGAAAAATAATTACTTAAAAAGGATCCAAGTAACAATAGTGAACTACCGTAATTTTACCTTTTGTGTTTAGCATACTGGTTAGAAGCCGTGTAGGTATTAAACAAAGCGAAAAATTTTTAACATTATCAACTACATATTGTTTATGTAACTAAAGAAAAAAATATAAAAAATTAAATAAGAAAATTATTTTAGTTATTAAGCGTTATTTTCTTGCGGCATATTGTTTTATAATGTAGGTAGGTACACTTTAAAACAAAATAATTTTCATTACAAAATCGATTGCCATCGAAACGTCTTTAATTGGTAATCAGAAGACGGCTCATCGTGTATAATTTTCTTCAACGCAAAATGAATTATTTGCATAATTGCCTGAACACTTATGCGTAGCTAATTTAAGTAGGCAATTTTAAGAACATGTCCCGAAGATTTCGTATGATACGGGAACCCTACTTTAGCATAATATTATTTGAGTCATAATTTACCTCGGTCCACCGGGCCAGCACGGCTTGATTTATTTATGAGCGAACGGTGACTCCGCCACTAATCTTTAGTGGAATTTAATTTGTTATTTATTTACTAATCGCCGCTTGTAACTATACGGACAGGTAGGGCTTGCATGGACTGAGATAGATGGCGCGGAGTCTGAAAAGGGTTGGGATAAAGATTTAAAAAAAAATCTTGCACTCACACCTATCGTCTAGCCGAAAGTAAGTAGCCTAAGCACTTGTGTTATGGATCTATTTTTCGATCATCTAGTACCTAGATGACTGAAAAATTTTAATATTTGATAATTGCAAATATTTTTAATTTATACAACATAGACGTATCAAATGTTATGCTTATCACAAACATTTGTCTCTTCCAGGATTCGAACCCTGACATCTTGGTACATTCTACGCTTCTTTTACACTATCAGGCCAGCATGGAAGACCGAATATAATTATTATACTTAACAAAAATTCTGATACAGAGTCACAAGTGAATTTAATGTAATTTTTTTGTTGTTTTTCGACTATCTGATATAAATAAAATTTGTATCGGGTAATTGTTTGGAGAGAAATATATATTTAAAAAAAAATATATATATATTATTTTTTATTGTAAATAGTAGTAATAGAATCTAATGTTAACTAAAATAGAATAGGCCAAAATTTTAAAACAAGTCTAGAATAGACTCACGTTGTCTTCTCCAAATTTCAGATTAAAGAGTTTTACAATCTATCTGCGAATCTAATACAGATACGAATTTTCTTATTTTACAAATTAACAAGTGAAAGTAAAAAATATGTGATTTCGCAATCACATGTTTTTTATTTTTTGGACTGAATTAAATTGAAAATAAACAAATATCAAAGCATTTTTGACGCTACCGATATAAGCCTAAAGCTCTATTCAATTAATTCCGAATAAATTAGTCTAATCGGCCGGTAACTGCGTATTATAAGTTTCGTAGATTGAATCATAAATTACAGCGCGGCCTACGAATGGTTGTATCGTAGATATTTTACTCATGGCGGCTTCATTCGCGTGCGTTTCATCTTTATCGCTTGCAGGGAAGCCCGCTAAATCATATCGGTGATGTATCTTCAAAATACGTTGCTTCTAGTACAAGATTACGGTTAAGTTGCATGATGCAACTACCCAGAATAATGAGATATGATATCTACACGTTGTCTTAATGCCTTTACCATAATTAGCATAAACAAACCTTCATAAGCCATTTAAAATTCCACCAAATATACGTCTTTAGATTTTTGTATAGGAAGTCACAGTAACGCCTACAGTTGTTACGATGCATAGCGAATACCTAAAATAATTTGCATATTAATTACTCGTAAGAGTAGTTATAGTGAGAAAATATTAATTAACAAATTTTCCACTTAACGGAATTGGGAGTGCCTCTACACGATTTTGACGGCCGGTTTGGTTGAATCGTCAGATCGCTATCGATCAAGAGGTCTCGGGTTCTAATCCTGGTAGGGCCAAATGTTTGTGATGAACACATATATTTATTATTATTGTTTCGAGCCATGCTTGTTTATGTTTATTTAGTATTACCTATATTACAAATGTTTATAATTAATAGGTTCCTGTACTTAGGTATATAACCACTAACCCACCAACTCGCACTAAGCAAGTGTTGTGGGTTATGGACCTATATTAAAAAATAATACATCATCTAGTAACCACAACACACGTGCTTATGCTATTTATTTTGAGCTAGATGATAGGTGTGAGTGTAATAAATATTTATTGTTAAAATGTATAGCGCACTGTATTTCATCAGTTAAAATTCGCAAAGATGAATCCCAACCAGTGTAATCGTGTCTTCTTATGACAATATTTTCATAAGCAGTCCGTTCTAGTAACAGACGAAATGGAACTGAAATATTATTCTATTGAATTCTTATAAGTCGCCGGTCACGCACTCGTGGCGGTTGCTTCCACTGAGTTATGGCTCCCAAACATGGAAGGGTCGCGAACTCTGAAGTGTTTTGCATACTGGGTTCCTGCAGCCGGGCGATTGCGAACCCACCACATAAGTCTGCAGCGAGCAGTAATTAAGTATACAACATGTTGAAATACGTTAGCGTCGAACGCGGAAAAGTCCTACAAAACCAACATCGTGTTGCTACCTTAGTATAAAGAATTAAATAGAGAGAAACAACAATTCTATTAGAATCCTCGCTTGTGTTGGATTTTGTGACAATGATGTTAAATAAGGTAATACAAGTAGCTTTAAAACATAATTGGCGAAACGTGGGTGCTAGTTCACCTCTGCCTACCCCTTCGGGGATATAGGCGTAATTTATGTATGTATGTATGTTAAAACATTAAAGAGGCACTAGATTAAAAAAAAAATTAATATCTATGTAGAACAATTTCTAAATAAAATATTAATTTAGTAAAGAAAACTAAAGTTGCAATGAAATATGAATATTTCATAGCGTTGTTGCTAAAGTAGCACCTAACTAAATATTTGCCTGCTCGCGACTTTCACAGCCCTTGTAACAATTGTTTTGTCTTTATATTGCTTAAAATTGACGAAGAAGGAACTGATTGTCTTACACTCCTAAATCGTTAAAGGTATGGAGCGAGTATTGTTAAAGTTTCTCTACGAGTATGCAGCAAGCCTAACAGTGTGAATTTTACATTTTAATAAGGTTTTGTTCACGAAGTCTACTAACTAGCGTGTGTAAAATGGGAAGGTTTTACGGTTTACGTGTGTAAATAGTGTAAATACTAATAATTTGTGTCTTGGAGGAACGATTAATTATAACTTAAACGAGACAACTTGAAAAGCAGTTTATGTTGCCTACGTATGGTTATTCACACTATTAATTCTGCAATAAGACAATAAATTAATGGTGAAAAGTATTCCCGTTGCGTTTAAATGCTAATACCTACCTATTAATAGATTGAAATTAAAATACAAGCAAGCATATTATCATATTTAATGCTTATTAATTTGATTTCCATTGTACCTCCAACAATCAAGATGTTGATAAACTTGCAAAACTTTTCTGTGAATTTTCTTTTTATATGGAACTTGAAAACCCGTAGACCCAATGCGATTTTAGCAATTATTTATTAGACCAATGATGTTTTATCAAACGTTTGTCCCTGCCAATAATTAATTATAAGATGACCCTAAAAGACGCATTAATTGTAAGATTTTACGGGAACTACATTTTTTTTTCCTGTTTAAATTTTTTCCACGGCAATTAATACTCTATTTCTTCACTTCGTTTCTCTGATGCATCCCCGAAAATTAGCCGCGGACAAACGTGACGAAATGTTACACCTGTCACGGGACTTGGCTATAAAACAAAAGAATGGCGGCCAATTAAACAGTTATGCAGCGCAAGGTCGCACAGTATTTACACATTGTCACAGAGTAGCCGAAATTTCCCGGAACAAGAAAGAACATCTGCTCATCTCCTCATGTCGTGACATGGGTGTTGTTTTGAGTCGAGATTGGCTGGGATTATTATCATCGGGAGTTTTTTATATAATACGAAAAGGGCGGAACGTCTAGTCTATTTTGATAGCCCTGACATTGTATCGCAAGTGATATTTGGTTTCAACTATGAAGTCCACTTGCTACGAAATTCCCATATTGCTACGGAAAATTAAGTGGTTCGAAGATGTTGTTTAACAAAAAATACAATTTTCATTTAATAAGTCGTTTACTAGAGAAGTATATATTGCAAAAAATTAACTGACACCGTGAATCTAATAAAACTTTCAGTTTTAATGTCTAGCTAGACATTTTTCCCATAACAAAAATCAAACAAAGCACCTCAACGAACATTCAATGATGATATTCGATTTAAAACAAATTAACCCTTGAATAGGCCAATTCACGTTCAACACCAGAAGGTTAGGATCAGTCAAAACACACGTCACCATGACGGGCCATTTCCCCATCATTAGGAGACGCGGAGAAAAAAGGCTTCGGATGTTCAGTTGTGAGCGCCCGCCAACAAAGCCATTATGCCTTATTATGGACACCATCCATCAGCCAGTCATATCGATCCGACATTAATGCATGCTAATGCTTTATAAATAGATATATAATTTGTTTTGTCTCCACCTCGGAAGCAATTGATGGATAGTTCATTTCTATTTGGTAAAACTGTTAGTTTTCAACGGAGGCGTGGTCACGCCTGCCGATATTAGTTACGATGAGGAAGCTCAGCTACTTTACAATTTCACGCCGCCGGTAAAAAAGTGTGAATCGGGCCGTTTATTAAATTGATTGTTCCCGCGCTAGAAAACCATTAGCTCCGATACCGCTACAGTTCAAATACTACGCAAATTGGCTGGTCGCGATAAAAAGGTGTAATACTCACTCTGTCCAAGGTGTACACGCTTCATCCAGGGGTATATCTGCGGAGGGTTCGCCTGGGCGTTCGATGCTGACTTTGTATTCTTAGAGTTAGTAGAACTAGAGTTGTTAGCCTCATTGCTGTCGTTGCTCGACGTACTGGATGCGGGGCTGGATATATTTTGGTTCACATTAGCTTTGTGCTCCACTGGAGACGCGATAGGAGTAGTTAGGCCTAGCTTAGTGCTCGTGCTTCCACTAGAGTTCTGGCCGACTGTGCCGAAGCCCGGCGAGGTTCTTCCAGGGCCAGAAGACGTGGAGAGGTCCTGAGGGGAAGCTACTCCTGTTGTGGAAGTGGAGTCTGCGAACTTACAGCTAGCCCCTCCCGCTTGGCTGGGCGGCGTGGACATGAGATTGGGCGATAGCGCGCCCGGGCTAGGGTTGGAGTGCTGGTGCATATGAGTGGCGGTACTGCCCAGTCTCTGCGGATGCAGCTGGGTGTAGTCTATCATGGTTTGGGGTTGCATGTGAGCCCCGGCCGCTGGTGCCGCGTAAGGATGTTGCGGATAATGGTGTCCCACTTGGGGCGGAGAGTAGCAGGCGTTCGGATACGTGGAAGCGGCTGCGTTCGGGTTGTAGTAGTCGGCGCCTGGCGTCGGCAACCCTGGGTGGCCGGCTTGGTCCACCGGCGTACCAGTACGCCCCGGGGCTTGATTCCCGTAGCATGACGCGAGGGAATTGACAAATTGGTAGGAGCTCATCCCTGCGTTGTAATTTAACTCGTTCATCGATAACAGTGTCCTTTACTCTGTGCCTCAAGATCACTCGGAACTTGTCATCCTTCGGACGAACATTGAATAGTCTAGTTGGACATGTTAAGTGCTGCCGCTGCCCGCTTCAATTGTCCTCGTGGAGAGTGGCTTGATTGATGGTCCTGGGATAAAATGAGACACATTAGTTGGTCAAGTGTGTCGGCTCGTTATTGGTGATGAATGTTGTCACACATCGGGAGAAGTTGTAAAACGTTTAATTGGACAATGAGCAAATTGTGAGATGTGTAATTTTTATGTCACGTCTTGAGCGATAAGTTCACTTCATATTTTTTGTTATAAAATAATAATACAGCCTATAGAAAAAAAAATCAAAAAATATTGGATTTTATTTTGTCATGATGCGGTAATCAAACCCGCATCCTCGACAATTCGGACCGCTACCTATATCACCATAGTAGGCTATGAGTTTAAAATTTTACTGATCTCTCCATCCTTGTAACATTTACATTAATGGTCAAATAAGAATCAAATTATAAAATGATACAGAAATAGATATTATAAATAGATATAGGTATCGATATATTTATAAATACAAAAGGCAGGTTGTTAAGAAATATCTTTCAGTATGGCATTTATTCAAACAATTTTAAATTGGGCCATGAAGATTTTTATTTATTTTCCTACTTATACCTTATTTTGCTTGAGAGGTACTGAAATGCGCATTTTAGAATCGCTAAAAAGCTACCAGGTCCAGAATTAGACAAATTTCTGTGAAGAAATTACTAGACTTGCGTCTTGTTGAAAGTAAAATCTAGTAGGTACCTATTTGACAAATTTCAATGCACAACATTCACAAAGCGTCACGCAGGGGGTCTACTCTGAAACAATAAATTAATATCCAACTTCCTAAACCGGTGTACAGATGTCAAGACAAGTGCCGAAAAAATCTCAACTCCGACACGTGGTCGAGCCATAAAAATGTCCGCAGAAGTTTATGGGTGTAAGCGGTAGGCCGAGATGTGGCACCGTCAAATTTATGTACTCGGCTCAGTGCATACATCTTTATGAGCAAATTAGCAGTCATTGTGTGCTCGATTTATTCGACGCATTCGCGCAAATCGTGATAAATGTGTGAACTTCTGGTGCGGCACTAAATTTTGGACGTTTTAAGAGCGATCTGAGATTTTATTCTGCTCCTTCAACAAGTTTTCTGGTGCTGATTACAAAAAGAGAGTTTTTCTTGCATTAAAATTGCCCTTTGGTTGGGTGTTTCGGAAGTTTCAAAGACATTCACATCTTACTTATTAGGTATCTGCCTAATACCATAAGTTACTATTATATAATGTGATATTGAGTAATAGTAATATCAACAGCACCTACCAATTTCACCTTTTGGTATTTCTCATAAAATATATAATCCAAATAAAGATAATATACAAAGAATATTGTAGTAAAAAATTGAAAAATTATAGTCTTAATGCGGGAATCGAACCTGCATCCTCTGCGATTCAGGCAAACCACTCTGTACGAACTTTTTCCAAATCCGAATTAAAATCCAAATAGTAATAGTTATATTATAGTTAGCCAACTTATTTAGTACCAATATAAAAAAATATCCAAGAATTCAAAGGTTGAAGGCAACTAGTATGTTGTCTAAAAAGTAAGCGATGTTTCTTAAAGTTTACTGAGTGCAACTCAGGATGTTCTAGGCTAGGTACTTTAAGTCTCAAATCGCAATTCGAAGATTGTTCACTACAGTTTTGATCTTATGTAACTGTCTTATTAACATAAAGTAAGCTATAGAGATGGTAAAGATACCTATTTGCAAACCTATTTTATAAGTAGGTACGTATCATGCGTTTATTTTTTTAACGATTTGTTATTTGAGTATTCCTCAAAATAAATGTAGAGCATGCTGGATATTTAATTAAACAAGCTACAAATTGTTTTATTTATATGATTGCCTATTCTAATAAATTTAAAAATCAAGAAACTAAACCTGTCAAAGGTACACATCATCGTGGACATAATTTTGCTTTATTAAATTTATTATTTAACATACATACATACATACATAAATCACGCCTATATCCCAGAAGGTGTAGGCAGAGGTGAACTAGCACCCACGTTTCGCCAATTATGTTAAGTCCCATGTAATAGGTGGCGAGCCTATTGCCATTTATCGGGCACAAAAGTCGCAGTGCATTGCTGGGTGGTATAAAAGGAACGCTGCTGCCCATTATTCATCACTGATTTATCCTTAGTCGCCTTGTACGACACCCACGGGAGAGATTTGGGGTGGTGACAATTGTATTCTACTCTGCCGTCACCACACGGCCCTAATTTATTATTTAAGTAGGTAATAAAAGTTCGTTAAAAACTTACACTATATTCCTAACTTTTTAATTTCGTTGTTCTTCAATACTTTAAGGAGACAATTCAAAATATGAATGTCACAATAATAATTGTTCAGTTGGACTTTTCGGAGTGGCTGTATGTTTTTAAAAGTCAATTCAAAATTAGAGAATAATAAAGCCTGAAAGCATAGTTATTGCGTGTAGCTAATTCAAAGAACACTATTATTTTGATAAAAATATTTTAGTTAATTGATTATTTTAATGACGATTATAATGATAAGCCATGTGGTGACGGCGAGCCGAATACCATATTGTCAACTCCTACTCTCGTCAGTTATAAAAAATATTACCATGGACGGGCTGCAGGTTTCCTAGTAAACCACCTAGCAATATTGTTATTAACTTATGTAGATGGCAATAGGCTCGCTATCACTCGCGACCTAACATAGCTGGCAATACACCTCTGACTACCCATTTGGAGATAAACGGGCGTGATTTTTATCTGTATGAATGAGATTAACTATTAATATCCTAATTAAATTGTGGCGAATAAATTAACTTAAGCAGCATTCATTATGAGAGTTGCTCTTAGGCAGGCGGCCGTCCTTAGAATCTAACTAAATTCTAGACCTCTATGACTAGGTAGGTAGGAAGAAGAAGAGGAGTTACTATTCAAACTTCTCCTGTACCTAATTATCCCGACGAGCAATCTATGCTAATATTTTAAAGCTGGATAGTTTGTTTGTTTGGTTGGTTGAACGGGCTATCTCAGAAACTACTG
Source organism: Cataclysta lemnata (assembly GCA_963931975.1). NCBI lineage: Eukaryota > Metazoa > Arthropoda > Insecta > Lepidoptera > Crambidae > Cataclysta > Cataclysta lemnata. The sequence continues at coordinate 4,781,794 of OZ008339.1, forward strand.
GTTGAAAATGAAAAAATATTTTTGTGTTGGATAGTCCATTTATTGAGGAAGGCTGTAGGCTATATAACAACCGACATTAACGCAAGCGAAGCCGCGGCCGACCACTAGTAAGTAATATATCCAGAAACTGCACCACCAATTTGGTTATAATATTGAGACGGTGACGGCAGAGCGGAATACAATTGTAACCAATTGTTACTGCGGGTTGAAAGTGCCAAGAAAAATGAACAGCAGCGTTCTTATTATACCACTTAGCAATCTTTATCACCCTTTTAAAGCCTCCTCCCCTCTTAAAGCATCCTATTTCCTCTATCTCCATTTTCTTTTGTTATCTCATCCACATCTTCATATCACACCTCGCACAATCCATCCATATATTTAGTAATCTTCCTCGACTTTGGCATCCATCAACATTTATGTCCATAAATTTTTAATTTACATTCATCGCACCCCATCTTATAACATGTCCATACCAAGCTAAACGGCTTCCTCTTAGCAATATACCTACTGTAATTTACATGGCGTATATAGATGGCAATAATTATAGACTCACAGCCTATTACATGGGACGTAAGTCAGTTGCCGAAATATGAGTGTTAATAGGTAGACCTACAACTCCCTCTTTTTTAATGTTTTATGTTGTATGTTTTAATAAAAGTTCGGTTTATTTGATTGTTATAGTTGATGACTGCTACATAGATCAGAAGTTTTTTAAAATGTGATTTGAATTGAACTCCTAAGACCTAATGAAATGAAAGTTAATTAAAAATCGAAGTCTTTGATTGAAAAAGCTGCATAAATAGCAAACAGTTTTCCTTGTAAGAAATTAAATATCATACCTAATGATTAAAAAAAAAAGGTTTAATAAAACTGTAAAGTTCAAAGTTTTTGGGGCTAACCCCAAAAAAATCTTTGTACTTATTTTTCTAACATTTATATAATGTTAAAATTAAAATCAAATAACTGTAAAGTTCTTATGCAATCGAAACTTAGGAATAAAAAGAATAGTAATTCAGCCAATTAGCTGCTTTAACTTTTGTGCTAGTACAGCAATTCATATATCGTGTGACTCAACAAACTATGTACTACCTATCTATGCAATAGTGGTAGGTTTAATTAGCTGATTGACTGATTGCAAGTCGATCTCTATAACATTAACATAGATCAAGCGGTTTGTTATGGCAATTAACCTATTTTCTATTTATCTCAAATAAAGATATTTTATTATTACTAATATGTCGATTCGGCTGCATAAGAACTGATGAGAGATACTGATGGTCTCCTACCTACGTGTATTTTGAACAAACACTAATAATATCACTAATAATTATCACTAAGAATTTTTCTGGACTTGTTCAAATCGTAAGGTATAGGGTAAGGCATCAGGGTGGACAGCCATATAAACCTAACCAAATCCCAGATCTGTACGACCATAAACATTCTACATAGGGTAGGCAGAAGAAGAATACATATATTTATTATAGACATGAGATGAAAAATTTGTGGTGTAATTCTTAATTAATTAAATACTCAACGCTCTTAGTCCTGCCTGATGAAACGTCTCTTAGCTTTACAAAACTAAAAAGATCTTTTGCTGAAAGTACGTCCTCTAATTGGAATATCAATGAAATAATTTACTTATATTGGCTTTTAATAATTTAAATTTGCGTTTATTTTAATTAAATTTATATAGCAATTGAGGTCATGTTTGGGACCTTTTAAACTTTCATTTTATTGGTGAATATGAATATAATCTCATATCATCCACTTAAACTACTTCGAACTAACTTTATTTCGAACAATGACTTGATTTTGATAAGATCGGAATATGGTGGGAGCTTTTGAATTAAAATACCTGTTAGATAGGGAGCTATTGCGCAACTATTCTGAACTCGGAGCACATGGTACGAGATACCGCTTTACTCCACTTTCCCGACAGCATATCTCACCCAATTATTTATTTACAGAGAAATGACTGCCCGCATTGTATCTGTTGCATCGTGACATGAGAACACATGTGTCAGTTTATTTCAGTTCAAAATTTTGTCACTCCCGTCCGGTACACGTTAAATGGGCCGTACGATTTCAATTTTTGTTCTTTTACTCGTATTCAACTTAAAGTTTATTCCCAGACATCCTTTGATGAGGGAACGCTTACCGTTTTAATTTTAATCCGGTCAAGATAGGTTTTATTGTCGGCGCTCTTCGGTTCGGTGCGGTGGATTTTTATGGCAGAGCTGGTGTCACTTTGAAATTGACACGGTTCGTAAATTTTGTTGGCTTTGTCTTGACACCGTATAAACATTAATATCTTAACGGCAGAAAACTTAATCTTTGCAAAAAAAAGTTCAATCAAATTCTAATACATACTTGGTGATCGTTAAAAATCATAATTAGAATCAATATTTTTGAATAGTCACACTCTCTCGATATTTAATTCTGGACTGAAACGCAGATAATCATTTTCACAAACATCGCTGCAAAAGCTTATGATATAATAACTTTTAACACCGCGTGACAAGCGGACAGTCTAAATCCACTGACTTCCAGGGGATTTATTGCGTTACGCTTTGATTTCATGGCAATGCGACTCAAATCTGTATCAATTGGAGTTAATTTTCTTTACAGTTCTTGTGATATTGTGAACAGTTTAAAAAATTAGAATAGTGTCAATGAAGAAATAGAGATAGATAATTTATAAATTATACTCACTCCAACAATGTTTTTAGAGTGACCCACGGCGGCAACAGCGAACTTTACAAAACACAGCAGAAATAATCGACGAAAAACCACCACTAGACATCCCACAACTTTGAGTTTTCCAAAGCACTTTTCACAGAATTCAGATATTTTTTGCAGATAGGTTGCAACCAATAGAAAAAAAAAAACAACGAAAATAAAAATAAAATTCCGCAAGGGCGCGGCAAACTTTGCGCAAAAATGCCGCAACTGAACGCTGGCAAGATCGAAAAATTCGACGGCGGGCGTTCGAATTTCGAAACTTCGGCGCGTACTGCCGCGGCGGAAAACGGCTCGTGTTTTCCCGGCGTTCGAGCGTCGAGTGCAGTGCGCGTCTGGCGATGAGGTGAGCGGTCGAGTTGACGCGTCAGGCGGAGCGAGCGGGGCGGGGGGCGGGGCGCACCTGAGCCCGCCACGTGCGCTCCCGCTGCCGCTGTCGCCTCCGCTCGTGAAATCAGCCTCCGCTCGTGAACTCAACCTCCCATCGGTGCCTTCCCCCGATTAGTGTAATTAGGGTGTCTTGCTCCTCGTATCCGATTCCAATGGACCGTTTGATGATTACGTATGCATGGCTCGATTGGCATTTTGGAATTTTGTGCTAGTTGCAAAACGTTTACCGAGGCGGCTGAACTTTTTTTTTTCAGTAGGTCATTTCAGCAGTTTAAAATTCTCTATAATATTAATTTCTTAAGTAATCTTAAAAATGTAGAGGTGAGCTTTATGTGAGCTTTTACATTATGTGTTCCAATTAATTAATTCTTCTATTACCTATTACATAATTATTAACAATTAAGTAATGACTGTCTAGTAGGTAATTATATTAAGTTTATATTTCATGTTTGTGGAAACAAAATCCTTGCAATATCTATAAAATTTCTAAAATTGACGTAGTTAGCAGATAAGGAGATATACCTAATTGAAGCACACTTTAAAAATAAACTCTTTCTTATATAATTAAGGTGCCTAAGTAATTTTGTAAGGAATGAGTATAAAATAGAAAAATATTACGTAACTTTAAAATATTTTAAGCTTTCAACTTTTGTAAGTGCAAATCAATAGAACCCTTAAATAGGTATCCTCTTAATATCATGTCGGACTTAACATACAAAACAGCAAGTAGACAATTCGGTAATTCATCACAAGTAAAGAAAAATAAACTCTTTTCTGAAAAGTATTATAAATTATCATTTTGAAAAATGGTTACTGCTACTTACTACTTTAATCATGTTCAATTAAAATACAAATAAGAATATTCCAAGTACTTTTCCTAGTTCTATTGCTGGCTTATACCGTCCATTATTTCAACGCAACAGTTATTCAGCTTGAGCTGTTAAAACAAATGATCTGCTTGAGTCTCCTAGTACAACAAAGACAGTTCGCACGAATAAAGGGCCGTCAAAAGATATAAATTCATAGGACGCATTTAGTCCTGGTCTACAATGGCGGACATGGGTCATACATCAGGACGTGACGTGATGTCTCACCTGCCATAACTAATAACTAGATAACGTATATCTTGTTCTAATTGAGTTAGTGTTGCAATAAAGTTTTTCAGTTTCCTGCTAGCTTCGTGTTAAAGTCAATTTAAATTAGTTATACTTACGTTTATAGACAAGCTGAGTTCAAAATGAAATATCAATGTCAATTAATTTCAATGTAGGATCTGACAATTTTATCTATTCAGTAACGTTACGAATGTTTCAAGTTGTTTAAAAAGAAAACAAATAAAATAAATGTCAAATAAAAAAAACTCCAATGTACCAGGTCAAACTAAATGTATTTTAAGTAGATTTATTACTAGTTGATCCAGCAACCGTTGTTTTGCACTTATCACCTAGCTAGGGATATTAAAAAATACCCTACGACCTGTTCTCAGATCTACCAAATATACCCAAAAAATTCACAACAATCGGTCCAGCCGTTTCAGGGGAGCTTTTTAACTAACACTGTGACACGAGATTTTTATTATATTAGATGTAAGTAAAGCCTTTTTTACATTGAGGGCATGGGCACGTAGAGGTGTGTCTCAGTGTTTTGTTAGGTGCCCAACAAACAACACACTGCGATCTCTACGTGCCCATGCTCTAAATGTAAATAGGCTTTACACGTAGAGATCCCAGTGTTTTCTTATGTGTCTACCTAACACAACACTGCGAGCTCTACGTGTGTATAACAAGAACCTATTTCTAATCACTAGTTGAACTCTTACCACCATCGTTTTGAGGATAGTATCAAATATACTCTGTAAAAATCATTTTGCAATCGGATATACCTATTTTCGCGCCAGCTTGATTGACTGCTCCCATAAGTAGATGGGAAGGAACTAAAGTGCTCACATCACGTCTTGAGTATTGGAAAATAGATTTATACGCGGAAATAGGTACCTGCTTTAAGCAACAAGTATGCGTCCCTTCTTTGCCTATTTTTAACATCTCTAAATTATACGCGAGATGCTTAAGAAAAAATAATAATAATCAACAAATTCATGAAAAGCTGCAGCTTTTCAATTTATAGCCGTCTAGAGGAGACATTTGTTTGTAGACAAGAATTTATCATAAAATTGTACTTACTTTCATGTTGACTTGTAATTTTAATCTTGAAACAACTAGGCTATCATTCTTTGTACTTAGTAGTCACTTAATAATAGTCGTAAGCCCCGGACATATACTATTTATCAAGAAGACATCACATGCCTGTGCAAAAGTTACGTAGGTATCACATTTGAGCTGTTTCTGTGAAATTAATTTTGACATGGAAATAGTGATGGTTAGAGTAAGCTGATAAATAAATGCAAATTTATTTTATTTATATAAGAATATACACTATCACTATCAATCGTCAAAAAATACGTTAGATGAAAACGTTCGTGTCGCAGTCACCAGCCGTAAGCTACGCCACCCGTTCTTAAACTACCAGGAGGCCTTGTTCTGAGAAGAACGGGCAAGAAAGTTAAAAAGTTAGTTCCTCTCTTTAATGAAAAAATATGTTAATGAAAGATATCATAAAATAAAATTGACCATGATTAGAAATAAATTCACATTAAATATTTACTAACATCTTGCATTCATAAAAGATAATATTGTTAGTAAACATGATCTGAGTTTAGTTAAATTAATAGTTAAATAATATACAGAAATATTAAATCTACATCTACGCAACTTCAAATTAACATTGAATAGGTATTTAACTTAACTTAATAAGCAGTTTTTTTTATAAAATGAAACCGTTGTTAGGTAATTTTAATTAATTTTGCGAGTATAATTCTTATATTAAGTACAAGATAGTTACTTGACATATATTATACTAAAATAACTGAAGACGGTGATGATGTGATTTGCTGTGATAGGTTTGGTATAAAGATGTATATTTTATAATAATTTTATTTCTTCGAAGGGAATCGACAATGTAGGTATGTAGGTATTAATTTGTATAAAAATACGCGGAGGCGGATTGTAGAAGTCGAAATGTCTAAGGTACTATATATTATATACTGTACTATATATATATAATTTTTCAGTTTTAGTGGTATTTTTTACTTTCTTAGGTAGGTTACAAAAATACCTAGTTTTTAAAATTACTTCTTTAATCAGTCCAAATTGAGCCACAAAGCCACTAAAAATTAAGTGCAAAATTGATTGAATAAAAGTGACAACTGACGTGCTTTTCACCGTACAACAGTATCAACATAAATATTTACACGTTATTCAATAGCCGTTATCAGGCGCTTAAGTCGCGTTGTAAATCACACATAATGGCTTACATTTGTCTTGCACTATGCGAGCTTTAATTATAATTACGTGCTAATTACGAGGCACTGACGGACCGACTTGACTGGTAGTTTTGTTGTAAAGATTTTTCCTTGGCCAATTTTTGTGTGCCTTTAGTACTTTAGCTACTTGGTTGGTAGCTACAAAGAAAACAAGGATACCTAGCATGTTATTAGAAAAATATTACGAAGTAAAGTTGGAAAAAATTGTCCGAACCGGCATCCTCTGCAATCCCGGCAGATGCCTATACCTCTCGGCTAACCAAAGGCAAGGTTAGCCAGTTCTTTGTAGTATGTTTTCACACATATTACACATAAATCAGGCCTATATCCCCGAAGGGGTAAGCAGAGGCGAACTAAACAGTCACTTTTCGCCAACTAAGTTAGGTCCCATGTAATACCTAGGTGGCGAGCCTATTGCCATCTTTCGGGCACATAAATCGCAGTATATTGCTAGGTATAAGAGGAATACCCATTACTCATTGCTGTGTTTACCGCTTAGTCGCCTTGTACGACACCCACGGGAGAGATGGGGATGGTGACAATTGTATTGTGTCTGAAATGTTTTTTTAATATTTATACAATATTGTTCAAATAAAAATCATATCACATTACTTAGTTTAAATGTCTGTTTTCTAAGAAAATTGAAGACGTTTTGAGCAAAGTTCAGGTACAGAGACCTACTTGACCTTTGTTCAGAACGTCATCAAAACTAGAAGAGTCAGTGACCAAACTTTTATCGTGTAAATTATCTAGTTATTGTAATACTGTATTATTTTTTGGTAACTAACTATCATCAAACCTACATAAACGAAATCAGACATTAGGGATGTATTGTGGTGACACCAGAGAAGATAAAGTTGTCACTAACTTGAATCTCCTATCTCTCTTGTGGGACAAGTTCACTAGAGTTATAAGATAATGAGGAATGGCAGCAGCGTTCCTGGTGCACAATCTAGCAAATTATTGCGAATAAAGAATCCCGGTGAATGATAATAGGTTCAGCACCCTATTACACGGTACCTGAAATAAGCTGAAACGTACGCCTTAGGGAGAAAAGGCGTGATTTACGTATGTATGTTAAAATTAGGAAGCCATTGTTGACATTAGGTTTTTAAACCAACGAAATGCGTAGATAGGTTGGTACCAACCTATTTCAAATACATAGTATCATTCTAGTCTAGGATTTTCATACACCTTATTGACTGGCAGTCTATCTGAGATCAAACCTTATAGGGAACGTTGTTATAATTATTGGTCGACACAGCGAAGAACCCTGCGGGGTTATTATGTAAGCTTCTTTCAATCACTTTCGTCTACCTCACACAACTCTCACTCATTGAGAATAATCGCCAAGTGTGAGAGTGTAGGTAGACGAAAGCGATTGAAAGAGGTTTACATAATCGGGGTTCTGGTTACGATGATATGCATGAATCCCGCAAAATATCCTTTAAGTCACCTTCTACGACGTCTGCGGATAAGGGGGATGATGAGCACTGTATTCTGCTCTGTCGCTACTATGCCGCAAAACACGTTGTTACATAGTAAAATTACGTGCTAACATTATTAATTCGAATCATTTATTATATCTAGTTCTCAATAAATATAGCTTGACACGTACATAGTAGTAATTAAATCTGGTTGGAAAATAGCAGGTAAATAGTTTTTAATTAGGTCTAGTTGTCTTATTGAATAATTACAACAATATATCAAAACTTAGCACACTATTTGATAACCGTCTACATACTTTGAATATGAAATGCATGAAGTATATTTAATCTATTTAATTTAATTATTATTTACTATTTTGAATGAAATATTCAAGAAAACTTGAATTTGAAAAGCTAAAAGAATGTTTTTATCTACGACAGCGTTATGCTTAACGTCAAGCGAATGCAGAATATGCTATCTCAAATATTTCCTAAGACTAGTTACTTTTCCTTGCTAGCCAATATCTTCTTCAGCTCCCATATTCGACTCTATAAAGCTGGGTACTGACCAACGTTACGAGGTGTAATGTAACATTCGCATCGAGCATAGGAATTGTCTTACTGTTACTATTGCTCGCTGGTTTCCCCGTAACACTACGTACTGACTGCATGAATGCTCGCTGTGTAACATGTTACATTACACCTCGTAGGTAACGTTGGTCAGTACCCAGTTTAAGCTTTGCATGCTGGCCTGGTAGCGAAAAAATAACGAAGAATATACCAGCTTAGCTCAAGGCAGGGCTGTCGTAAAAGTAGACATAAGCACCTTAGTGTACCCAACCCAGTACGGTATGGCGAAAGACAAACTATCAATAACAGCATACCTACCCAAAGAGGATTGGTGTGAAGCATGCTACCAGCTGTAAAATCTATTCCAAAACATTCATTCAACCCATACAGTTGTTGGTTGACAATGATATTACTTCTTACTGCCAATTTCTGTTCCCAATTTGTCTGGGGTCGGCGCAGTATGGCTTCCATTATCATCACCCTGTTATCACACCATCCACTTTTTGATTCATAACATCCAACACAGATAGAAGCTAGTGATAAATGATTGGGCAAAAAAAATATGGAATGGACCATATTCAGAGACCGATGAACGAAGAGAGTGATTTGGATTAAAAAAATCTGATACTGATTATTTACATAGGGTCCTACTGGTCCATATTCACATCTATATTTTGCCAACTATGCCATAGTGTTAGTTCCCATGTAATAGTATTAAGTCTTTTGTCACACATTGGGCACGTAAATCGGAGTATTACAAGAATACTCATGACCATTTCTCCTGACAGTTTCAACCATTAGATGCTTTCCACGATTCCCGCAGTAGAGATTCGGGCGTTTTCCATTCCTATCTCGCGTTTTCTTATTAATTTTAAGTTGACATACCAAATATTAATATGACTTTGAATTTAAATAACTCTTATGGTTTCTTGGTATAATTTAAGAGTACCTATCAAAGGCAATCAAGTGCCTTAATCAATGAATCAATTAATTTAATCTTCATCGTCAAGCGTTTGCGAAAAACTGAAAGTATCATAATCAAAAGAGAGAGAGATTCTATTAGATTAGCTTAAATGAAAAGTTCTACTAACAAAGTCCAGTTGGATCATTGTGGTCATCTAGTTAAAAAACTTCGTCGATGAAATCATCTGTGTTAGTTTAAAACTTATTAATTATTGAACGGTTATTAATAGCTTACATTTCCGAATGCGATACAAAAAAAGCTTATCTTTTATTTTTATACTTACCTACCCAACAACAACAACAAACCTCACAAACATTTTTCGAATTCCGACGGCGAAAGATATAAATTTGTGTAAAAAAAAAACTTTTTCAAGCCACGAGCATAATTAAATACTAATAAACGATTTTTAAATAAACATGCCTCGACACTATCCTCCTTGTTTGGGAACGGAACGAAAGAGAGAAAAGATTCACCCTTGGCTCGTAAATTACTTTAAAGCTAAGAGGTGAGACGGCTGAATTATGCTGTATTAAGTGTTGGCATGTGTGCGTGGTGTCGCGTGACCTGCTCATTATTAAGTTGTCATAAATTTTACTGCCCAGTCACTGGCATTCGTCTATTCAGGAAAATGTTTATTTATGGCTTCACATTGGGCACGACTACCAACAAATTTGTACATAGGTAGTCTGCTGCTGAGATGACACACAATTTGGACAGTGCCAAATTTCTTGTTCTTGCCCTGCCCTGTTCTCAGTCTATCTGGGGTCATTTGAAGATAGGTAGGTACCTTTTGCTGCTGAGATGACACACAATTTAGACAGTGATGAATTTATTATTTTTCTTCTTCCTGCCCTGTTCTCGGTCTATCTGGGGTCGGCGCAGTATGTTTCCTCTTTCATTCATATCGGTCACACGTCATTAAGCCATTCACTCCCTTTTGATTCATCTCAGCCATCACACCGGAAAGGTCCTAGTGATGAAGGAATGTAGGTACCTATAGAAAAGAGACGGAAAAGACCATGTCGAGAGATCGATGAACGGAAAGTGTGATTAGGATGACAACATTCCAATCCACATAATGCTCAAGTTTTTGGGTTAGATTTTACAGCCGGCCGCCTGCCTAACACTATCCCTCTTTCCTGCCTAACACCTGCCTAACACCATCCCTCTTTCCTGCCTAACACCTGCCTAACACCATTCCTCGGTAACAGTGCCAAATATATTGCAATAAACTTCCTCACTTTTCAGAAGCTTCCACACAATATTGCGTGATAATTACGATGGGAACCTAGCCATTGTGTAATATTACATTCTCACTTGTGCAATACTATCTAGCAAATTACTGCGTTTGAAGTTCCCTGTGAAAGGCAAAAGGTTTACCCCCAATTACATGGGATCTGAAATAATGTGGAAAAACGCGGGTGTTATAACACCTCTGCCTACCCGTTAGGAGAGAAAGGCGTTATTTAAATGTTAGTATGCAATATTGCATAGCTAATTAATTGACAAATATGCCGTAGAAGACCAATCATGACTAATATCTTAGCTACGCGCGTTTGCCATCGATTTCGTAGGCGTTGGTAATTCAGCGGCATTCCACATAAATTTTATGTCCTACCTAGGCATATGTGGAATGCTGTTGAATTACGTTACGTTTATTCATTAGCATTCTTTTTTGTTTGGAGCACCTGCCTAGGTACATACGCTTTTTAGTTTCTAATATGTAATCCACAACTGATCAAAGGATTGTGTGTTGAACAAGCGCTCGAATCATTAACAATCATGAACTTCTCATTTCTTGAAAGATGGTCGTCTCATTAATATTACTTGGAAAATATCCTGTTCTGTATAGGAACATCCGATGCTAATAAGATAAGTCAAATACCTGAATTGCCAAACCAGTCAATTCCATAATCCTTCGTGGTCCCTGGTTTGATCCCAAGGGGGGGTACAAATTTTTGAGACTTTCAAGTCCGCCTGGCTCACTTCCACCATCTTATCAAAATCTGCCGCCATAATAATAATGTTAACAGCATTATTGTGTTCCGACAATGTGTGATAAGATAGCCAGCCCCTCCGCGGTTGAGGGTTGAGGTGAAGCTCGATTCCATCTTTGGCGCTTCGTCACTTACCATCAGGTGAGCGTGAGATATAGGGCAAGAGCTTCCCGGTCTATCAAAAAAAAATCCCACGTCAAATTTTTTTTGTGGTTTAGTATGAATTAAACAGTAATTCTGCTTGAATTGCAAAAACGGCAACAACAACAAAATACTTAATTGATTTCCTTAATACTCGTAGGTATCTAACAACGGTATTTTAAAATTTTAAAGAGTACCCAGTAATCATCATCATCATCATCACCAGCCCTTTTTAATGTCCCCACTGCTTGTATTGGCTTAAGGTAGGTATTTAGGTAGATGTTCCTATATTAAAATTAATATCTTTCAAAAACAAAGACGGAAGGTAGTTCGGATTATCAACTTTTCCCCCATTCCCAGTTTAGGTACCTAACTACGTTAATGAGTACTTAACGTCAAAAAATGACAATTCAAAACTAGTCGCTATTCTTGCCGGGTCTGTGGTCTTGATTTGAATGAAAATTTTTGACATTAAATACTCATTAAAGTTAATTGACGTCTCTGAGTGCGGCAGTAAGTAGGTATATCTGGGGTCGGTGCAGTCTCTTCGATTCATATCGTACAGATGTCATTATGCCATCCATTCCCTTTTGATTCATATCATCCATAACACCGGAAACGGGAGTAATCAAAATAAGCATCTATGCCATTTACTCAATGACCACCAACCAAATATAAAAGTTAAGTTTTTACGTAACACCATAGGTAGGTAGGTAATATTTTTACGTAGGTTTAACTATTGTTAAATTTCATTCATTTTCATTAAGTTCATAATTTCCACTTCTTTTTCTCTGAAACAATTGTAAATATTAGAACCTTATTCACACGACAAATAGGTAGATATTCTACCCATTTGTCGAACTAGAATCTTCACCAGTATATTTTTCTAATAAGAGTAGGTAATAAATAATTGACAATGGTGAAAATGGTTCTTTTCATTACTGTGTTTAAAATCTTATGAGAATAAATTTAGCAATTTTTGTAAGTAGGTCAACCTTACTACCTACTATTGCAATTTCCACTAACTACTATATCGCAATCCATTCTGTGGCTTTGTATTAGAAAATTATTTAATTACATGTTTCAGTCATTATTTATAATTACTGGATATTAAGCCTTCAAGTTTACTCCTGTATACCGTTTTTAGGTCCTATCCTATTTAGAACGCGTCAGTAATAATATACAATTATCTAATGCAACGCTTAATTTACAAGTGAATAAAAAAATTTGCATGACTATTTTCATAATCGCAAACGTTGCCGTCTCTACCGCACGTATTCCGGGCGCCTACGCGCGAGGGAGACAGCGAGTGCATTGTCGTTTCACTGCAGTAGAAGCATGCGTAATGCAGCGGCGGTGGGTGGGGCTTGGTGCGTGAGAGCGGTGGCTTCTATTGGAGGAGCTTCTGAGTGGGGTGCGAATGTGCAGAGAAAACTTTCAAGTTTTCTCAGTTGAAAACTTTATTAAATTTTTTGATCTTACCCAGAAAGTTCAAAGCAGTGTTGTTATGATCTGAATGTTAATTAAGTAAGTTCACTATGCTTTATGTGAGCGTCTTCTGTAATTCCAATAGGTAAAAGTGGCAATGTCAACAACGCTTTCCTTCCTCAGAAATAAGAAACCATCATAAAATGAAAAACTGAATACTCTTTTTTGAATACGCAATCTTTTGATGTGAGTTTCTAGTTCGTTATTGTATGGGCGGTGTTTTGGTAGGTGTAAATATTAAGGTACCTATCTACTCATTTTATTTAGGAAGCTCATTTTAGAGATAGTAGATATTAATAAAATGTTCGACCTGTATTTCCTCACGTTTATTTGCCTGCATAGGTATTTAAAAGTGTTATTAATGCAAAAATCATGCTAAGAAAAGTAGAAACAAAAATTAAATACGCAGGTAGGTACCTCTACCTACTCTACCTCGTTACCAATATCATAATCATTATCATCATCACCAGCCCTTTATGTCCCCACTGCTGGGGCACGGGCCTAACGAAACGGTACTAACGACTGCAGACGCAGCCGGGATCATCGGCTTAACGTGCCTTCCGAAGCACGGAGGGACTCGAGATAGTAAATTTTTGATCACCCACCCAATGACCGGCCTAAGCGAAATTGCTTAGCTTACGCAATCGCAGGCCAAGCGCCACTGCGCTAGCGAGCTCCTCGTTACCAATATCAATAGAGATAAATTTTCAAGATTTGTTTGTTATTATAGGTACCGAACTACTCTACACACCTCTACCAATACTAACACTAAACCATAATCTATCGAAAACAGATGGTGATTTCATGTCATCAAATCCAAGATAGATCATACACATATACATTAATAATTATAATCCTGTACCTACATAGATACCTACATCCATAAATCACGCCTACTATACCTATCCCTGTAGGGGTATGCAGATGTGAATTAACATCCACGTTTCGCCAATTATGTTGGGTCCCATGTAGGTAATAGGTGGCGAGCCTAATGCCATTTATCGTGCATGAACATCGCAGTACATGGCCTATAAGGGTAAGGCTGCTGCTCATTCTTCATCACTGTTTTAACCCTTAGTCGCCTTGTACGACACCCGCGGAAGAGATTTGCGGTAGTGACAATTGTATTCTGCTCTGCCGTCACCACACTTCATAATTTCACGTCATTATGTAATATAACTTAGTAGGTATGTAATAATAAGCATTACCTGTAACTGAATTTTTATTTTCGTAATAGGTAGCTGTACTTATGATTTCACAAAACAGTCAATTTTTTTCAGTATTCTCGGATAATATTTAACGAAAAGTGCACTATTTGTAAAGAAAAAATTACGACAGTGACAACAAAAGCAACAAAAATGAGTAGGTAAGTTACAACAACAACCCAACAGCAACTCGAAGGCGTTCGAGTTGTGTGACTATAAACTCTACCTAATCACCTAAGTTGTTATTTCCATCATAATTAACCGAAAGTGGTGTGAAAACACAGCGAGCATTCTATGCCAGACGACCAGGAGTATTTTTAAAGGCAGGTTTTTGTGTATTTTCCCTATTTAACTATTTACCCAACGAAAAAAAAAGAAAAATCTCGAATCGACTTTATTTTTTTACGTGTGTAACTATTTAACGATTTTAATGATTTTTTTTTATATTCGAAAGCTGGTGCTTGTCAAGCTCATATTGTCGAAAGCCTATTTTTACAGTCTTCATAAATCTCTTGTGAATTGGGCTTAGAGGTAGATTTCCACTTTACATATAGGCGGTGCTGCCTATTGTATTAAACATTCGTTTCTTTAATAACCTAAGTATTTTTTTCGCAGTGCCTTTAATAACCACAACATGCCAAAGTTGTTAGCCTGACGGCAGGATTAACTGAATGGTTAGAATCCTTGGTTGTCGGTCAATAAGAGGTCCCGGGTTCAAATCCTATTTGAGGCAAACGGTTATTATGACTTGATTTTCTCGTGCCATGGTTGCTTATACGTTTATATAGGATATAATTTTCTATTCAGTAATAGGTGATAGGTGTGAGGATAAGAAGTACCTACTAATAATTTACAATTTCTAATTAAAAAACTGCACTAAAAATAGTTTAACTTTCAAAAGACCTAAGGGTTCTAAAAGAGCAGCGAAAGTGGCTCCACCGTACTTCGCCTTAAAAGTTTTGTAGTCTAAAGCTTTCAATGTAACTAGATGGCGTTGGTTATGCTTTTACCTGTGCTTTTTTACTTCTATTGTATTGAAAGGTGATTATTCTTAATTTAAACTAATATGTACCTACCTAGGTATCTACGTAGGTAGCGGTTTATTGTTTACAAATACGTAAATTAGCCAGACTGTTTTATTCATAGCTTGTTTCAATAGTTCTATCCACAGATCAAACAGATCAAGATGAAGCTACCAAAGTTTAGTTAACTAGCTTTGTTATTTGAAGGAATATAGGACTGACGGCCGAGTTGCTCGAATAGTGAGATGGCTAGTTATAGCCCAAGAGTTCCGGGGTTCAAACCTGATAGAGGCTAAGTTTGCAATCACAACTTTTATTCTCTGCTTATGGTTGTTTATAATATGTTTATGTAGGACCTACCTACTTATATTATTATATTGATATATTTATTATGAGTATAAAAATTTGTTTATCATCTAGTATCGATAACACAAGCAGGTAGGTATTTAGGTTATCTATTACTTTGGGGCTAGATGATAGTGCTTAGGAGGAGATGCGATCGCTGTTTTTCTATAGAAAAGTTCTCGACCATTCCTACTTGATTGTTAACACTAGAGAAATGATTTTCACACATGAAATAAATATTTGGTTATTCTAAGCTCCTGTCTTCCATTTTTCGATAACTTATTTTTTCATGAATGTATAAGCCCTCAAAAATGCCAAAAAATACATAAATTTTATTACCACTAAAGACTTCTAGTATGGACATTCTATAAGTATTAATAAAGAGGCAAAACATAGAGGCCTAATGCAGCTACTAATTATTCTATAGAAGAAATTTCTTTTACATATCTACATCTAATTTTGGGGGAGAAAATCGTCTAGAGCCAAACCTCGAATTTTATAATATTTATTCGCAATATCAGCGTATCTGCGTATCAGCGTAGTATCTGATTTAAAAACGCTTCTCATACAAAACACTTCTTACACATGTTTTGTAATAACACCGATTATGTTTTGTTTCCTCATTTATTTCTACTTCTCATCAAGAGGCATTCACAACCAGACCTCTTTCAAGCATGCCTATTCCACCATGCCCACGTTCTATCCATATTTAATCATAGGTAATCTCAAATTGTGACTGATGTTGAGTGTACTATAGAGATCAATAACAATAACTAAGTCATTTCCATTTTAATATTAACAAACGAATGTATTTTAAGACAAATTTTAACATGAAACACTAAACAAATATATTAAAATTAAGGGTGTAACCCTTGGGACTGAAAACCCTAAATATAAATAAACAGCAGCCTAACTGTAAAAACCAATTCAGTCCCCAACCCGTCAAATACCAAGCGTCGAACAAACTAAACAGCAATTGTTTTTAATTTCGGTGAAATTCGAAATCCCCAACGTCTCGAGGAAAGTAAGAGTTGAACACCATTAGTCAACCTGTCGGCCCTTGTCAAGCGAACTCGCCGGCGACCTTACGCCAATACCGCTTAACACTCGCTGACAGCGCGTGATGTTATTAAGTACATGTGTACTTAATAGCATTCCAGCTATCTTTGCGTTGGAATGCGAGCGAATTCTGAAGTGAGGGTGTGAAGCCAAAATCGTCCCAGCAGAGGCCTCTGTATTTTAGTTATCTACTGAAACTGTTCATGTACAAAAAAAGATAGGCATTAAAAATGATTCAGTGTTTATTTCGAAAAGTTTTCATTGCTCTGTTGTAAACCACGAAGTGCGTCTTCAAATTTGATTATTCGAAAGCGACGATCGTATCTGAAACAAACAAAATATGTACGTGTAAATTATTTTATAGAGGCCAACTTTATAGAGGAGAACATACATATCGAACGCCCTTTTATCCCCGAAGCGAAGGGATGGTACCCACATTTCGCCAACCATGCCAAGTCCTACATAGGTAATAGGAGGCGAACCGAATGATACGTAAGAGACGAAAACTCGTTTTCCATGGATTCACCGTGCAGATGCAGGGTCCATAATGTGGTAGAGGGGGAAGGCAGTGGCAGCGCTTGGGACTTACATAATTATTTAAAATATTTTTAGATACTAAGTAAAACTAAAAACCAAATTATTACTACATACATACATACATCAGGCCTGTCTAATTATTCAATAGAATAAATAGATATATATAAATAAAATAAGTAAATATACCTGTTTAGACCTCTTTGGTGACTCTATGGAGTTTTGTACATAATAAAAAAGATATAAAATGTTGTTGTCAAATTAGTGAAAATAAAATATGTTGCAGACTGGAACTTTAAACAAAAATAAATGTTTTAATTCAATATTTATCAGCAAAGCATTATTTGGATAATTAACAAGGCCTATATCCCCGAAGGGGTAGGCAGAGGTAAACTAGCACCCACGTTTCGTACATTATGTCAGATCCCATGTAATAGGTGGTTAGCCTATTGCCATTGATCGGGCACAAAAGTAGCAGTACTATTGCTAGGTGGTATAAGGGGAACGCTGCTGCCCATTCCTCATCACTGATTTATCCTTAGTCGTACTTGTACGACACCCAGGGGAGAGATTTGGGGTGATGACAATTGTATTCTACTCTGCCGTCACCACGCGGCGTAAACTTATTACTGTCTTAAGATAAGTAGATTATGCCAGATACTATATTACTACCTAAGTAAAGTTTATAATTTTATTTTTCTTTGTGATGTACGACAAGCCTACTATTACAGTAACTAGCAGTTAGTATCTTAACATACACAATCACTTCTAATGACGAGATAGGGTAAGTTGGCTAACGCTAAGTTTTAATTAGATTTCTTATGGAAATGAAAAAGCTCGGAAACTTCTAGAGTATTTTCAGCGGGCGAACTTTTGTTTTGTTTGCCCGTCAATCCCGGGAGCCACCGCCGACTTTTGTGAGGAATCCGAAGAATGGACACTTGGCTTAATTGAATCTCGTCCCTGTTTTTATGCACTACGGCTGGTATTTGCTCCTTGTGTGTGCATGGGCAGATATATCCTACAAAATTTTCTTAGTTCAAGAGAAATACCGAGCTTTTCTTTCGTTATTAGAATGTAGTTTTATGTGATTTACTTAAAAAATAGTGCTTCAATAGAAAGACCGAGATTTTCTATCGTTATTAGAATGCAGTTTAATTAGTCAAGAATTATTACAACACTTTTAGTTCTTATAAAAAACAATTTCGAGAATTTTCGAAAAATTATTCACATGCAGTGGGTGTCGAAGCCGCGTCTTTTAATAATATTAGTCTGTTACAATTTTTGTTTATTTATAAATTTGTTTAATTTTTTTATTATTATGATTTTTACAAACATTATTGGGTAAATTATAAATTTGTTTTGATTAACCCCCTTTAGAATTTCATCATCCACATTGGTGCATTGATAGCAATAACAAATTAATAAAACTGAAATCATGATAATGTATTATATTTGCAATTTAAGGTTCGTGGTCGTTTTATATCCCAAAAAGGAATCGCTCCTATATTATTGGTCTGTGAAATAATTATTGAAAGAGCTGGGTAGCCGAAGGCTGCGGTGCGTCGCTCGAACAATACTAACTTACATTTAGCTGTCAGTCAAAAACAATTTGGAATTCGTGAGCGCGGAGGGTCGGCCGAGTGCCGAGGAATATTGGAACTACGTAGAGCTGTAGGTATACTGACTGGAAGTAAACAAAGTATAAAAAATATTATCGGCATTAGGTATACCTATTGAAATGGAAATACACGAACAAGTATTATTTTCATTTTTATTTGAACATTAAATAAATGTTAGAGACGTCTTGGTAGGCCGATATGCATCTGCTTGGATTGCTGAGGACGCGGGTTCGATTCCCGCATCAAGCTATTTTTCTAACTTCGTCTAATCATTAGAACATTATTTTATGCACGTTAGAAAATAAAAAATAAACTATTCGATTTTAATTTTAACATTATATAAATGTTAGAAAAATTAGTACAAAGATTTTGGTGGTTAGAAAAATAATTTCGAAAAATTATGATCTTGAGGCGGGTATCGAACTTGGGTGGCCAAGCGGTCAGGCACCTGCCCGGATAGCAGCGGACGCGGGTTCGATTCCCGCCTCATGATCATAATTTTTCGAAATTCTTTTTCTAACCACTAAAATCTTTAAATAAAAAATTTGTTTCCCGCTATTAGGCAATCATAATTCTACATTTTCTGGCCTAGTTTTCTAAGTAATATCTCACTTTACAAATCACGATTTTGAAAGTATATGAAGCTATGTACTAGTAATATTATAGAAAATGTTGATTCCAGTTACTTTCACAAGCCTAAAAAGAACATTTTCAAGAAAACAAGGTAGCATCATCTCCAAGACAGTCTCCGCAGTTCCAGTGAACGGGCCGCATGCTCCGCAATCCATCATTTCTCCATCCACTCGCCGGGTTGAACACATAAGTGACATTGACGCCGACTCCGCCACCCACGCTTGATCCCTCGAACCTTTCAACCTCTCACGAAAGAACAGTTTGTCCGAATAACGGCAGGGGTCAAGCCAGATTGGCCGGTCAATCGGCATTTCTGCCGCCGACCATGTCGTGATACGTTAAGGTCAGGTAAATGATGTTATGTTTTGATTTGAACTGTAACTGACAATTTTATTTTTGTTTCAGGAGCTTTACTTCGGGAGGCATTATTGATCACGTGCTGCTTGGTTGACGATACGGATCCAATACGGAATAAAAGGAAAGTGTATGAAAGGAGATGTATCTAACTCCTTTTTTATGCCTTTACGTGGATTGGACCCATTTTCACCTCTGGGACTGTTCTTGTACTTACTCTCTTTCTATAGAAAGAAATAGATATAAGAGATATACATACATACAAAAATCACCGCTATTTACACCCGGAGTGGTAGGCAGAGGTGAAGTAACAACATGACGGCCGCCTTGGTCGAATGCTCAGATTGCTGGGTATTGGCCAAGAGGTCCCGGGTTCGAATCCTGGTAGGGGCAAACTTTGTGGTGACCACAAATGTTTGTTTCCGAGTCATGGTTGTGTATGTGTTTATGTAGTATATTTTCAACATTTATATGTACGCATAATTATATTAAAAAATATGTCCGTCATCTAGAATCCATAACACAAGTGCTTAGGCTACTTACTTTGGGCTAGATGAGAAGTGTGAGTGCAAAAAAAAAAAACATTGTTTCACTAACCATATTAAGTCACGTAATTGGTGACGGAATTGGCTCGCTCGGGGCCTTTGCCCAGCAGTGGGATCTTACAGGCTAATCAAAAAATAGGAGGAGAGTCTATTGCCATCTATTGGTCACATAAATTGTAGTAGGTATATAACTAGGTGGTATAAAAAGAACGCTGCAGCCCGTAACTCATCGCTGTCTGAGACATTAGGGGTGACAATTAACGTATTCCGCTCTGCCGTCGTCACACTAAGCTGAAATTTCCAATTTCACGAAGAAAATGTTAACCGCTGTATTGTTTTACGTGCGGCCCACTGTATGTACAGACAAAACTCCACGGTGTGGGTTCACGATCGGAATGAAATTTATTTAATGGCCCACTCAACGGAAGCTTGTGTTTTCGCAAAAACTCGCCCCATAAATTGAGTCATTATGAATTTTCGCAAAGGCGTCGAATTACCGTGGCTTAATAACGGCTATTATATGGTAGCATGGCAGGGCGATAGTAATTGCTTATGTCAGCCGTCACAACCTTCAAATACCACATTGCTACTTAATTATTCCGCACATACTATGAAACGTATTTAGATACGATACGTAGTAGAGGAATGGAAGAAGAAAACATGTTGTGCCGACCCCGCCTAGAGCGGAATAAGGGCAGGAAGAAGAAGATACTACGATACGTATTTATATCACGTCATCATCATTATATCATTACCTATTGTCCCCACTGATGGGGCCTTCCCTATCGCTGGAAGAATATAGGGAGAATAGGCCACGCTGTGTGGGTTATAGGGTACCGGGAGCAAAGAGTCAACTAGAGATAATTACCACCCTGACTCAGTGAGAGTTGGAGGTATTGACGACTACAGATGCAGCCGGGAGCAAAGGGTTGAAGTGCGTTACGAAGCATAGAAGAACTTGAGATAGTTAGGTACCACGCTGGCCCAGTTAGGGTTGGAAGTATTAACGAGTGTTGCAATTCATAATACGTTAAGACAATTGTTTATTAATATTAAATATTTTTTTATTCAGTTTTAATTTCATATCGAAGTAAGCAAGCTCCAATATTTAAGAAGATATTAAAGGACAATGCAACTTATTGGCCCAAAAATATGAAACCCAATGTACATAATTGAAACCTTTGCCAAACGTAGTACTAATCATCCAAAACAACTGTTACTATAGGGCCAAATAAATCTGTCCTAGGAAAAAAAATACAGGGTAACAAATATTTATTTGAACTTTTGTTGGTTGAACTATGTTGTTTTATTTTTGAATCTGAATATCCTATCCTACATCCTATTTAGGCGTTCTATTTTCCAAATGTTTAAAATTGGCGATATTCTAAACGTTTAAAACAAACAAAACATTCATTCATTCAATTCATTCATATAAAAATGGATTTATTTTCCAACATTGGTTACTCGGTATATTTTTTCCCTATAGGATAGATTTATTTAGCCCCATAGTAAAAGTTGTTATGAATGATTAGTAGGTACTAACGTTTGATAGGTTTCAATTATGTAAACTGGGTTTCATATCTTTGGGTCAGCGGTCAAAGGAAAAGTTGCATTGTCCAGATATAAATTGAACTCTTTTCTTCAAGGCCCATCGTATTCTACTTATAATTGTTTCATAAGCAAGTACCAAACAAACGAACATTATCTATACTGCGAATATTTCTGTTACATAATACATTTCTCACATTTATTGGCTATGAAGTATGACGATACATTTTGCACTCGGACGCACAATAAAGAAATAAATCTTACATTCAATTACTTCAAAGAGTAAGTAATTATAACGTTTTTATCTACAACAGATGCGTGCTTCGTTGAACCCGGCGATCAAAGCCATTTTATCAGCGGACATAAATTACATGGTAATTATAAAGAAGCGAGCAATTAGTATTAATGTGACCGCTCATGTTGTTAACAGATAAAAAGTGACATAATACGCCCTTCTAGGTCAAGTGCAAGCAATGGGATGTTTGAAACATTATCTTCTCTGTTTGAAGTTAACTTGAATGGCGCTGTTATCGATTTGATCTGGTTTTAATTGTTTTTCTTTGATCGAAAGTCAATGCTCTGACTTACGGGTTTTATTTATTTGTTCTACCACAAAAAGTTAAAGTTAATACAATTTCCTATTGATGTATCCTAAGGATTGGTTTACTTATCACAGTTTGGGGTAGGGGACTACCAGGCGTTTTGACTATCATCATCATAACCGGCTCTTTAATTACAGGTACAATCCTTCCCTGGGGATGGAAGAATATAGGGTGCCAGTAAAGCAAAATGTATGGATAAATCGAAAATAAATTTTACAATTTTGAATTTTTCATATCACCATGGGTAGTTTTATAATAATATTGTTCAGGGTATGGGTTATTTCTGTCACATCTTATATACCTACGGAGGCTTACCTAATTGAATCTAAAATACCCAATGTAGGTACCTACCTACCTACCTAACAGACAAAAACAATTAGCGACCAAAAAAGGTGACCACGCCACGGGCACATCGCGGACACGTCACGGCACCAGTGTTGTTACAAAAAGCGGATTGATCAACAAAAGAATCTGCAGGACGCATTGTGCCTGCCGTCATTTATCAACGACGGTTCAGTGACGTCGTCAGGAGCAGATCGCCGATCAATGGGACGGGATCGCTTTCGGGATCGATTAAAATATTCGCGTCCCCATTTTGGCGGTTGACGAGGCAGAGGGGTGGCGAGGTGTTTGTAGCTCAAAATGCGTCTTTGTGATTAGATACACCCACCACAAAACACATAAGCTAGAGACGGTTTCGACGGCGAAGTGCCAATATACCTTCTAACATGAACAGCATTTAACTTAAAAACATACGGACAAAGTACTTGTGAATCATAATTTACGCAAAATTAGAAGCTATAAAACGCATTTTTTTCGCAGTTTTCGTAAAAAAACATAGAAAAGACCATGATTTAGTAGTATTTTATCGAAGCTTTTTTAAATTCTGGGTGCACTCAAAAATGTTATAAAATCGTGATTCAGTACTAGCAGATTTTTCTGTCCCATTTCTGCTATCGTTAGGTTCATTATTAATTTGACTTCATTGCTACCTAATCATCAGCTGTTGCACTCTTAGCTGATCAATCACTTCTCATTACTTGATACTTTATTTGTGAATCGCAATTGCTGTTACCACGTAACCTACTACAAAAAAGCGGTTGAGAGCGCAGCTAGGCAAACATCTCATCGGGCGCCCCTATATAAAAAAATGTATAAATCTTACTAAAGGTATTAATAAATACAAGCAAATTGATGTTGTAATGAAAAATAATACTTTTTATCGTGTAACTAGGTGGCTTACTTACTGGCGCAATTAATTTTATGCTATATTATATATTCTTTTCTTTTTTTACAATTCCGCCCGCGCGCCTACCTTTGTACCCTCGCACTTCTAGGCACATGCCTAGTGTGCCTTAAGGATAATTCGCCGCTGAACCTGACGCTATATACTTAAAATACCTGACGAATGACTCCCTACAATCCTCACTAAGCCCCTTCATCGACCCGAACTGAAGGTAAATACGTACTATCGAGGCATTCAAATATGCATTAGAAGGTTTCTTTTGATCTGGCTTCAATGAGAGTTCGCGTTCGACGTCTGGATTAATTAGACCCGCCATTCAAGCGACTTTATTCAATGTATGGACTCACCAACTTATACTTGCGCATAGAACACGAAAAGCTAACCTTTAACTCCACTCGATAACAGTCAAATTAGACTGAAACTGATTTCGAGAATCACAAATTAATTGTGTCAAGATTTACCAAGGTGTGTCGTTAGTGAATCGCTCTTGTTCGCGACTGTAACCGTAAGATATTTTTTGTGAATTACGCCTCAATGATCTTAGTATGTCAGAGTGATCTGAGCATAAATCATTTTATAGACGGGCTGCCTTAATTATTTTAACATCAATTATTAAGGTCGGCAGTCGAGCGTGAATTAAGAAAATTTGATCCAATTGTGCCTTTAGGAGTTAGTAATACAACCTCTGTTGAATTTTGAAATGCAAGTGCAACTGAGCTATATTTTATTAATTAATTTTGAAACCAATATCGTACATAGTGTGGAACAAAAGCGTATATGGAACAACTGAGGTTTACAGGAGACAAAAAGTTGCTAATTGCGATCTTCGATCAAAGATTGCGACAGATCTTTTTACGAGTATAAGAGGATTTTAGGACTTCAGCGTTAATATAAATATGTATGTCCCCTTAATAAATATTCTCGTTCTTAAATTTAATATAATTCACAAAACATACCCAATTATTAGCTACTGAGTTATTTTAATTCCCGTTAAATAAGTGGATAACGCGGATATGTTGACAATTTTAACAAATATTTATTTTTTACCTACACCTACTATTTTGATTTTAATTTGAATAATGTAATATATAATGAGTATACAAGTATAATGAGTATAAATGTTAGAAAAATTAGTACAAATAATATTAGAATATAACTTCTTGGTTGGCCGAGTAGGTAGTATAGGCACCTGACTGGATTGAAGAGGACGAAGGCTCGATTCCCGCATCAAGACAATTTAATTTAACTTTATCTAACCACAATATTCTTTGAATTATTTATTATATTATTTTATAAATAATTATAAAACTTTTATTTGAAATTTACGTAGATATTTCTGATGGCGTCAAAACAAAGAAATCGAGACACCCACACAGAGGTACACTTTTGTGCTTTAAAATATGCGACAAATATCAAAATAAGGTCATCTATCTATTAACCGGTATTTACGAACCTTGCTTAATTTACACAACCACTGAACGAACGAGCTACGCCATCGAATTTCTACATATTTAACACTACATGTTAAGAATAATTTGTTTATTAATTTCAATAAAATAAAAATAAAACTGATTTAGTTATTAATTAAAATCGACACTAATATTATCCAATTCAATGGCTGTTTATATAATATGTTGATGTTAAGCCCAAATAAAAACATTCAATAAAATAACACAAGGACATGGAATGTATCTTTATGACTGCTATATTTGATATAAAATTATTTTATTGATACTGGTATTCATGAATAATACTAAAAAGAAACATTTGTACGAACATTTTAAGTATATTTAGGAATATATAATTATTTTCACTTACCATGAACTTATTTACACGTATTCTGAGCGACTAAATATAGAAAAAATATTACTATCGTTGTTTTGTTGATAAACTTTACTATTAAATGCATAAAAGCTAAACATAACCTAAACACAAGCAGCCATCTTGAATAAATGACTGCTACGCATGCGCTCTATGGTCTCACCCTCGACTAAAGGGATGATATATTTTTCTACCCGTTCTCGCATTGGTACAAGGGTATCTTGCGTCCTTTTCTTTCATTTCTATTGTTATCCTTTATTCAAAGGCAGGAGGGTTTACATTCAAACGTTGGGGTCCGAGTAGTGTGAAGTTAGGAACAAGCTTGGTTTGCAATTCGCTTATTTGCGAGGCATGTTGCAATTTTGACCATCTGTCACTCTCCAAGAATTTTAATTATTTTAGATAACAATTTCAAGATTTTAGGCCAACTTATTATATATAAATAATTTAATTTCCACGAGATAACGATTACAAAAATGATTAAAAAAAAGTACAATAATGATTAATTCTTAAACTCACACCTGTCATCTAGCTTAAAGTAGGTAGCAAAAGCCCTATGATTATGGATACTAGATGGTGGACGAGTTTTAATATACTAACATAATAATTATGTTAGATATTTATTTATAATATTCTACATAAACAACCATGACTCGAGTAGAAATATCTAAGTTCATCACACAAACATTCACCCCTACCAGGATTCGAACCCCGGACCTCTTGATCGATAGTCAGCGATCCACCCATTCTACCAAACCAGCGTCCAAAAAAATCATAAAAGTCATCGTGCACCCACAAGTAGCTAAACTCAAGCCTTTAGAACATTACACAGGTAGCTAAACCCAAACAGGATTACTCAGCAAAATACTCAGGAGCTGACCAAATCCAATATGCAGTCAAAACATGTCAAAATCTTGACAAAGTGTCAACATCGGCACATTCTGCTGTCGCTCCCGAGGGAGTAATATTGGCGATAATAGCTACGGGCCCTTTAAACTAAGCGTAAAAGGGTTAAGAATATTGTTTACCGTTGCCATTGTTAGTACGAAAATCCTTTTAGCTCATGTTTACAGTATTTGGAAGTGTTATGACAAATTGTGTGGTTACTAGTTTTACGCTTAAGTAAAAAGTAAGTAGGTACGTAGGGGTAACTTTTTCGCAGCTTAGGCTGTTTAAAAATAGAATAAATTTGGGCCAAGTACTCTTAAAAATTTTAGTGCACCTTTGTAGAGGTATGGATGGAATATGAATGGAAAAATACTGCGCCGACGCCGACCCTATTGACATGGGAATAATGCAGAAAGATGATAATGACATAATTTTACAAGGACTCAACACAGTTTAATTCAAAATGAACTGTCATTTTAAAATGTTAAAGATATCATCATTTTGTCATTTAAAAGTAATTGTAATAGAAAAAATAAAACACGATATTCTTCATGGTAATAATTATGTATTTGTCATATAATAGTTATATTTATGAACCTAGCATATGAGAAAGTATTGCATTAACGCCTCAAAATTTTTTAGGGTAAAAAATTTAGCCTGTATTTCTTTGCGCGATTGGATTCATTTAATAAATTTGAACGATAAAAATATGTTTATTTAAGTATAAAAATATTGTTACTTCTTGTTATTATATTATTATACATTATTATTATTTATGCTAATAGTTTATAGCTAGAAAATTTATACTAATAGTAGAAAACATCAGAAAATTTAATATTTGATTTTAAACATTTAGTATTGACCTATTTTTGTATGTAGATATTAAGCATTATTATTATCTAATTATAATTTTAACTCTTATCAGTTAGCTTCACCAAGATGCATAAAGCTTAACTATAAATTTTGTGTGTTAGTTATCCGTCTTGAGCCTATTTGTAACCGCATTTAGTCAAACAACTGAATGTGCTAATAACATTGTATCATAATACTTTAATATTAATGACGTGATAAATTAAGCTCAAATTGGATATAAAGTGATAATAGTCATTTAATTTAAAAAAATACATTTATGTATATTACTATAAAAAAGACGTCGTAATAGGATAATTAGAAAATTAAAAATAATCAGAATAATCAAGAATCAAAAGTCCTCTTTATTATTAGCGCCCCTTTACTGACTAGAGAAGTACAAATAATATTTTCATAAATAATCATCCTTAAAATTAAACTCTTACCTACGAATAATAATTATCAAATGTTAAACGTATAGGAACCATTTTTACCTTAATGTTAATATTTACATGAATAACTAATTTAAATATTAATAATATAGATAATTGACTATGTTTTCCGTTACTATGATCGACAAACTTAAATATTACCCTTAGAAAAACAACATAATATTTACAATAAGAAATATGCTTTAAAATACGGCGTAAATTAGGAATTGTCACATTTTCGGAATCATCCCGCCGTAAGACGGAACCATGTAGTTGTGTGGTACACTATTGCCAATATTAGTCTGACCTAAATTTGGCATTGAAGGCACCGGGTAATTGTTGTAAGGTTCTACCAATCCAGCCATTTGCCTGGTGTCCATATATTCGGACATGCTACCTAATTTTGCAGCGGTCAAGTCCTCGGATCCGTAGGGGTCAGGGGAAGCGGTCAACTTGCCGTCCTTCTTTGCCTTCATTCTCCTATTCTGGAACCAGATCTTGATCTGCCGCTCGGTCAACCCTAACGCGTGGGAGACCTCTATCCTGCGTCTCCTCGAGAGGTATTTATTAAAATGAAACTCCTTTTCCAATTCTAATGTTTGGAAACGGGTGTAGGTCTGTCTTGTCCTCTTTGATCCTTCCTTTTTGTCATCGCCTGAAAATGCAACAAGTATATTATTAATATCACAATAGATAATAAGCCTAAGGGTTTTAAGCGACTGTATTTTATGCCGATTGTTCAACATACCACTAACACTCTTCATCCATGGATAAAATCCTTGCACATCAGCCGCAGCAGCCATTTTGTTGTCTGCGTAATCCGCATTGTCCCCGCCTGCTTCGACCCTTGTCACGTCCTGACAGGGCTCCGACTCCAAAGATGACGGTGCGACTTCTTTAGCCAGGGACGCCCCACCCACAGCACCTTTGCTCCTGATTGACGTCTGACCCTCACTGCCTTCGAATGCACCATGAAATTGCGACAAATTGCATTCTTTCTCAGAGGAAATCTCATTATTTTTTTCCCAGTCGCTGCCATCATCCGCATGGTAAATACGTTGTAACATATCTTGCGCATACGGCTTTTCACTTTTTACAAAGTACGGCATCGATTTCTTCAATTGAGGTTTTGTCAACAGCGCTCTTAGGTTCGGGGAATCTTCTTGCACTGGCGACGCTGGTTTGACACTGGATACACTTTGAGGTGAACCATAGTTCATGTCTGATACACTGCACTGATTAGGGGAGTTAATAGATCTCGCGTCTTCACTTAAGTTGTCAGAGACTGTTTGGTTTCCTAATGAATTTTTTGTTTGACCATATCCATAATTTAGTAGGTGCTGCTGCTGTTGTGCGTGATAGTTCATTTCTCTCCATTTATTTATCATGTCTATATTAGGGTGATTGTTGTACATGTAGTTAGTTGCATACCCTTGCCAAGTTTCTGGCTCAGTTTTAACAATTCCGTCACCGGCGTTGTTAGCGTATGGTCTCCCGCTGATAGCACCATTCGGAATTTGAGAGTAGTCACAGTTAGGAGGGTAAGCATTGTTTTGATAATTGTAATGGTTCGAAGGCACCACTGGATACTGTCCGTAGCCGTACTGCTTAACGTCTCTAGCACTTTGATTGCCAACATCAACACAGTTGTTCCACATTTCACTGGCACGGTTACCGGTCGCTACCGTCGACATTGTCACATTGAAAAGTCACTTAGAATCACTAACACTGAATCAACACTGAATCTGCCCTGCGTGGGAGACGGGACTCCGTCGTCTCGGTTGACTGCGAAACGAATGCAGTAAGTGCATACAGGCGGCACGTCCCTAACAAATGTAATACTTTTATGTGACCTAAAAAAAGTTTAGGGGTACTTTCAACAATAGCGTCGCCATTGTCCCTTCGCAAAGTTGTAAACCGGGAACTCGGTCCCTTTCTAACATCCCTTGACCTCACATATTGTGATGCGTGCGAAAGGGACGGAAATATTGTTCGTTTAGCAGAAAACTTCGCAAACGTCTATAAATGTTTACAATGCCAATATTCCCAATATTTTGTAAATGTATGTGTACGTGTACACACGATATAATCATTGATTGGTTTTTGCTAGTGTGTGTTGGAGAGGGTGGTATAGATTGATTTTATTCTATTATTGGTTTAGTATAAAGCCACGTATGTGTGTCACTGTGTTGCATTGAAATTATATAGGTTGATGCATTTTTGATTTCCATATTTCGTAAACGGAAGATGTTTCCTAAACATAATAATTTATTTTTATAACCAAGGTAAATAGCATATGTTGAACCGATGCCTTATTCAGGCCAAGTCGTCATAATAATTATAATAATACAGCTACAAAACTGTAATAGCATTTAATGAAATAAATTATATTAAATGAATCGGTACCTAAGTTATGTGAACGTCAAACACTTGAAAATAATTGAGTTCGTAAATTAATCTGTTCCATCACAAATG
This sequence comes from Cataclysta lemnata, assembly GCA_963931975.1. Classification (NCBI taxonomy): domain Eukaryota; kingdom Metazoa; phylum Arthropoda; class Insecta; order Lepidoptera; family Crambidae; genus Cataclysta; species Cataclysta lemnata. The sequence continues at coordinate 4,812,068 of OZ008339.1, forward strand.
TGAAATTTTAAAATAGAAAAACATAACTTTGTAAAATCAACATACATACATAAATCACGCCTATATCCCCGCAGGGGTTGGTAGAGGTGAATAAGCACGTTTCGCCAATTATGTTAGGTCCCATAGTAATAGGAAAAATAAATACTGGTTTTAAAGCTAAAAGTACTCTTAACAGCCTGTATAATTCGGTTGAACATAACTCACGCGTCGTGTAACAGTTCAATTGGGGGCCGAGACAAAAGCGCAGTGGGATACGTGCGCGTGCGTCTTCTGCTGATTCGCCGTGATGATACACCGAATGCGCCACGAATCTCCGAGGTCAGGGAAATTTCAACCACGGGCATTTTGCAGCAACTCTTCTTCTCTGCTGTGTTACTGTTTTTTATATTATATATGTGTGTACTTTGTATGTGTGTACTGTTTGGTTTTGTTACGGTAAAGTATACTAAGGAAACTAAGATCACCTTACTAATACTGCCATTCCCTGTTGTAAAGTAGTACAATCCAATTCCCCACGTCGATACTGAAATAATTTAATTTCTCATACTTTCTTGATTAAGTATAAAAATAAAGAGGTTTTGGAAAAACGCGAACGGAGAATTGAAGCTTTTCATTTTCTTCTCCTTTCTGCCCTGTTCCCGGTCTATCTGGGGTGGACGTAGTATGTTTCCTCTTCCATTCATATTAGTCAGACGTCATCAAACCATCCACTCCCTTTTGGTTCATATCACTCTGATGAGTGCACCGCAAAGGTGCTAGTGATGTAATGTATATACTATATAAATGTATAGAAAAGATACGGAAAGGAGCGATGTCGGAGATGTCGAGAGACCGATGAACGGAGAGAGTGATTGGGATGACAACATTCCAATATATGTACAATACTGCTCAAGGTTTTAGCTTAGATTATACAGCCGGCCGTCAGCCTGACACCAACCCTTAATAACCATGCATTTCATAATGTACCCAGTCAAGTTTAAATATTATTAAAATATGTTTTAAAATCAACTGTCATTTTGCATAGTCACTCTACGGTAGCAGTAATCCAGCCGGCCAATGGAACAACCGCGGGTTACGGCGACATATGCATTGTGTGTTACAGTACACTCCCACTTAAATCACACATCTGTCGGTACAAGCTTGCACCTTCTGTACCCACGTTTACAAGGGCCTTTATGTATTGACGTATTTATTGCTACGGGTCTAAAAGTTTCAATAACACACCTAATTGTCATAATTAAGAAGTTAATTAATATTTATTTTTATTTTATTTATATGACGCGCTTTTTAATTTAATTCATTAATTATTTTTAACAGTAAATAGTTAAAAGATTTCCTTGTGAACTTCGAACTATTAATTATTGGTAAAATTATGTCACTTTAATTTTGAAATAAAACAATTACTTAGGCACCTAAAATCATTGCTGTCCTTCTATAACTCTAGTATAAGTGTTTTTAAAACAATCTAATAATATTATAAGAAAAATAAACAATGTATAACATCTGAAAGTTCTAGTATTCATTTATCAAATCACATTCAACCCATTTGGCTTAATGTGTCCAAATATAAATATGTATTTAATATTTAATGTTATTTGATTTTAAAACCAATCAAATAAACATTTTATAATAGGTAGATTAGGCGTACAGCACTCGTTATGGTAACGTGATTTCAAATAATAAAAAAAACTTATTTCAATTTCACACCGATTTCTAAAACCAATTTATATCGAACCCTTAGTTTTCGGTGTCAATTTTAAAACAGCTTACTCGCTCTCGCTAGAGTCAATCAATTCAAGTCTCTTTGAACGGGGTTACAAGGGAAAATTTTCATTAAACTGTGCAAGCATCATTCATTTCTCAGTCGTTTCAAAAAGAACTCGTACGGCAGAATTGTGGGTCTTTAAAGCTTACGTAATAGAGGTTAATTTTGTTACGCAACGTGGACGCACGCTCGTCATACTATACCGTGGCGCTGACAATGTGCCACCATTAATCTTGCGAAATCAATCGATGGCTTATTCAGAATATCGTTTTGGTTTTGCCGCTGGGCTTTTCTGTTCATATTTACTTTCAATCTTTTTCTCTAATTTATTATTCGCGTGGAAAAAAATCGACATCTGTCGTTTTGGACCTTTCTATTGTTGAGAAAAGTTAACCAAAGAGTACTAAGGCAATTTTTTCAAGGCACACCTAAGTGGATGTTTTATAAAATGGTTTCTACAACGCACAGACCACAGCAAGTAAAATATTATAACAATTAAATCTAAAAGTTCGCTGTATTGTAAATGTCAGGCACCAAATTAGGTAATAAATATAATACTAGAAGCTAATCTAAAGATTTGATTTTTTTTTATATCTTACAAAATAATTTCATTAAAAAAATGAAGAAGATTGTACGCAATTTACATATATTTTGGAATTGTACATACATACATACATAAATCACGCCTATATCCCCGAAGGGATAGGCAGAGGTGAACTAGCACCCACATTTCGCCAGTTATGCCAGGTCCAGGTCATGTAATAGGAGGCGAGCCTATTGCCATTTATTGGGCACAAAATCGCAGTACATTGCTATTGCTAGGTGGTACAAGAGGAACGCTGCTGCCCATTCCTCGTCATTGATTTATCCTTAGTCGCCACGGGAGAGATTTGGGGTGGTGACAATTGTATTCTACTCTGCCGTCACCACACGGCATTTTGGAATTGTCTCATATAATAAATACGTTAAGGATAGATTGATATATTTTCTGATGAAATCTACGCAAAAAAATCGTCTAGATAAAATTACACTATGCAGAAGCTTTATGCCAAGCTTTATGTAGACAAATTGTGTGACGAAAGGACCCCGTAAGTGATCGAGTTTTTTTTTGTGTTATGAAGGCAGGCGACCACGAAAATTATCTAGGAGTTCCTAATAAACATATAACAAGTTAACAGTACGTTTTATCTATAACGGTAGACGGGTTAATCATATCGCTTATACTTGTGAAGTATCTGGTAATTATTGGAGTTTCACTCGCAGGAGTCTTTAGGACTACTGATAAGGAAGAGTAGCATCTGATATTAACAGAGCTTTGAAATGAAAGACTATTGTTTCTCTCTCTATTCATCCACGTCGGCGCTTCAAAGGGAGACGTACAGAAGGCGGCTCCTAATATAAACATGGCTTTTTCTCGCGTTTATAGGGGTGCTAAAACAATAAACCGATAGAAAGCCTTGGAGTCGTTTGAGGTGCCGACGCGATGTCGTAAACCCGCCCTACCTGCGCGTCTGCAGAATTTCGCTTCGCATAGCAAAAACGTGTAGTTGCATTCTGTTCGTGAAATGCGAATTTCAAAATAAAGTACCTAGGAGTCTAACATATTGAGATATTTCACGTAATACGTTACCACTGATAATAGCGGCCTTATCACTGATAAATAAATATAAAAATATGAGTTATCATCAGCTTTGCCAGTCTTTTAATGTCCCCACTGCCAGGGCACAAGCCTTCTTTATGGACAGAAGAATATAGAGAGAAAAATGTGCGGAGAAAAATATGCGTAATAATTTTAGATCATTAATCGAAAATTCAGTAATGCATAATTATTTCAGATTATTTAGTTTCCTGCACAGTCCACAAAAAGCGTAGAGACAGCAAACCATACATCCAAAACACACGTCTATTCATCCCTGAAGTGGTAGGGAGAGGTATGAAAAAACCTACTATTTGCCAACTAGTTTAGATCCCATGTAATTGGTTTGTAACTAGTTTAGATCCCATGCTTATTGTCAAAAAAGTCTAAGTTTTGATTCTAAAATTTCACTAGAGTAGACAGCCACGGAAATTAATCGTCTAACTTTGCAATAAATATATAAGTGAATAAATGCAATTAATAAAGCAATCACTATAAAAACAGTAAATCACCCGTTGTGGACGTGTTTATGAACACTCGTAACATTATAACTCATCGGTAGTCGGACACAGCGCGAGCATTCGACACACCTCATTGAAACAAACAGACAATTATCTAGCGACAGTCTCGCCCTTTATTATGACAACTCGTTTACAGTTAACCCGGCAGCCTGGAGATTTACGACTGTTACTGGGAACGGAACGGGACATGAAACGGACCGGTATCGGTTCCAGCATGGCCCGCAGCTATGGTGATGAGCCCATGGGAAAATGGACAGCCAATATTGTTTTCCTAGCCGCGAATGTGCCTAGGAAATCCTGACGCGGGGAGTCAACGTAGCTTCCGTCATTTTAGTGTGATCAAATGATTATCATTCGTAATTTTTGTCAAAACAATAATAATTATGTGTATCGATAAAAAGTTGTTAAATTAAGAGTGTGGTGCACCGTTGGTATTTTTTCGAAATATTTTCAATTCGAATTAGCTTTTATTGATTTTTTTATTTTGATAGTTTTAAGAGCGAAAATTAGATTTCCATTTGGGCATTAAACGTTTTATATGACATCTAAGCAATATTAGAATATTAGATTTTCTCTTGTGACTATCTACAGAAGTAGCCGAAAAACAAAAGCTGATCATCGTACACCTATGTTGGCATTTTTGCAAAACTTTGCAATGCCTCTGTGTACCTACCATCCTCCACCAAAATTTTACGACAAACCTTCTAAAAATAGAACAATACAATTTCAAGGAAATCACTACACTTAAATTTTAGCTCAACGAAACAGTGTATCGGTGACTTTCAAAGGCGGGAGACAATTGAGAAGGTTTTTTAAAGGGCGAATAGAGGTCCTTGTTTGTGAGTATTTGTTTATATTGTTCTAGACACTAAGCTTGTTTGGTGTTTTGTCGGCGTCGAAGTCACACGGCGCTTTGCTACGCGTGCCACATAGTTTCAAGACGCCGACACTTTTGTTACGTTCCTATATTGAGTTCTATTTAGCGATGACTGCATCCAGTTCGACAACCGTCCACTACAGAAGTTACTTATTGATTCTATTTTATTAACAAGTAGTCCGACAGACACCTGATTAGTTTTAACGGAAATGATGATTTTATTCATTGTTAAACAGTGTTTTCGTATAATAATGAAAGGACTAAATTACAATAACAGACATGTCTTCCTAAAAAGAAATAATTCCCAGGTGCGCGTAGGTATAATTATAACCGCGTCGTCCTCAGTAGAAAATAAGAGAAGGTTCAATTCCTGTTATTTATCGAAATATTTCTGATCTTTTGTTTCTTTTTGTAATGATTATCAGGATATTATTAGACCATTTGAAGGAGAGGTCGTTAAAATCAGCATAATGTTTAGAGTTGTATTTAATTTTATTATAGCATTTTTTAATTGTTTTGTTTCTTACTAAGGCACCTTATGTTCCATTTCAGGTTACGTGGGGGACCCCATGGTCTTTGATTTGGCAAACATCAGCCGGTCAGCTGTACGGCATAATCTCTCGCTGTGGCATTGTATGGCGATACCATCATTAGGGGCGGCACACATTGGAGCGGTGACAAAAGAGCAATGGATAAATAAAACGGTCAAGATAAAACTGTTTTCAAAAATTCGTAGCTCAATAAACACTGAACTAGGTGGTTTGAAGACGAAGAGAATGTATCAGTGTTTAAATTACTCAATTTGAAATCAGCGTATTTTTGATGTGAACTAATTGGATATTAACTAACTTATACTATAATAATAGAATAATGTCATCCGATTTAACACTAAGGGAAACAAAGCATGTTAGGGGTGTACCGCCTCAAACTATCCATTCTCTTGAAATCTACCTTACCACGTATCATCGCCTTTGGTATTTTTAAGCACAAAAGTGACTTTAGGCGCTGTACATAAGGCACATTCCCCTGCGTGAGCTCTCTAGATAAGAATGAAGACTTTACACAATAACATCAGCGTTGTGGATAAAGTAGGTGTTAATTAATTTGCAAACCTTATTTTCTTTGTAATTTACAAAGTTTCTAATCTGTCTAGTGGGCAACGTCCCTAAAGTTCCCTCGCTGCACCACCATTAATCAGGACTTCGATCCTGGACTCACAATGGGGAATGTTCAGAATGCCGCGATCCATTAGAATAACAATAATTACTCTTCCACTGGCGACGTCATAAAGATTCCCAACAAAATGTCGGATTAAAAGTTGTTTAGTATTAAGCAACCTCTCCTCAGTCTTTAGGGTCGAGCAAAAGCCGAGCTACGAAGTATTTAAGGATATTTTACGTTGTTGATATCACCAAAAAGCAAGTTATATTTTGTACTAAAGAAACTCTTTTTGCTTAGTAAATTAGTTTTCTTCAGAAATAGTCACTGTAATATATTCGAAGAGTTAAAAATGGACTGAGGAAAATATTAAAAAGCACGAAAGATGTAAATCACTATAGGAGAGGCGACAGGGTGTGCGTGTGTACAAACAAAACATCGGACGGTAGTCTTGTCCAAGAAAAACACCAGCCACTGATTTACGAGACATTATCATTCGAAAAATGTGGTTAGATATAAAATTAAACCAACATTAACACAGATTCGGACAGTAATTCGGAGATTTATTAAAGTATCTGTGTGAAAAGTTATTTTTGGTTACGCATTTTTATAACAAAATGTCAACAAAATTTCCACTACCTACCTACTTATGAAAGAGTGGACAATGGTAGTGATACATCTGAAAAAATCGAGCAAGCACTACTCATAAGTACTTCATATTTCTAATACCCTTTACTTGGCCATACCTTCATGTAAGATACGCGATAGATCAAATAAACAAAATCTAGCTAATGTATATTTTTTTAAATTAAATACTCACTAACTTTAATTGACGTCTGTGAGTGCGGCAGTTAGAGGCTGTTAAGAACTCCTTTAAGATTATATATTTTTGATAGATTTTTAATTAGGACAGGATAATTGAACTGTAAAATCAAATCATCAATACATTTCCTGTTTTATTTTGTCACTTACGAAATAAAATAGGAATTTTTTTATGAGCTATCCAGAAAATGCTTTTAGTTGATTAGTTATTTACAGAGGCTTTTAGTAATCAGTAGATAATAATATTACAAACAATATCTACATTTCTTGAATTAATTCGACCTTCGATCTATTAACAGTTACTAGAGTCATCTAGAGTTTGAGCTCATAAAAATACATTTACTCTCATTACTTTCCTGTTGCGTACATACATCGTATCGGATTTTCCACAACGTTTGTAAATAAATTGAAGCTTACATGATATTAACTAATAAAAGCCTAAAAGTTGTTTTTCTCTATTTTATTTATTTTGGATCGCTTTTGAACATCTAGTACAATAAGAATGCTAGGTAATTAACAAACTTAGGATTAATTCAAAATTGACTTATTTATCATCTTTATTGTGCACCCCTATCCATACTTAGAGATGATATAATTGTATTACCTTTATACTTTATAGAATGCCGAATAAACTGCAGGGTATGGAAGTTAAAATTAACACAAGATTTGTTCTGTTTTGACAAATGCAAAAAATATTATTGGCATTTACAACCAAATGTTATTAAACTGATCACGACTGAATTCCATCGATTGCATCTTATTGTAAAATAAACTTAATTGTTATGCGCTTAGACGGTATTTTCATACTGGACCATTAAAAATAATTGTGGCTTCGATCGCGGAATACATTTTCCAGTGACGAAGAGCGATTGCTAGTTTTCTATTGAAATGTTCTGTTTTTTCCGTCCGACGCCTTGCCGTATCGCGGTGTTTCGAGTAGCATGAACAAGAATGCCAAAGAGTCACTTTGTTTGCAATTTTTTTCTTCTATATATTCATATTTAATACTTAAAAACGTAATTAAGTAGTAGCAACTATGTAACTAAATAGTAACTATGTATTTTTGCTTTAAAAACCATATATAAATTGTATAAACTGAACTGTGTATAATCTATGTTTTGCTGAAATGGAAACTCAGAACTCTGTTTTCGTAGCAATGGTTCGTTTAGACGAAAAACATAATAAATACAATTGAGATTACTTTTGTGTGTGTATAATAACTGGCAACGCAACATGATTATAACAAACTGTGCAAAACATACGGTATACGTACAATTGATAACTTCTTAAATACTAAACTTAAAACGTTAATATCGGTTAGGTTAATAGGTTTATTGAATATATAAAAAATATGAACACTCTCTAATAATAATATTTTATATTATAGAAAGCCATTTATTATTAAAAAGATGCTTCATAATTTTAAATTGAACTTCTGAGCTTTTGAAACCCCATATTTTATTACGAGTATATTGGGTATATATTTTATTTTGTTTCTTATTTTATTTAATTATTAATAAATAGTATTTAAGAACTATATGACATTCAAAAAGTAAAAAAATAGTCATATAACATTTTTAAAATGACGGCCGCCTTGGTCGAATGCTCAGATTGCCGGGTATTGGCCGGGTTCGAATCCTGGTAGGGGCAAACTTTGTGATGACCACAAATGTTTGTTTCCGAGTCATGGTTGTGTATATGTTTATGTAGTATATTTTCAAAATGTTTATACATAATTATATTAAAAGATATGTCCGTCATCTAGTATTCATAACACAAGTGCTTAGGCTACTTACTTTGGGCTAGATGATAGGTGTGAGTGTAAAAAAAATATTTATTTATTTATAAAATACGTATGTCTGAAAGAATGTGAATAATATCTTGTCCTACAATACACCGATACTGCGCACAAGGACATAACTTTTCAAAAAAATTCAGGACTATTTTCTTTTTTTGTAATATTATTTCTCACATTTATATAAAGTATGAAAAAAAAAAATACGAATAAATTCGTCTCCATACATGTCGCTGTTTGCAATATTATAGGGGAACGCAAGAACCTTGACGGGCCCTATGAAAATGATATCACGGCCAACATAGGAATACACTTAATGTTTCTCTATCCATGATATCTTCACTGCCGTCGAACTGGCAATCAATCATGTTTTGTAAGGAGACATTTCTTTGTGGCCTCTAGGTATCGTAATTAACGAGCCTTTCTTGCGAATAATATTTGAAAGTAAAAATAGTAAGTAATATGGAACGAAGTAATTTTACCTTTGGTTAATATAAGAACTAATTATTATAAGAATCTCCTTATCGAAGAATTCTTGGTTTTACTGTGGTTTTGTGGGAGCCACATACATATTTGAAAACCGGTTTGGTCGAATCACAATTAGATCGCTTACTTATTGGCTAAGAGGCTTGGGTTCGAATCCTGGAAGAGGTAAATTAATATAGGTATTCATTCTCAAGTCATGTATGTTTATTTATTTATTAAACATTTTCCGTCGTCTAGCATCCATGACACAAGTACTTAAGCTACTTAGTTTGGTGTAGATTATAAGTTAAATCTTATTCTTCTTGCCCTGTTAGTTTATCTGGAGTCGGCGCAGTATGTTTCCTCTTCCATTTATATCGGACAGACGTCATCAAGCCATCCAATCCCTTTTGATTCATATCGTCCATCATACCGGAGGAAAGGAGCTAGTGATGAATGAATGTAATGAAAAGAGTTGGAAAGGACCATGTCGAGATACCGATGAACGGAGAGAGTGATTGGGATGACAACATTCAAATCCATACTGCTCAAGGTTTTTTTTTTTTTATATTAGGTTGGGGAAAAAGTCTTTTCGCATTATAGTATGTATAAACTTGTAATAAAATCTCTTTGGCTATACTATTTGTATCTGGCTGGTTTTGGTATCATTGAAAGTTTAAATTTTAAAGAACATATTCCAAATTCAAATTAGGAAAATGTGTGATTTTCATTTGTTTTTCGTACCGCCAAGATGAGTGAATCTAATGAAGAAATTCGAAACATTTTAAAATTTTACTACAAAAAAGGTAAAAATGCAACGCAAGCCGCGAAAAAAAATTGAGATTAGCTGTTACCACCAGGCAGGACCATCGATTCTGAACTCTACTGCGAACAACTGATGAGATTAAAGCAAGAAGTTGAGAGAAAGCGGCCGGAATTAATCAACAGAAGGGGTGTGGTTTTTCATCATGATAACGCTAGACCTCACACATCTTTAGCCACTCAGCAAAAATTAAGAGAGTTTGGCTGGGAGGTGTTAATGCATCCGCCGTATAGTCCTGACCTTGCACCTTCAGATTTCCACCTGTTTCGGTCTCTTCAGAATTCTTTAGGCAGTGTCAGGTTAACATCACGAGAGGACTGCCATTACCACTTGTCGCGGTATTTTGACCAGAAGTCCCAAAATTTCTATAGCAATGGGATCATGTCCCTACCTACAAGATGGCAAAAAGTTATCGAACAAAATGGTACCTACATACTTTGGTTAAATGTAAATAAACTATATTAAAAAATGTTTTGAATTTTCTTAAAAATGCGAAGAAACTTTTTCCCCAACCTATTATTACGCTTGTATACCCCTGACAGAGGTGGCACGTCTATGTTAATTCACATCCACATTTCGCCAGCCTATGCTAGGTCACGATTTCTTAATTCATAACATTACTGTCATCATGTAATATTTTAAATATATACAATTATCGTGTTACAAATTTAATAAAACCTGTTCACCCTGCCTACGATTTATTAGGTAACTTGTTCAGTTTTTTTTATACCTACTCAGTAGGTCAAACAGCCTTATACTCTGTGCAAAAATCTGTTCAGTCGCTTACATTTTGCCGCGTTACTTTAAATATATATCAATGTCAAATTAATTTTTAAATATTTACACAGACAAAGAGGTCAACAATTTCGATTTTCTTTTTGACCTAATACGCGACCTCCGCAATCTAAAACACTCCGAAAACCAGGACATTAGTTAACTTGCCAAAATTTCTCTAAACTTTTAACTTCACGTTGTATGCCAACGGGTCCCTCGAAATGTATAAACGAATTTTTGAAATCACACCTAATTTTTCAAAATTTTCTGATTTTATTAACTTTGTAGTAGTAACTGATTATTATTGCATATGAGTACCTATCTTTAATCACCAATTTTAATATTCGTAAATGTTAGATCGTTGCTTGTTTCTTACTTAAATAATTATTTTGACTTTAACATTAATAGAAGAGGACCACGAAGAGAGTCCCGTATTCGCACAATAATTTTTACAAGCGATTTTTTTCTGACTTAATTTTTTTTCGTTACATTTTTTCTAACATTTCCGTATAATATAATGTTCAAATAAAACATAAATGATGGTAATATTTAGTGCACCTTCCGTGAGGACTTTAGCGAGTTATAGGTAGGTACACCTGTTCGAAACACATCCAAGTCATTCATCAACGATCGCGAAACATAGGTATTGAGAGCGCCTCGCCCACATTGAGCCATGACTAACGACCTGCCAATCAGGCCCTAACTTAATTGGAAATCCGTGTTTGTGGAACCATTCCCCGTTTTCTAAGGCTTTGTCAGTAAAAATTAAACATTACTAGAGTTCGGTCGACGCTGAGGAATAATATTATTTCACGGGAAGCGGCGGTGTGTTCAGATGCAAGCCAATGAAAGAATGAATAACCTTTTTTTTTATTAGGTATATCCTCAAATATATCTAAAAGACTGACAGACTGCAGAAAATAAGCTGGAAAAGGTTCATGAACTGTACCAAGATTCGAATGCGGGAGTACAGTTTGTCTATGGGATAAACAATTTTTTCAATGCATTTTGTGAGATTAATTGGAAAAAGTACTACATTAAAATAAAACAAACCGCTTTAACTTCTAATATGAAAAAAAAACGAATAAAAATGTAATACTTAATAATTAATTAAAAATAAATGTATTAACTGAGTGCAGTTTTTTCTTTTTTCTGACCTCTTTTTTGTATAATTATTTATTTGTTATTTTTAAAACAATATAATAAGATAAGTATGAAAAATAATCATCATCATTGGTACAACGACCAACTTGCCAGCCGAATCACGGAAGAGTGCGAGATAAAATGTTTTTGGTCACCCATCCAATGACTTGCCTTAGCCAACATTGCTTAGTTTACGCAATCGCATGTTGAATGTGCTAAGCCTCTGCGCTATCGAGCTCCTCTAGTGGCCGTCAATTTGATTAGATTCAATATCTTTCAAATATATATCGCACTGCGTCATAAAGGTTACGTCTAACCCTACGTCGTATTCCTCGACAACATACACGATAACATCCATTCTTGTAACACGACAACGATTAATTTGAAACAATGTTGTTATTGGCAGCGCTGTGACAAGTGCAAGCGTCAAGTGTGTATGCTAATTCCATCCACGACACGTATTGCTGTCAAACTCGCTGCCACACTGTTAATGTCCTATGAGCGATAGATTTGTGGAGATAAGACTTATTGACTGTAATAAGGTTACTGACGTAATCGGCATAAACTATTTAGCCCTAGATAAATTTCGCAAGATAATTTTTGAGATACTATGACTTACACATTGTTGAACTACCTAATTTACTATACTGTACTTAGTTTGGTTTTAAATAGTAAAGTATCTAAAATTGTAGTAATATACGTACGAGTTATTGGTGAAACAATAAGGAGGAATAAATAAATAAGGTTTTTAAACAATACCCGATATGCAGAGATGATTTAGAGTTTGAGAGTTGTTTAACTGAAGAATTTAATTTTTATGGGTTTGTTGTCTCATTTTTGTAGGTCAGAACAACTTGTCACTATTGTATTGCACGATGCATAATTCCAAATGTGGCTTTTTATGAAACTAAATATTACAGCTCTGCTCAATCCCTTTTCCAACCCTTACAATAACTAAACGAAAAAAATATTACAAAATTAAATATTTATTTTAATCTCCGGCCAACAGAGCCAGTGAACAACCGAAATAAGCGCTTCAAATAGTATATTTTACAAATTTTTCCAAGTAACTTTTTCGTATCCACATATTTCTTTAATACGGGCGTCTTGCCTTCCTTGTTTGGGGATATTAAAAAATTGTTCCGGCTAGCGTGTCTAATCTCTCACAGCCGGCGCTCACGCTCTGCCAATAGAGACGACGAATTTTAAATTATTGAGAAAAAAATGATATTCGAATAGCATACGTTTTTCATTTTGGTACCATTTTAGACAAACTACCCTTTGGGTGATGTTGACTATGAAACTAGTGGATATGACTTCAAAGGAACTTTGCAATGTTCATTCAGTGCTACTAATTAAAACTTGTTTTCTTGGGTCTGCAGCTAATGTCAGGCAGGCAGCCGCCTTTTAAACCTAAGCCAAGAAATTGACCAGCATGAATTGGAATGTTTTCATCCGAATTACTATCTTCGTCCATCGGCTCTTTCTCTCTCTTCTCTATACATACTTCTTCTTTCTGCCCTGTTTCTAGCTAACCTGGGGTCAGCGGAAAGAGACGGAGATGACCATATCCTGAGTCGGATGAACGGAGAGAGGGATTTGGATGACTACATTCCAATCCATACTGCTCAAGGCAGCCAGCATACTGCTCATCTTTGGGTGTATATGATAACCAGAAACCCTTTTCCATAGATACTTTCATCACTATTACCTTTGCGATGTGATGGACGTACCTTTACATTAAAATGAGGTGTCTCACTGATGTTTGACCTGTATAACATTATTGGTTCATCGGCTTTACATTTTATATAGGTACAATTCGTTTAATGTTTATTACATACATACATACATGTATCACGCCTATATCCCCGAAGGGGTAGGCAGAGGTGAACTAGCTACCACGCTTCGCCAATTATGTTAGGTCCCATGTAATAGGTGGCGAGCCTATTGCCATATATCATGTATATGCGACATATATAAGTGTCGCAGTACATTGCTAGGTGGTATAAGGGAACGCTGCTGCCCATCCCTCATCACTGATCTATCCTTAGTCGCCTTGTACGACACCCACGGGAGAGATTTGGGGTGGTGACAATTGTATTCTACTCTGCCGTCACCACACGGCCCTTTAATGTTTATTGATTTAAAATAATGCATTATGTGATTTCATATTGTATAATAAAAAAATAATATTTATTAGAAAATAATAATATATCATAAGTAATACACCACCGTGCTGTTTCATCTTCGTAAGTGGTTCATTCGAAGCCTTGATTAATCCACTCAGTGTAATGAATAGTGAGAAAAAATTCTTTACCTGAAAATATTTCTACGCCTGTTGTTTGCAGTCGAGGATCGGATAACAAATGACATAATTTATCACTGCTTGCGCCATCTGTAATAATCGGGAGAAATTAAACGTGCCGAAGTGACGTCGGGGTAGCGGTCCGTAGCGCCATCTCTGTTTTTTATTGGGAACCAAAATCAACCCTCTTTTGCTAAGGGTTGCAAAACAAAATTGCAATACGGCGCCACTGCCGAACTTGGGCTGTTTTTCTTACAAAAAAAAAACTTTGACGCGAAAATTATGCAAAGCAACTTTACCAATAAACTTAATTTTTCACCAAGTCCTATTAGATAATAAGTAGACGAATTAAGACAAGAAATTACCTACTTATCTTATTATACATTGCACTAATAAGGCACACTTATTAGATTTACGTGTTACTTTCATCCATCAATTGGAATTTTTAATCCTTAAGTTATTAGACCATATTTTTCATCGCAAGCTAAAAACTAATAAGTATCTACAATAGTCTCTTTTTTTTTTTTTTTTTTTTTTATTAACCTATAAGATCCCACTGCTTATAGGTTAATAGTCTCTTATGGAACTTAAAATTATTTGTATAGTAAATTTTGTTTTATTTCCTTCTTTTACACATTTTTAAAATGACTAGGTATTTAATTAATTAATAACTAGCTCGTATCCAAATGCAGGACTTTTAATATCGAATAGCGTACAGAAGATTCCGAAAAGTTAAAATAAACGAATAGTCAGATAATGTGCTTGGGTAATAGTACTATTCTAAGTACGTTGCATATAGATATGGTACCTAGGTACTAACATTATATTCTGAGTAAGATATTTTTACCAACGGGTGGCCTTCGCCAAACCATGACTTATTCGAGACTTGAATTTAAATCATGTTGAAGTAAGAAAGTTTCTGAAGCCAAATGGTGAGCCGCGTCAAGTGTTAGAGTTTTAATACGTTCTAATGTCGGAGATTTGTGGTGGTAACGAGGTGTCATTAACGAAAGACATGACGCTGGTGTGAAGTGGAATTGTTTCAGAAAAAGTGAGCGCGAACCGCTAATGGTGGAATTTAGTAAAGTTATCAGTATTGTTCCGTTTTGTTTAGTTTTGTGTACTCAAAGAGTTTGCAAATGAGGCTGGGTTTTTTTTCAAACCACTGACAATGCGCCCCGTGATTTTCGTTTAGAACTTTAGACGTTGCTGCCACGAGACATTTGTGTGATCAGAGTTGTAATTTCCAGCGTCCTTGAGCTTTTGTTCCGTGAACCATATAAATGAAAACATATTATAGGCTTGGTGCAAACGTTGTAGCAAAAATTGTAAAGATTCCATTGTATATATAATACTTATATGTTTTATTACTTAAGACAAAAACAGTGTAAAATTGAGAATTTATGCAAGAAATATCGCAGTTTTGTATAGTCTAGCCTGCTGTTGACATAGTTTAATTTTATTTCTGTTACACCTAGAAGCCAATCCTATTTATATTGATAAAATAATTATGAGCAGAATACACTTAACTTTTTACTTTTATAAGTGCATAGTGCCAGTGGCAGGGTTCTGGAATATAGTTACTTTTAATCAAGATAGTAACTAATTAAACATATCAGTTTGCATTATCTACCACACCAACACAATGAAAATCTTACAACTCAATCACTCAAACGGTTCTCAAATTGTCACACTAAATCAGGTCCAACCAATGTCGCTGTGTCACCAACCTTTACTACAGCAAAACACTGAACAAAATCAACGATGAACGGAAACCAAAAATGTTTAACGCCAATATTCAGTCATCAACGAAGTCTATTTATATTTTATGTACACCTACTTCAGTTCTAGCCTCCATTCTTATAATACTAACATATTCTTTGGAGTTTTTCAATGATTTACTTAATTTATGGTCATCCGTAATAACATTGAATAAACTGCATAGAAATCGTTAGTATTTTTAGAATGCTCGCCGACACATCATCATCATCACCATCACCAGCCCTTTAATGTCCGCACTGCTATGGTATGGACCTTCCCTATCGCTATGGATGGAAGAATATAGGGATAATTAGCCATAACCTATCATGCTGGCCCCGTGCGGGTTGGTGGGTATTAACGACTGCAGATGCAGCCAGGACCAACGGCTTAACGTGCCTTACGAAGCACGGAGGCACTCGAGATAATAAATTTTTGGTCACCCATCCTATGACCAGCCTTAGCGAGCATTGCTTAGTTTACGCAATCGCAGGCCAAGCGCGCTATGCCGTTGCGCTAGCGAGCTCCTCACAGATACAACATAAAGTAAAGTCAACAACATATCCTTACATAAAGTCGATGCGCGTATACCTAAGCCAAAGGACCAAAACACCTCAGCACCAATAGTACACTCCCCAACCAATCGTCACGACATCAAAATGCTAATCGTCGAAGTGCGCTGGAAACTACATTACGCCGGGTTGCTCAGCTGTTCAGTTTTACAGCGCAGGATAACAATCCGCGCCCGGGGAGATCGCTCGCAAACTTTTAATTGGCGTGCCATTAGGACGGACGGGAAACACTAAACGATTTGTGGTGTACCCAGCCGTCTCTCGAGGTTTTAATTCCTCTCGCACCTCTACGTAGGTACCTATACCTACGTACGCGATTAGTAATGATTAATTGTAAATGAATATTCGTGACGTCATATAGTGGTGAGATGATTGTGGGTCCAATGGGAAGAGTGTAGCAGTGAAAGGGTTGGGAACTGGGAACTTCATGAATTTAATATTCATTTTAAGCTATTGCTGAAGAATTAATGAAAATTATTAGCAGTTAGTCGAAACTCCAGTAATAACACGTATTTGTTGTGTGTCTTTTTAATAAACTTTGGCTTACATTGCAAAATTCAATATTTTTTTCTAACTCGTCCTAATATATAAATACAATTTCCTACAAATTTTTACGACCACTAAGAAGCTTTGATAGCCAGTATTTGATGCCTAAGAGCATAGTGACATAATTTAAGCTCATTTAACTTAGCGATGTGGCAGTCAGAAAATTTCATTACAAATATTTGCGACGCGCCACGCCACCTGGCAGAAATATAAAGTTTTAATAACCTTCTTCTGCAGACAAGCGGGAATGGTAAGAGGTTGTACGAAGGGTTCTTATGCCCAAATCTCACGATACTGCACAGTATAAAGCAAATAAAGATTTATATTCTATTCTGCGTATAAATACTATTTGATAATGTATGTGTGTTATTCATACTACATACTACACATACTACATACTTGGCCGCGTGGTGACGGCAGAGTAGAATACAATTGTCACCATCCCAAATCTCTCGCGTGGGTGTCGTACAAGGCGACTAAGGGTAAATCAGTGATGAGGAATGGGCAGCAGCGTTCCTCTTATACCACCTAGCAATGTACTGCGACTTGTGCCCGATAAATGGCAATAGGCTCGCCACCTATTACATGGGACCTAACATAATTGGCGAATCGTGGGTGCTAGTTAACCTCTGCCTACCCCTTCGGGGATATAGGCGTGATTTATGTATGTATGTATGTATGTTATTCATACTTATTTCAGGCTTACATAGAATTATTCAAAGTAGGAGTTAGTGCATTTGAGCTAAGCTTGGATGTTTTTCAGACATGTTTTAAAAAAGTCATTTGACTCAATTCAATAATATTTAAAAGGTGTGTCGTAATAAAGACAATGTCTCCATACATGACTTACTGCCGCACTCAGAGACGTCAATTAACGATAACGAGTACCTACTGAATGTCAAAATATGACAATTCAAAAGTAGTCTCTATTCTTGTTAGGTTTTTGGTCTAAATTTAAATGAAAATTTTTGACATTAAATACTCATTAAAGTTATTTGACGTCTCTGAGTGCGGCAGTATGATACACCGACACCATCAATGGTTGACATTTAATTACTAGGGGTTACGTCCAAAAGAATTCAATGTTCAAGAATTCAATCATAAAGGTTCATGGAATGTTGTAATAATACAAGGAAAAAGTGGTCAGAAATGTTCTGAAAAATTATTAACCTGATGCAGGAATCGAATCCTCGCCAGGACAATAAATATTCGAATAATTATTATTAATAATTATAATGATTTTTTCATTTCAATGTTCCAATTGAAACCAAGTAATAATTTATAGTCATGCGTCTACAATTATTGTGAATATTTTCTTCAAATCGTGCTACGCCTACGAGGAACCATGCGCTAGTCGAACGAAATCCACAAATTAGTACATTCTACTGCTTCCAACATAGCTCTTGGTACTTCGTGAAATGCGCTTCTTGTAAGTAATTAGAAAGAGCGTCGGAGTGCGCTTGAATTCTAGTGGGCATTAATCATACGACTTGTAGAAGTCATGTAGCGTTAACAGTAATGGATTACATTTTACGCTTCTGATAGCAGGTAACTACTTATATTTTTATGGATTGCTTCACACATCTTCATTTCAATATATGTAAAGAAGTGGCACTACGCGCTTGGCCTACTATTGCGTAAATTAAGCAATGTTCGCTAAGGCCAGTCATTGGATGGGTGTCCAAAAATTTATGATCGAGTTCCTCCGTGCTTCGGAAGACACGTTAAGCCGGTGTTCCCGGCTGCATCTGCAGTCGTTAATACCCACCAACCCACCATGGGCCAGCGTGGTGGGTCACGGCCCAATCTCCCTATATTCTTCCATCCATGGTAAGGCCCGTGCCCCAGCAGTGGGGACTTTAAAGGACTGGTGATGATGATGATGAAAGAAAATAGTTTCATACAACCTATTTTCTTTATTCTGAATCTATGTAAAACTAGATGTTAAAACTATTGGTGCTCTTGTTTCACGACCTCATTAGCATGATTATTATAAATACATTAAATTCGGGCCAAGCATTTCCTAAAAAGTAAAACAACAAGAATCAGTTGTTCATAGTAAATTCATTGGCTGACGTTGATCCCAGTGTTGCTATCTGGTGTACCGGGAACTCTTCCTTCTGCCTGTTCCTCGTTATTTTTGTAACTCTTAACTTAGTTGCCTTGTACGACGCGATATTCACGGGTCACATAAATAATAGCTTTCAGTGTAAGAATAATATATACATACATAGGTCTTTTAACAACCGCATTTCGCCAGTTTATTTCATACATACATACATACATAAATCACGCCTATATCCCCGAAGGGGTAGGCAGTGGTGAAACTAGCACCCACGTTTCGCCAATTATGTTAGGTCCCATGTAATAGGTGGCGAGCCTATTGCCATTTATTGGGCTCAAAAGTCGCAGTACATTGCTATTGCTAGGTGGTATAAGAGGAACGCTGCTGCCAATTCCTCATGATTGATTTATCCTTAGTCGCCTTGTACGACACCCACGCGAGAGTTTTGGGGTGGTGACAATTGTATTCTACTCTGCCGTCACCACACGGCTACATTTCAGGGCCATTATATAAGGGGCAAGCCTATTGCCATTCACCGGGATTTTAATCGCAGTAATCGCTAGATGGTGCAGCAGGAACGTTTCCCATTTTTGGTTGCTACAGCGAATTCCGCGTTATATTTTTACTTTTAGTCGCCTTGTACGACACCCACAATTGTATTCTCTGGCGTCACCACACGGCACCAAGAAAAATATAAATTAAAAAACCCTGAAAAATATTGTATAAAAGTTATGCCGGTTGAACTTCCAGATTCTGAAATTTACACGAACCGGTAAACCCTACCCTCATATGCCGCAAAGCCAGCTAAGTGGATTTTCGGGTCATCTCGCATTTGGCTAACGGCCGTGCACTGTAGACTCGTTAGTGACAACCCTTGCCTCCCTGTTGGTTAGGGTTGCCTGTGTCCATAATTTTTTTATCACTTATGCGTATAATTTCTGGTCAAATTTTAGTACCCATATAATATAATTCATATAGAGCCCATTCATAATTAAATAACACAAATAAATAAATGTTTTTACACTCACACTTATCATCTAGCCCAAAGTAGGTAGTCTAATCACTTGTGTTAGGGATACTGAAGACGGAAATATATTTTTAATATCATAACAATTATGTATATAAATTTTGAAAATAGACAACATAAACCTATACACAACCATGACTCGGGAACAAATATTTGTATTCATCATAAAATTTGCCTTACCAGGATTTGAACCCGGGACCTCTTGGCCAATACCCAGCGACCAAAGTAAATATAAACTAAGAGTGTGAAGATGGCAAATATTACTTAAGTTAATGGAGAGGTAATTAATTGTTAATAAAATTTGATATTTATCGGTACAATATTTTGGATTATTACAAGAAACTCAGAACCTAATAAAGATAATTATATTATGATTGTACAATTTTTTGATAATTTCATAAGTAATCACAGCTTTTAAACCGCTTACGTTCCTTCTCGTACAGAACGTTCCAGGTGAACCACTTTTGGATCTATTGGATTGCAATATGAAAAATCCAAAAGTGCTGATTGAGCATACACTTTTCTGACAGTTTAGGGTTTCTTCCTATGTCTCATTCTCTACATTTCACTATAAATTTAGAATACACAATGTTTCGAAGTATTTTTGGATTTTCCTTGAGAAAAAGAGAAATTCTTGATTTTTGTTTACAAATAAAATTACAGTCAACAGTAACGAAAGCGTGCCAACCCTAATGAAATACGCAGTTCGTTACAGTATCTCGTAGGCTAATTATTAAATGTGACGAAACGTTTTCAGTGTCAACCCTGCTCGTCGGCGGGCTCACTCGTCTCTGCAGACGCGTTCCATTTTTAAAACGATTAATCACAAAGTCCTCAGGTTACGTAGCACGGGACGCGGAGACAATCTCCCCGGAGAAAAGTAAATATTTTCCTCTCGCTCTAACTCCAACAAAATCCCGAAACAAAATACTGTCAAGTGGTGGAGAGAGATTTAGTCAACGTCCCGTGCTAGGTAGCGCAGTCATCGCCAACTGAAGTTTTGGATTAATTTCTTGGCTATCGACATACGACTGAAACTAATCGATGCTTGCTAATAAATCAGAGGCGTTTAGTACGTCTTTCGCGTTTAATTAATGTTGCACTTGTGTAGAATTTCTAATTGCGCAGTTTTGTTAAGTAGACGCTGTTGATTGTTGGATGCATTTTGTTTGTTGGAAAATGCATCCAACAATCAACATAATTTAACGTAAGTCAATATGAAAATTTAACGTACAAAACTGTACTGTACAAAAATAAAATGGCCTTAGGTCCTTGTAGCGATCCTCGCCTGCTAGCCCTGTATGTTTAGCGCCTATCAAGTATACTTTACGTAGATCTACCAGATTATCTGGATCAATTTAACTACATAAGCGTCAGAAACAGCTTTATTTACATTTATGTTTTATTTTTAACATGACGTTATTTAGGAAACTTTAGTTTTTATCTTCAATTGCTTTCAAACATGTCAACATCAACAATTTCGAAACTGTATAAAAAAAATCAGATTACAAAAGTTTCGCTATTTTGTAAACCAAAAGTATACGAAGTAAGGTACTTATTCGCATAAGAAATTGAGACAATGAATGGCAATCTGAAGTGTCTAGTACTGGATTTACAACAGGAATAACAATGGCAAAAAGCTAGAACGGACGACATCACGATCGCAGTAGAAGAACAATTACAATAAGTATAGAATTCCTTGGATCATTTAACCAGCTCAATTACGGCCTTGCTTACAGGAAGCGTATTAGTGTCGATGAGTCGCCATCGATTTCTAAACCGCACATCGACTGACCGCCGTGATGTCGACGGCGTAACAATAATGCACTTTCAGTGTAGGGTGCAAGTGATAAGCTTTAGGCCCCTTTCATTCTTCGGCGTGTCACGTGCCCAGCACAATTTGTATGAAGATGAAGCTTCATAGTAGCTTTCATTTGTTCGGCGTGCGGCCGGTTGCGTAGCTTCATTCAAAATGCGCCGGTCACGCGAGTGCCCGACTGGTACACGTCGAACAATGAAAGGGGCCTTCACCTTGCCAATATGTACCTACTTATAATTTTCCTGCCATGTTCCCAAGTCCCCGATAGCTAGTAAGCACAGTATGCTTCCTCTTCTATTCATATCTACTACTCTCGATGTCACCCAATCCAATGGCACCCGGTAACTCACAGCTAATATGAACCGGTAAAATATAAACTTTGCCACTTTATCACGTGGGATTAAGTTCCCATTATGAATCTTCTTCTTCTTCCTGCAATGTTTGTTCCCAGTTTATCTGAGGTCAGCGCAGTATATTTCCTCTTTCATTAACATCGGTCAGACGTCATCAAGCCATTAACTCCCTTTTGATTTAGATCATACATCGGACACACCGGAAAGTTGCTACTATTCTTCTTCTTCTTCCTGCCCTGTTCCCAGTCTATCTGGGGTCGGCGCAGTATGTTTCCTCTTCCATTCATATGTCAGACGTCATCAAGCCATCCAATCCCTTTTGATTCATACCATCCATCCCACCGTAATGGTGTTAGTGATGAATGAATGTATAGAAAAGAGACTGAACGGACCATGTCGAGAGACCCATGAACGGAAAGAGTGATTAGAATGACAACATTCCATTCCATACTGCTCAAGGTTTTGGCTTAGGTTTTACAGCCGGCCGCCTGCCTGACACCAACCCTCTTTGGGTACGCTGTTGTTGGTGGTTTGCCCTCTACCATTCGGGTGCCCCAAGGTGCTTATTGGTCTACACCGGGCAGTCTCCCTTAGTCGACTCTTACGACACCCACGGGATGAGTTGGGGCTGGCCTATTCTACGTTATTTGTTCGCTCCCAGGCCAGCATAGAAGGCTATTCAATGAATGTTTAGTTTAGAAAAGTGATGAAAACGACCATGTCGCGAGACTGATGATCGCAAGGGGTTATTGGAATGACAGGATTTGTCCAGGAAAGACCTGTGCTCGAGCAGTGTGGTCATCAAAAGGACTATGGCCGTACCATGAAATATTAGCGCGATCCAAACGCGGTGTGACAAAACGGGACGCCGCTCTACTTGGCATAAAGCGGTGTCTCACTTTAACAATGGGAATTGAGACGCGTTTAGAGTTGGTGGTACGGCCCCTCCCTTATGATGATAATGGCGATGAAGTTTCTTTCAAGACATACTGAACGCTAACCGTCTCTACTTACACCACAACTTTTCGCACTGAAAGCGCACACCACAAAACGGTGCATTTCCACACCTCATTGAGAGCCGCCGTGGTCATTACAAATCGCCCTATGATTATATGGCATTACGGTAATGGGACCGCGTAATTAGAACGATTGCTGCACAACAACAACAACAACAAAACAAAAGAAAACTACATCAATAAATGGCAAGTCTAAAGACATCAGTCGTAGAAAGTACATGGAATAGTATTAATTGATAATGGCTACTATGTGAAAGATGATATGTGAGGGAGAAGGGAGTTCATGCTGAGCTCACTTTTGTGGAAGAGAAAGATATAAAAAGATATACATGTTATTAGTATAGTGATTAGGAATAGGCAACAGCCTTCTTATATGCTCCATATTACGCACTTTATTACATTGAATATAACATAGCTGGCGAAATATCAACTAACATACATCTTACTACCCTTTCAGGGATACATAAGCGTGCTTTAAGTACGCTTAAGAACAGTTTTTTAAGTTAAGACCATCTTATTCAGGAAAATAGTAAGAAACTGAAAGAAAATACTAAAAATGTTGTAAAATGTTGGAAAAACTATCCCTGTTTTTCCTAATTGTGACGTTGTTGCATCTTAAATGAGAATAGAATAGACATTTTAATAGAAATTGCTGATGTTATTGAAATTTGCAATATAAATATTATTTTCAAATGGGATACAAGTTTTAAGTCATTACGTTTGGTCATCTCGGTGTTCATTGTTATAATTATCATAATTATTAACGTGGACAAGCACTTCATAACAATATCGAACGGAAATTAATTGGAACACATCGCAGCAGATGATTATTTTTGAAAATAAAGACAAAAAGATAATATGCAATTCTGAAATTAATCGAGCGGTCTCATCTCATTCGCAATCGCGGTTCCACTTTTTGTGGTGCCCACCATTAAATTGCTACAATTCAAAAACTCACATTAAACACTGCAATGCATAAAAAATGCGATTAAAACACGCCCCTCTTAGACTTTATGAAAATGCGGGCGAATTATGTTTTTAAGGTGGTTTCGAAAACACAATTTCGCGACCGGCCGCCCATCATACCATCATCGGGACTTGTACTAATAACAGAAAATTGGTTCTTTTACATAAATTATTATAATGGGGATTCTCGTCTTGGCCGTGGTTTTTTTTTCGTCGGTACCTCCGTAGGTATATATGCGTCAAATTACGGTAAAAGTTGACGCTAATGTCTTTTAGGTAACGACCATTGGTCGGTACTAATGACCTAGCGTCCGGCCCTCTTTTTCACCGTCAATCTGTATTTGTAATTTACGTTTTTCTACGCAACTACTGGTCGACGCGTAAAAACTACCGCATTAGGCGTCCATTTTAGGGATCGCTGTGAAAAAAAAATGGTTTTGGCGAATTACCAGTGGATTGTATATCTAGATAGACATAATTATACATACATACATACATAATTCACGCCAATATCCCCGAAGGGGTAGGCAGAGGTGAACTAGCACCCACGCTTCGCCAATTAGGCTAGGTCCCATGTAATAGGTGGCGAGCCTATTGCCATTTATCGGGCACAAAAGTCGCAGTACTTTGCTAGTTGGTAGGTATAAGAGGAATGCTGCTGCCCATTCCTCATCACTGATTTATCCTTAGTCGCCTTCTACGACACCCACGGGAGAGGTTTGGGGTGGTGACAATTATATTCTACTCTGCCGTCACCACACGGCCATGCCGTCACCACACGGCCAGACATAATTATGTGATCAGGTAAATAGACAATATTCAAACCCTACTTTTGAATGCCGTGTTTTGCCGTGTGGTGACGGCAGAGTAGAATACAATTGTCACCACCCCAAATCTCTCCCGTGGGTGTCGTACAAGGCGACTAAGGATGAATCAGTGATGAGGAATGGGCAGCAGCGTTCCTCTTATACCACCTAGCAATGTACTGCGACACTTGTGTGCCCGATATATGGCAATAGGCTCGCTACCTATTACATGGGACCTAATATAATTGACGAAATGTGGGTGCTAGTTCACCTCTGCCTACCCCTGCGGGGATATAGGCGTGACTTATGTATGTATACTTTTGAATGGGTACTTAGTTAATACAAGTATGCAATAAAATTGTTCTCATTAGGTTCATAATTATGTAACTTGGTTTATCTCGTTAATTATGCGTATTTACCATTATAAACGAACCTTCATTAACGCTTTTATTGCCGAAATTCGTTTACGTAAATAAAATTACCTAATTGATATTTCACATTTTTATTTATCAAGTAGAATAATTGTAATATGTATAGGCACTATTGTTCTTGAATATATAGAAAAGAGACGGAACGAACCATGTCGAGAAACCGATGGCCGGAGAGAGGGATTGGGATGACACCATTCCAATTCATACTGCTCAAGGTTTTGGCTTAGTTTTTACAGCCTGCCTCCTGCCTGACATCAACCCTCTTTGGGTAGGTATGCTGTGGTTAATGGTTTGCCCTCAACTATTCGGGTGCCCCAAGGTGCTTTACTTGGTCTACACCGAGCAATCTCCTTTAGTCGACTATTATGATACCCATGCGATGTGTCGGGACTGGCCAATTCTTAACGTTATTTTTTCGCTTCCAGGCCAGCATGGAAGACCCAATTATAAACAGGCGTGGCTTATCTGCAAAAACCCTGCGGAACCTTTTCCCAAAAAACTGTTTTCCATCACCTGCAGCACCCCCGGCTGCCTCCTGAGCGTGAATAGCTACGATTGTTTCAACGTCATTTCGATTCGTCGCGCGTGCGCACCGATTAGTTACCGTCACCCGTTCTAAAACCTTTCTAATATCTATTAACTGTTCCAAAAGTTAATTGTAACATTTGTCAATGTGTTATGGCTACCTGGTACTTGTAATAACTTTGAGTAATCGATGTGGGCGAAATGTTTTTGAACTGAACATTTACAAACAATTCTTGCATACAAACATAAATCACGTTTATTGATCCCCAAAGGGGTAAGCAGAGGTGTATTTACACCCGCATTTTGCGAAACAGGCCAGGAGGCCTACCGCCTAACTCGATTGCTGATGATAGCTTTAAAGTAATGCATTTCTTATGGCTATCAATTTAGCTAGCAACCATCTTGAATTTTTACACGGTATGGATTTTATTCCAAATTTATACAAAATCATTTGTTGATCATTCGTTCAAGGCTATTGCTCATAGTTTAGGTAAATTTGGTGCGAAATGACAGCATGACGTCATAAACTATAGCTTTTGCTTTAGCAATCGAGTTAGGCGGTAGGCCCCCAGGTCCCGTGTAATAGGCGGCAAACCTATCACCATTAATCGGGCATGGGATTGCTGTTAAGCTTTCGCATTTGTGCGCTGAAAGAATTTTATAAATTTTCAATTTATTAACATCCAATAAAAGTTTAATAAGCTCATTTCTTTCTTCTTTCATTTTTTAATTTTTTTCTTCGCAAATTACTGAAATTACGTGCTAATAATTCATCATTGATTTCTCAAGCAAACACCGCGATGTGTTTTAAATGGCAGCAATCAACTCAACGTCTATAATTATTTCATGCAACAAAGTAGTGATGTAAAGCTTAGTGCACAGATGTCCAATTAAGAAGGTATTTTTGGAAATACTCAGTAGATACCAAAGCCCGATTCTCATTTCTGGAGATGTTGCTCGAATTGAAATCTTTTTTTCGATTTCTTATCGACTAGTAATACATTTTGAATATTCATACAAAAAATCGCCACAAAGAGATCTGTGTTGTTGCCATGCTGCTGGCCTGGAAGTAAAAAAATAATCCTAAAGTTGCGTGATATTCGTTTAGTATAGTGATAGTTTGGTATAATATATATAATAAGATGGGATAATAAGCGACGGTGATGATGATAGTGATAGTTTGGTAGGAAGGAGCAGCTTGATTTCACAATGGCTTGGCTCGCTCGGCCTGCCATGGTGTTAACTAAGCAATGCCAGCTCAGGCTGGTCATTAGATGTCCAAAAGTATAAAAGCAAAAGTCCAAAAGCACGGCGGAACCTCGAGTTCCGCCGTGCTTCGGAAGGCATACCCAGCTACATGTGGGTATAGTTGTTAATACCCACCAGTCCGCCTAGGGCCAGCGTGGTGGTTAAGAGCCCATTCTCCCTAGATATTCTTCCATCGATAGGGAAAGCCCCCCAGTAATGGGAACGTAGTAGCTAGAAATCACTATTTAGCGACAAAACTGTTTCCGCGTCAACTTAGGTACCTACATCACAAGTACTTTCGGGTCATTATCAACCTTCTAGGCGGGTACGGGTTAATGTGCGTGAGGCGCGATGCCGTAATACTTTAATATTACGTTGCAGATTTCATTTCCCTGCAATTTGTATCGCGGCTGGCCTCAACTTTAGCGGGCCTTAAAACCTAACACCGAACGCCCATTTACTCTTCAAGCCAACTCTCTCAACGCCGAGGTGCTCATGTTTATGACAATGAATAAGTAAGTACATAATCTGAATAAACAGACTAGTCAATTCAAGGTCTCGCTTCTTCAATCATATTACATGGCGACAATTATTGCTTTGCCATTTCAAATGACGGCCTGCTTGGTCGAATGCTCAGATTGGCTGGGGATTGGCCAAGAGGTCCCGGGTTCGAATCCTGGTAGGGGCAAATTTTGTGATACACACAAATATTTGTTCGCGAGTCATGGTTCTGTATATGTTTATATGTAGTATATTTTCAACATTTATATATTAATTATATTTAAAATATGTCCGTCATCTAGTATCCATAACACAAGTGATTAGGCTACTTACTTTGGGCTAGATGATAGGTGTGAGTGTAAAAATATAAAAAAAATTGATCTGTTTTTCCTGATATCATACCCTACCAATTTATATTAAGCCCTACCATGTATAACTCAAAGTTAAATTTTTAGTTTAGGTGAAAATTAAAATATTCTACTACCGCCTGGTTAATGGGGTTAGGGCTTTGTTTGTTGACTTTTTAAGGGAAATAATAGTTGGCCGAGATAGCTTTGCAGCATCTACCGGGTTTTTTTTTGGGAAACCTTGAATGATCCTCGAGCCTTTCAATCGAACACCCTCCCTTAAAGGAGTCACTGCCGTGGAAAGCCTCGCAGGGTCCTACGACCCTACTCCTACGAATCGGAGCAGGGTTTCTGAACATTTTTTTTATTTCCATCGGTTAGTAAGCAATTTCGTTTTAGCAAAAAAAATGAAATTAACGTGATCCGTCATCGTAATTTATGAGGTATTATATTTCATTTAGCATTAATTTTTGAGTTCATTGTATTTTTAAATTCAATTCATAATTTTTTGAATTGCTTCTTTATCGGTGGTGCCGTGTGGTGACGGCAGAGCAGAATACAATGTCATCTCCCCAAATCTCTCCCGTGGGTGTCGGACAAGGTAACTAAGGATAAATCGGTGATAAGGAATTGGCAGCAGCGTTCCTGTTATACCACCTAGCAATGTACTGCGACTTTTGTGCCCGATAAATGGCAACAGGCTCGCCACCACCACATGGGACTCGACATAGTTGGCGAAATGTGGGTGCTAGTTCACCTCTACTTACCCTTTCGGGGATATAGGCGTGACTTATGTATATATGTATTCTTTATCGGTTGTGGTCTTCACCTATATTTGTAATTACATTAAGCTTTAAGTAATTGTATCTGTAATCTAAATTGCGATAGTAACTGTATTATAATGGTGATCAATAAATAAATAAGATCACTCGAACACAGAAAAGTTGTTCCTCTCAGAGAATTCGAAGTGTAGGCACTAACAGTCACGCCGTGCTGATAACATCTCTGCCTTCCCTATATCTTGGAGCTCGACTCCTATATATCAACGCTTACCCACGCCACTGATGAGAAGATGATGACCGTAATTTGCGACGCTCCAAGACGTCTATGTCTCGTGTTTTTTCACTGCTCAGGTATCACCCGAGTACGAAATTACAAGTAATTTATCGCTTGTACACAAGGATAACATAGCTGTATTTTGGAGTGAATATTTTTTTAAAACACCGCCCGGAGATTATTCTTTGTTTGCCGTAAATTATTGGCCGTGTTTGCGGGAAAAGAGAGCGTCTTCAACACTCGGTCATATCAAAATTGGATGCTTTATCTATTTGTTGGCAATAGGCTCGCCACCTATTACATGGGACCCAACATAATTGGCGAAACGTGGGTGCTAGTTCTCCTCTGCCTACCCCTTCGGGGATATAGGCGTGATTTATTATTGACTTAATGGCAAAGCTTAATATACAATTGTCACCACGCCGAATCTCTCTCGGGGGTGTCGTACAAGTACTAACAGTTACGAAAGCGATGACTAAAGGTCAACAGCATTCCTGTTATAATTATCATTCCGTTCTCCTGATGTTAGTCTAATTTTTCTGAGGTAAGAGTGACTTAGGTTTTTTAGTGTTACGTAAACTCAATTATTCAGACGTGGCATATAACGTAATAGTAATCAGTAGTTAAATTGTAATTCGAGGAGGGTTAGCGTACTCTGTCTACGATTGCGTATACTAATCCATGTTCGCCAAGATGGGTGACCACAAACCTTTTATTTCGAGTTCCTCCGTGGTACGCACGCTGGTCCAATAGTGCATCTGCAATAGTTAAAACCCAGAAAGATACTGGGCCAGCATGGTGAGTTATGGTCCAGTCTTCTTATACTACGTACTATATAAGTACCTCATTAGGTTTAAAAGATATTCGACACGAAAACATTAGGTGGGTAACCAAATAAATTACATTGTTTACTATTTTATTGCTGTTTTTCTTGAGTCTTCGCGACAAAATTGTAGTCAAAGCACGCAATGTAAGAACATTACCGAAAAAGGTAGATGTTTACATTGGTACATACGGCGCGCCTAGTGGCTTTCTTTGCGGCATGCACGCCTTGATACTCTTATAATGATCATCTTACTTTATTTAAAATGTCCAGTGCGGTTTTACTGGCTGTTTATTTTGCCTTTATGTCCATTCCGACACGGGGATTTCGTGGTTTTATCCTATACTACATTTTAACATAATGACCATTGCAAGGTAAAAAGATGAACAAACCGAAACACAACCCAACGCCGCACGCGGTAAGGTCGAAACTCGAATAGTTTTTGAACATTAACGATATTTTAATTGAGTCGATCCTGACGTAGAATAATGATTGGATGTAACATCGATTTATTTCGAGTTCTCGTTTCTGATTGGCGGTCGCGATAAGTTTGTATCTATCAGGTAATGCTGTTATAATCGCGCTGTTTCGTATTTTCATGGTATTTTTTTTAAATGGAGCCGTAACGATGTAGTTTACGGCAGTTACACACGGTAGGATTTTTTGGAAACCTTTATTACTTCAGAATTCGACAAAGTTGCTTGATTTGTATGTAGTTTAACAATTTATCGATAAGAACTATGTTATATTGATAGTTTTTTTTCAATATATTTAATAAACCTTAATAGGTGCGTTTTATTCAAATATCGATCCGTGTATGAATAATAAATGCTAGTCTCTAACTTTATCCCTAAGCACTGCTTACTGTCGCCATCTATTGACAGACATCATTATTTCACCCACTGTCCCAGGTTATCTGGGCTTACGGCAGTATATAATAATAATTATGTTTTTCCTCTACAATTCACATCGGTGAGATGTCATCCGCTCGATGATATCTGTTGATTAAGATACACTTCTTTTTAATTTATACCACCCATCTCACCGAAAAGGTGCTAGTGATGAATGAATATGAAGAAAAGTAATAAAAAGGACCATGTCAGAAAGAGTGATTAGAATGACAACATTCCAATAAAATTGTACTACTCAAGGTTTTGCTTTAACATACATACATATATAAATCACGCCTATATCGCCGAAGGGGTAGTCAGAGGTGAACTAGCACCCACGTTTCGCCAATTATGTTAGGTCCTATGTAATAGGTGGCGAGCCCATTGCCATTTATCGGGCACAAAAGTCGCAGTACATTGCTAGGTGGTATAAGAGGAACGCTGCTACCCATTCCTCATCACTGATTTATCCTTAGTCGCCTTGTACGACACCCACGGGAGAGATTTGGGGTGGTGACAATTGTATTCTACTCTGCTGTCACCACACGGCAAACGGGTTTTGCTTTAATATCTTTAATGAACAAAAAAAATCAGAAAGACTTAGATAACTGCACGCGAGCAATAAAATTAATTAACTCATTATCATTGTTTGCTTTGTTATTAATTTACAATTCTGTAAAAGCTTTCAGCTGTCACCTACCAAGTGCGGAACTCTGTTCCTAATCCAGGGGGAGATTGAGTCAGATTCGGCCTTTAATAGACGTCTCTTAATAAATGGCTGCTCAGTAACGCCATCTATCGGCACGTGCCGTGATACAACAGTTCGTAGCTACTGGTTTCTGGTAATGTGTTAACAATTTCGCTAAAGTCCTTTTCTTAACTTGTGTGAATTGTGTGCTATTAAAGTTTATTGTGCACTATTCAACACATGGAATATGTTTGTAATGATGTTGCTTGTTGTGAGAAGTTTAAGGAGACTAAAATTTTGATTTAAAAACAAGCAAAATCATACCTTTAGCACAGGATTAAGGAATTTTGACCTCTTTTTCTCAATTTGTACAATTATTTTTTTCTAATATTTATAATGATAAGTAAAAATCAAATATTTAATGATACTAGCAAATCATAGTTGGCGACAGTAACACTCCACGTGAGTTTGACATTAGCATTATTCTCGTTGAATTTCGGAGTTGTGTTGGTGGGCTTTCACGAATTTTTGACCTTAAATTCCTCGCGACATCACACCGACGTCACTTAACTCAAACTCAAGTTAAATTACCAGCATCCGTCTACACGCGGGAGCCGCGAAAATCTTAATTAACAGATAGGCTCGAGTCATTTATCACTGCTATGTGATAAGGTGAGGGAAGACGCCCCAGGTAACGCTTGATGACGGCCTTCGTCAATGATTGATGGAAATCATCGAGCCATTTGATTTCTGAATTGTTGAGCAAACAGAATTTAATAAGACATCACTTTGGGAGCGTCGTTTAAAAGTCGATACATTATCGTCGGTAGCTTCATTAGACAGTTCTTAAGAAGTTTATAATTATGAGCATTTGACGATCAGCTTGGCCGAACCATCAGATGTTCATATCCCTGGTTTTGTCCATGAGGTCCTGGGTTCAAATCCTGGTAGGATATTTATTCACGAGTAATGGTGGTTCATGTGTTTATGTAGGATATTTTCAATACTTATTTTATTTTTATTATTATTATATATAAATATTCTGGTCTAAAGAAAAAATATACTTTAGATAGTCTTGCGTCTATGCTGGGCGAGCGAAAAAAATCATAGAACGTGCCAGCCCCTATCCACCCAGAGGTGTCATAAAAGTCGACTAAGGCAGATGCCCGGTGTGGACCAATAAGCACATGGGACACCCGAATGGTGAAGGGCAAACCACCAACAACAGCATACATCTTACCATTATGATGGATAATAATAAATCATAAGGTCGTAAATGGCTTTATGACGTCCGACCGATATGAGTGGAAGAGGATACAAACCGGGAACAGGACCGGAAGATGACGATGATAGTTTAGATTGCCAAAAGCACTGTATCAAGCTTCGAAACGTGCCATTTAAACGACACATGAACGATGAAGTCTACGAAAAATAATAAACAGACTTTGTCACCAGACGGAAGCAAAAATAACCTATCACATCAAAGATTTTCCAATGAAAAATTACTACGAAAACGTTATGCCAAAATTAGGCGAGTTACATTAAGGGGCCCGCTCTATAATTAAACATCAATACTGTTACAAAAAGTAAATAAACAGGGGTACATAGAGGGGGGTGGGGTGAGGTCTCGACTATGACTAATGTGGCCCGATCACTCAGTGTCACTCGCGGCTGAGGGGCGCCACTTTCGGCCAGGGCCGGGCTGTATCCTTTCGGAATAACATTTTCCTTACTCACTTGTACAGATACGGATCGGTATGGAAATCGGTGGATATTTCTTTAGGCTCACGCTTGACGGCGGGTGCGGACAAAAATGTTTGACTTGAAACATTAACCTGCTAATACAGAAATTCTACTCAAAATTGAGTCCTGTTTAACTTAAAAGTATTGTCAAAATTTACGTTTTTCTATACAAATTCTTTACCTCTTAACTTTATAAGCAGGGCTCAAAATTTGAGTAGTGTTTCTGTATCCGGGGTAGTAGTGTATCTGTATCAGTTAGTCATAGTTTAATGTTGATGCTGTCACTTTAATTTGCTGAATGAAAGACAGTGTCAGCATAAATTTTAAACCTGTACTTGACTAACTGTAGTCCATGTTTAAAAATAGCCCAATGTAGTTTTTAGGTCGGCCAAACTTAGTGGCGTCCATGCACATTCATTTTTTAAGCAATTTCTTTAATATTAAATCTAAAGTCTCATTTGTTCTGCGCTATAATATGTAAGTATGGTAAGATTATTCTATCCTGACTATTCTAATTACGCTGTGCTAGTTTCTGTATTGTATATCCAGAACTCACTTTTTAGCTTTGCGACACCACAATTTCGAACGGTTTTAACTTAATTAAACTAATTTCAGACAAAATAATTAACATTAAAAATACTCTAGTCAACTAGTGGATTATATTTATAAAAATATAAAAAAAACTTTTTTTAACCTCTGTTCCTGCCTCTTTATCAACAACTGGACCTGTTGTTCTACATAATATCACAATTATTTACCCCCGAAGGGATAGACTGAGATATTTTAACACCCACATTACGCCAAGTCTACGCCAACTCTGTAGTAGGTATTTACTTCCGCCAATAGACTTAGATCATCTTGCAAATAATTTGCGAATTATCGACTCCCACAAAACCTAACCTTGTTTAAATAAATTCCTCCTAAATAAATTCTCCTAGCTTTGTTCTAATAATGTTTGATGAACCTTTTGACTTCGACACTCACGTTTCCTATATTCAACGTACCGATTTTTTTTTATATTTTATGCAATTGTACTTTATAAATTAACTATATTTTTTTAACGAGTACATGTTTTCATAAGTCCTCCAATTTCACCTTCACAAATTTTATCCAGTTTTTCGTTGCGCGTCTACCTCTCCGAAAATTATGTGTCCATCCAACATAATCATTTAATTTTAATGACTAACCAGAACGGAGAAATTGGTGTTTTTCGAGTGCGATTTTTTACACTAAAAAAATCCATCTGGAAAAAATATTTTTATGCTCCGTCTCTGTGCCTTTCCAGTTTCTTTGA
The DNA here is from genome assembly GCA_963931975.1 of Cataclysta lemnata. Taxonomy (NCBI): domain Eukaryota; kingdom Metazoa; phylum Arthropoda; class Insecta; order Lepidoptera; family Crambidae; genus Cataclysta; species Cataclysta lemnata. Next base: position 4,846,626 of record OZ008339.1, read on the forward strand.
TTTCGGTATCCGCGGGGTTCGCAGTCACTCCGCGACACATCGCCCCATCTCTGGGGCTAGGGGTACAATTAGGTGAAATAAAAAAAGCGGCTAATCCCACCGCGGCCTACTAGATTGCTTTTGGCGCAGTCCGGAGCTACACTGAGAAAAAAAATCTTTTTTAAAACAATGGGCTCGATGGAGGTTTGCAAGACTGATTGATAAACTACTTCGCCTATTATTGATTGCTCGCTAGTTCAACTATTGATATTAGGAAAGAACATTTTTCAAAAACTATTACCTACTGATGTGGGATTCGTTTTCATTTATTTTCTTTGTATACTAATTTTTATACATTATACATACTTAAATCAAGACTAATGATTCCAGTAGGCAGAGGTGATTTAACACCCACCTTTGGCCAATTGTGTTAGGTCCCATGTACCTAATAAGGAATCGCATCTATAACGTAAATTGTATATTACTAGATGGTACAAGACGAATGCTGTTGTTCAGTACACATAGCTCTCTTTACCCTTAGTGGATGGGGGGTGGTGACAATTGTATTCTGCTCTGCCGTCACCACACGACACCCTGAATGCCCTGAATGCACGGCACAAAACCCTGAATGCCTATTCAATATTGTAACACGCTAGAAGCTTGATTGTCTTAAGTTTTAGTAAATCTTTTAATAGTCATTACGTCATTAGTATGTATAATATTTTTGATTGTTTTTTATAGCTAGGCAGGGAAGCCTTCATCTCATCTAATGGTAAGTAAGGATAAGGGCGGAAGATGAAATCGAGTTTCACCTGGAACACTGAACCAAAAAAGGGCCAAATAAGATAGCCATCTTATCACAAATTTTCGGATCGCAATAATGTTGTTAACATTATTATAATGCCGTCAGATAAGATGGTGTTAGCTAACCAGGCGGACTTGAAAAAAGTCCTACCACCAACCAAATAGGTCTCTATAAAATTAAATGTTTCTTTCTTTCTTTGTAATACTTTTTCGTAGACAGTTTCTATGTGTGCATTTTTGTTGTTATTTGTTGTTGTTAAGTCCTAACCAACCAAAAATGTCTCAAAAAATATTTCTTTCTTTATAATTAGTACTGTTTTTTCGTACACACACTTTCCATGTGTGCATTTTTGTTGTTATTTTTAAATCGCATAACTGCTTCCATATGACGGCGGCGTCAGTCAAACGCTTACGCCACGCACAGTTCGAGGTTGTAACACCGATATCATTATTCATCTGTTTTTTACGCTTTAATTTCATCAAATTTATTTCACTCGAACAAATGGGCAGCCATTAATACGGCATTTTACGGAATCCTATTATTTTATACCGCATTGTATTTTTGGGCTCCTTGTGTTATCGTTCTACGCTTTAAATTCAAACAAGCGAAAATTGTAGTTAAGGCATGAAATATTTGATATTTTAAATAATTAACCCACGTACAAATAGTAGAGGGTTAAACAATTAAAAAATTCCTAGATATTAAAAAATAATATCGTCTAAAAATTTAACGACTTATGAAAAGCTTTTGCATTACTTCTAGAACAGGATACAATAAATATAAAGACTGAAATACAGTGTCCTAGACTATAATTTAATTTCCACTTACGTAGCTACGTATAAACGAAACCTTAGGTTTAGTTTTTTTATTAATCTTAAAACAGATCAAAAGTAATAAGAACATGCATTTTATAAAATAAAAAACAAATGAATACGAATGACAATTATAATTGAACTAACAGAAGCACCGTTTTAATTGTTGTTCATTTTACTACTTGTTAATTTTTATTGAATAAACACGCACACAATAAGATAAATAATTAAATTAATTAGTAGCGTTGCGCAAATACCGTAAGTTTTAATTCAATAGTCATTGAAAGGAAAGTTTGTCGATCAAAAAGCGACCAAGCCGCATACTTTTTAAGTTCCATTTTTCATTGAGGTAATGTTTTCGGAAGCTTACAAAATGAGATTCAGCGGTGGCAAGCTCAAATAAACTTTTGCGTCTACAGCTTAGAGACTGGTCTCGCTTACAGTTACAGGAGCAGAAGTTTTTGGAATCTGATCGTGCGTTTTGGAGGAAAACGTTCCGTAATTCTACAAACATAAGGTCACCTTTTCCGTATTACTTTTTGAGGATATCCCTCCTCTCTCCGCGCCTCAGTCCCTTAGACAAATGACGTAGCATTTGTCCAAATGATGGCGCGGGCGGCGGAGAGAATGAATTTAAATTATCATTCAGTGGTACCAACCAACATACTGCAACAGTGCCCAAATTTGAGATTATGTGGGTGTCTGTATAGCTGAGTTACCGGAGGTGAAACGTTGGGAATCAACTGAACTAGATGAAGTTATTTCATAATTGCAAATACCAACAAATAAAATAACAGTTAACATTTATAATTAATCTAGCTAAAATTGTTTTTAAACTAAATGGCTGTCGTTAATATATCACTAGCTGGCTTGGTAAACGTTCTTTTACTTTTATCACCTAGGGGTAAAAAATACCTATCCTATGACCTACTCTCAGACCTACCAAATAGCTATACACAAAATTTTCATATCGTCATAATCGGTCAAGCCGTTTCGGAGGAGTTGCCACAAGAGATCGTAATTTTTATAATATTAGATTTAGGAATTAAATAAGCCGTTTTTAATGCGTTAACTGCTATAAAAATAAAATTCCAAATTTAAACAACGACAAAAGCCATCGGAACCCATCCCAAAATACGCATTCGAAATACAAAAATAGCGTATATTTTATAAAACTCAATCGCCAAGCGTCTCTATTCGGAGTTCCTCAACGCTTGTTTGAATTCGTTCTTGGATTCTTTTTAGGCGGTCTTTTTGGTACGAAATTGAGTAATGGCCGCGTCACAGATGGCATCATGGTAGATTGATAACGGGAATGGAGAGCGGTAGGTACTATTGTGCTCGGAAACTTAATACATGTCAACGTGTATGTATGTAGTAGACCCCGATCTTTTCACAGGTGTACCTTGGAATTAGAAAAAGCTTTTTTCTTTTGAATATTATTTTGTGTAATCTCTTCGGCGTTTGGTGAAAACTTTTAATGGAGTCTAGAGTTTACATTTTTTTTTGCAATGTAAATAAAGGTACCTTTTTGTGTTTTAGAACGCACAAGGCATAATTATGCAACAGATGTCACTACTAAGTGATTTTTCAAGCTCCTAAATATTGTCAAACATTATGTGCCTGCATATTGCATTAATGAATACCTACATACATATATCACGCCTACTATTTATCCCCGAAGGGTTTGGCAGAGGTGTAGGTATTACATCCATATTTTGCAAGCCTTTATGCCCATAAAAGCTTTTGGTGGCTATATATCTACCCAACCAGTATTTTAATAAACATCGTTGTGTCAGGGAGTCAAAAGAAGCCGTACTTACTTAATTAGTGTGTTACGTGAGACAGTAGTAGGTAAGCGACGGATCGCTGTACGGCTCACGAAAGGAAAATCTACATGCCAACGATTGATTAGAACGATAAAAGCCATCCGATCTACAATATCCGGGTATGGACACTTAAAATAGTTGTCGCCCGAAAAGTTTTTACTTCCTTTTTTTTTCACAAAACAAAAAGGAGTTTACAGTACAGGTTTCCTCGCTATCGAGTGCCTGTAACAAATGGCCATATACGCTACACGTTTCCCAACTCGCAGCGCAGGAAAACAATCCGACGTGTGTTAAAAAAAAACAATAGCGCCATGATGAAGACGTAGCCATTGTGCGCTACGAGCGACTCATATTTCACGGCTTTGTGCGTCTTAGACCACGATTAATACTAGATATCTCCATTTGCCTATACGATTGCGTGATGACGCCTTTTTTTGTTTCGGGCGTTAACAACGGGCGTGGGTCGTGGGGCTGTGTTAGGTTTTGATTTCCCTTTCTATTGTTATCTCTAGGTATTTGATTAGTTTGTTAGAGGTAGATTAATTGTCGCCCCAGACGGAGTGTCGGTTAATACAATCTAGGGCCGGGTCTATTCTAAGTTCAAATTTGAGCTGTTTTGCTATCATAAACAAAAGACAATCTGAGTACGATGCCGCCATATTTAAACTTTTATGATTTTATGTCAACTATTAATAAGTATAACATATACTGTATATGCTGTTTTTATTGGTTCAGACTAATAAAAACATTACCTTATCAATTTATCAAAAATCAATTATCATTATTTGCAGTATTTAAGGCTCTTTGTAACGGTACCCATAGAACCATGTTTCACTCCCATAAATCATTAGAAAAACAAGGACTTTATTCGGTGATTACAAAAGTAGATATACTAACTCCGTCGCTACAAAAAAAAAACAAAGCTTAATCACTTAAAACAAAAAAAAGGCAACATCGAAGCGCCAAACATTTCCATACTCACCTACTCACCGAAAGAGACATTATGCAAATGGAGGAAATTGAATTACTGAGTTAAATGTCGTATAAGATAAAAACGACGACGCAATCTACAACCCAATGAGGAGCTTGTATTAACATATTCAAACCCCATTGAATATTTATATTATGTAGGACGCTTTCAGACAACCGGTGTCGGCTCTTTACTCAAGATTGTACCACTAATGGATATCACTATCTGCTCTATCTATCGGGTGAAAAAGTAGAATTAGCGGCCAGAGATCCCGCCCTTAATCTTATCGTGAATACCAATATATAAAATGAAATTAAAACAAATAAAACCTGTATAATTATTTTCTCTCTTTGACACATACGTACATAAATAAGAGAATATTTCACTACCCGAAGAATTAAAAGTTGAAGCTGTTCCATTCTATGTTATTTTTCGCTTCTAGGCCAGCATAAAAGCGTCGAAATCTTAAAAAAGATAAATTTTAAATTATTTGCCAATGGTCGCAGTACATAATTAACGATAGTTAGATGAGAAATAAATATATACCACACACAATATAATATGTTTGCCTCTTTCTTTATGGTTTATCACGGAAAATACACGTCGGAAAATATTAAATCAAACATTTGCCCTACCATGAATAAATTAATTAAACAGGAATCTTTTCACTTGAGTCTTGATAAACAGTGCATCTCGCCACTTGACTAAGCCTCCCACTATTCTCCTATAAACAGCATAAGGACATAAAGTTATAACCTACCACGTATCTATTCTTATTATTGTATTTAGCTTTAATTCGCTTTATAGTTTTAGATCTTCCATTCAAAATCGCTTATCAATATTACCTTATTTAAAACCGATATATATATCTACCTGTCACCTTGAATGTTTGACATGTGGAAATTAAAGTTCCACCTGTCCCTTGAGATCTAATGATATCTTCCCTACAGTATATTAACCTTATTGGATAAGTATCCTTGCAGAAAAGACACCCATCTTATAAGAACTAGATAAGTAAATAAGAATTCCATAAATATTACTCATGTTTGTACACTCCTTACAGTACCTATTTTTACATACATAGGTACATACATACATAATTCACGCCAATATCCCCGAAGGGGTAGGCAGAGGTGAACTAGCAACCACGCTTCGCCAATTAGGCTAAGTCCCATGTAATAGGTGGCGAGCCTATTGCCATTTATCGGACACAAAAGTCGCAGTACTTTGCTAGTTGGTAGGTATAAGAGGAATGCTGCTGCCCATTCCTCATCACTGATTCATCCTTAGTCGCCTTCTACGACACCCACGGGAGAGGTTTGGGGTGGTGACAATTGTATTCTACTCTGCCGTCACCACACGGCCAACCTATTTTTATTAGTACCTGAAGTATTTTTCATGAATTGGGTATTACTATGATAACAATAATAAATGCAATGTAAAATAGATATGACCCACTTATAAAAATATGTGCTTCAAACGTACGTCCTAGCACAACGTAATACATTATTAGAAATGTGCATTTAATAATTACTCGCTGTTAAATTAAAACACATTCATAAGCAGGAAGCTGTCGGTGGGTTACCACGCAAACTCGATGTTGCGTTAATGCCCGAGGCGAATCGCAATCAACGAGTACCCGTGGTAACTTCATCGTTTTATTTTATCACGTGGATGATATTTTGGTTTTAATTAAAATTTATTACAACGCCAGTGCCTGCCGTAAGATTTATTTTTACTTAACTCTTTGCACACACTAAAGGTTACATTTTAATTAATGTTTACATTATACATCGGGCCAACTAAAACTTGTCAGCTAAAATAAATAATTGAGTATTCTTATTTATTTATTTTTGAACACTACCTAAATACTTAAAACATATTACTAAAAAAGGTTAAAAAATTGCAATAGAAAAATGCATACGTGGGTATATTGAGTGAAAAATGCATACATTAGCGAGTCCATGTTTACACGATTCAAAATCTCAATTAAAATCCGAACACCCTACTGAGAATGCTCACATAGGCTCATGAATATATAAGCGAGTGTTTATGTAATGCCCGCGCGGGATTAAAATTCAAATATTCCGACAAGTCAATCTACAGCAGGGCGGGCCGGACAGCGCGGGTATCTGCGGCAGCGTAGGTACCTAGTATATGCAAAAATGTACGATGAAAACTGCCCTACTAAAATTGTAAACTGCCATCTTTATATACAATCGTTACGACCGTGAGCGATGCTAACGAGAGTCAAATTAACCTCCAATATATAAGAGTAGAAGTGCCCTACTAATAATATTATAATTATCTAATAAATAAGTAGTAACTTTCATTCTCGGCGTAGGTATCGTAAGTATATTCAAATATTATAAAATCTATATGCGCTCGTGACGAAATTTACAGTGACAATCCGTTTTCTTCTTCTCATACTTTTAATCCACCATAAAATTTTTCCCCACCATTAGATCACAGGCCTTCCCAGTGGTAGGAAGAATATAGGGAAAATGGGCCATACCCACCACGTTGGACCAGTGCAGAAGCAGGTAGTTATTAACGACTGCAAATGCATCCAGGACCAACGACTTAACGTGCCTTCCAAAGGACGGGTGAACTCGAGCAAATATGTTTTTGGTACCTAACCCATCTAATTATCGGGCTTAGCGAATATTATATATTTTACGGAATCACAGACCAAGCGCGCCAAGCCACTGCACCATCGAGCTGCTCCTACAAATATCTAACATTCATAAGTAAGTACTTATTATTAATTTAAAAAAGTAATTAAGAATACCTACTAATATTGATGGTGTCGTGTGCCCGCCGTGTGGTGATGGCAGAGAAGAATACAAATGTCACCACCCCAAATCTTTCCTGTGGGTGTCGTACAAGGCGACTAAGTATAAATCAATGATGAGGAATGGGCAGCAGCGTTCCTCTAATACCACCTAGCAATAGCAATGTACTGCGACTTTTGTGCCCGATATATGGCAATAGGCTCGCCACCTATTTATTTCATGGGACCTAACATAATTGGCGAAACGTGGGTGCTAGTTCACCTCTGCTTACCCCTTCAGGGATATAGGCGTGATTTTAAGTACCTACTGTACCTAGGTACCTAATTAATCGAACCGTAGAAGCAAATGCTTGCATTGAGAAAAAAACTAACGAAAAAGTCAGACGCCATTAAGCCATCATCATTGATTCATATCATCCATCACACCGGGAATAAATCTAATTAATAGGTATTTTACGCTTTTTTAAACGAGTAAATACATCATCAAAATTATACATCATTGAATTTCTGGTGTCGCCAAGTTTCGGATGAAACTTAAAATAAAATCCTAAGTATATGAAAGAGCTGTTAAATATTACCTATGTGCTCTTTATTTACCTACTATAATTTAAAGTTTAAAAACGTACACACAAATAAACATGTTAATATTTTCCGTATTCTACGCAGTCGTCGTAGCACATTCAATGCATTTGCATATGTTTGCAAATGGAATATCGGCGAGTGCAGATTATTATTGTTCCTAAGTTTCTATAGCTTCCTCTTTATATTATCAAATTATAGATAGAAATTAGTATGAAACATTGTTAGCGTTCTGTTGCAATCAATAAATACTTTCAACAAAACCATTTATAAAATTTAGTATTTTATAATTATACGCTTACAAACGATCCTCCAAAGCCATATGCAAATTACAAAAGAGCACGCAATTAAAAACCGACCACTTTATTAACAAAAATTAAAACGTCAAAATCAAACACAAAAGACGCCATATTTGGTCGGCAGGCACGTAGTGGAACACGCATCGCTAACAGAAAATAAGGGACACACAGAGAGACAGGAAGGGCCCGAGCGAGCGGGACGGCAACAAAACAGACCCTTGACGAAAAGGGAAGGCGATAGTGACTCGATGATTGAACGTGCCACAAGAAAAATGATCACCCGTCAAGCAGCGACTGAGAGAAACTACCCCTAGCGGGTGGGAGCGAGAGGGGAGGCGCGCGCGTGTTTCAGCGGAAGCAGGACGGACGACGCCAAAATAAGGGTGACGTACGGTGATGGATTATGCTTTTCTCTCTAAAGAAGGGAGGGGCTCACAGGTCGTTATGGAAAAAGCTGAGGGAAGTGGGCCCGACATGTGTCAGAGCGGTACCAATGGTGGCCTTAATTGATTTCTGTATAAAACTATGAATTAAGATCTCACTTTAATTACTCGCGTTTTTTATGGTAAACTAAATACATTTTCGACTACAATCCTTCTTATAGACAGCATTGATACCTTTTTTTTATTCGTAAAGATGCCAAAGTTAACTCATGGCAGCTAAATAATTGCAAAATTTGTTATGTTTCCGTAGATGATGTATTTAAGCTTCGATTCAAATGTTCTCAGTTCTTATACCTATTTTAACTTGACAAGAATATTTCTTTCATCTTTAACATATTTTTAAAAGTACATCTGACTAATCAGCTCCAGCTGCTGATTAAAAATTTTGATGTAGAGCTAAAAGATAATAGAGCCTGTTTGTTCTTATTTTTTATACGCTCCTTTGACAATTAAATTTGATGATTTAGTTATCTATCTAAATTGTTTTTACGTTTAATTCGAATAAATCTTGTACTTTTATATCAAAGTATAATGTTTTTAAAAATAGAAAAAAAAAACATATTGCTATAAAAGGTGTGATTGATGAAATGATGTAGGTACGATTAGGTTATGATGATACGATTAAGTTAAGTTACTATTAGCTGGACAATCTTTCAACTGTGTCTGAAAATATGATTCACGAAACGAATACGAAGGCTGAACTAACAAATTTTAAAAACAAACCCCCAAGGCGCACAACGTTAGAGCCACAAATAAAACACTACCCCCACCGCATCCGACCAACATAAATCTCCTGGACGTACGAATGTTAAAAACGTTGTCAGTATTTAATCTCTAAGCACGTGTTAATGCGTAGTTACCGCAGTCCGACTACCCTCGCATTAAAATTTTTAGCTGAGGGCCAGCCGAAACGCCACTCACAGTGCGTCCTTTGTCCACTTTGAAGAGCGCTTATTGTTTTATACCTTTGTTGTATGGAAATTTAAATCCTTAATTATTCACAGGACTGTTTTGCGGCACAATATTTTCACAATAGGCACGGCGGCCGGGGGAGGTAATCGGTTTGATTAATAAATTGTCAAGTTGAATCCAGAGCGTTAGAATATAAATTGTTACCGCAGATATTTCATCCCATTATTATAGCGGGATCCCGTTCATTGTTTTACGAAACGTCATATCTCATTCTGTCACCTGATTGTTTCGGTTCACAGGTTTCAATGGAGGTGTCTTCTACTTTAAGCCGGGAATTGTATTAATTTCATCGCTTGGAAAACCGTGTTTAGATGCAGGGGACGGAGCGATTAGGTGTATCTGGCACGACGGAATATCGTTGAATAATGAACATAGGAACTACGTTTATCAAACGTAAATACATTTGCAGGGGTAGGACGGGCATAGCATCATCATCATCTTGCCCTTATCCTATTTTATTTGGAGACGGCACAGTATGTTTTCTTCTTCACTCCTCCCTTCACTCATCATCTCTTCATTCGAGTTATTTCTCTTCTGCAGTTTTTCTATTCCTTTCCATTCCCAGACATCCGCGTTAATCACTCAAGTCACATGCATTTCGCTTCTTCTCATAACATGTCCATATAGTCCATCCAAACAATAATAACATAAAATTTTCTTCCGTTTGTTAAAATTTGGCTTAGGGATCAGTAATGTGAAGATCTGTCTTTTTTGATAAAAGAAGCAAAAGGTGATCATTATACTCACGTAAACTAGAATTCATATGTACACTGTCAAAATCATCATTGGCTTATTTAAATAGCAGTAAAAGTAGTTGCAAGCTTCAATAAGACATTGAGACATGAATACTTATTCAATGGGCAGAAACGATAATGCAATGGTGGTGATACTAACCTTCACAATTTTCATAAAGGTCTGTTTTGTCTCAGGACCGTGTTATAAATGACACCTCCAAATAACAACCAGAAACACAAAAATGCCAAAGACCGGTTATTAATTGAAATTAGCGCGAATATCAACATAGCTCCGTGTCACAATCCGTTACCGCTAAAACAAATTAATTTAGACAAGAAGAAGATGTAAAAACTTCGTAACAGCGATTACGTTTTATTGCGCGCCATTATATTTAATCATCGGCGATATTAATTTTTCATTTGGACAAATCGCTGAGAGCTCGCTACAAATGCCTTTTGGTGCTTGATTGATATTTTATACTTGGGTAAAGAATACATAGCTTTTTGTAGAATCAATATCTGCTATTAGGGTTCCATTTTGGGCCATGTTGTTAACAAAAATTGTAAATTATATTTTTATCATTCATGTGAGTAAGCACGATAGCACAGTAAGAGTTGGCCGTGTGGTGACGGCAGAGTAGAATACAGTTTCACCACCCCAAATCTCTCCCGTGGGTGTCGTACAAGGCGACTAAGGATAAATCAGTGATGAGGAATGGGCAGCAGCGTTCCTTTTATACTTACCACCTAGCAAAGTACTGCGACTTTTGTGCCCGATAAATGGCAATAGGCTCGCCACCTATTACATGGAACCTAGCATAATTGGCGAATAGTGGGTGCTCGTTCACCTCTGCCTACCCCTTCGGGGATATAGGCGTGAATTATGTATGTATGTAAGTAAGCAGCAGCGGACTCAATGTTTTTATCTGCACATTTCTTGATTAATAAATATAACAGTAATTGTAATTCTAGACAAACTGTAGTGATTGTGCATCTAGAAAAAAGGTTGCACAAAATTTAAATTCGTTAAAGGTAGGTAACAGGCAAAGTGTTTTATGTATACTTGTGTGCATTAATTATAAAGAAATAGACGTCAGGTAACTAAGCCGACTAGGAAGTCCTGTTTGATATAAGCAGCCGCCGAGATTGCGAAGGACGCAGGTTCGAATCGCTTCAGGATATAATATAACATCTATATATTCAAGAAATAATATTTAATTATTCAAAATTTTTATGAACTTTTTTTAATAATTTTCCTGAGTTTCTAAATAGTTATAATTTTAATTGATAAGTATGGTTTGAATTAGTTTAAATTAGAGTTCATTAAGGAGGAGGTTAAACAAATTCTATATCCATATTCAAGTATCGTCTGTAAACGCTGTTTAAAGCGTGAAATCGGTAAACGTATTGTAAAATTGATTTGCCACGTTATTGTTTTTAACTCTTACCGCACACCCGTCTCATTAACGATTCAGTACGGCAAATTGTGCTACCTAATTACAAATGAATGCTCAAAGACAATGGCGTATTTATGTTCAGCCATCTATCAAACAAAGACGCGATGTTTCGGCCGACCGCCGTACAAAACTCACAATGGAGACGAACTTCAAAAATCAAGCTTAGAATAACTATTATTGTGAATCTTGACAAATGGTGGCGCGACGGAACTGTGACATAGCATCGCGCAAGGCTCTCAGTAAAACAAAAGAAATGCTTTAAAGAAATATAAAGAAACAATTGCCTTTTATGTGTGTGGCGCGTAATGAGTTATGTCCATAGCTACGCTCGTATTCATGACGAATTCCAAAGTTATCGTCCAAAGATAACTAACGGAGATTCGCCCCGATCTAGTGCAGAACAAGAACTAATCAGCGCTTAATCAACTAATTACTTTCTGTCTCAGTTTTGACGCGCATTTACTACGACGGTGGAAGACAGATCAGTTTTACCTGTTTAGGTGTTATAAGTGAAAACAGATAATTCATTCCGTTTTGAATCAGACGGCAGTATATCACGCGGAACTTTGTTGACACCGTAATCCATTATACATGAGCATGCGATTATTTTGATGGATTCCACGAGAGTGTAACTATCAGAGCACCCCTAAAATCTCGAAACCGAACAAAGGGAACATGCAAGACTCCCTTCTCATCCGAGGCTAATGCTCACCCCACGGAGGAAGGCGAGATGTAGAGAAAAATGCGTATTTATAGCAAATACTCGTACTCAAACAGTCCTACATTGTGTACGAGTCAAATAAATGAGTGTCATTTCTCGTGCTGTCAAAAAAATCTGAATGGAAAAGAAAATGTGGCGGCGAAAAAACGGCAGCCCGCTAGGTTTTTATTTCGGTTTTTAATGTAATACTGATTTGGGATGTAGCAGATTAATTGCGTTTTACCTGAGAGGCGCAGGGGTGACGCGTCTGAAAGAGTTCATGCGACGCTGATCGATCGCCGCGCACAGATTGAAAGGAGAAACGTGAAAGGTAATTATTCATTTGGCGACTAGAATAGAGCACTCTTGTACCTTTATCTTGGGTTCTTTTTTCTCGAGTTTTGCGCGAAATTTGCAAGTAAATGGATGGAGTGACACGGTGATTTGTTTGGTCGGACGCGTTCGACTTCCCACGAATTCGATTCGCGATACCCGCGGACCTATTGCCATGGTAATTTTTACATGATACTAAATCATTTATTTATGTTATGTCGCATGGCGTAGGAATGTAATGAATTTTATTGATACCGCCTTAGACTGGTTTTTTCAAAATTCCAATATGCTTTTGGCTAGAGTACATACCTAGCCGAAACAGACGGGCATGCATGAGGGCATTATGATTGGATGAAGTCAAAGAAGTATGTACGTAAGGATCGTAGCAAGTGGAAAGAAGTGATCACTGCTTACCCGTGACAGTGGAAAAGGTGACTTATGTATAATTTCAATACTATGAGTCAAAAGAAAATAACCAAAATTCCATTACATAACATCAAAGTAGTAGAAGAAGAAGAGAAGAGAGAAGAAGAAGTAGGTTTGGATAATATTTACTAGCAAATGTTTACTGGCTGTTGTAAAACTAATAAAGTGTAAACGAATTTAAATAATAATTATTTGTTAGCTGATTACAAATTATCAATGTGTGAAATATATGAACGTATGAAAAATCCAAAACTAGTGTATGACCCTACATAATTTAGGTTAAATTTTAGTTGTTTTCATTTGAATTTTCTCAATCATTAAGTAGGTAGCTAGTTTTGCCTGGAACGTCTATTTTTTCAATAACCAATCAATCAATTATCACGCTAAAATCCGAAGACAGTGTGCGCCCGTTTAAATGCGCCCGCCATTTCGGCAGCAAGCATAGCGCCAGAGGGAGGTATTGCAAAAACGACACAAGAAACAGGTCTTTGAAAGAGCGAAACAAAAAGAATTTGCATGCGCGCCTCACAATAGCCTCCCCGGCACCCGGAAGATTGCACAAAGCCCGGCACATGTGATCCTGACCTGATTTCACGAAATCCACTACTACACCTACTGCGCCTTTGTCTCGACGGCTCTTATGATTTATGTCACATTTCTTTGACGTTTTATGACTCACGTCTCATTTGAATGCCACCAGTTATGCTTCGGACGGTCGCCCATAGAGGTTTTTTCCAATGGCCAGTCCTTAGCATTTGAATGAACATTTGGTTACCAGATTAGGTTTCTACGAGGCTACGTGAGTGAGCAGCGTTTGTTTCTAGAGAATTATTAAAATTAACATGTCAATAAAGAGACGTCCTATATAGTCGAGCGGTTACGTAAGGGGTAGACAGATGATTGCGGGTTGGTCGAGGGCAAAAAGTTTAAGCATCGAAATGAAGTCTTCAAGCGGGCCCGTTGTTACGAAATTACAGTCAGCTAGGCGGCGTAAACTGGCAAATTATAGTGCCGCACCGCAGACGTTGGCCACGGCTACGATAGAGATCAGACTGTCTAACCATTTTGTGAAGTAACCCTTATTACGTAGCGGCGTCTCCCCCTGTTTAGGTACAGCGAAAAATATTGATCCTCCTTATTTTCCATGCATACACCTCACGCATTTCTTCCACCGGTGTAGGCACAAACCCAGTTGCATACTTCTGTCACTTCATACAATCTTATTGATGTCCTCATGCGTGTACGTTGGTTTGGGTAGGTGCTCTTGACCTGGCTCTTTATACTAACCTTTCAATTTGAAAAAGACCCGCCTAGGCTATTGAAATAAATATGGTTTATCTTACTTGGATACGTATGATTTTATGTTTCCAATAAAAAAATACATACCTATCGATCTAGGAGCATGCTCAGGAAATTAGTATCCAATCTATGGAAGTCTTTAATGTGACTAGTGGCAGATATGACTCGTGTATGTTTTTGATCTTAGTTAACACATTGTTTATCCCGACGTTTCTGAAAATTATGTTATTTCAAATGTATAGAGAACAGTAAAGCCGAAGATCATGAACATGATAATCATGATAATCATCATCATCATCAATCTTAATATTGTAGGTACGTATACTATTTTCAAGCCTCATCTAAAAAACTCATATATTTGCAAATTATTTTGGTGCTTAAATAAAATATGACGAAGCACAAAATTCGATATCACCCTGTTTCAAAAACAAGGCAGTATTGTTCAAGTCTTGAATACCACTAGGCATGCTTTAACAGAGGGGACGTGTTGGCATCTTGCGGCAAAAGACCGGTCAAGCGAAACCTTTTATTCACAATAATACAGTTTACATCGAGCATCGTAAATTTTCAAATAACATGGATAAGACTTAACGTATTTTATTAAAAAAACTGGAATGTTGGGAGGATATTACGTGTAGTAAAATATTAGATTTAAGACGTAACCTGGTATCTTAGCGTTGGTAATTATTCCGAGGCTGTTGCATTAATAAATCGTTAAAATAAAAATTAAAACAATTTGTAAGTATAAAATGATGACAAATACGCGTACAAACACACTTACGCATAATAATTATGTTCTATTTATATCTTTAGATACTTGATCTTTAGGTACAATTTTTTTAACTTGTTATCACGTCTATGTGCTCCAGGTGGGAGCTAACAATATTCGACTAATATCACTTACATCGTTAATAAGATTATGTAAGTTTTTAGGCACATACATACATACATAAATCACGCCTGTATCCCCGAAGGGGTAGGCAGAGGTGAACTAGCACCCGCGTTTAGACACAAACAAATTATAAATCTTAAAAAACTTTGAAGTGTGGCGACGTTTCCTTTGAATCTAAATAGAGTCACCTAATGATATTTGAATTAACCTCTTAAGATATACAACTCCTCACTTATCACCTTTTTGTGGAAAAGGTGAACACACAGACAATCTCATTCGTTTCACTTTCGTCCTCTTAATCTCCAATTCGGACCTAAATCATCACCTCGGTCATAAATTGCGTGTTTATTTTCATAAGTTCGATGACTCCCAATTATTGAGTGATCCCAAACGTCTCAATACCCAAGTAACGAGTTGCCCATTAATTCGAGGATGTATCGCGAGATAACTTTATTCTGGTAGCCGGCTGCTTTGTATGCCGCCGTCCAAGTGTCCGTCATTACCCTCCGACGAACTTCTTCTACCAGGGGATCCCTCTAAAATGCTCCTTACGGCTTCGACATTAAAGTCCATGGCGTCTGTGAGCTTATCTTGGCACGTGGAGCCCTCTCGCTTTTATCTTATTGGTCAACCATTACGCCTAAATTTAAACTCTTCATTATAATGCCACAGTGAGAAAACTTGCGATAACATATGTGCTCGTGAATAATATATAGGTAATGAATTTTGATAAAGGTGAGCGAAGAGCTCGCTTGCTGATAAATGCACTGAGTAAGAAACTAGTTTTGATAGCGACGCCGATAATAGACATCAGTGACAGTACAGGCGGACATAGTTAATGGTGCTAATTATTGTAATGATATTTTTTATTATGTTTTTATTGGTTCAGCGACGGACGAAGATAAAATATGTATATAGTAGAGAGATGAATAAAGATATCACGATAGTCAAGCAGCAACGGATAAAACATCGCAAATTCGGAAAAAGGGTTTCAGGATTTTAGCAAAAATACTTTAAACTCTTTGAAGGTCGGTTTGATCGAATAGTCAGATCGCTGGCTTATGGACTAGAGGTCCAGAGTTTGAATCCTAGTAGGAGCAAATGTTTGCTATGAACGCAGACATAATTTGCTCTCAAATCATGTTTGTTTTTGTGGTATATTACAAAAAAATATTAGTATTATGAGTATGTATGTATATTAAAACTTGTCTGTCAACTAGTATCTATAAAACAAGTGCTTAGGCAACTTATTTTGGGCGAGATTATAGATCTGAGTATTAAAAAAAAATAAGCAATCAAAGTCCTTACATATTTGTTAAAAAATAAAAATAAAGCTGTTCGAAAAGGCTTCGGCCACGTTTTTTTATCTAGATCAGGCACTTTCTTGTTTGGTTCAATTATACAGGAGGCGGAACAATTGAAAATCGATGCGCACCGTAAATATTTCAAAAATACTTTTAACAACGTAATTATTAAGTGACATCGCGATGTAAACTCAGAGAGAAACCTCTAAACTGCAGGAATCAGTTGAAATAAGTTAATAACTGCTAATAAAAATTTAACACGAAGAATTAAGTTGCATCACTTTTGAAATTACGTCCATTACGTAAGTAGTCGAATAAAACTGGGTCATCACTTTTAATTGGTCGAACGAACAACATAAATTGATACCAATGAACATTAATCACAATGCAAGGGGTTAAAATTTTTTATTTATTAAATACAAAATAAAAATAAGAAACTAAATGCGTCTGATGGCCATTTTGATGAGGTAATCTCATTTCCCTAAAGCTTTTAGGAAATAGTTTTATAAGAAAAATATTGAATTCTTTATCAACCGTAGCTTACATAAAAATAACATAATTATTTAAGCCATTTATTTGTTTTACGACTTTCATCATCATCACCAGCCCTTTAATGTCCCCTCTGCTGGGGCACGGGCCTTCCCTATAGATGGAAGAATATAGGGAGATAAGGTCATAACCCACCACGCTGGCCCAGTGTGGGCTGGTGGGTATTAACGTATTAACGACTGCAGATGCAGCCGGGCCACCGGCTTAACGTGCCTTCCGCACGGAGGAACTCGAGAGAATAATTTTTTGGTTTGGTTACGATTTTACCTGTCTATAAATTTGACACGATCCAGTGCAGTGTGGTGACGGTAGAGAAGAACTGTCACCACCCGTGCTTCTCTCGTGGGTGTCATACAAGGCGACTAAAAGCTAAAAGTAATATGGGAACGTTTCTGGTGCACCATCCAGCAAATTACTGCGACTGAAGTTTCTGGCCCCCTATTACATGTGAACTGAAATAAGCTGGTGAAATGCGGGTGTTAAAACACCAAAACACTTCAGCTTACCCCTAAGGGGAGAAAGTCGTGATTTATATGTGTGTGTTCCAGTTCCAGCGCAGCAATTTGCTAGGCTTTATAATGAAAACAATTTTGATACGATGCAAGAAAAAACGTAAACTAAACATCAAGTGTATCGTATTTTAAACGCCGCATTGCCATTACCTCGCCGAGTTATATAGCTTCATTACCTTTTAGAGTTGGTGCTCTCAACAACTGTAATTTGTTGAGGGGCTATTTCAAGTCGGGGCTGGCCGATTAGGACACTCCTCGATAATGCTCTTTACCTCATTCGGTTTATGTTTAGCTTTTAGCTGATCGTTGCAGTTACCCCTTGGATCGACCACGTAGGTCGGGACGTCGTCATTGTGAGATGCAACAAAATGGCACGGAGATTACCGAGAAAAGATACCTGATGTTGATTCGCTTTATCATCTCGCAATGCCATTACGAAAAAACTATATAAATGTTAGAGAAATAATCACAAAAAACGGTTTTTTTTCAAATTTTTGTCGATTTATTATGCAATCGAATTGAACTTGCGTAGTCCGGGCGGCTGCCTATATCGCTCAGCCAACCAGGACATTTATTAACATTTGCTAGTCAGTTGCTAACTTATTTACTGAATGGGAAACGTTACAACGTTTCTATCGAACAAGTGTGACTTTTTAACCGACGAAAAAACGGAGGAGGTTACTCAATTCGTACCCGTATGTTTTTTTGACAACTTCCCTTTCTTCTCATTTGACACGACGGTGGTCATGATGTTTTTTCAGTAATACGCCAGTTTCCAACATTTTTATTCGATTCATTCAAATATATTAGCCACTTGTTCAGGTCTAGTAATTCTATGGGCCAACACAACATACATAAATCACGCCTGTATATCTAACTCCGAAGGGGTAGGCAGAGGTGACTTAACACCCACGTTTAGCCAATTATTGTGCCAACACAAGTAACCAGCCCCCCTAGCCAAGTGGCTAATCTATCGAACGCATAGAATACAAAATGTATGAAACTGACGTATTACATTAGTTAAACAATACGTCAGTGCCATACTTTTGCTTTCTATGCGTTCGAATAGATAAGCCACTTGGCTAGGCGCTAAAGAAAACAAAAGCCGCCAGCAACATTACAACTCTAATTACAGAACTACAATCGATACTTTCCGCGCTGGAATCGATTACGGGCAATCGATAGCGATAGCGCTCCCCCGAGAGGAGGCCGGGGGAACTTGTCTCTGCAGCAGGCGTTGACTAATCGAGGCGCGTCCACGCGGAGTAAGACTGATGGCTGCGAGGCGAGGCTATGCCTGTGCGGCCGGGCCCTCCTACCTACGCAAACCGACATTATTTAAGAAATCAGCTCGCTCGGGCGGCAACAAAGGGAATTTTTGCCATAGAAATAAGCGTTACGTAAGATTTAATGCAGTGTTTGATTCGGTATAATGTACACATACGTATAATGAGTTCATGAAATCAAGCCTATTTGGCCCCGAAGGGGTGAGTAAAGGTGAATAAACATACACGTTTCGACAATTATGTAAGGTCCCATGTAATAGTGGGCAAACGATTATCAAGTTATTTACCTACTATTTATGTCTAAGTATAAAAATCCATTTAAAATCTCTTAGTCGTAAATCGTAATACTGTAGTTAGATTTGGAGTTATTTTGGTTAGTTACTTTGGTTATATTTCAATATTTAAAAGGTCATCCTCCACTTTTTATACATTTTTGGTCCAAAATCAAAAGTGCCGGCCAATAAAAAAAAGTGCTGTATTCTGATAGAGCACGCCTTAGCTTAGTTAATATGGCACCAAAGCTGTAGCAATATTAGTGGTGCTATACAGGGTGGAAAGTTGAGATGGGGCATTAAGGGCCACTACCTACCATATCCCTTGCTGCCACGCGAAAATGGTCTTTAATAATGGAGACCTTTCCCAACTTTTTTAGAATCACTCAAAAAGTTGGGAAAGGTCTCCTAAGTAAGGTCTCCGTACTGTATAGCGCTACTAATATTGGTGCTACAGCTTTGGTGCAATATTAACAAATGCTAAGCCCGACGTATTCTGTCAGAATACAGCACTTTTTTTTATTGGACGGCACTTTTCATTTTGGGCCAAAATGGAGGATGTCCATCACATTTATAGAAAACTTACACTTTGATAGTTAGTATATCAAACTAAATACATGTCATATAAAACTGTCTAAGTAGCTTCCCACACTAATTACGGTTCTACAATTGTCGTAGCTACAACTACCGTGTCATTACATTACTGAATTCATGAAATAATTATCTTTACAAATTCTATTAGTTTGTTTGATATTTTATTTGAAACCGATTCCATTAGAAAATCTGAACATCTCTTTGATGTTGTGAGAGATACAAGCTGATCGGAGCGGATTGAACTTCCTTATTAATTACAAGCTAAGTAATTAGACTTCAAGTGGTCATTAGACGCAAAAAAAGGCTTGAATGGATCGGCTAATAAGCAGCTAAGGTTAATTCGTATCGATCACGAATATCAGACGCGAAGTAATGGCGTTGTAAATGATTGACGTTGTTAATGCATAATTTCCACTCAATAAGTGTACGCGAAACGCCTCCTCCCTCAACCGACCGCACGGTAGGTTCATGTCGGTATCTCTGTCCTCTTTCCTCGGCGCAGTTAGGAGCGAGAGGAGAGAGCAAGAGTCGAGATTTATCGATAAAATCACCCAATTAACCGGGTCACGCGAAACAAACGAATGGCGATTTGCACAGCCGCTGCTCAATTCGTAATTATGATTTAACGGCGCACTTGCTGCCTTATCACCTCTTGAACCAATGTTCGACCATTTGCGACAGTCAGCTGTACTTTTTTTTAGGGATCCGTACCCAAAGGGTAAAACGCGACCCTGTTACAAAAGACTCCGCTGTCCGTCCGTCTGTCCGTCACCAGGCTGGATCTCATGAATCGTGACAGTTGTACAGTTGAAATTTTCACAAATGATGTAGTTCTGTTGCCGCTATAGCAACAAATACTAATAAACTGAAAAACATAAATATTGAAAGCTTAAGATAATAAGGTTTTTTTTAAGATAATAAGGAACCATACTTGGCTGGTTTTTAAATTGGTGCTGTGTGATTTCTTCCTACCCAAAAGGTTTGTATCAGGCAGGCCGGGTATAACTCCTAAGCGAAAACCTGGAGTAGTGTGAATTGGAATGTCATACGAATCTAAAGGTAATGGCTTGATGACACCTGCCCTTTCTTCTTCTTCCTGCTCTGTTCCCAGTTTATCTGGGGTCGGCGCAGAATGTTTCCTCTTCCATTCATATCGGTCAGATGTCATCAAGCCATCATCCATTCCCTTTTGATTCATATCATCCATCAAAGTTTATGAATGTATAGAAAAGAGATAGCAAGAACCATGTCGAGTAACCGATGAACGGAGAGAGTTATTGAAAAGATAACATTCCAATTCACACCTCTGAAGCTAAGGTTTTACAGCCAGCCGCCTGCCTGACACCAACCCTCTTTGAGTATGCTGTTGTTGGTGGTTTGCCCTCCACTATTCGCGTGCCCCTAGGTGCTTATTGGTCTACACCGGGCAATCTCCTTTCGTCGACTTTAACGACACCCCTGGGGGCCAATTCTCGCCATATACGAGATTATTTAGAATTCGAGTTCAAATTTCGAACGCTGCCGACCACTCGAAGTAATTAAAACCGTTTTCCTTCGAAATAAATTGTTCTTGATTTGTCCAGAATAGCTTGACTTGATTATCAATCGAAAAAAAATTTGAATTTGAACTTTTTCTCGAATTCTAAATTATTTCGATTGTGCGAGAATTGGCTGCCTATGGTTAGTTGGGGCCGGCACATTCTACGTTATTTTTTGCTCCTAGGCCAGCGTGTAAGACTTGATGACGTCTTACCGTCGTGCATGGAAAAGGACCCATTGCGCAGACGCCATACAAACTAGGAACAGGGCACGCGAATAACGATGACTTGTAATCAAAACCGGTCGAATTGTCGTTGGACCTAGGCACAGATGACGAGGCGGCGATATATCAAAATTTTAATTCAACAGACACCAGAGAGGACGTCGATCCTTTTCAGTGTCTGCACTAATCCAATCTAGTGACAGTCACGTTTAATAAAACGTTGACTCGATGCGTGTAAGAAAACGGTACGCCTCTAATTTCAACCTTGCGACTTCGCTTAGATAGCTTAACTGGTGTTACAATTTAGTTAGTCGATGTATGTACAGTAGGTGAACTAGAAGTTGTTTAACGTAAATAAGTTTTAAATTCTAGGTAGGTGCCATTTTCAATCTTGATTACACATGAGCTATAAATATGCCAAAGCAATTAGTCTATATTTTTGGTTTGATTTTTCTCATTCAGTCAAGTCAGCAAAATTTTGCCGCATAAGTAGTACAGTAATTATTTCTTTTTATTTTTTTTTTATTTTTTTTCTTTGGATAGCTAACAGCTTACTTAACAATGCTAAATTAACAATAGTAGCATTCAAAAGCTATTGACAAGCTACCACATATAAAAATTATCATGACTTAATTTTTTTGTGTAAATATTTTTCAAATATAAGTCAAATCTAGCTGCCATCATGTTATCAAAATCTGTCGCCATAATAATAATGTTAACTGCGTTGTTGTGTTTCGATAATTTGTGATAAGATAGCCAGTCCCTCTATAGTTGAGGGTTCCAGGTGAACCTCGGCCTTATCGTCACTTGCCATCAGGTGAGATGAAGGCCAAGGGCTTCACTAAGCTTCTCAAAAAAAAGTCAAAATTTTCCGTGAAATGTATTTGCGTGTCTGTTGTCGAGCTGAGACGCGAAACTGAACGCATACCTAGCGCAGAGTGATGGCGAACGCGATCGATGGTGACAAATGAGTGTCGACACGTACCGAAGCAGTAACACGCAGTCGGCATGCGGCTCAATAACGAAACGCGATACGATTGCATGCCGTAGTACATGGTCGGGATGCCCGCATACTGGAACGAGGGCTGGGCCCCTATTGGACGGAATTATTCACATGTTGCTCGACGTCCGATTACGATCTCGCTTCCTGAGAGTGATTTTTGACTGTTATTGTTTTGTTTGAGACGTGTTTCGTGGTTTACAAGTTGCGTGGCAGCGTTAGTCGACACGAAAATGTTGTAATTCCACACTTCGTTTTAACTTTAATTTAATCAGAGGTTCCAAAGAAAATTTTGGTTTGGAGGAAGTTCAAAAAACTAAAGATTCTTTGTTTTCTGATCTAATAATGGGTAAATAATATCATAAATATATTTAATGGAGTCTAACTGCGATCTGAAGAAGAATGAAACTCACCTTAAAACAGCAAATTAATTATATATTATGATCTTATAGATTGTTATAACACAAGTCCTGAAGCCGATTAGTTTGTGCTAAATAATGCGAAACGAAATAATTTTATTAGACTTCCAATTTTAAATGTCAAATACGTTGCTTATGAACTCTGGAAGTTCGTTTACATATCGATATCCTAAATGAATCAATCATCGAAATAAATTATTCGTACAGAAACCATCGGTAGCACACCTTGCCATTAGTCCCGACAACATTCTTCGCACGTCATCTAATCATAAGTTATTTACGTCAATTAGTTACTATAAAATGTTAGTGTCTCCGTAGTAAGGCGTAGATCAAAGTAAACACAATTCTCCTTTTTCAAAGATAAAACCAGATGTATCGTATCGGCGTTATTCGAATCACTTGCAGATTGATGAGCCATCCGATGTATCGGATAACTATCAGTTTTATGTACCGACACTTCACCTAATGCTTTTAGAAATGCACCACATTAGTTCGTAAAGCGATTTACGCGTCGCACCGGTTGCTCGACGACAAGCAAATCGTTTTTGTATTGGTTACTTAAACGATCATTCGAATGATTAATAAAACAATCGAGCTAACGTATCGAGATATAAGCGAATTCATTATGGTTATCTATGGGAGCGTTATTCGCTTGATTGCCGTTGGAACGTCCCTTCTTACGGTGCGAATAAAGGCATTCCAAGAACGTAAATCGCAGTTTTTATTTATAGAGAACGCCCGAGTAGCTCGACACAGATATCGCGCATTTAATACAAGAGAGACGTACCTAATTTAGAAAATAAAGATTATTATTATAAAATACTTAGAAATATTGGTTGCTAAATTTATGACATTAAGGCTTCTTTTGCATTTATGAAGCGATATAGCAAATCATAGCTTTACAGTTTGACCTTTTCAGAACGGAGATCAATTGATTTGTAATATCTACCATATTTTTTTTCTAATTTCTATCACCAATAAAAGGTCAGAGTTTAGAAGGAGCAACGTTACTCAAAAATAAAATTAAAAAAACGTACACATGCAAGTGTCGGCGCAATATTTATAGATTCTGATTAATGACTTAGTGCCGGGGACGTGCTCGGTTTGGACGCAGTGATGGATAGTCTATCGAGTTATTAGATAATGGTGTTTCAATAGAATTAGAAGCTTTGTTCTTCGTGCCCTTGCGATGGGGTCAAGCGTGTGGCATGCCTTGGAAATTTATATTCAGAAAGAGATGGAGAGAGAGAGAAGGAAAAAAAACAAAACACAATAAGGATGCACGCTTCACGCGGCGTTAGCTATTTGGTTCTGCGCACAGTTAGAAAATAACGTGGATTATTAATCGATATTTGTGGTGGTTTTGTTGTCGACTAAACCGTACAAATTGGAGCGTTGCATCTTTTTCTGCGCTTCTTATCAAAGTTGGTGACTTCCGTTTTTAAGTTTGTATAAGATTATTTTAGTGTTGGTAGTACATAGTACAAATATTGTTCGCAACAAGTTTGTTAGGTCCCAAGTAGAGCGGGCCTATTGCCATCTATCGGACACATAAATCGCAATATATTGCCCTTGCTCTTTAGTCGGCATATTCAAGAGATTGGGAATGGCGACAATTATATTCTGGTCTGCCGTCATCACGACAGGGCATAAATAGAACTCCTTTAATTAACTCACTTCCAAATCCGTAGCGAGTACAGTAAGAAGTATTAATTCCTAAATCCAGTATAATGTTTAATTCTATTAATAGCTAATTCGTACCGTATTAATAATCACAACATCTGTTATTGCAGGCGTGGTGATATAATGAGTGGTAGCGTGCATGTGCACATTGGAAGCGAAGCGATGAAAAACATTTCCGTTGAGTAAAAATTAACATGTTTAATTTGTGAATCAAATATATTCAACACCAGAAACTGGTGAAAAGTTTGTTGCTTTAAAAGTTAATGTTGTGTAGACCGATTGTTTAATAATTACATACATACATACTCTTAAATCACGCCTATATCCCCGAAGGGGTAGGCAGAGGTGAACTAGCACCCACATTTCGCCAATCATGTTAGGTCCCATGTAATAGGTGGCGAGCCTATTGCCATATATCGGGCACAAAAGTGTCGCAGTACATTGCTAGGTGGTATAAGAGGAACGCTGCTGCCCATTCCTTATCACTGATTTATCCTTAGTCGCCTTGTACGACACCCACGGGACAGATTTGGGGTGGTGACAATTGTATTCTGCTCTGCCGTCACCACACGGCCAAATTATTATCTATCGTAATTAGTGACATCATCATAACCAGACCTTTAATGTCCACACTCAGGCCTTCTCTGTGGATGGAAGAAAATAGGGAGAATAGATCAGTGCGGATTGCTTGGTATGCAAATACAGCCGGGACTAACAACTTAACGCACTATTGTTTTGATTGATGATCAATTTTGGATAATTTAGAAAAAAGTTAGCCTTTATTACAAGCGTGTAAATTATATTTTCGCTATTACTGTAAAATAATCATTAGCAACAGATGCAAGCATTGAATATAGTATTGTCTAATTAAATAGTAGCCATACTAAATACTGATCTAGATCTGAGCCATAGAGATTAAAAGTATTTCAATTAAATTAAATAAATTTAATTAAGTGAGCAATAGAGCTGACTGTTTATGGGAGAATTCCTTAAAGAAACCTTTGTGAATGCATCACATAGTTACGAAGATGTTAGGTACTAGTAAAATTGGTTGCCAAGGGTGCTTTTATTTTGCCTAAAAAAGCAGTTATTGCCATTGAATGTCACTACTCTTCCATCGTCACTTTTCTTTACTGTCTTGTGACATAAGTCTTCAAAAAAGTGTATTTTTTTTTTATTTATTTCATTATTTATTGATCACGCGTGCAAACTACAAAACACATCGTATTCGACAGGAGTCCTCAACATTTTGTAAAGAGTACCAATTGGTATATTGTTATTTGTACCCCCTTACTTCCACTTTCTTCTAAAAAGAAAAAATTAAACAGTCGATCTAATAAATCACCTTCAAGCATTCACTATTCACTTGTCTTCTTACCCGAGAAATACCAGAAAACAAGAGGTGTGCAAAATCGCGACAGGTACTTTCTTTTCACGCAAAACGAAAGTATTTAGAGCATTAGAACCGCTACAGCCGCAAAACATCAATACAAACTCACAGAGAAATGCCAAATACCTCAAGTTAGACTGTCGCAGAGCAGAATTTGCATGAATGCAAGCGAAAGTAGCGTGAGAAAGAACAAAAGCTTGAATAGACTTTGGCGCTCCTAAAGAAACAATTGCAATAGTAACAATGCAGTGACCACCTGCCGATTAGGTGCATTTGAATATTATTCGCGTAGGTTTCGATTTCACTTCGTGTTCAGTCTTTTCTTGCGTTTCGTGTTGGGAGTTCGGTTATGTGATACGGGCAGTGACAGTGAAAATAGCATCGATTAACAGTATCGCGGTATCTATCTTCGATCATTATGATATGTATTCAGACATTAAAAAAAAATAAAGCTGTTTTATCCAAACATTTTGTCTATGTACTTTCGAGTACTACACGAGAATAAATTTTATCAAAAACAATCCAACCATAGTTCATCGGCCAAGAAAAACCGAAGCAACGAAATGGTTCCTGATACCAGAAACCGGTTTCATTTACTCACAAAGTCACTTATATCAAAGAGTGCCTATTTATATGTCGATGTGGGTGATAAAAAACCCGAAAGAGTAGAAATAAATTACCGAAAAAATGTCGATACCTAATAAAATAAAATTATCTACGTTTCGACACTGTGATATATCGCTCGGAGGAAGATGTCAACGAGGTATTTTTTTTTAAATTTGTGGTAACAGGTAAGCGCACATATGAGATATTATTTATAAGGTGTGTTGGTAATATTGTGGAATGCTCCGACCGCTATGGAGCGTAGGGAGTTATGTACAGGGTGCCGTGTTTAGGAATTCTGTTTTTTAATTAACTTGTTCAATACAAAACGCTTTTTAATGTGTTCTGAAAATAGAAAAAAAAGTACTTAGTTTAACTTTGCAAATGTTTTTTTTTGTCATAACTAAAACAGATATATAATCAATTACATTTAAAAAAAATAGTTTAAGTTAATAAGAAAAAAGGGTTTTTTTTTTATAGAAAAACAACCTAAATTATAACGTTTTTCCAAGCCTAAGATTCTTTGGTGTAGCTTAATATTATTGATTAATAGCATTAACCCAATGTGTTTAAAACCTATTTAATAACTAATTATGTGATCCAATTTCAAGTTAGTCTTGTCTTCTGCCGTATTCGAATTAGAAGCATGACGACCTTGTAAAACCTATGAAACCTTTTATTTGCATTTTGTTTCGTTAGTCTACTGCTCTGATATAATAACACAAATTAAATAAATACGTTTCTTAATACCAGATAATCGTAAACAATCGCCAATCGAACCTGTATAATCGGGGCCATTTTTGTAGTAGGTACCTGCCTAATACACAACAATATTAACTAAGTAACATGCTAAATAAAGAGAAATGTTGTATAGGTGTTAGTAATAGTTACATACCACACGGCAATGATGTCCCTAAGATCTCACTGAATAAAAGCTCGTACGCAGGCGACGCCGCTCCGATAACATAGCGAATGAACCGATCAATGTAATCATATAATTTCCTCATTGGAAGCAATTTACAAAAATTGCCCAAACACCCCGTAAAAGTATGATATCAAGGTTAGGCTTAGCGGAACACTCCACATGTGGTCAACCTTAATAAAACGCGACAGCGATACACGCTGTACGCGAGTGAGACAGGGACAGGCGCAGGAGCTTAGCGGCCATGTTGTATTATGGATGCCTATCATATTTTGGACCTGCTTGGACCGGATTATTTCTTTTTTCTTTTGCGCCTCCATCTCTGGAACCGGTCTCGGAGCGACGACCATTTATTGTAGATTAAAGAGCCTTGTTGTCTTAATTTTAAGCCACGCGTTAATTTATGACCACGTATTAATGTGGAGTCTCCGCCATTTTTTCCATAAGATAGAGACGCGTCATTGATTTCTTTATTTGTACGGCCGCTTATTAATTCCGACGCTAGTGCCGACTAATATTTTTGTACTTAACTTAATGATTTGGCAATTAAATTAAATTGTTCCCATTTTGGTAGCTAAATTGAAATTTATAGCGATGACTGTAAGCGTTTCGCTGTCGCCTTCCAATTTGGTCGTGTATTTATCACGTGCATCTGGGGGGATTTGCTTGTATTAGACATTTTTCTTTATATACTCGTGATCGGTCAACGTTTTTAATTTTTTGTATTAGTTAGGTAGATTGTTTGTAGGTAGTATGTTATAAATGTAATAATGTTAATTTTCCTATTCGCCTTATAATATTATCTAACTTTATACTTAGTCATTGTCAGCTCTAGCAATAAATTGCATAACTTAACTCAACACCTTTATAAAACTTGTTGCGCTATATATAGAATTAGAAATTGAAAGATTACTGACGGAAATCTAAGACTAAACCGAAACGAAACAAAGTCAGAAGTAGTCAACCTAATCGTCATCTACGGCAAGCTATTAATCATAAATATTCTGTACAAAAACAAAAGCGAAACGGGCAAGTGCAAACTCCCATGTCCGAGTGAAAAAAATGACAGTACGCTCCAGCAAACCGAAAGGACGCCAGCGCAAAAAGCGCTACCGGTGAAAAAATATGATTTATCGCTTGAAAAATGTGGAAACACACGCAAAAGGGGAGAACGGTGAAAGCGTGGCGTTTCCACTAGACAAATTTATTAATCCTATCGGCTGGACGGTTTTATTTGTGTTGTATCGGATTTCTATTTATTCGTTGCTAAATGCGAAATAGAATAGGTGTGCTTCGTAGAATAGGTTGGCAATCGGTAGCTGATAAAACTTAATGGCGATCCGGATTCGTCCTTTGAAATAAGTCTTGGAAAAAGTAAAATAATAAACTCAAAAAGTGCAACAGAAATCTTGAAGATATTTTCAAAGAACGAAATACGTAAGCTTCAGAAAGTACTGATCAGATGGAATTATTATGTGTGTAACTCGTGCATATGTTACTGTTGACATGAGTAGGTAAATGTGTCTTTATAAAAAGTGACTTATTGTGGAAAATCTTAGGATTCACTGTAAATAACATATACACCACATTATCAGATTGGATAATTGTTTTCTCTCTTCTCTATAAGCATAATAACAAATAGAAATAATAGGCACACAATTATTCCGAATGGCCTTAGAGAATACAATCCATAATCTCATCTGTAGTTACGTGTCACTACCAACTATGTTCAGGCAGCCACATATTAACACATACTCATTATTTGTTCGCGTATCTCTCCCGATCAGTGCCGGTGCAAAATCAACAGCCACTCGGCCGGTGGCTATGGTAGTGTGTAATTACGAGCCCATTCAATAATAAACGCTACAATCTTAATAGTGCTAAGAATGTTGGCGATCCCTGATACAATGGCGGCTGCCTTCACATGCATCCACTTTTATTGACTACTTCTGGTGTTTTGATTCCATTTTTTCCAACGACAACCGCTTGCAGTCTAATGTCAAATTATTACATGCTTAGTTTGTTTTTTCAAGAAATTTAAACCATAATAAAATGCCAAACACGTAATTACTAAGCCGTAAAAGTTGTTTTATTTCAAATGTGTAGTGCTCGTGAAAATATTAAAATCAGGAACATTCAGAACACTTATTTCTCTTTTCTTTTATTACAAGGTGACTGACGCTGCTAATTTATCTTTTATATTGACATGACAATATTGTTGATTGTGTCAGCAAGAGCGTGTCTTTGTTTCGTATTTTGTTTTATTATTTTACTAAGCGCGTTACAATTTCCGTCTATCAAAGTTTTCCGTTTTCTCGTCTACAGTCAGGAAGGTATCTTCACAAGCCCTTATGATATGTCCACTACTGGGTAACAGTTTTTCCTTAAGGATGTATTCTTATCATCGTATTTCTTCCTTAAATATGGGAAGATTGGGCCATAACCCACCACGCTATAGTGCGTCTTTTATGGGTAGTATCAGTAAGGCCAAGTCCAAAATATCTTGAGTTTGATTTATAAATAGCTCAGTGAGTTTGCGCGGACACATTTCAAAGACTCGACTGCACTAAATTAACAGCGCTTGATTAAATCCCAACCCTATCACCGTACACCGTATATCCGTATCCGCGGATGTATATGTCCGATGACGGATACCGGGGACGCGGCGGATCTTAGCCGGAAATTAAAACTAATAATTCAAAAAGTTTCCACGCGACCGAGCCGCCGCGCGGAGCCAGATTTATGTTTCAACCAGTCTTGTGAGTGTTTCCCGCTAAGTTCTAGATAATGTTTAGCTGGGAGGTGCATTCTAAGAACGATAATTATCTAAAATACGAAAACAGTTAAAATAATATGAGTACTCATATTTTAGCTGTTTTCGTCATTGTCATCATTCATCTTTTGATGTCTCCAATGCTGGTTTTCCATATCCTTTCCTATCGTTTCCCTACAAAAGTATTTATTACGAAGAAAAAGAGGTCAAATTGCCGTATCAGAACGTTATTTATCGAAATTTATCTGACCTTATTTTATGTACAAAAATGTTCAAATAAAATCAAACAATTATTTATGCTCAAACACATCCAAAACCATTTTTATATGTAGGTACGAACAAACGAAAACATAATGCGGCTCATTTGTTAGCCATTGCTCGTTCGTAAATCCAATGCAAAAAAGTTAGACATAGACAGACGTTAGTGGACCGAATCGTATTGACATTAGGCATAACGATCGCCATACGTCGGCGGGCGCCCGGCATCAATCCAGGGCTCGGTGGCGCAGGTCGAATGCATCAATGCACCACTTGCAGCTCCACCGAGCTTTCGCCGTGTTCCTTCACCATTGAGGTTTTAAATAAGGCTCCTAATTCAAACTCCTTTGCTGAGCGACCATGGACTAGGTAAAACTGGTGTTGTTTGTTGCAGTTTCGTAAACAATTATTTGTATTTATTACTAGAGCCCAAAACGTAGCTGTAAATCAAATTCTATTTACAGGGCTAATGTTATATGTTATTCTAGTGACATCATTTTATTAATTAATACATACGGAGCGTAATGAATATGTAAATAATGCATTTAGTTAAAAAAAATTACAATGTTCTTATGCCCATTCAGAATTCCAGTAATAACTATAATAACCACTATAATACTAGGGCACCTATCACTTAAACAAATTTGCTTAAACAAAATGTACAAATCTCTGATTATAATAACAGCTCAAAAATTTATTTAAAACGAAATAATAATAAAAATTTATTTAAACGTGTTATTGAACTAATTTAAACCAATTAAAGTGTTAGGTAAGAGGAGAACATTAAC
Source organism: Cataclysta lemnata (assembly GCA_963931975.1). Lineage (NCBI taxonomy): Eukaryota > Metazoa > Arthropoda > Insecta > Lepidoptera > Crambidae > Cataclysta > Cataclysta lemnata. The sequence goes on from OZ008339.1 coordinate 4,878,064, forward strand.
ACATTCAACAATAAAAATTCCCCTCGTCCCACTATGGTCACCCACGACTAGAAAAAATATCAAGATAAATTCTTACCTAAGTCCCGATAGCTAATCTCGTTCGTCCGAAGATATTTCCGGCGTGGGAGTGGCCTTTGGTACGATCCCTGTTTATTATTTAGAATGTGTAGCGGCGGGGAGACGCGAGTTGATGCTCGCTCCAAGTGGAAATCTTTTGGGATTACCCCGCCGTCAACCGGGCCGTGCCGGGGCACACCCAGAGGAAGAGCTCAAATTATTTTTTTCATTATTTCACTTTATTATAAAGAAAATTATGGCGGTACAAAGTTTGAAAAATTTATAGTCTTACTGCGAGAATCGATAAAATTTGACCCGAAACATACGTGCCTGATGGGTGGCAATAGCCCGCCACCTATTGCATAGGAAGGACCTAACATAATTGGCGAAACGTGGGTGTTGATTCACCTCCGGAAGTAGGCTGTCGGGAAATACTAGGCGTGATTTATATATGTAATAAATAAAAATAAAAAATAATGTAAGTTTGGAAAGATGAGTTAACAAAATTTTTGATTGACTTTTTGTCCTTATTTTATTGAGTCATAGCTTATTTAGTACTTGTCTTCTCAATTTATAAGTGACTTACTGCCGCACTCAGAGACGTCAATTAACTTTAATGAGTATTTAATGTCAAAAATTTTCATTCAAATCTAGACCATAGACCCGGCAAGAATAGCGACTAGTTTGGAATTGTCATTTTTTGACGTTAAGTACGCAGTTAGAGTTGACTTAGAGACCAGAGTCGATTAAATATCATCATCTTCCTATTCTGTTCCTCATTTATTTGGGGTTAGTATTTATCTACATCCATCCATATCCGTCAGAGGTCATCAAGCCATTTCGTCATGAAAGTCAGTTCTGAGTGCTGTTTTCATTGACTCAATGTTATTAGCAGTATACCTACATAGCTGAGTAAACTCTGTGTTCAGATAATAAATATTTTGACATCCGAATTCACAAAAATATAGAGATATTGGATGGTATTTGTATAATTCACCTCTGCCTACCCCTTTAGGGATATAGGCGTCATTTATGTATGTATTTGTATAATTGTTATTACATATTATGTTCAGCGATGTTAAAAATCACACTAATTGTTTGTTGTTGAAAGTATTCAATTAAATTGACAAGAAGACATGGAAGCGGAAAAGAAATAGGTGTAATTACAAGAAAATAATCTCTAATCTCCCGGTATGCACCGTCCGATGTCATCTCGAGCGCGGCCCGCTATGATGTACGAGAAGACGACGCCTGGCGAAACCTAAACCGAAGTAAAGCCTCCATCACGTCAAATGAATACTAAATCACGGTCGGCCATTTGAATTTCAATATCTATTCGCCGCACCGCCCGTAGGCTACGCGCCCCGCCATTACTCCGGGGCTTGATCTGGCTACGAAATTTCGGTCGCATTTTTTTACGCAGTTATAATTATAGACGGCGTGGGCGCTATAGGTGTGTACCGGCAAAGTATCTCAATAATATTCCGAGCCTGGTTAACAGTCATAAGCTAAAAATTATACATAGGTACTTACATACATACCTATATCACGGCTATATCCCCGAAGGGGTAGGTAGAGGTGAAATACCCACGTTTCGCCAAATGTTAAGTCCCATATTATATAAGAATTAAATCCGAAGAGGTAATTATTGTAGCTCAGTCACTTTACTTTCCATAGTAGGGTCCAGTTTCATGTCATCTTTTCTAATAATTTGTGTAGCGTGGGTTGTCGATAATATAGTATTGTTAGTTGGTTTATTAGTAGTGGGTCAGCTGAAGTTCAATATTCCATCTCAAACTTGACCGGCGATATATAAAATAGGTACCGCATATACTACACGTGGGTATGTTTACCGTAACTTAATTACACCTTTCGCCACTCCACATTCGTCCGTGTTCCCAAGAAGGAAAAAAGGCTAAAGCACTTAATGAAACAATGCCAGAGGAACTACTCCCGCATCGCCAGATACATATTCCGAGCACATTTATCAGTGGCAAAAAACCGGCAGCCGAATCGGCAAATATTTTTTCTGGACGATTAACGGGAACTCTCTCGAAATACCTATAGCTGGACAAAGTTACGTTTGCCGTCGGGAAACTCAGTCCGGCCCCAATTTTCACCTCTATATCTATTCTGGTTCTAGGAATAGTTGATAAAAGCGCCAATTTCCCGGCCGCACCAGCAACTCGGTCCGTCTTAGAAGGTTCACCGTGGGAACCGCCGCGTCGCATTGACCCCTCCAATGCTTAGACAAATGATTTCTAAGAGGAGTATTTTCTTCAAAATGTTTTTGCGTTTTTCGGTTTTCCCGTGGAAATGGTCTTGGGGGCGAATTAAGAAATCCCTCCTTTAAAAGCGTTCTGATGACCGACGCTGAAATAGAAAGAGCTTTGCGGAATTGTAAGATTTTAAACTTCGGTTACGTCGTATGGTAAAGTGCTAGTAGATATTGTACTATCGGTTATATTCATTTTGTATGAGCTTGTGTACCAATCTAATCAAGAAGATGAATATAAATCAAAAGATCCTAGTCAGCAAGTAAGTTTTATGGAAAGTATTAGATTAGAGAAAGGGAACTCTTAGCCATTGCTACCTTAAGAATTTGCCTACACGACATCAACCCTATCGCTCTAAACCTAAATGTATACAGTAATGCACCACTTGAGACTCATATACTTGATTGTTGTTAATTCTTTGTACATAAATATATTACGAATTCTTGCTACGGCGTACATCGTACTTGTATAGGTACTTAGGGACTAAAATACGTCGATAGCGGAATCTTTCGCCAATTTACACCAAGCAAATACTTTAGATACAAACACATGGGGAAGAAAAAATGTATACAAAATTGAAAGTTCGCCTTATAAATATACTGAGTACTGACATTGGTTCTTCGACCGCCAATACCCACATTACTTATTAATATTCCTACCCTTTCCATTATGAGCAAGTGTTGTTTACGAAGGGAGGCAGCGGCTCGTCGGCGATTTTTCTCATAAACCTAACATGACAGTCCCGTACAGTGATTGATCGGGATGCCTCTGATCTGTAGGGGCGAATTATAATACGAAGGGTGGCGCAGAGCGGAGATGGCAGGCAACAGTTTGATATATGCCATGTGTCGAATACACTCTTTTTTCGGTAGACAAAGAAATAAATTAAATTTACACATGATCACTTGCACAGTTCCAAGGATAAGCCGATACGATAATCCGTAAATGAATATGTCTCATTTACAGATGGACCATTTTAAATAAATAAATCATTCAGCTTTCTAAATTGAATGTTATACATACTTACATAAATCACGTCTATATCCCCGAATATTTACTATATGCCACAGAGAGTTAGCCGACTAAAAACGAAATGTAAACTGATCTCAAAGTGGAATATTTTATTATTTTATTTGATTGAAAGAGTTTCATTAGACGGTTCCTGGCTGTTATAATAATAGAAACATCATTCTGAAAAGATAAAAGTCTTGTCAAAAATCATTCACTATAAAATAATACATATATCACACCTATTTATTCATGTAGGGTTTCAAAGAGGTGTGTGTATGCATTACCTTCATTTAACCAACTTTGTTACCCAATTATGCGCCTATGCATAGGTATGGCATAACCAGGCCCTGAAATCGCACTACATTGCTAGGTGGCATAACAGGAACCCTACTGCCCATTTTTCATCACTGTTTCAATCCTTAGTTGCCTTGTACGACACCGTATCACCGTCACTAAATGAATAAATAAAATAATAAATAAATATATGACACTGGCACGCTATTTATTTGTTTATTTATTCACTGTTCTAAAGAGGATCCCACATTCCCGTGAAGCAATCACTCCTCAGGCTACCAGAAGCGTGATTTAAAACAAACACGCACTTCCTAAATCCGTCCCATTTTCTAATTGGGCGCGCATTAAAGAGTTTACGCAAACAAATTGCATTTTGAGCTTCTTCCAATTTTTCCCTCGCGCTCAGATGGAAATCTTCATTCGTCGGGGGAGAACTACCCTTGAAAAAAAATATATAAAAAGTATTATTAAAAGAAGGAGACAGTTCGGGCCGCATTTGTAACTGTCGGGGACCCTATGATGAAAAATTAGTTCAGTCCTCTTGACAAAAGCGATCTGGACGAGCTGCATACCGTGGTCCCTCTCTGTCTTACGTGTCAAAGATATGTAGAGCGGGATGAGAATATGCGTTTCCAATAGCAAATGACACAGATAGCTTAGGGATGACCGTAGGAGCGAACAGCAAGTTTTTGACAGCGGCCATTTATTGTGTATTGAATATCAATATAATTTCCGTGAGAGTCGATTTTTGTTGTATAGTTTGTGTGTCCCTCAAGGACGGAGTCGGGGTATACAGATTACAGCCAATAGCAAATATTGTTGGTGATTGATGAGGGCGCGACAGGCCCTCAATTTTGTCCTCCGGTCTGTTCCTTTGTTTATCCTCACTCGCATATTTGATTGGCAAATAAGGATTTTCTTGTGTGTATGCGAGATTGTTTTTGTAACATTCACCTACGTCAGCAAACAGAATAAAATGATGATGATACCTATACAAAAATTAATACCAGTATGTCTACCAAATACCTTGGGATTTCACACTTTTAAAAGAACTTAATGCCATAAACCTCTAACCATTTTCTAATGGTTGAATTATTTGTGTAGTTGACTTACTTACGAGTTCGGTATTTATATATAATAATTATTATTTTTGTAAAGCAATCGTTCATTTTCGTTTTAATCCCAAATGCTTGTCATCGACCAGAGTTCCTTGTAGGCACCTACTAAAATCGAGTAAAACTCTTTTGTAAACGACAGGGCTTAAAACCCTTATTAGAATTCAGTAAAATAAAGCAAGTAGAAGGGTTCAGCGGCATAATCAATTATGTATGGCTAGGTGAAGCCACCGGAGCTGTTACTGGAATGGTCTCGCCATTACCAACTAATTCCTTGTCATTTGCTTGCGACCGCTGCGACGGTCAACCGATTGTGTACTCGCTATGTACCTACTCAGATTCTGGTGCTGTAAATCAGGGGTTGAGAACTCGGTTGTATATTATTCAAACTCTATTTATTGCATACATACATAGATCACGCTTAATTTTATTCCCGAAGCGGTAGGCAGTGGTGCATTAGCACTCACGTTTCGCCAATTATATAAGTTCCTATGTAATATAAGGCGAGCCTATTACCATCTATCGGGAACATAAATCGCAGTATTAGTAGTTAGTTTAAGAGGAGCACTGCAGCTCGTCACTTATATTATATATTTACTTATTAATTTGTTCTTATTGCACTTATTACAACTAAAGATTCTATTACATGAGACAAGATAAATAAATTATAGTTTTCATGTAACAGCGAAATAAAAAAAACTGAAGTAATAAATCCTTACTTACCAACATTACTAAGATTATTGTTTTAGAAAGTAATTGTATTGATATTGTAACTGTATACATATTTTCAAATGCATGGTAGGAAAATAGTTGTTTAGTAAATGTGATTACAGTCATTAGCTCTCCACGGTTGAACATAATACGCATATTGAATTCTTAATTTATCCTAAGCACGCTGAACTTGAAAATAGTAGGAGAAACTGGTCATTCCACCATACCTTTTTATGTAGGTATAAACTCAAGAACGCCTTTATAGTATTCCAAAAATAAAAATATAATAGAAATGTATTTGAAAAATGTTCACGATCTGAGATAGATATTGCTTGCGCTATGTAAAACTGAACTAGTAATAGTCACCCCCTCTACTTTACCTAAGCACAGGTTACAGGTAGAGAAATTGTCTATTATAACGTGTTAAGTAGAACTCTTTGCCTATAATAAAAGCAAGACATTCATTAAATTTGATTATACACTTGCTGGAAATAAGGTAACCATGGTTGCGAAAATCGTAATAAACCACCTGATAATAATAAACTTTACATTTCTGACATAGTGGTTAATACATTAAATATTATAGAACTTTCTATGTTACTTATTATTTAACACGAAGACTAATTAGATGGTAAATAAATAGTATTTATTTATACACAATTATAGGTATTTAATAAATACCTATAATTGTGTTATGGCTATAGGGATTCGGGGATATGGGCATGATTTATGTATGTACAGATTAAACTACATAAGTATTAAATAAATAGGGATGGCAACGTTGACTTACGCCCTAAATAATGAGATATTTTTTTCATGTGTGTTATGAGTTATGACCCACAGAAATGAGTAGTGACCGCTCACAATTGACCTCATCTTGTTATGAGGCTAAGTTCAATGTCACAAAATAGTCAATGAACATCCTGGAAGTTTATCTACGCGATCGGATCAGAAATAAAATGGATCTTCCGTTGAAGAACCAAAGTCATGGACATAGTTCGAAATTTTCCAAAAGTTATTTGGCAGTGTTCGAGTCAGACTACTAGGAGGATGGCGGACGGCTATTGGTGTGAAAAGGTTCTCCAGGGATAAAGACCGATCTTTAGAAGATCTTCAGAAGACGTAGTTGTGAGCCTACACCTCAAACTAATATACTTACCTATTCGAGCTCCCGCAAGACCTATAGGGTTGGATTTCTTTGACTGATGATGAATTAATGTATTAATAGGACAACGTCGAGTAATCGATGATCGGGGATAGTGATTGAAGCGACAACATTGTAATCTTGGTGCCAGGAATTTGGCTTAGGTTTTACTACCGGCTATTGGCATGACACAAACCCTCTTTGAGTAAGCTGTTGTTACTGACTTACCCTCCACCTTTATGGTGCCCTAAGGTGCTCATTGGAATATACAGGGTAACCTTCTATAGTCGCCTTACTTCTGCGATGAGTGCTTCTAGGCCAGCACGGAAGATATGTCATCGCCGAAGACAAGCCAGCATAGTTCTTAATAGTACCAACATAATGCAATTCTATGATCTACTACGGCTATATCTAACAAACAGAGGTAGGATATTTTACAACGGATACCTACAGATTCCGATTTCTAAACGAACTCACTCCTCGACGCACAAAAAGTAATGTAATCCCACATTCTGGACAGCTACGTATGTAATGACGAAAAATTCGTCACGACAAAAAATCTACATCAAACGAGTTTGGTAACTGAATCGTGCTTGTGTTCATCTACACCTTCCGATTCGGAATGGTTAGGTATTTCCATAGGAGTCCTCCTCGATTTTTCTTTATTAAGGAATTAGTTCGGTCGTGTCGGTCGGAGACGTCGGAAGCTGTGTAGAAGATATGCCATTACTCGAATGTTGGTGTAAAACGACTGTGTTTTGGTATTTCCTACACTCATCTATGACCTGCGTGTCCGTGTGTGACTGTATGTGGCCTGAAGTATGCAGCTTATGCGCTTGCGTTTTGACGGACTAGATGACGGACAAACATACCTACATAAAAGTAAGGAATTAGAAATAAAACAACTTTTACGGATAAGACTCGCGTATAATTAGGTGTTTGGCATATTAATTATTATACCCGAAGTTTCGATCACTTTACAGCGGCCGTGGTCTAAAGATGAAGTATGGAATTAGTTCGGTTGTGTCGGTCGGAGGCGTCGGAAGCTATGTAGAGGATATGCCATTACTCGAATGTTGGTGTAAGACGATTGTGGCGATAATCGATTATGCACGGTAGGCCACGAATCGGACGCGCAGTTAGCCGGAATGGTCCCGCCATTAACGGATAATCCTGAACGTTTCCTACGGCTACTGACCTCGATCACCCAATAATGTTATAGGGAGTTTGCTTTTTATTTGTTTAAGCTAACTTATGTTATTGAATGCGATAGAATTGCACTTTCACAGGGAAACTGCTGAATTGATTTTACAGATAAGCAAGTACGAAAAATAATCGAAACAGTAAAAAAAATACTTAAGAACAAAAATCACACTTAAAGCAATCATTATATTTTCACGATGTTAAAGAATCAAAAAAATATGATAACCATAGAATACTAAAAACTAAATAAATGTCAGACAACAATAATTTACCATTTTAGAAATAACGTTGGATGATTTTCGTAATAAAACAATATTAATAATATTAGCCAGGAATACGCGAAATAAGCTGTGTCACCAATCGCAAGCTAAGCCACACGTAGCCAATAGAATAAGTTAGTATACCTGCCTAATATCAACATTGTATATTTATAACAAAATCGAAATTGAACTATTAACTAGCACATAGTGTTGCGCGCAATCATTTCAAAAATATCCGAATAAAAATAGCGCCCCTATTCAAATAAAAAATTCCCTAACTTAACCTCCATTTCCAGAAACCACAACCGAAATAAAATAAGAGATAAATATCGAGAGCGCACACATTGTGAGAATCCAGGTAATTAAAGCAGGACCAGAAAACTCAAGGTTGAAAAATGTCTGAATAATATTATTTATCAGCGTCAACCGACGGCTTTTTTAGTAAGACGAATCTGTCACAGATTATCTCGGTGCATTACTCATTCCTTTGCTGGTGGACCAATCTGACAGCTGACTTAACCCTTTTTAACCACTGACTAGGCATGTCATAGGCGCACGATTCACGTTCGTTTTTTAAGCTTTATTACAGCTGCATTTAAATATCCGATCGAAACTATTGTAACGGATAACGCAGGTAATAAAAAAACGCACTTGCGTTTCGTGTAAGACTTATAAATATTAATTAAATACACAATGCAAGTACAGAAAGAGAGTTATTAATAGAGCCCAATGCTGTTACAAACGGTGTACTTATGATTCAATTCACAAAACATCTCTAATTCAATTCAAAGTCTTAATGACGGTAATAAAACCGAACTTCTTAATTTCAAACAAACATTCGAATAAAGAAAATAAACGAGCTCAATAATAAATCATTTGTGTAGCTATCAATAAGGCGGCAGAATCTTAACATCTCAGCTACATCTCAATTTCGTGTATTGGAAACAACGATAATATTTCCTGAAACAGGATATTTATTTAAAACAAGGCGTTGATAAAGTAATTTTCTTTTAACCTTAACCATGTCTTTATGGAGTGGTCATTACTTAGCAATGGTACACAGCCCGCTCTGAGCAATGGCTACGTATTAATCAAAATGCCATATTACTGTCCTGCTCAGTTTGTGCTGGCGTCTCCCTCGCACCAGTCACGGATATACCGTTTTTCTGCCTCGGGACTGCACGTCACTACTTCCCGGTAGTGACGCTGAAAAATAGGTTCTATTCCAATTGTAGTTAGGACAAAAATGTAATGCATTTTTATGTACCATAATACGTCTCGATGTCAATTGGTATACTCAGGTTCTACAGTCTTACTCTCCTGAGACGAAATTCGGTCTTTTTTTCGAGTCTCCGTTACGAAACCTTTTTTCGCTTTTTCAGAATAGTCGCAGGGAAGCGTTTCTTCCTTCGTCCATTTCTTACGCATTATCTCGTAATCATTAGTTCCTCCATTGTCTTGATGGAGTAGAAAGCTCTCGAACAACTTAATCAAGTTTTAATGTTAATCTACTTACCTAAAATTCTAATACATACCTACCACAAAATTGTGAAGTCTCCTTTTTTTCTGTTTTTGCTAAATTATACAAAGACATTAATTTAAAAAAATATTTGTATGGTGTATGATGAATCGTAAAGTGGAGGATGTGACAGTGGAGATGTCTACTGGGCCACCGATTTTGTGTTTCTCCAGTTTGCCGTTAGTAACCATACCTGTTTGTAGTTAGTAACCATACCTATAATAAAATCTCGAAGTAAAAGTCATAGATTTAATATAAAAACCTAAGATATGGGTAGGTATATTAAAAATTTCGCTCGCTTTATGTTTACCAAAACTAGTATATAAATGTTGGTAGAACTGAGATTCAGATTGCAATAACAACGCACCATGTATTCGGAATTAAAAGGAAAATCACCTTATTTTGTTGTAAGTTTTCGTTTATTAGGTTTTATTTTGTCACACCTGACATATATTCAAATCCAAAACCATAGTGCCCAGAAAAACCAAGACGTGGTATTACTGGCCGCACTATTCGCATCATATACCATGGTCATTTTACGACACCATGGCTCCTCAGTGCTTTTGTGGAAATTAAGAAATAAATGTTGAGCGTCACCGGTTGATATACTTACAAGTCGTATGTAAACACGATTATCCCACGAATACAGAAACGCAACTCAAATTTTGAGCACAGCTTTTAAAGTTAAGTGGACAATACCTACCTGTCAGAATTTGTATGAAAAAACGTCCATTTTGACAATACTTACCTAAATGTTAAGCAGGACTCAAACTTTGAGTAGCGTTTCTGTAGTAGGGGTATATGGAACACAACTTCAGTCAAACGATTCCCAAGCCCATACCTCATTTTAAAGCGCTGAAGACATAAATGTTGAGCTAACCCATCTTTCGACACTTTGCAAATAGTGGGAGAGGTGACGCTTTCCCCTTTTGCGCTTATTGCTCTATTGTTTTATTTACAGTACCTTCGTAGAAACACCTTTCCAATCTTTAATATTTCAATGTCACTTTTCTTAGTGTCTTCAATTCATAACCTACAAAGATAACTTGTCATGTGTGTACCTATATAAGATACAGGTGTATTTAACATTCACCTGTGAGGTTTAATAAAAACAGAGAAAGTTTTGAATGCATTTTTATTCCAGAATTTCAGAAGATAATTTGTTCTTAAAACTAAAGAAAAATTGTTACATTAGATAATAAATTATGCAAAAATACATAAGAGATAATTGCGAACCTTCAAAGGAATTAAGACGTGCTACTTCCTACTTTATAAGTACCTAAAGGTAAAATGAAAATGAAAAATGCGGAGGTGAATTAGCGACCACGTTTCGCCAATTATGTTAGGTCCCATGTATTAGGTGGCCTATTGCCATTTATCGGGCACAAAAGTCGCAGTACATTTCTAGGTATATAAGAGTAACGCTGCTGCCCATTCCTGATCACTGGTTTATCCTTAGTCGCCTTGTACCCACGGGACAGATTTGGGGTAGTGACAATTGTATTCTACTCTGCCGTCACCACACGGCAAATTTTTTCTAACATTTATATATATTTGATAATCGCCTACCAACCTCGTTTCTAACAAAAGATTTCAGTGTTTAATTTACCCCCTCGCATTGTCTAACGGTGAATGTTTTTCCACAGGCCCTGACACCTGAGAAGAAACACTCGCGGCACATGTGCCGTGTCAGCGGCTCGGTTGTTGCGGGCGACGTAGGTGATGAGTGGAAATGTCGCGGCGACAGAAGGGGCAGAAGTTATAGTTGCGTTTTTGCGCATGTTGTGTTTGGGAAGAAGATGTAGGTACTTGCGTTTTGGCGCATTATGTGCGTTACATTTTTGGTATTTCCTACACTCATATCTTTGATGTGTGACATATTGTCGGACTAGCGGACGTCTGTACAAAGTAAATGTGAGCTCAGACACTCGTGTGTCATATTTATTCTATTTGTGCAACAATGCTAAATTCAAATAATTCAATAAATAAAATACATATTTATTATATTATTTTTCCATCCACAGCTAAGGCCCTTTGTACCCCAGTAGTGGGTACAGTCAACATTAAAAATCTCGTAATGTACAAAAAAAACATTTAATATTTTATTGACATTGTGATCTTGTATGGAACGGTGCTAAAAGAACCATATTAATGAACATACAGAACGGTAAGATAGTTTGATATGTCGATGAATAACCCTTGTATCCTTGTGTTAGATAAACATATTATATTCTAAGTTCACCAGGAGCCGATCAATACAATACGTGATTGGAACATTGTGTTGTGATCTGATCAGTCGAACAAGGGTGTACATTTGCATAGAATGAGGCGACACTCGTTTGTCAAAATATTTGACTGACACTCCATCAGATAAGATACAGGTGGATTGAATATGTAACAGAAACATTTCCAAGCAAATAAAAGCAAAATTAGGTACTTTATTTGTTTACATAAATGGAAAATAATATAAGATACCTCATTAACATTGAAATTGGATCAGTTTGAAGCAAATATTATTCATATTCGGGCCAAAAATAAAATACAAACACACTAAACTTTAATGTATAAATTAAGCTTTTGTATGGTATTAAATGCTCAAAATTTGAGTAGCGTTTCAGTATTCAGGGGTTATTTAAGCTAATGACTGTCTTCCGCTAATGTGTATAGATAACGTTAGGTAAAATTATAAAAATTTCATCATATACTTCCCACAAAAGATTGCACATTTATAAATAATACATCAGTATGTTCTTAGGGACCGGATACGAGACCAATTTGACAACAAAATTTCACGTGGTACAACAATCAACCCTTAAGAATAGAGTTCAACAGAAAGGCAATACAATAAACTTAATTACATTATATTCCCATCAGTCACAGCAAAGCGCAGCCTGTATAACAAATAGAAGGGAGGATACGTAAATAAAGCCCATAGGTTGAACGCATTTAGGCGTTCGGCTATGAGACACCATTGTTGTCATATCTGTAGATAAACCGTGGTATTAATCAATAGACGTCGACAATAGAACCGCTCACCTTAAGCCGAACTCTGCCAACCAGCGTAATTTGACTCACAAAGCATTCAACATCTACCCCTTGAGTCTTTCAAATCGACAATCTGCTAGAGGCATGGCAGGCCGTGGTAAACTGGTCTTCATACTTGGAGGTATATCGATGCGACTACATCTACATAATGCCAACACCGATCCTACACGTTGTGTAACGGTTGTTATGACGACGCCTTCTGCCCACGTGGGGAATTAACATAAACATAAAATAAATTATTTGGTAGGTACCGTCTACATTGATAGAAATACTCGATGATCATAAAACATTAATTTATTCATAGTACCTAGCCTTAATTAATGAAATATGCGTTCAAAGACTTTATGTCTTGCTTACATTGACGTTTTTTTTTCTAATATTTCCTGCGACTGATACATCTGAGAAAGAGCGAGTTAGTAAATTAAAAGTAACTTTAAAATAATATTGATTTACTAAATTATCGCTTAGGAATTATACATGTTCTTTGTTTTTGATGACTAGCAAAAAGTAAACATAAAGTACATTTTGACCGTTAATTCTATCAATAGTTTTATTCACATGGTTCGTGTCACAATAGATATCGAAATCAAATTGTAATTTGAATCAAATGCTAGAAGATCTACCATACAGTAACCAGACGGATATAGTAGAAGCAACAAAAATAACCACAGAAATTGAATAAACTTAACACATCGAATTAATGGAACACAAATAATAATTTAGTGCTACACAGAATTGTCATACAGTGATCAGGGGGCCTACCGCCTAACTCGATTGCTGATGATAGCTTTAAAGCAATGCACTGCTTACGGGCTATAGCAGCCATCCTGAATTTTTAGGCGGTACGGATTTTGTGGCAAATTCATACAAAATCATTTGGTGATCATTCGTTCAAAGCTATCGCTAATAGTTTAGGTACATTTGGTGCGAAATGACAGCATGACATCATAAACCATAACTTTTGCTTTAGCAATCGAGTTAGGCGGTAGGCCCCCAGATGGATATACCTACTCAAAGTGTCCAAAATAACTACGGAAATTGATTATTTTTAACACCAGGGAACACAAATAATTCGCTAAATTGTATCGCTCTCACCGGCAGCAATATTGATTACATTACAGGAGCACATCATTAATAACATTTTAGAAGTATTGTAACTTGTAACATTGCGGAACTAGTGATGTGACTCAGACAAAGGGGCAGATGTATGATTAATGTGAGCTTTCCACGGAAACAGCTAACGGATATACGGATATGGGATCCAGCTAATGAAATTATTCGGTGTTCTTAGCTAATGGAGGGTTGTGATTAAAGGCTGTCGCGAGGGTAGTATTAAATTTTAAGTCGGCGGGGTGCACTTGATTAATCCGCGTGCAAATGTATACCGTCAAAATACATAAGTATCTATATCTTCGTATTCCTTTCATCAGCATTGTTACAAGTTTACAGTTACAAGTTATCATAGAGAACAGTGACAAATATTTGTGTTAATTATTACTTGAGAAATTGTTATTATCGAAACCTATCAAAATATTACATTGTTGTCATGGACACTACATATAATCAGAATAGGCTATTTACAGTTATGTTAAAACCTAAGTACTTGTTTTGCCTTCTCTATTATTACTCTATTAAAAGTACCTATATGCATTTTTGTAACTACTCCATTGCAGATGATCTGAAACAAAATATATATTAAATCAATACTTTATTAAAATTTACAAGATCCACAGAAATAGTTAATTGGTCAATTCTATATTATCAGCGTAAGAGGAAATAGATCTTCAATAACAACAATGATCTGTAGTCCGCTTGCCGTCGATGGTGTTGAAGAAGAATTCATCTTTCCTCCATGAACCTGGGAACAAAAATTTAACATTAATCAATATCTTCCTGCTATTTTCGTAGTTTATCTGGGATCTTATACATATATGTGATTCTTATCAGTCAGCGTCATCAAGCATACATTCCCTTTTGATTCGCATTATCCATCACACCGAAAAGGTGCCAGTGATGAATGAATGTATAGAAATGTGCTAAGACCGATGAAGGGCAAGAGGAATTAGGATGACAACATTCCAATCCATACTGCTCAAGGTTTGTTTGGGTATGCTGTTGTTGGTGGTTTGCCCTCACCATTCAGATGCCGCAAGGCCTTAATGGTATACACCGGGCGATCTCCCTTAGTCGAATTTTACGAAATTCCTCTAACGTTATGATATTACTTTTTTTATAAACAATTTTGTTATTGAAGATCTATTTCCTTACCTAAAGTTCCGTCAAACTTTACACTGGTCTCTTATTCGGATATTTCATTACAAATGTAAAAAAATGAGCTTCTCTAATGAAGTAATTAGCTGTTTGTAGACATGAACACAGAATCACACAATTAGTTGTAGTAAGTAAGTATAGTATATACGCAGCAAATTACTTGTAGGCCCAACAATGCCACAGAAATTGCTCTTAAAATAACACACACAATCTTGTAGATACCTATCGGCCAGGTATCTCGGAGATTATCTCTATTGAATTACCACACGCTGGCTCTCAGCGAGCGGTGCGAGTACTTCCATTTTGTTCAGACCGACCAGGAATATTATATCTTGGTGAATTTTGAACGGAAACTGCCGCAAAATGTTCCTGGATAATTAAATATTATCACCTCGAAAATTGCTTTTACAATGTCTGAAATCTAAGGGGTTCAAATTAAGTAGGTACCTACTGAGACAGCGACAAGAATATCAATAGATTGTACACTTTTAATGAAATATGCTAACGTTGAACATACATTGAAATATTCAGGTGTTTTGATGAAAAGTTTTTTTTCTCTGGTGGTTTTCGCGATTTAATGAAAATTACGGGTTCGTATTATGCAAACATACATACTTAAATACCAGTCGAAAGAATGTTGGTTTGAATAAATGTATTAGATAAATGAAAGCGAGTTTTAAGGTCATTATAAGTGATGGCAATAGGCTCGCTACCTATTACATGGGGCCGTAATTGGTGAAAAGTGGGTGTTAATTCACCTCTGCCTACCCCTTCGGAGATGTAGGTGTGATTTGTGTATGTATGAATGGGCCATAACACACCACGCGTGTCCAGTGCTATTGGTATTACGCTGTATGATTAGGAGTATTTAAACAGACTGCAGATGCAGCCGGGGTCAACGGTTTTCAATGCCTTGCGAAGTACGGAGGAACTCGAAATAAGATATTGTTGCCATTCAATGGCCGGCCGAGTACATGTTAGGTTATGTAATTACATTTTTATTTAAAAAATTTAATTAGTAATAAAAACTTAAAATTAGCTTTTACTTAAAAAATATAATAAACCTTTCATTCATTCGTTATTATTTTCTATAAAATTAGGACCAGATATACATAGGACGAGAAATCCAATTTTTTTATGTTTGTGATTTGTAAGTTTGTATTAAAAATTGTAGAGAATTACCTAACCAATATACTTACCTACTATACTTACGAGAGACTCAAACCCTAAGGTCAATATTCGTAACAAACTTAAGTTTGTACCCAGAATTCGGAATGAGCTAGCCCGAACCGGATATTAAAAGCATGTCAAACCGAACTCTCTTACAGCATTGTCACCATATTCTAGAAATTTCTACTCGAACTATTTTTAAATGGATCATATTTCAATATATTCGAAACAACTGAAACAGTGTTAATAATATGATATGTGAAGTTAAAATACACAATGTCATTTCATAATTATTTACGTTGAAATTGATCAAACAATTAAAAACGCCCTGCTTCATGGTTATTTACATAAATCAAGCCTATTTAAGCCCCAAGGTTTAGGCAGAGGTGTTTTCATACTCTCATTTCGCTGATGATGTTATAGCCCATGCATAGGGGGAGAGCCTATTGCCATCTATCGGGCACGTAATTCGTAGTATTTTTTTAGGTATTATAAGAGAAACGCTGCTCCATATTACTCACTGTTGTTTTTAGAGTCTTTATTCTTTCTTAGTCGCCTTGTACGGCACCCGCGGGAGAGATGGGGTTGGTGAAAATTATACCAGGTTACTTTTAGGTCATTGCAAAAATTTTTGGAATTCGTTCAGACCATCAAACTTAACAAATTTGACTATGGGAGCAACTCCAAATTCACGAAAAAATATCAGCTGTTTCATACAAAATGATAATACCTACTTGACCCAAATGTATGAAACAGCTGTTATTTTTTTCGTGAATTTGGAGTTGCTCCCATAGTGAAATTTGTTCAGTTTGATGGTCTGAACGAATTCCAAAAATTTTTGCAGTGTCCAAAAAGTCTCCTGGTATTATATATTCTGCTTCAAGTTATATAAAAGTTAAAGTTTATATTCTGCTTTACTGTCACCACAAGGCGTTAGGGTACTACTACCTATGACTAATGTGTTTTACCTAGATACCTATTACCTATCTAGTTCGTGCATAGAGCATTGAAATTGCCAATTCGGATTAGAAAGTGAAACAGAATTGACATTAAAAAAATCGTGACTCCACACTTTGATGTCGAACGCCTATGCAAATGATGAGAACCGGCCTTCAGTCTCTAAGAGATTACAAGAAGCAAAAACTAACAAAGCTAATGCTTTCCAACAGACAGCACCGTGCACGAACTCCCATAGACGGCTATGATGCAAATGTAGGAGGTTGAGCACGGTGAAACGTGTGCTCGACTCTGTGTTGGTATCATTTATCATCGCATGAATACCGTAAAATAACATCACATTACATTTAAAAGTCATTTGTAACTGTAAGACTTGAGCGCGGCCTATAATATTCGTAAGTCAATGTACAGTAAAACATTTATTAAGTTTTTTTTTTTGCGAAATTAATCCCGAATCAATGAATGCCCTTTAGATCTCTACATAGAATTTTCAGGTGTATTTTACAAATGTTGTATTTTGTACAAACCTGTGTATTTTGTACTTTTCCTTGATCAAAAGTGCTGGCTGACGGCTACGAGGTTCCGGGTTCGAATCCTGGGAATGTTTTTGCGATGAACACGGACGATTCTCAGGTGTTTATGCATTCATAGTGGTTTATGCATTCTCTATATTTTCAATCTCTGTATTATTAATTTAATTACAGCGGGTAAAACTGCCTAAAACGGACACTCTCGTGTAACATTTAATTTCCGAAATTAAAATTCCTCTCTGTCTTCTGGAACCGTTTTTATAGATATTAGGTCCGCTTTAAGCAGTATTTTCGCTTTGGGCCTCCTTCTTCTAAGTCCATATAATAATAACTTGAAACTACATGCTACCTATTACAAAGTAAATACCTATTCTTCGTAGCAGTGTGTATGAGCCCGTCGACCGCTAGCTATTTTGGGAATAAACTGGGCTCGCAGATAAATATAAATATTTTGACTTGGCCCGTCAAAACATTGGTTGTAACACCATAATAAAGTTTCATTTAATAAACAGTACCTAGTGTTTAAGATAGTATTAATTTTGTTGAGAATTGACACTTTCTGTGCTTAAGAACAGCTACCTACTCACTTTTATTGTGTTGCCAGTATTTTTATTTGTAAAACCAATAGTTTATTTTGTATCTAACTTATCTACGTTATTACCTTAAGCTTATGAATTTGTTTTTTATACTGGTAAGGACTCAGACGGAGATCGAGGGAAGAAAAAGAGACTGTGTGTTCTTCTTTTACGTCTGTCTCAGGTTAAAAAGTAGGCTCATTTCCTGCTATCTCACAGATCCCATTTGTCTCTTGATAGATCATATTCATCATCATCTCTGCCCACATACATTCGGTCACTTGCCCTTTCATTAGGTGGAATTGTTTAAATTAATTATGATTATTCTTCTCTCTCTGGTCTTCTATTCCGGCCTGGGAGCGAACAAATAACGTAGAATAGGCCAGCCCCAACTCATCCCATGGGTGTTGTAAAAGTCGACTAAGGGAGATTGCCCGGTGTAGACCAATAAGCACCTTGGGGCAGCCGAATGGTGGAGGGCAAACCACCAACAACAGCGTACCCAAAGAGGGTTGGTGTCAGGCAGGCGGCCGGCTGTAAAACCTAAGCCAAAACAGTATGGACTGGAATGTTGTCATTCTAATCACCCTCTCCGTTCATGGGTCTCTCGACATGATCCGTTCCGTCTCTTTGCTATACATTCATTCATCACTAGCACCTTTACGGTGGGATGGATGATATGAATCAAAAGGGAATGGATGGCTTGATGACGTCTGACATATGAATGGAAGAGGAAACATACTGCGCCCACCCCAGATGGACTGGGAACAGGGCAGGAAGAAGAATTATGATTATTAATATTTCTATTTCCGTTTATCAGTCTCTGAACATCGCCACTGCCATCACTTTTCTATAATTTCATTTATCACTGATGTATATTCATAATTATTCGTGAATGCGCAAACGCATCAGCAACACCTACCTTCGAAATTCTCGCTTAAAACTGCCACCTTTATACACGATGTGGAGTAAAAAGTGAGAGTAGGTAGGTATATTTCTCAATAAGCAAAAAAAAGGTGTAAAAGTGGCACTTATAAGAACTGACTTTTAATTGAACAATGAATGACTTGGTTATATTTCATGCTGGACGTACACGGAGTATACATTGTAATCTAATTACAGCCGCGGAGTCGATTGTAAACACTGTGCATAGGTAGATACGTGTACTTAGTTAAATTACATATATTTACTTGACTGTAAGTATGAATGCACACCTATATATGGAACTACTTAAACGGTCATTACCTGCTTTATTATACCTAATGCACCTACACCTATAAGAGTTCCTATATTTGTGTCTAACTGATAACTTTTGCAATATGAATCATCCTTATTTTCATTGTTAATTTCGTTATACATGTAAATTTTATGTTCAAGTTTGTGTAGATAATTGTATCAGATATTAACTAAATGTGATATTTTGGGACTTTTTTGTTTACTGTTATTGTTTTGGTGTTAATTTTCAAATATTAGCTATTGTTCCTTAGCGACTGGTATCCTATTGATAATCATTATTAGGTTATCTTGAAAATTATATAAAAACAAAAGCGTAGCTATCCCAAACAATATACGTTATGAGAGACTTCATATTATTATGTAATGTAACTAATCTGTCGAGAGGTAGCTACATAAGGGTAGTCATCTAGCAAGGAAATATCAGGTAATCACATAAGGTAGACACACTGATAAATAGTGTAAGGTGTTCGTGTTTGAAATGTATTATTGTGAGTTGAAAGTCAAGATTGATAATGTGCTATCACATCATCATTAGAACACTCGTATCATATACCTTGATGATATTATAATAGCAGGGCTTGCTAAGGGTTGTGCAAAAATGAAAATGGTGTTTGAAAGACGAAAAATGAGGACTAATCTGATAGTTAGATAGGTCTTGTAACTGTTATAGGTATTATGTAAATCATATTGTACTCGTATTATTGACTAGAAACAACTCATAAATAAATTAAATTTGTAGGGAGATTTTCAATT
Source organism: Cataclysta lemnata (assembly GCA_963931975.1). Classification (NCBI taxonomy): domain Eukaryota; kingdom Metazoa; phylum Arthropoda; class Insecta; order Lepidoptera; family Crambidae; genus Cataclysta; species Cataclysta lemnata. Next base: position 4,898,191 of record OZ008339.1, read on the forward strand.
TATTACCTACCTACTACTGTTTACCTTAATTGTTATAAGATTTTAATGTGTGTGTAATTGGCGAAACGTGGGTGTGAATTAGCACCCACGTTTCGCCAATTAGTTAGGTCCCATGTAACCATTTATCGGGCACAAAAGTCGCAGTACATTGCTAGGTGGTAGGTATAAGAGGAACGCTGCTGCCCTTTCCTCATCACAGTTTTATCCTTAGTCGCCTTGTACGACACCCACGGGAGAGATTTGGGATGGTGACGATTGTATTCTACTCAGCCGTCACCACACGGCACCAAGATTTCATTGGCATAGGATTATAACATATCTTACCTGTCTAATGCATTGGCAAAAAAATATGTAATTATCAGTAACATCATTATTTAATGTGACAACATTGGATTTGAAATTGTGATAGTTAACATTAATAGAATTCAGAATTATATCAGATAATATTGATGTTTGCTTGTTTGAAGCAAGTACTGTTGTTGTTACTTAAATTATGACAAAATACTGAATATCTAAAGTAAATATAATATGAACATAGTACTTAAGTATATACCCATTGGTAAAATAAATGCTTTTATTGTTAATTAAACAATAAGATTGGTGTTATTGAATGTGTAGTTATAGTTTGTATGTGTAAATAGCTTGTTTTATAATAATTATTATTAATAGTTTTATATTAATTTTATTAAGTAAATAAAGTACAGTAATATCTAGTGAATTAAGAAATTACCTATTATGTATTATTAAATTAAATTAATAACAAAGTTTAATAAAATATATTCTAGATTGATATTTAAATCATGTTTGAAAATTTGTTAGATTTTTTTTTTTTCATTTATTCATATCTGGTATGATTACAATACACTTATGAATCGTCAAGACGCTAGATACCGAAAACCCTTGTGTCCAAGAAAAAATAGGGGTAATCAAGAAAAAATAGGAATTTGTTATATATATTTCGTAGCGGGTAGATAATTCCGCTACCAAATATGTAACTTACGACTTTTCATATGTTATTGTTATTTTTATTTAATACTATTGACACCTATGACATAGTACTATTCAATTGTGACAATATTTTTCGCTAAAATTACTATTTCAATGAAAAATGCTAAAATACCCAAATTAATCATTGAATATTTTACTAAAACTCAAAGATTGTCAATAAAATTGATAACTTTTATTTTCGTTTTACTTACCCCTGGTCCAAAACAAGTAGGTACTTTCCAGCACCTAGTAAAATTAATTCGATGAGTAACTAAAATTGTAACACCTAAGGCTCTCTAACTGTAATTTTGATGGCATTTATACTACTTCTGCAGTTTTAGCACCCACCATCCTTTCTATGGAACACATCCGTCATTCATAATGGAAACCTGAAGATATTTATAGTAGCAGATTACATATATCAGAGGTATAGGCAGGACCACAATTTTCCAAAAAAATTCAACCCTTTTTCTTTGTAATAATTAAATAAGTACAATTTGATCAACCCTGAATTATACTGAATAATACAGGTAGAGTATTTTGTACATTACATTGTATACAGGTAGGTACTTACGACGAAGCATTCGGACAAATTGTGTTTTAATAGTCCGGTAACTTATCGTAGTGGATAATCAGTAGGTATATACACTTACGTCATTAAGTACTCTGATACTACACCGGGTAGGTGATTGATAAAGAATATGGTCGGGTGTAGGTATGTTTCTTTAAATATTTTATTTCTGTGGTAGGTAAGTAATTTCATTGATTTGGAAGAAAGATCACTTATTGAATTTCCTTGGAATAGGTAGGTATACCTACATACCTGTTAAATTTTAAGACGACTTTTCAATCACTGATCTCTGATAGTAGGTACCATATGACCTACCTGTAGATATCTGCGTCGGGAAAATCAGTAAAAATGAGTTTGTTTCCATTGAATAGCGTGAGAGTAGAGACAAAAGAACATTGACTGATTCAATTTAAACCCCTACTTAGGCAGGTACTAACGGGGGTCATTTTTGATCCCATGCATTTGATACAGATCTATTTGCCACTCTAGCTAGGTAGATAGATATTATGTGCGTACTACATTGGCAACAAACTTATTTTAACGGATATTCATGATGCATTTAGTGGGAATTTTATTTAGTGGTGAGCCATGTAGTGACGGTAGAGCAGAATACAGTAGTCACCAGCCCATCTCCTCCGTGAGTGTCATACAAGGCGACTAAGGATAGGTAAAGACAACGATGAGTAATGGGCAGCAACCTTCCTCTTGTGCCACCTAGCAATATACTGCTATTTTATGTGCCCGATAGATGGCAATAGGTTTGCCACCTATTATTACACGGGACCTAACTTAAAGTGGGCGTTTAATAAATTCACCTCTGCTCATCCCTTCGGGGATATAGGCGTGATTTATGTGTGTATGTATTAAGTGGGAAGTCATGGTGGCGGAGGTGAGTGTTGACATGTGGTGAAGGGTTCCCGTAAACCTTCACTTGACTTCAGACGCGGCACCCGCACGGTGAATCCATGAAATGCTAAAAGTTTTTGTATCGTCTCTACGTGCGGTGCTGTGTGGAAAAAAGGCATTTTCACTGCGACCCCATTATGATGACCCGGCAAAGCATCTCAACGTACATGTCCAGATTGTTGAAGAAATATATTTCAATGATTGTGTAAAGCGGCATTCTGTATAGGTGGGACACAAAAAAGTTTTTACCAATTTTTTTCTTACTCCTTTCTCCTCTTTACCTTCGCTTTACCTCAACAGCTTTCAGTTCCGCAGTCCAGATACATCTCCAGTCGAAGATAGTTTCTTACCCAAATAGTCAGAAGCCCGTTTTCACCAACAGTCTCAACTATCAAAGGTCTTCCTAAGTCGCTCTATTTCCTATCCTATACCTAAATTAAATATACATATCTAGCTAAACTAACTCGTAGCTATAAAGATGAATTTTAACTGTGGGACCCTTTAGGTAAAGAATCATCGGCGAAAACAGACATAAGACTATCATGCTTCATAACAATAAGATTTTTCGGTTAGCATTTCGCTTCTTAAATAGAAAATTGACACAAATTAATACCTCTTTTCTTGCAAAAATAAGTCTTTAAAGGCTTTATTTTGAATACTAAGTGTTATGGAGGTTTTTTTTAATTGTGTCGTTTTTCTATTAAAGGAAAGATTTGTGTTTTGGTGTTATCACCAAGTCATGTCATTTTCGTACGTTGCCTACTCCGTAGTACCTATACCTAGGACTTGTAAAATTGCATAGACGTAGTATTAAAGTGACAAGGTACTAATACAGGTCCAAGTATGATTTGTAGGTATACTAGCATATACCTACCTTAGCATATACCTACCTAGGTCCTAGTAGATGGCTACCTGAGGTAGGTATCAGGCCATAAGCTTTTTGATTGTTCTAACTATCCTACCTACCTGAGTCTTTACTTATCATAAAGCCTCATATGATACTTACCTACGTAAGTATGCCAATGTTGTCTTAACCTTTGATTTACGAAACAACCTAATCTTTCCAACATTAAAATTCTACTCAGGCTTAGAAATATATCTATATTTGGGTTGGTACTGGCCGAGCAAACCAACTCTTCTATTATTCCAAAGCTATCAGAGAAAACGAACATTGTAACATCTAGATAGAATTCAGAAGTACTAATTCTATACCTACATGGTATAACTATAGGTATTGAGTTTGCTATAAGTACTTTATCTAGGTATTACATTTACGCATGTATACTTAGTACTTCATACGTGCTTTCCGATGCGGTGACGTAAGCTCCCTCTATACAGACCGTTCGATTTCAAGACGAAGTGATAAAATATAATTAAAAAGGACAGCAATATAGAACTTACCTTATATAGAAATGAGACGTCTATACGTGACGCAGTGTCATCTTCAAGTAACGCCTGACATGTACACATCAGCAAGAAGTTTCGACTTCATAATCTATAAGGTTCAGTTTGGCGTACCTGGTTTATTTTTTATTTATACTTAATTGAACCTAAAAACATTTTGCGCGAAATTTTAATAGTAAAATTACCTATACATACCTATGGAAAGTCGACACACTTTGAATATAAGTAGCTAAAAGTTTTTATGCGCATGAGCTTAATGATGTAACTACTATGTAACTACTATAAGCACCTATACCAACTTTTATTTTTTATCTGTCCAGTCTTTATTATTGAAATATTTCCCTAACCTGCCTTGTTATCTATCGCTTAGATAATACTTAAATAATTATTGATCTGTACAAAATATTTTAAAATTAACTAGTTATAGAAAAATGTGTAGAGAAAACATGTAGAGAATATCACAATATTAGATTTAATGGTGGTTAGGTACATTTTAAAACACAAAATATTGAATTTCATCACTAAGTAATACACTAGGTACCTACTTTAATTTTAAAAGGTAGATATAAGATGAAGAACTTCATTCAAGGGCATTTTAATAAACTATCTTCTTAATTACAAGGCAATATCCATCTGAAGTAAGTATTCCACACCTAAATAATTAAATTTGCACAAATGTTGTACTATATTGTAAGTACTACCTACTGGTTAGCTTAGCTAAGTAACCTAATTCAGAATAAAGATAGTTGATAAAAAAATGGTTAAAGTGCAAAAAAAAAAGAATTAACATTATTTTTTCCAGGGAAATTATTACATATCAGTGTTACAATACCGTATTTTTTAGATCTAGTAGGTACCTACCGATATGATCAGTAAAATTTAAAAATAATCAGAACTTAAGCTAGGTAGAAACCTGTTGGGTGCACTGTACACTATAATAAATGACTTGGGCTGCGTCCGAGTGGCTGCCACGTAGGTGTGGCCGTCGGGGGGGGCGGAGCGAGCGGGGGCTACGCCTTCAACAAAATGGCGGACGGTAGCGCGCCAAATTTTGAATTTTGTATATTGTTACTTCATTTTAAATTATAATTTTTTTGTTACCTATGTAAATACCAACAAAAAAATTATAAATTCAAAGCTACCTATTACCTCCAAAAATTTTTTTTTATAGTTGGTAGATAATTATTAGTGATAAATTTGCAATAAATTAGGGTTATTTTGTCTATCAGCCAAGTTATTTTATAGGTAGGTAGAGTCCTCCCATAAAATAACTTGGTTAAAATAATTTTTTGTTCTTAACGACTCTACCTACATAGGTAGAGTCCAAAGTCCATAGACAACTAAAATTTTATAAAAAATAATAATATTTTTTTTATTCTCTTAACCAATTAAATTGTATTTTAACCTAACATCAGACTCGCATATCTACTTTGACACTTTTAGGGTAAATTTGTATTCTAAAATCTAATATGTATTATGAGTCAGGATTGAATTCATTTTTCTATAACTAATAACATTCGATATTATCATATCAATGACGTTATCAATCATATTATTATGAGATCTCAATAGCCTACAACATCATAATAGGTGTCATATATTAAGACATCCCAACAAAGGCTCGCCGCTCACACGACCTATAAACAAATCGTTATTGCGATTTAAGGACCATTTAAAAGGTATAAATAAAAGTGAAATCCGATTACCAACTCAAAAATGACAACAGTAAAGTCGAATTTCATATAGCACACCCAACCAACACGGCTGCTCATAAACTATTACAAGCAAGAACTAAATGAAGAGACGCCGCACCCATCCTTGTCGCACAGAGCAGTTTTTGCAGGGGTGTGACAAGAACGACAGATATTTACGAGGTGTTTACATCGATACAGCGGCGTTGATTTAACCATTGCTTTAGTTTATTGCAGTCAATAAAATTGAACGCTATGAGGCAAGGACGCGAATGAAAAATTGCCTCAGATTTATGTCTCCATCTCGGATAGCAGGCAGAGGTATTTAGTGATGGAATGTTATTGTTTTTTACATGATATGATGACAACATTTGGACTTTGATAATTTATTTATTATGACGCACTTTAATTGACTGCGTTTGACAGATTTTTTCGATATAGGTGGGTAATATACCTACCTGAGGTAAGGGAGAAAAAGTCCTCAAAAATGTTTTCCGCTTAAATCCACCTAAGGCAGGCAAAGGATTAACTGTATTCTTTTAGAAAGTAAAGTATTACTAACATACCTACCTACCTATTTATTCAACCAACTATTTTATAAAATACTACATTTTGTCTACAAAAAACTTTCTTATTTACCTATACAAGGTTCAAATAATATCAAAACTATAATTCATTATTTTTTAAGTATGATTTTTATGTTCAGTGAAAAGCTTTCCATATTTTCTTCGTGATATTTTATTTACTTATATTTACTAGGCATTAGGTACCTATTGTCCAAGTTTTATAGACCCTTATATTTTCAGCCCATTTCTTATTAAAAATCTTATAATAAAAATAACATATTAAAAATAAGTTACCTTGTTAATGAATGACAACTATGTACATATTAATTACATAGGTGTGTGTCGACTGATAGTATATTTCCCCTTATTTCTTACGAAAATAACCGTTCTGAAAATCGATTAGCTGTAATAACAACTTATCGATTTTCAGTACCTTAGTTTAATAATGAACAGCTAGATGGCGCTGCTTGTTGTTGAAAGTTTATATTCTTCTATAACTCTTAGAAATACTTTTAACTCAGTTTTTTATTTAGGTATATTCAATTTTCATTTCAAAAAACCCACATTTGCAATGTAATATTATTGTTTGAAATATAAATTATTGCTAGAGTATTATACCTAATAATAAGCATCTTTATACCTACTTAATTAGGTATTATTGTAATTACCCAACCAATATAAAAATGTTCAAGACTTTTTATTTTTTTATACTGAGACAGGTCATTAAATTCATTAAAATTTAAACATAATTGTACAATTGTATTCTACTATCTCTATGTATAGACAATGTATTACACTGAAAATCGATCTTGTATAGTTCGGTACTGATTTTTATTGTACACATCTGCCTATACAAACAATACGCTATCCTATCTAAAAATAAATACAACACGTCTGTATGTCATAGCGACCGTGAACCCAATCTGCGCGGAGTGCAATGCCATCGGAGGAGAGTTATAAATTACATTTATATCATTCAGTTGAGGAGATGACAGACCATCGAATCTTGACCTACATTTACACGCGCCACACACAAATGAATGGGTCAACACAAGATTGCTTTCAAGAGGAATTGGACTGTACGTATCCTCTGGATGTGATTCGATAAAACAGCAGAAAAAACCGCACGTCGGATATCGTCCTTAATACTTTTGACAAAGTAATTTTGCATATTGACTTCTCTCATATGTTATTCTTCAAGAGACATTTATCAGAAGCCTTTAGTTTTATATACATTGAAGAAGTCTTTATTTACATAATGAGGCCATCTGTAATTAGACTTTCATGTAATTTCATATCTTAAGCTTGTGATATATTACATTTATAAAACCTCTTTCGATGATCCAGAGGAACAAATATTTATGGAACATTTAAGTGATTTTACACAGAACTGCACACAAAAAAGCGACATAGATAACCATCACATAGGCAATTACACAACATCCTTGCATCTAGCATGTATTAACAAATAACTTCCTGAGCTATTACCGAAGCATCGGCCATTTAAAACGCCGCAAAGCATAATTGCGTCAATTTCGAACTTGTCAAAATCGCATTAGGTGAGCTTGAGGCTGTTTAATGGCTCGCCTTCAGCGGTCATTGGGCAGGGGATTATTAAAAAGTCATTAGTGCCGGCCACACCTAGAAATATCGTGTGCAAGAGGAAAAAAAGCAATTTCGAGATTTGTGTCGCGGGAGGGAGGGGACCAATCACCCGTAGCTGGCACGGAAGGAGCCGCGCCCGAATCACGCCAAATCATTATTTCGTCGTTAGCCTGAACGTATTATAATGATGCTGTCCCGGGCACACGAAAGGCATTGTTTCACGGGCAAGAAATGGATTTTGCCGCGCGATGAAAGTTGTTGTGTAATTTTGGACTCGCGTCGGGGTGCCCGCTGTTCGTTTCCCTTTCCGAGTAATAACGTCGTAACTGGAGCTGGGCATTAATTTTCTTTCTTTGTTCCGCTTATGTTGCTATGTTTTGATGCCCCAAAAATATGTATTATTGTGTGGCTTTCCTGAGTCCTTGCCGTTACTTGTAAATGCAATGTTCAGTTTCTAAACTTATTATCGAATTTTAATGTCTTGAGATTTGATAAAAAGTTGATGAAATATGTGTTCGACTTTCTCTTGACCTAGCTCATAATTACAAATGGATTTTTTTTTACAAAATTCTTTGTCTTAATTCTTATAATATAAGCAGTAATGTAAAATTATAGGTCTATAGTTCATGTAGTTATGTACAGAGGTGATAAAATAATAAAAGTTCTCTAAATACAATCATTATGCTTTATTAATTTCATGTATTTATATATTTATGACAATATCGTCTCGCCTAACCTTATTAAGTTACTAATTATAGTTATATTTCATAAATTTTGAATCGATAGGACATAAATGGTAAATAAAATTGTTCAAATCAGGTTCCCATTTCTCTACGTACCTAATTTTTGAAAATTCGAGGACAGTTCAGTAGACTTAACAACCAAAACTTAATTACATTTTCGTTCCGATAACCTAATTCGAAATTTTACGTAGAAAGTAGATTCTATCTGGCAAGGGACTGTTTAGAATTATTGTTCACAGAATTGCACTTGACTTTAAACATAGGTTAGTCAAAGTAATAATAGGAAATAACATTAAAGTTTTAACAGTTGACACACGAAAGAAACCTATTCGCTACAAAGTAAATGTACAACTTAAATGAAATATTTGAGCAATGCAGGCAGCAACGTAACTACACCCTGGCCAGACAGCTCCAAGTAAAAGTCACTACCCAATCGAAGAAACCAACCAAGTACACGTAAGCGAAACTAATTAAGCGAGTCAATAAATAAATATCGAACACTGTCGACAATATACAATTATTACAATTTACATTTAACTTAACGAACACAGCACAAAATTAAAAAGAAAATAATTAATATAGAAAATAAAACCGGCTCACTGAGTTCTTACAGAAAAAGAAAACATTCACTAGTTACAGACTATTTGAAAAAATAATTTACAATTACAGTTTATACATTAGTACGAAAAAACGTATAACGTGAATCCTGAAGTAATTTCACCAACCTCTCAATTTCACTCATCATTTATTTTATTATAGCATTCGTAAGACTATACGTGTTACGAGTAAATATAATTAAATGTACGATATCTCTTTTACGTATATTGGTTTCGTAGTCAATGATTTTATAAAAATACCATTTAGTAAACGTTGCCTAGGTGAGAGAACGGCGCGGTCGCGGTCGCCCCGTGTGCCCACACCCAGTAAGCACTAACAACCAGCAGTTATCTCCTAGCTTTGGTATACTGTGTACTTGAACCTCATTCGTTTCTTTAAGACTCAAATAAAAGTATTTATACTATGTTCCTCTGCATCTACCGACTGAAGGTAACCTTTGTTTCATTACTATACAATAATCTTGAGTGATTCATCCGTCCTCCCCATTCTGAGCCTGAGTTGTCTTTTAGTTTTCATCCCAATGAATGGCACAACATTCGTTTTGTTCGTAAAATAGAATTTTATCAAAGAATATTTGAGAATCTCGATAAGTATCTAAGTTATAGGCATCAATCTCGTAACATTTTACATAATAATAATAGATTTCCTATGACGTTTAATATCAGCATTAATTACGTATATGTGTCATCGAAAAATCGTATACATTGCACTTGTATAACTGGCCTTCCCAAAACTACAAATTATGTAAAACAAAAATACAGTAAAACTAAGAATTGTTTCACAAAATAAATACTTGTAAATCAGAATTTGAAACGCGGACAAATCGTTGTTTCACAAAGTAATCTCAATTATATTATTCACACTAAAACAATTGTACATTATAAGTTCTAAAATTATTACGTATGTATGTACAGAATAGTATTTTGATAGCTTAATTAGAAATAAAACATCAAATATATTAAATAATAACAATATGGATACTAATTGCCTTCTTATCAATGGTTAATTATAAGAGGTCCTTATGGTTTTGTGGTTTCAAAATTTTAACAAAACAAATTTGATTTAGTACATTTCATACAAAGTGCTTGAAGTCGAAAACAAGAGAAAATTATTCAAGCTCGAAATGCAGACGAAAACTTAATTTTTATAATAAATATGGTATTTTTGAGATACACAAATTAAATAATTTAAGGTTAGATACATAAGGTAACAAAAAGATGAACTGTCAAGCACTTTATACAAACACATACACAATGGTGACCAATTATCGAAAAAAAAATGTAAAATTTCAGAAATGATATTATTATCCATCTATAATAATCACAAAATGTCGATGCAGTTTACTAATCATTATATACTGCGTTTTTGGTAATTATTGGTATTGAGATTGTTCTATAAATTAATTTATACTTAACAACTGTAAAAATCTCTTCATCACACTATCATTACTCTTTATCGTAATCACTAGGTTACGTATTTAGTTATAATGTAATATTATCATGAAAAGTCCAACATACAATTTATACAAATTAAACTGTTCTAGCAACTGCGGCCTCCGGATCTCATTTCAGATTCACCATGACGTTAGAGAGCAACATCAACGTTTGAAATTAAATGGACGTTTCCTTGAGGACTAAATCTGAAACGTGCGGATCCTCAGGACCGTGGGAACCGAGACGTCTACTGCGGCGAGGTGGGCGGGCTCATATTGTCCGGCTCGTCGCCCGAGCCCGGCTCGCCTTTGGTCTTGTTCTCCTTCTTCCACTTCATGCGCCGGTTCTGGAACCAGATCTTGATCTGTCTTTCGGTGAGGCACAGCGCGTGCGCTATCTCGATCCGTCTCCTCCGCGTCAAGTATCGGTTGAAGTGGAACTCCTTCTCCAGTTCCAGCGTCTGGTACCGCGTGTATGTCTGGCGGCCCCGCTTCCTCTCTGGAATCACATAAAAACACAAATGAGTACAGAAGGCAAATAGAAACAAAAAAACAGTTTTAATTTCGTGAGGCAGCCCTGCCAACGACCAGACGTTAAAAACTGCATAGGCATTTCTGATAAATGGTGGTTATTTGTAAACGGCGAACACTCCCAGCGGAGTTAATTGAAAATTGTTTTGAGCTTATCAATTTGTTAATTGTTTTTGCTTGTTGGGTATTTCTCTCTGCTGTTAGTAGTTGCAAAGTTTATGGAAAGCACAGTATACCTAAGTCGACAGTACATAATTAAGAATATCAATACTAATTTCTTAAGTAAAACCCTCACTCAAATTAGCGTCACCTAGTTATTTCTTTTGAACGATCCTATATTACACATTTTCAGTTCTGCCTTCCAAAGAAAATAATGATCGATATGAATGAGTTGAGAATTGCAAGATATGCCGTTGATTGAGCTACCGAATCTTTAATAGCGTGCTTGTATATTAATGCATAAGTCATGAATTTGACTACACTCTAGTACAAAAGCAAATTGAATCATTATCCTTAGAGATATCAATCATTATGATGAAACACAGCATGCAATAATAGGAGTATATGTCATAAAACGTGTGCGTGTGTCTGTGTGTTGACGACGCGGTCCAGAGAGCTACCGAAGCCAATTAAAATAATTTAAGACGCCTCAGGCCTTTTTCATTTTGTAATCATTATTCTTCGGTGGAGATACGAAGCCTATTATACACGGTTTAGAAGATGCTCTGAACTGTAATTTATTTGAATTAAAAAAGGACAAATCTGACGTTGAAACTGCACGTCTCTTATTACTTGATTTAAGAGAATTAATCGGTTTTCCTGTGACTTCTGGACAAACACGGGAGCTTAATTATACGGCTCCTAAAGCAAAAAGTACTTTTACTAAGCTTTATTATGTGTACATTGGAAATCTCATTGATTCAAATGAATTATGTTCCCTACCTAGGACTTTACTTTGGTGTAAGTATTAAATTACCAAGACCCAGTTCTAGATTTTTTTCACAATATCACATCGACAACAGAAATATTAGTATAGAGTAAAACTATGTGTATTTGGTACAAACTGAAACGGAACAGTTCAAAATGTAGTTTTGCTAGCAACAAAGCCAAACTTAGTTGATTATTTTCAACTGAAACACGCAAAACGACTTGCTGTACAAGATAAACACGCGAACTTCGAAGAAATGCCGACACGAAGCGGGGATTACATTGCGAATAGTGCTGTCTTTACAACCGATTCTCCGAAACACAATATTCATAAGCGAGCGTCCTGAAGAAAAAAGTAGAAGCTTCGATGACAAATCGAACATTTTGTAAGTGCCATTTATGACCTGACAAATGAGTCACTGAATGCAACGACATCAATATTACTAAGCATGCTTAACCTTTTTTTCCTTTTTCCTTGCGACCCAAATACAAGTTTTCTTACGAGTATAGCTGTTGCAACGATTCAAAATTATAGACCACTTGTTGCACGGGAAATTGATAACAGCCTCATCGCCCGACACTTGGTTTTGGGACGCATTCAAGAATGCAGATGGCATTGTTTTATGAATACTTGGTGAAATAGATTTCAATTTAGGAATTTGATAAGGGTAATATTAAAAGTGGCCAACCACTGGACGCAGCTTAAAGCCTTGCAGTATACCTTAAACCAAGTCAAAAATTATTTGTAATATGCTATGTTTAATTTAATACGAGTTTTATAACTTGGGAATAAAATAAAATAAATTAAACGAAATCGCTCTAAAGCTAGAGTCCATCCATCAGAAACGGTAAAACACCAAAAACAGCGAAACAAACTCAGCTAGCCGTTTTGCAAAATCCCTTCTGAGGCTTTTATATATTACACTGGTGTATATATTACGCTAGCGGTTTCATCGCGCACTCAGATGCATAAAACATGATCCTGCCGTCAGATTTAAACGTACGTAATAAGAGCATTAAGGAGGACAACGCCGGGAAGCGGGCGGGACGCGGCATCTAATGTCTCTTAGACGTTAGGTATTCCTATTAAATGTTTTTGGGTCAGATATAAATGCGTGCCAGTGATTTAATTATACTATCGCATTATTGGTCCGTCTGTTTTCTTGTCTCGTCTGGTACTGTGTACCTAATTGGCTGTAATTTTTAAACAGTTGGAAAATTCAGTATGACGTTATTGTTGGCAATTATTTTCCTAGAAATTACGAATTTTAACTTTGACCACCAAAAAACCGAAAAAAAACGGTGATTATGCAATTTTCCTTGGTGTTTTCGTGAGTTCTTCTTTGGAAGAGTCTATAATACGACTGCAGACTGTCACAGAAAAAGCTACAGGAGTTGAAATCCACAATTAACAAGTCTTAGCAAAATTGAAACATAGAATTTTCGTTGAAAAGGTAGCCTCTCAATGTTCTGAAGCAGACCAGCGTTCAACTGCTACGTCCAAACAGCCCGTGTGAGCTGCAAAGCAAAATCGCAGCTTTAGGAGCGTCGGGCGCAGCGCTGCATGTGTCGGCGGGCCGCCGTAAATCATCGCGCGGGAGGGCGGCTACAAAATCGGGTCTGGCTTACTTTCTCGGTGACGTTGTGGACACGAGCGTTATCGCCAACATTTTGTAATAAGGTTATTTTGGACACGATATTTCGTGCATTTTCAAGATTAACTATGGTATAGTCTGAAATGTTATTATTTTCAGCATCCCTTTGTAATTTACCAGAAAATTTGCAACTTTTTACATATGAATCACAATTTTTAACTTAAGACGACAAAATTTCGGTCTAAAAGTCAAAATCAGATTAACAAACATTTTTGCCTTATGTGAGTCATTCCTACTTACTAGAAGAAAACAAAACTAAAAACTACCGATCTGACATCTGAGGGGGGACATGGTGAATCACGCATGATAATATATTTAGTAGTATTCTGGGAAAACATCAGACAGTAGACATCATAATGTTCACAATCTAAGTTTTAAGCTACCTACTTAGATAGGTAAGTACTATTTGAAAAACTCCCCTGATATTACGGGTCGTAAATCGGTGTTAGATGCAATACTAACATTTGCACCAGCACCGTTCACACCCAACAATCGTGGCAAGACTAATCTCCTCAGACCTAAAGGTCGGACTACATTTATCTGGATAGAGTGCGTGCTAAAATATTGAGCAACCTCGGTGCTACTATCTCGCATCGCATTTGTACTGATTACCAGCGCGATAGTGGCCCATGCTCACGGGTCACGTCTAAAGGGTCCGTTTTTGATACTCGCTCAAGTCGGTGAGCTCCTTGCTTTAGAAAGTTACCGTGCTGCGGTTTCTTCAAAAATAAATCCTAGCGTAACAACAAGATTGTTCATTTAAACTTATCTAGTTAAAACAAAACGATAGTGACGAATAGTAAAAACTCCGTGGCTAGTCAGAATCATTATAATTGCCGACCGTCATGCTATGAACACAAACGAGAAGCAATTGTAATGTATGCCTGTCAAGTAATTAGATAATGTTAGAGTAGGCACTCTAATAGTAAATAGAGATTCTATTTAGATAGACGCAGAGGCGTATATGAAAAACTATTGTAAACAAAACAACGCAATGCTATTTCCATCAACAAAGTAAGGTAACAACGCAGCCACAACATCCGTGCGCAGCCTAAATACCGAATTCATCAACGGATGACAAGTGAAAAGAGCTTTTAATTTAATTCGTTGCGGTATCACGCCGGAGGAACTCGAAAAAAAAACCACTGCAACAGCTTGAAGCGATATCGACAATCCATAATTCATGTCCTACAATTTCATACGTTTCAACGGGCACTTTGGGCCATATTTTTTCAAGCACACACCACGCGAATGTGAACCTTCTTCACGAGGTAAACCGTTCAAAATTCTACAACTCCGTTTTTCATATACGGTCTTGTGGTATTCTTTGGTCACTCAGTGTATTGCAACATCGTACACGGTATCAAAACGGTATTCATATTAATGCATTTTCTCTTAAACGCTTACACGTCATAAATAATATTGGCGGTTTCCGACAGGCCCCTCTATTAGTGTAATAAGTTTAATTGACATTTAACTTAAATCACAATGAATCATCGCAAGGTAAGCAAATCCTTCGAATTCATCCTGCTTAATAATATTGAACAGCTGCCATTCATCCATTAGAATTTAGCTACTAATTTCCCAAAGCCACAATAAAGATTCTTAATTATGGAATAAGTAGTTATTTTAAGAATCGCTTGTAACTATTTCAATACCAGATCATAGCACCTCGTTTAAATTTCAAGGGAATAAATCAATCTTTGCTAGTGACAGATTTTTTTAAATATTCATTAAATTCTTAATATAAGGACAAGGTAAAAATAAAATTGAGGTTTACCATTACCAGTTAAGCTTTAACACACACATCAATAACTAAATTACAAAAACAAAAACTTCATGGCAATCTCATTTTGGTAGTTCAAAGAAATTCGAAGGCAGCCTAATGTTGTTCAGCAATTTGTCGACATTGATAACATCCAAAACTGTGTGTGACAACGCACGCGAACCAGTTATTATGACTGCCGTATTCTTCATTAATGAACATATAATTTACAAAAATGAACTAAAACGTAGGTATGTGGCATGTAACCCCGTAATTATCAGATATAACTACAGGCATTCCGCATTCAAATGTAATTCCAGTTATAGATAAGTAAAAATACTATCTTGATAATATTGGTAAAGTATCAAAGTGATGACATGTCTTCCGGTTACGCTATCCACTATTTATCACTATCTTACAAATCTTTTGCAATCTTAAGCTTTGGCAATACCACTCTATAATTTGATTTATATTTGTTCGATTCCCGCATTAAGACTATAATTTTTCGTACTTTTTCTAACCGCAATTTTCTTTGTAATACCGATCTACCTTTAAAGGTATTGATGTAATTTTATGGATGGCTATATCAATGTCTTTACGATGAATAGGCTCGTGGTATTCATTAAATCTCTAGCAACTGAATTTCATTTGAAGAAATTGACCATTTAAAGTGTCTATTATTTAGATTGATTCAGTATCACTGTCAATAACTCTGCTAATTTAAAGGCATTCAATGCTGCCAGTTCTGTAGTTTTATTGTACTAGTTACTAAGAGGACTATCGCTATCGTATATAGACTTAGAAATATAGACTTAGAAATAAAGATTATTATTTTACTGTCATGAAATTACTAATAATCCTTATTCTCAATCAAAAAATTTACTACCAAATTGCCTTCAGGTATTGGATATTACTATGACACACTTACTTTTGGTAGCAAGAATTTAATCGTCGTAGTGTATTAATTATGAACGGCGTTAACTAGACCCATATTTCGCAACGGTGACGGAGTTTTAATAGTGCGTCACTGTTTAACAAATTAGGTGGCAGGTAATTTAAATTGATTGCCGCAATAAATTGACCAGCCTTAAGAACTGCGAGAAATCGCCTTAACAATAATCCGAATTCGTCAGTCGGCAATTATTATTCGATTCTTATCAAATAATTACACACAGTATCGATCAAACGCAGGAATAAGGGAAGCGGGGAGCGGAACTAAATGGAAAGTCAAAAGAAAGAAAAAACATGGTGGGCTCCCAAGCTCTGCTAAACATTAATCATCGGTATGGGCGGGCGTACCTATATAACTAGCCCACTATTTCTGCCTAATGACTTTTGTATATACACCTACTAGTATTACAACCTCTTTCGTATTAAGTTTTATCTGTAGTAGGTACTGTTCAGCGTTTTTCTGGAAAATTCCCAAAACCTCTCTTACTGGCTCACATGACAGAATGACCTTACACATAGGGTTCTCGCTAAAATGCTTAACGAAGATTTGTAAGTTGATAGTTTGCCAAAAGTACAAAGCCAACAATTCATGGAATTTAGAATAACCATACCACCATGAACGTAGGTAGGTACGACACTAACGTACCTACACCGCAAAAGCTTTTCCCTTTAATTCGATTTACATAACTCCGTGCGCACATTTGTTGGAAGCAATCCGACTGGTGCTCGGCTGGTGACAATTTTTGAGTACCTTTCCGCATGATTACACACGCAGGAATTATAACATCCAAATCTGGGCAGAGCTCAAAAAGAATTTATATCGCCAACACAACGCCATCAGTCAGCGCTATGTCGACGTTGATACCCGTCGTGTTTCGCATCTGAAATGGAATGTTATTCACCGAATATTTCGCTTTGGTGTACGCCAAAAATTACGCGGGCCCAACCGGGATTGAACGAAATTCCGCTCGCAAAAAAGGTGTCAAATGAAATATTCAAATATATTTTAATATAATTCATGCGGCGGGCGTTTCATTTCTCTCCCTCGTAATGGAATGCTAAATTTTCGGGCGAACAAAAAATATATATTAATGCGCGTACCTAATAGCTTATACAAACTCGTTTGTTGGGTATTGTTGTTCACAATGGGTGCCATAACTCCGCGTCGCAACCACGGCCGGTGACGTCTTTGTTAGAGCGGCGAGCTTTGTTCTGCTCCCGACTCGGCCTGTCGACAGGCGTCCTGCGGCCTCCGCCACCGCACCTTCCTATACATTACAGACACTCCTTGCGCGAAACACAGAGGCCGGATCAACTCAATAGATCCGAACTAGTGCCTATTATTTCATTGGTAATCCATTAAGGAATAAAGTAATCAATTGTAATTTGCTGCATGTATAAAATTTGGATAGTGTACAGGCGCCACTTTCGTAACCATACACCCTTCAACCCCTACATGTAGACGACTACACTAATTACAGTTGTTCGGACCATTACTATAATTTGCATCGGGAAAAGCACGAATGAATATTTGAGAAGGCGATAGGATTTGAGTAATTGCGCCGGATCACGAAGTGAAAAGTTATGAAAGGTGGCGGGCGTGGTGATTTTTCAACGCCGCCGGCCCGACGGCGACGGCGACGGCGAAAATCTTAATGAAAAAAGAAAATACTCAATCACGAGCCGCCGATGTGTGTTCGCGGAGTTCTTTGTCCGATGATTGCGTTTCGGTACGTATAGTTAGGTATATAGGTAGCTAACGGTGAGCGTAAAAATTCATCTGGGCATAATACCGTGGAAGGCATTAGAGCTCCAAGATGAGCTTCGCCGCGGGACACAAGGCCCCAGGGGGCTCCCCTGCCCCCGGAGCCGAGAGGGGGCGGTCTCCGCTCCAGAGAATATTTGACACGGGTCTGGCAGATAGACAGGCCGGTCATGTGTGATCCCGGCCAGGAAACGGGGGGCTTTTTTCCGTTTCTATATCGACGTGGCTACTCCCTGCGCGCAAGTAGATATAAAGATACGCTTATGATTTATGCGGCCCGGATAGCACATGTGCACGCGTCATGTGACGCCTCGCTTTTTATGCGCCTCTAATGATACGAGCCGGCATGATAGGTACGGCAGCGTTTAACTGCGATAGCTACAATTTCTTTCTAATATCCATTAGGAGCCGTTTTCATATAATTGTGATATCGTATTGCAACTGTTTCGTATTACAGTAATTTGTGGCTTTCAACCAGTTAATGGCCATTAACTCCGTAATTTGATTCGTCCATTTCAATTTGTGATGGTTCGTACAAAAATGGAATTTTAATTCCTCATAATAAGTTCGGCTTCATCGGCTTAGCGGCGGTCAAAGTTTGATTGGCGTTCTATCCCGACGTTTAATTAATGTGGGCCAAGCCAACGTAACCTCCGAAGAGAGGGGAACGGCGAAGCAAGTGCGAGGGGGACGCATGATTTCTGAGAATGTTGCCAGTTAATTGGACACAACTTACTTTTGAAGTAAAAGTACGTAGTTCGGGGGAAATTATAGGTCTGAACTTAGAGAAACTTCAGAGGGTTCAGGAAGAGTGACTCCTTGTTATACAGTGTACTTTGTGGAACAACTCCGGGATAATGGATAAGTTTTACATAGCAAATTATTTTGGTGAAACATCATGAATTGGAAAGGCTTATCATAAAAGCATTACAGTTTCAGAAACAAAAGCTATTAGGTAGCTACCTACTGATTTTCAAAGTTAAATGTTTTAGTTATTTTTAATGTTAGTTTCATTAATACCAATAGGTAGAAGGTATGTTAATAAAAAATATTAAATAAAATAGTAAGAAAAAGTTCTCAAAAAAAAAAAAAATTGTGACCTATTTTTCTTAAATATTCCCTTATGTTTGCGCGAGCACTCTTCGCATCATTATCATCATCACCAGCGCACTGCACACATTTTAAATAAGAATAGGTACCAACTTTGAGGGATTTTACTAATTTGGGTGTTTATCATTATATTTTATCATAATATGGTAAGGCCATTTGCCATCCTCAGAGACCCATGCCACGGGTTTGATATGGTCCTACATGTACACAATATGACCCAATTTCATCCTACTTAAGTCCCTCTCATGGATCGTGGATGTCTACTGATTTAACTACGCAGTTAAATACATAGACTTTAATTTTTCCTTTTTTGGTGCCTGCCTAGCTAGGCTAGCATGAACACCGATATGATAATAAAATATACTATACGCTTTTTATCGGTAAATTACTATATCTATCATATCGTGTTTCATGCTAGCCGGGCTGGGTACTAATTTGATCGTCAGCTATTTTTTTTTTTTTTTACACTCACACCTATCATCTAGCCCAAAGTAAGTAGCCTGAGCACTTGTGTTATGGTTACTAGATGATGGACATATTTTTAATATAATTATGTATATAAATGTTGAAAATATACTACATATACATATACACAACCATGACTCGGAAACAAACATTTGTGGTCATCACAAAGTTTGCCCCTACCAGGATTCAAACCCGGGACCTCTTGGCCAATACCCAGCAATCTGAGCATTCGACCAAGGCGGTCGTCAGTTACTAATAAGAGCAAATATCTATTTAATTTAAAAAAATATCCAACCAATTCATTTTTTACCCCATTCAAGGCAAGTCCTAAATTGCTAGCAACCCAAAGCCACACTCAAAACTACAATCATGTCTTCATGACCGCGCATTAGTGTGCGTGACTCGCGAGTGAATCGTGACTGAGTCACAATGCACGTGTGTGCGTGACACGCCGTCAGACAAATATTAATGGTATTGGATGTTTTGGATGTGGGTGTATGTAATTATAACATGGTAATGGTTTTTTAATAAGCTCCCAACCTTTTTGTGGGCTGCCATTTTTTGTTGAGTAATCTACTCCAACACATAATGTGCTTAAGGAAGAATTATACATAATAGTGCGTTTTTTCTCTCAACAGACTCGATTAGGAAATCTGTTATTGAAAACGTAATTGTGATTTCTTAACATGAATTACCCATGTATTTAGGAAGTGTTGCAAGGTTGTGATGGTTATTTGATCAAACCGAAATATTTTTTTAAACTCCGGATAGTAGTTTCAACACGTCATCGAATCCTAAATTTAAAGCTGTAGTAGCTGGTACCTGTCGAATCTTTAATGTCATAAAAAAATGAAGCAAGAAATTTATTGTAGTTAATTTCTTTCACCTCACACTCTCCCAAATCCCAGCACAACAATAAATCTGGATATCTACATAAAACAAACAGTAGAAAGGTGCCTTCTCATTTCAAATCGCTCCCCATAAATGTACACACAACAAAAAGCGACTTCAAAAATAATATTCGTCGAGCAAAAAGTCCATTCGTCAACGTCGCTGTACTACCGCCGGCAAGCCGGAAACCGGCAACGAACAGAATTAGAAATATATTTTTATCCGTCACTACACCCCTAGTCGGATAAAAAAATCTTTATGCAAATATTACCAGTATTGCCACGTGTAAATACGGGGGGAGATCGAAAATCGCTTACAACGCCCAGTACAACTTTCGCGTTTAACTTACTTGAGATAGCTTTACTAGTAGTTCTAAAAATTATACATGATCATGACTGAACAGTGAGGACCTTGATAGCGCGTGGCTTAGTGTAGCTTAAAGCAAGCATTGTTTACTAACGCCGGTTATTGGATGAGTGACTAAAAATGTATTATTTCCAGTTCATCCGTGCTTCGGAAGACACGTTAGGCCGTTAATACCCATCAATCCGCACTGGGCCTGCGTGGTGGTGGTGGGTTATGGCCCATTCTCCCATCCCATCCATCCAGTAGTTGGAACATTAAAGGGCCGGTGCGGTGATGATATGACTGGACATAATTTTCACTTTTTATTCTACTTTATCGATCATACAAATACGTAGGCACTATAGTAGTACCAAAATCAAATGTACTTACCATTGTACATAAAACAAAATGCCATCAATTTATCAGCTATTGCAATTCCTGCCAAGCTTATCCAGCTACCTAAACTGAAATCACAGATTGGACTTTAACTTTTTAATGAGTCAGACTGCCGAGGACGAATTAGCGCGTAATCCTGACCGACGTTAATTTCTCTTAGACAATAGAGTTAATTTTGCAGAACGCTTCCCTAATACCTACTGAGATATGATTAAAGAAACGAAGGGACTCGATGGCAAAAAGAGGAAATTTAGTTATTGTTTTTTGTACTTAGGCACTTAATGTTTCGGTAATTTGTCGCTGAAGAAATTGAATCACTGAAATTGTGTAGCAAAGTAATCAGGGTTTAACGTATTGGAGTGATTCATGATATTTGTTTTTCATAGAAAAAAAATAAAAGGCCATGATAATTAATTTCGAACGTGATTCGAAAAGTGAAGTGTATAATAATATAATCTTAATACAAAATAATCGCTCACAATTAACAATCACTAATAAATTACTGTTGGAGTGATGCATATCTTTGTTGATCATAGAAAAAATGAAAGACCACGATAATTTCGAACGATATAAAAGACCTTAAATCCAAATATCCAAACAGCCAACCGTCACGAGTGACAGGAAAACTCTTGAAAAGGAAATCCAATTCGAAAAAATAAATGAGAATCACAGAGGGAATGATCGCGGGCCAATCTGGTGATGCATGCAGCGCCTTTGTAGCGGCGACACGCGATCGATCAACGGCCATTACAATAGCTAAGCTGTAGTCGAAGTAATCGCCACCTTTATCGGAGGTGGAAAAATCGGCCTTCAGATGCACAGGGGTTGGAATTAAGAGTTAAATTGGAACTAAAGAAGAAATTCGGTAACTTATAATGCATCGTAGTATAAATAAATGATATATTTCAAGGTAGGTACAAATAACAATATAGAAGTCTATATCAATTACTATCTAAATAGACTGTGAAAATAAATACTTGAATGGTAGATTTCTGAAGAAACCAACAATTATTTTAAAGACAGACTCTATATTTATAAAATGAAACCCAAAAATAAATTCACCAACAATTTCTTCCGCAGAAAATTAGAATGTAATTTATTGACTACTGTTTGAATGATCTGACAGTTAAAAGGATACTACATGCAGATCTCTTAAGTTATACATACTTTACTGCTAAAAGTGACAACGTATTTTAAATACATGCTTTACATTGTTAGCCAGATTACTGATTTATTACATTTTGTGGAAAACATTAGAAATCCGTACGGCAGCTCAAAATTTTCACATTGTAAAGTTTCTTAAATATCGAATTATGGAAAATATTTTTACCAAAATGATTCTCAATTTAAGTAAGTAAAGCTGGTGCAAAAAGACGTCGAAGAAATAATATTATCACCTAAGCTCAAAGTATATAAGGTTTCAATAGAACTCGGGGAAACAGAAATAATTCGCGAACATTAACAGTACACATTCTACGTTGAAAGGTCCTTTTCAGTAATCAGTGGCAGGCATGAACAAATACACCTATTCAATCATCGTGCCTACACAAAGGCCTGGGCCTGATAAACGAACAATGAAATGTAACAAGTCGTCTATCCGGCATTGTGTGAGGGGGGAGTGGGAGCCCCCATTATATTTCCATTTCCACCTCAATTCCCGACTTATCGAGCCTACCTCGGACTAGGTAAGTCTATCTTTCTATGTCGTTAGTCGGGAGTATTTATCACATGCTTGATATTCTCAGATTAATTTCTGAATTAGGATGTCCTCGGTATTTTTGAAGTTCGTGAATTTGTATACATGTCCACGCCCAGAGAACGCGTAACATAATTTTGAGTTAGTTTTTCAAAACCAGCAAAAAACGTCTTATTAGATTCCATGTCAATATATTGTTTTAATTTTTGTAATTGCTGTTTATAGTTTTACTAAGGTACTTCGTGTACGTATTGACATCATCTTCTACTATACCTGACACGTCGAAAAAGTGATAGCACGATTAACTTATAAAGCACTCTCCATTTTATTGATTAGTCTGTTACTACTGCTCTGCTTTATCTTAGTTTCGAATATCCATTTTACTTTAATCAATTGAACTTTACCTACGTAATTCAAATAATAATAAAAAATATATTTCCTATAAAAAGAAAGAAAAGAAAGGGTGAAATAAAAAAAAATCAGAGAAAGAAGAAAACATTATTAAAAATTTTCGTTAAATTTTTATTACACATTTTTTTCTTTCTATTGCCTTTCTTTTGAATTTTCTCCTGACGTGGGACAATTAACTTTGTAATATAAACGAGTATATAATTATACTTATATATACTGAACAGTAACAATAACACTGCGTATTAACATTGGAGCTTCAGTATAAACAGTTCGGCGAGTAGGTGTAGAATTCAGCTTGATGATTAATGATTCATCTGCTCCTAACAGCCCGTTCTATTTTCAAACAAAACATGAGCTCGCACGCCATTGGTCCGCGTTTTTCAATATGGCAGCCGAATTTTGAAGATAATTAATGAAGCAGTGGTTTCAAGTAGATAAGACGAGAAGAGATTTAAGTGCGACTGTCCGTATCAAGTGGCGTCTTATTTTTCATGCACTAAATACGTATTTAGCAACTGCTTATGGAGCCCTAGTCGCTTTCAACTTTCAAGTGATGCTCCTTGAGTAAGAATGATGTTATTCTTTGAAGTAAAACTTTTTGAATTTGATAGGCGGTAGTTCTCAACATTACATTACCTACATTCAATGTGAATATTCCATTGAATGATTTTATTATATTATAAATGTACTTAAGGGAGTTTACGGTTAAGGGACTGCCTATGGTAAACAACTAGATAAATATCTTACATTTTGATAAAATGATTGGACACCTACCTATCTATAATCGATCTGAAATTATTTTGCGGAACAAATCTGAAATGGTTTAGGCAATTCGTAATATCTATTCAGTTGCTGAGTTCTGATAGATTGTTTTTATATTAAAGGGCTGGTGATGATAAATCGGGTTCACAACTATAATTCGTATTATGAACTTCGAATGAATCCCGAATGAAACAAGATAACAGTATACCTACCTACCTATTGAAAATCCCCCCAACTATCGCCCCGTTCCAAATTAATTAACAGACTGGCCTAGAAGCAGGGCGGCCTAAGTCAAATTTGGCACGTCTTATCTGGCATCGAGCCTTAGCAGATAAGGGTTATGACATGGGTTCATCGAGTCGCCAGAAACTTGGCCGATTGGCCAGCCGACGGTACCGATAGCAAAAAGGCCACAATTAAATACATACATACATACATAAATCACGCCTATGTTCCCGAAGGGGTAGGCAGAGGTGAACTAGCACCCACGTTTCGCCATTTATGTCAGGTCCCATGTAATAGGTGGCGAGCATATTGCCATTTATCGGGCTCAATAGTCGCAGTATATTGCTAGGTGGATAAGTGGTGGTATAAGAGGAACGCTGCTGCCCATTCCTCATCACTGATTTATCCTTAGTCGCCTTGTACGACACCCACGGGAGAGATTTGGGGTGGTGACAATTGTATTCTACTCTGCCGTCACCACACGGCTAATTGTATTTAATTACAACCGACAATATTCTTGTGGAATTATTTTCTATCATATCTAATATTTAGTATGGTAACTGTGTAAAGTGAATTTGCATTTGCAATTTGGAAATATTAAATGAAATAATAAAGAAAATAATAAAGTCCCGAGGGTCAAAAGTGTCGTTATTAGACATTGTTAGTGCCCCGTCTGCAGGCACGCAGCTTTTCCCACGGATAATGTGATAGAATACAAAGAAAATGAAAATCGAATTTCGAAGCGTAATAGAGTCACTTATGGTTTGATGTATAGTTACTTTCAAGCTTAATGATAATGCTGGAATCCATTGAGACAAATTTACCTACATAACTACCTTATTTTTTCTTACAGCATGTTAAGCTGACGACACCGACGTAAGAACGAAAGAAGAAGAACTAATTCATTATTATTATTATTATATTGTAGGTATTATTTTTTTAACCTAACATCAATATTAAATTGGTATACTGATTTGTGATAGTGTCCTTCGTTGCCGACGGTACCCAGCTACTTGTCAGAGGAGTTTCCGTTATCTGTGACAGCAGTTAATG
This sequence comes from Cataclysta lemnata, assembly GCA_963931975.1. NCBI lineage: Eukaryota > Metazoa > Arthropoda > Insecta > Lepidoptera > Crambidae > Cataclysta > Cataclysta lemnata. The sequence goes on from OZ008339.1 coordinate 4,923,662, forward strand.
AATAAAGGCCCCCGTTCGTCTCAGCATTTGAGTATTCAATTTTGCTTCATTGGCGTAATTCGACACAATTCCAGATAAACGGGTAAAAGTGTAATGACTCTATGTGAGTCAACTTATGTTTCACCACGAACATGCTGTTACGTTGTGTCGTGGTGTGGTTGTTGTTGTTGGTAAATACCTATAAAGGTTAATTTTATTTCTATATTCAAAGAAGATTATTTAGTGAAATATGCAGCTAAAATTGCACCAAAATGTTGATTAGTCAACCTGTATCAATTTTATAAATCCTGCTGCCCCTGTTAATTTGGGTTGGAGTAGTAAAAACAAAAAAAGTACCTATATATTACTTTTTTGTTTTTACTATTCAGATGCTACAGAACCCAATACCTACTATTAAAATTTTGAGAAATAAGCAACGGGTTGTTAACATCTAGCGATCTAGCGATGTGAATTAAGCTCTCCGTGAATGACAATAAGTTCTTGGCGAATATTACATGGCGAAATGTGGAAACTTCAAGGGTCAATGAGATATGGAAACTGAGTGTAGTTTTGGACGACAACGGATCATATTGTTTATGTTAAAAGATGTCACCTAATCGGTCAGAGACCCTCAGCTCCGCGCCAAGCCGAAGCCCCGACGAAATTCCGAAGCGAAATTTGAATGATCCCAATTACAATGGAATCCTTAAATCAGGCGGCCCGCTCATAAATTAGAACTCAGACAAATTCAAAAACAGCAAGAGACGGTAGGTAGCGCGAGTCGCGCGCGCTTTGTTCGCTCGCAGCGTCAGCAAAACAGAAGGTGTTCGCTTTGTGTCGGCAGTTGTAAATTTTGTGAAAAGTGAAATTCCTTTTGAACGAACGCCTCTTCGGCCCATAAATAATGCCCGAACAGGAGGAACGCTATTGTTTCTGGCACTTATTGTTTCATCAATGAGCACGTGGGGGCGAAAGTGTTTTTGCGGGGCGCTGTTTGCTACCTGTAGGTACCCATGACATTGTGCAAAATCGGTCACGTCACGAAGGATTCACTTTCGAAGCGTCTCTGAGTAATGCCTTGTATATATACTGGCCACTATACCCCATCCTCTTGGGCTTGAGACGAAATGTAAACAATCTTGATGTCTCTTTATCTACGTAATGCTCTTAAAACCAATAAACGTGTATCAATTATAGACAAATAAAACTTATAGGTGCTTTGAAATATTAGTGTTACACATTTTTATTTTTCTATTTTATATTAAAATACACATCAAGATCGTTTACATTTTGTCTCAAGCCCAAGTGATTGGGGTATAAATTAGCACATTTTTACCATTGCGGTGACAGACATGGGGTGACAGGCAGCCAGAGGAGGCAGAAAGACACTATGCCGTGTCTTCCCAACTAAAAGTTACTGATTATTAATTAATTGTGATTGGAATGTTGGATAAATATTTGAAAATAATGAGTTAAGATTTCGGAAGACATGGGTTCGGGATTACAAGAGGACATAATTGTCCATGCTACCCTTTGTAGAAGTATTGTACCGAGGGATGCAGGGAAGTGCTCTAGGAGAAAGCTTTACGAATATGTTTAGCCCATAACAGATAATTTAATAGATACTTTTGTGTTAGATTTGGACTATTTTAAAATCCATCAAGTCAGTTCATTACTCCATGATCTACTTTTGTTGCTATCTATACTAATATTACAAAGCTGAATAGTTTGTTTGGTTGAACGCGTTAATCAAAGAACTGATTCAAATTGAAATATTATTTTGTGTTGGATAGTCCATATATCAAGAAATGCTTAAGGCTATAAAATAACCGACAATAACGCGAGCGGAGCCGCGGGCGACCACTAGTTTAGTGTAAGTTGAGTAATACTAAAGCAAAATGAAACATACCGAATTGACTTCTCATCCAGGGGTAGAGCGGACTGGGCAGCGACGCGTTGGTGTTGGGCGGCGGCTGCTGCGGGGGTGGCTGCTGCGCATGCATCGTCTGCTGGTGCATGGGGGGCATCTGCGTCTGGTGCTGCATGTCGTCCACCGGGTACATGAGGTGCTGTTGGTGCGGCACGCCGTGCGGCACCATATGCTGTTGGTGGACGTGGTGCGGCATTTGCTGGGCCTGCTCGAGGGGCGGACTCCCCGGCACCCCACCGGCCACTCCCGCAGCCGCCGCCGCTTGCAGCTTGCACGAAGTATAAACCGCCGGCGCCGGAGGCTGGTGCCCGTTCGGCCCGTACCCATCCCCTTTAGGGCCCATATGCCCCATCTGCGAGGGACTGTCCGGCCGGTACCCATTCTGCTCCATTTGCTGATAGTACCCTAGCCGGTCGTACGGCGGAAACCTCGGGTAGGGCATCCCAGGCGCCGGCTGCGCAGGGTAGTGGTGCTGCGCCGGCCGCAGCTGCTGGTCGCAGTCCAACTCGTGCCCCTGCTGCGGCACCGCGCCGTAGTGCGCGTGCGCCTGCTGGTGGTCATGCCCGCCGTTCCTCATGTCGGGCATGTACGCGTTCGAGAAGTACGTCATGCTGTCGCAGTTGTTGGCGCTCATCGCGGGCCCGCAGCCCGCGCGGCTCGCGTCCGTATCTTCCGTCGCAAAATCTCGGCCTCTGAGGCCGACACTATCACTGTTCAGTTCACCACACGGACACTTCGGATTCCATTCACTACACAGCGGCGCCCGAACTCGTTGGTCGGTCACGCGTTGGCGACGGACGGTGTCTTCTCATCGGTTCCTCGGCAAATCTGAAAGGGAGAGGTTGTTGCTCTTAGTCGGTCTATAATTAAATTATTATGCAAATGATCGAGATCCCCCGATCGATCGAATGTTTGTTTTGGACGAGTGTCTGACTGTTGCGCAAGAGTCATCGTGTGCCACCGGTGACTTGCCTGACGAACGGAATGCGTGTCCTGGCTCGGGACACCCACGAAGACGCAAAGTTCATATGTTCCATGTAAAACGCCTATTAGCGACAACCTGTCTGCGATAGGGACCGACCGCCGCTGATAACTAAGCACTGCATTCTTAAGTGCGCGCGAGGTGTCTGTCTTTGTCTGACTAAAGGAATAAGGTCCTCGAAATGCTGAGACGGGGATACGAAATATTGTCACGTTTTGCCCGACATGTGGCTGACCCGCCGTCATACGCCTGCCATTTCCCAGCAGTTGATGGAGCATGAGTGACAACCGAGCTGCAGCCCGGCGACGTAACTTTGTACGAGCGTTAATTTGTAGAGAGACGAGTGCCGCAGAGAACGCGGTTTTATCGCGAGAACTAGTCCTACAAGTTTTAAAGTAGGAAATTTATGGGGTACTTAATATGGCAGCTACTATAGAATTTTTCAAGTAAACTACCGGTGCCTACTATAAAAACGTGATAAACCCTATTGTGACAACGGAACATGTTGCTCGTGCGTCTGTCGCCTACGACTCCTGGTGTTGACGAATTTAATTTGAGCCTCGTTTCAAAGTCACGTCGCAACATTTTGGACATGCTCTATTAACTTCATATTTACAGTAAAAAATCTGTACGGTTGTGTACTGGGTACATGGCCCGCCCCTCGGCACGTTATTTAAGTCAAAGACTCAAGGTTCATTAGCGACAGTTAATGATGGCGGCGGCTGGAGACAATATGCTTACAGATGCTACTGTTTGTCCTGTATAAGGACGCCGCGTCTGTGGGAAAATGTTCAGGGTACTTGTCTAATCGTGTCCTTTCACAGGCGGCTTAGGCTATTTTGGTTACAGTTTCAAATAGCAAATCATATTGAAACTACACCTAGATGTAATTCTCCTTTATAATATTGCAAATCAAAGATTCTCAACGTACTTAGTGATAAGCCAGACTGGCCTGCTCCTGCGACACTGGATACAAACACAAACGTGTGTTTCTGGTGTCCCAGACCGAGGGAGATATTTAAACTAAGTTATTTTTATTTTTTTTCTTAGTATAATTTATAATTCAATACAATCATTAAGTCTTTTTTTTTAATTCTAATTTTATAATTTTATTTGGGATTTAATTTGATTTGTTTGTAGATTTTTATAAGGATGAACTATGGACACAAAGTCTGAAAATAAATTGATTTATTATTATTATTATTTAAAAATAAGTCTCTAATAATGTACATACATATGTATGTATAATGTATATTTTTACATACACATATACGAGTATAAACCACGCCTATATCCCCAAAGGGGTAGGCAGAGGTGAATCAAACACCCACTTTTCGCCAGTTAATTTAGGTCCCATATGACCTACAGGTGGCGGGCGAGCCCATTGCTATTTATCGGGCACAAAAGTCGGAGTACATTGCTATTAGGTGGTTTATGAGAAACGCTGCTGCCCATTCCTCACTGACTTATCCTCATATGTATATTTATGCTACATTTAACCCGCGTTTTGCACCCGTGAGGAACCCTAGATCAGAGCCGAAATTCAAAATATTCACGAGAAATGCAATTAAGGCTAACTCCTACACATATATACGCAACTATGTAGACCTATTTTTACATTACTAAGGGCGATAATTGAACGGCACAAGCTATAATTAATGGCGCTACCCATACTAGGATACAATTGAAAGGCATACTCGGAAAATTTGCATGTTGAGGGATGGACAATTTAAATTTACGATACGCCTCCCCTCTGAGCACTGGTACGACCCTCGCATTTTTTTAATTTTCAATTTCCATTTGAATTCCTCTAACTATGGCCGTTGGTATGTATGGTAAAAAGAATTAGAATTTATTTGATACCTTCTGTCAGTTTCATTTATTCATTATCTCAAATTTAAACAAACCACGAAATGAAATCACAATCTATGATTGAAAAATATAATTTGTGTCGACAGCAATTCAGCACAGAAATCTTCCGTGAAGCAAAACCACTTGATATTTTTAATAGCCCCATACCTATTAATTTAAAACTAATTCAATTCACTCAGAATCTGGCTTTACTCCAAATAAGATAGTTCATCTAGAACATCTTTTCTTTGAAAACTTTCTGAATGGAGGCTGGCTTTGTTTTTGTTCGTTTCTTTTAAGGGGTTAATCTCACTTAAAGATCTGCTATTATGAATTGCGATCAAACGGCGAATGAGTTTGGAAACCGAAAATGATTATGGAAGAATAGAACCTCCATCCTAAAATCATAGTAACAGTATAAATATGTGGCCATACACGCAGCAGGCCAATGTTCTAGTCCGCAATTACGATGCAGATAAAAATCTCCAGCAGACGCGGGTTCAAGGAACACGTCTTTAAACTGACCGACGTTGAAATTAACAGTCTCACGTGCTTTTGATAATTTGATAACGGAGTACACACGTTTGATTTATGGGCCGGGCGAAGTCCATGAGTCATGGCCAGTTCTCATGCCCTTTGCCTCGGGTTTCTCAGTAAGGTCCTTAGTAATTAGCTGCTCGACATCTACCCTATCGTTGGCATCACGAAACAAATGAACGAGACGTATAAAGTTGTCGCGTACACGAGTTCTTTGAAATGAACCAATGACTGGTACACGTGTAAATCATTCGTAATCGTCACATTATTGTGTTGTACAACAAAAAAAACAGGCCGGACGAAAATAAGCTATATCAAAATAGATTAAGGACTAAATTAAAAAGAATATTAATAACATTTCGCAGTCGACAGTCGGTAGTTGTTAATCAAACCGATGATCAAAGAATTTATTTCGGGAAAATTCTCAGCGAGTGTATTAATCATTTCCACTATTTGTCAATTAGAGAGCTATTGTGGGCACAAAGTGGTTTAGATTTATTCACACTGTATCAGTTTGTGTAAGTATTTTTTCACGGTTCTTATCTCATTCTGCATCTATCTAAATCTTAATAAATGTTCATAGTTCTCATAAATATCTTGCGCAGCTATTATTTCAGTACAATAGCCTCAATATTTCAGTTTTATAAAGTCATATTTATGGAAACAATGACAGGGACAATGTCTTCTGAATTTATGTGTTAATAGGTCATCCACATAATGTAATAATTCCGAGAAATGAATTATTAAGTAATGTCACACACACACCGATATTATTATACTATTCATTCATATTTGCTTCTGTATGTTTTACAGAAGAAAGAAACAATATTATTGAGACAGAACTAGTAATAGTAGTTCAATGACAGAATACGACATATTTCAGTTAATGTCTAGTAGGTATATGTGAAGCAGGTAATTTTATCTATTACCTACATCCCATTTACCTACAACAACAAAAGAACACGCAATTCAAAGACAAAACAGCACTACACCTAATATTAATTTCAAAGTTCAAAAGCATTACCACATTTGTCCATATCTGTTCTCACAAAGGCTAAGAGCCTTGGGTGCATCAATTATGGAGAAGAACTCATTAATTTGGAGTCAGCTCCTCTGATCTCGCTGTCCAACTGTCAGTTCTTAATATTAATTGGGTTAATTACTCCGACACCTGGTGGGACTAATTCCGGTATCGCTATGGAGAAACATACGTTTTTTCCATAACGTTTGTTCGTGGTAAGAACAAAGTCAAGGTTACAATCAAAAATTGGTATTTTAAACAGGAAATGTAAGCATGGTGGCCTTAAAAAATTACGTCAATTGTTATTAAATAAGAAGGCCAACCCATTTAACACCATAATTAGACCCATTAAATACAATATTCGGACCTTAGCGTGAAAATAAATGTTTATTTCGGATATTAGGTGTCATCTTAAACTCAGGCCGTGTGGGGACGGTATAGTACCTAGAATACAAATGTCACCACAATGTAAAGACAGTGATGAGTTAAGGGCAGCAGCAATCCTCTTAAACGAATATACCTACTGTTATTTAAGAGCCCGATAGGTGGTAGGTATTGTTTATTGCATGGGACCTAACATAGTTGTCGAAAAGAGTGTTAAAACACATCTGCCCACCCCTTCAGGGTTATATACCTAGCCATGATTTATGTATGCACGGAACCTTAGTAGGTCGAGCCTAAACTCGTTACCGCACACGCGTAATTACGGTTCTATCGAAAAACGCAGGCGTCGCGTCATCAAAACTCGCCAAACGACTCCCCCGGGCAAATCCAGGCTAAGCGCGCCCTGAGTGAAATGCTATGTTCCGCTAATTACCGAGCCAACTTCCAAATTTAATCAGACAACTTCTGTGATTCGCGGCTGCGATGCGGCTTCATAATTTTTCATGAGCCCCGAATTTGTGACGTCCTACCTACCTACCCTTGTTGTGTTCCTGGTGTTTTGATGTTGGCATAATGACGAATAAATTAAATGTAACTTTTAAATGTGGATTAATGTTGGCGCCTTGTTGAGCCGCGACATTATAATTTGGTATTGTTGTTCGGGTGAGAGCAGCTAATGATACTGTAAATAAATAAACTGATTTATCTATATGCCAAAAAGATGAAATAGTTGTTCAAAGGCCAATGAAGAGCTCGATTTCCAATACAGTGCGGGATAAATAGAAAGGATCCAATGCAAATAATTACTCTGTTTTTAAATTTTCGCTTGTAATAATTGTCAGAGACGTCAAATAACGTTAATGAGTATTTAATGTCAAAAAATTGTAAATTTAAAACTAGTCGCTATTCTTGCCGGGTCTATGGTCTATATTAGATTTTTTTACATTAAGTACTCATTAAAGTTAATACACGTCTCTGAGTGCGGCAGTAAGTAACGATTGAAGCATTATGATAGAAGCTGTGCCTAAGTGTTATTTTTAATATGCATGATTGATTTGATATGAATAATTAAATTGCTGTTTAATATTTTGGTTACATTTCGTTTGACTACGTCCAGTCAAATAAAATTAAGAGACGTTATAAGGTGGGGTGACAGCAGAGCAGAATACAATTGTCACCCCATCTCTCCCACGGGTGTCGTACCTACAAGGCGACTAAGGGTAGATACCTAAAGACAGCGAAGAGTAATGCGCAACAGCGTTCCTCTCATGCCACCTAGCAAAATAATAATAAACATTTACGTGTCCTAAAGACGGCAATGATGATAGGGACAAGGGACCTAACATACATATTTAGCAAAAAGTGGGTATGAATAGGCGCGTCTAATTTGCCGGCTTCGATCGTGTAAAAAAGTTCCTAGAATACATACCTATACAAGGTAGATAACAGGGTCAATTCTGACATGATTCTCTAAGCTTAAAACTAAATTTAATATCAGTCCCACCTTTTCATTCTATATTGAGAATGACAGAGAAACACTGTTGTCAAATTAGTCTTAGGTTTAGAGAACCATGGTCAGAATCGACCCTATTGCGCATCAAGACCATAATTTTTCGAAATTCTTTTTCTAACCACCAAAATCTTTGTACTAATTTTTCTAACATTTATATAATGTTGAAAGTAAAAATCGAATAGTTTAGAAAGCAAACCCAAGCTTAACCGAACGCACGGTATTTGTAAAAATATCTGCTTTGGAATGTTTGAAATTTATTTCTGCATTGCGAGGGTACCCGTTGGCTTACAACGTGAAGTGTAAATGTTAGAAGAATTTCGGCAAGTTAATAAGTAATCTGGCTACGTTTACGTTATAAATAGGTACCTACAACAAGGACAATAACAAATACTTGAAAGCGTTATAGCAACATTTCCACCACTGCAAGCACCAGCCATTGCAGCGCAGGAATCTGTTAATCAAAGCGAACGCAATCAATTACGGACGAGCAATCAAAATGGCTAACATTCCACGGGGCAGAGTTCGACGAAGGATTCTGGTTCTGTTCGTTTTGTAGTGCTCTGTAATGGATTTGTGTTCGACAACATTGGTGATGGGGGACGTTTAAAAAGGCTGCCTGTTAGCTTTTCGTCTACACTACAAGTATCCTACTCAAGTACCTAAATACCTACATACATTAATCACGCCTATTCGTACCTGAAGGGGTAGGCAGAGGTGAAGGAGCACCCACTTTTCGTCAATCAAGTTAGGTCCCATGTAATAGGTAGCGAGCCTATTGCCATTTATCGGGCACATAAATTGCAGCGTATTGTTAGGTGGTTTATGAGGTAACACGGGAGAGATGGGGTGGTGACATTTGTATTCTGCTCTGCCGTCACCACACGGCTCCCAAGTATTACGGCAATGAATATTCACGTAATTGTATTTTGTAACGATTAGGTTAAGATTTGGATTTACATAAACTGCAAATAGCTGTCTTAGCATTCGCCTTTAAGCACTGGTAGCCCACCAGTGGGAATATATCCCATTGAATCTTGAATAGATAGAAGATAAGCTAACCTCAGTATTGATCAGTGAGTGCTAAGGTAGCCGAAAAGTGGGATGTAGGTAGGTACCTAAAAGTTGTGCATTTTTGTATTGAAAAAAGTGTTACAGACGTATTTGTTTAAGAAATGTTGAAATCTGATGTTGTCCTATTTTTGTCAATTTAGTTACCTACCTATTTTTGTATACTTATTTCTTAAATATTATAGTAAGCAATGGATTTATTAGATATGTACCTACACACGGGTAATAAAAAACAATCTCCAATATGCCTAAAATAATCAAAAAATTGATAAGTTGAAATGAAATCGATAAAACGTGTGAATCCAAAGATAATGCAATTATTGTTTTCTGATAGCTACAATGTAACTCTGATATTTGCCGTTAGGCGCTGCCAACGCAAATTATAGCCGTTTAATTAACATTGCTATCATAGCGACTAATTGTTATATCGCGCAGAGCTGATTTATAGCAAGATACAAACGCCGACACCTTTGTAATTGCCCCACGTGATACAAACATTACATGCATACGTTCGAACAATAGGAGTGGGGGTGAAATATGACAATACAAACGTAGGCTTAAGGTTGCTAAATGAATTTTGCCATTACTATTTAATTAGGTAGGTATTTAGCAAGCTAGCACATAATCGGGCATAAAATTTTCTAGAACAACACTAAAGTAAGAATACTTCATAAAGCGCCACCTGTTACAAAAACTTGAAACTTTTACTGTGCAACGCCATCTATGACACTACTAATAAAATGCATAGCACGGAAGAGCTCGGTCTGCTACACAGCATGCCACATGCTAATAAGAGTACCTAATTTAAATAGAAGAAACCTTTTTCCTATAAGAATATAGGTAGAGTTCGCTCCACAAAAGAAGTCCCTCCGATAACATTAATTTCGCTCTTATTGCAAGGAGTTAAGGTTTAAGCCAAGGGACTTCTTTCGTGGAGCGAACTCTAGGTACCGTAAAACGGGGTGAATAGAATTAGCGTGGTGAATAAACACAAAACTAAAAAGTTTTTCTTGGCAGAATCCTGAATAATTTTTAAGGAAAAATATAATGAAGTATGTAAGTTTTTTTTTAAACTACAACATTTTTTTCTTTAAGAAGCAACACTAATTTAGAGTGAACTTTGAAAATTAATGAGAAATTATAACTAAAATATCCAGTTGCGTGTGGTGCTTGTGGTCATTATGTGGATTTCAGATCCTCCAGAACGGGGGCCTCGTGGAACGGGGTACTCAGGGAGTAACTCCTACTTCAAGACATGATATAAATTCATCAAACAGTATGCTCGTGATCATAACAACTAAAAAACGATTAAAGTTCCAAATTATGTCTATTCACCCCGTTTTACGGTAGGTACCTACCTATCCCTTTTTGGAATCATATTTAAGTACTTCTATCTATTTTTTTTGTTAAACCCAAAGGATAATATTACTAATGACAGTTTTTATAGCTCTTTAAATTATTTTCCAAAGAAACAAATGTCATAATATTTTAATGTCATTTTATTTTCTAAGAAATTATAATTTATAATAATCTCGTGTAACAGTGTTGGTTATTGAACTCCTCCGAAACGGCTTGATCGATTTTGATTTTTTTTGTGCCTATTTGGTAGGGTCATTGAGTTTTAAGGGGATAGGGCAGATATTCTTTATACCAAGAGTATAAATAATATTCTAATGATAAGGGTAAAACTGCGTTTGCTGAGTCAGTCAGCTGAGTCAGCTGGTTAGATATAATGTTTTATAAATAATCACTTCAATGCATAGTTTATCATTAAAAACCATCATACCTAGAATTTCTGTTTTAAATTGAATTTTGAAGAAAATTGTATCGATAAATGTGACCGGAAGTGCGACATGTCGAGCGGGTTAATTTACGTGGCAACATGGCGGCGGTATCTGAGAGCTTCCGGTTGCAGCGATGAAAGTCGTACATCAAAGTTAGGTCGAAACACGCTGCTCTCAATAAAGCTTCGTAGCAAAAGATTAATTCTTGGTCATTCTTGTGGGGAGCTGATAATATAACACTGAAAATGAGACCTAGGCACCTAATTAAAGCTACTGCTATGTCCTGCAACTTCTGCAATATAACAACATTACATGGCTTTTTAAGGACAGGAACTATATAATATAATTAACTAACTGCCGCACTCAGAGAAGTCATTAGTACTTTATGTCAAAACATGAATTCAAAACTTCAAAACTTGACAGGTCTACACATGAATGAAATATTTACCCTTTATTATTTTCAATATTGATGTTTTTCCATATTAATTCTGACAGATGCTGTCCACTTAACTTTTTTTTTTTAATAAATAAATATTTTTTACACTCACACCTATCATATAGCCCAAGGTAAGTAGCCTAAGCACTTGTGTTATGGATACTAGACGACGGACATATTTTTAATATAATTAAATATATAAACGTTGAAAATATACTACATAAATATTACACAGCCATGACTCGGAAACAAACATTTGTGGTCATCACAAAGTTTGCCCCTACCAGGATTCGAACCCGGGACCTCTAGGCCAATACCCAGCAATCTGAGCATTCGACCAAGGCGGTCGTCAACTTGATAAGCAGTCCCCAAAATTTAAGTAGCGTTTCTGTATTCGGGGGTAAGAGATATAATGTTTAGAGATTATAAGTACAAATTAAAGTTTATTGGCAGTTAATCCTTGACTAAGTTATTATCAACAATCATTGAACTACTTATTAACAACAATCAATTTCAGAATATCCTGCAAAAAAAAGATATGGACAGTCAACCTACCAAAAAATGTCACAATTTCTCAATTGACTTTGGGCTTTATTACGTATACGTTTAGGTTGATAATCGATTAAAGACATTTTACAGTTTAAGTTGGTCTGAACTGCCATTGACCGTACTACGCATTTTTCACCTTTTTAATTTATAGACGTCGCAATAAAATTATCCAAATCCTTCTAAATAATTCAGCATTGTGTATGAATTTGTTAAAGAGTAATTTAGATAGTAGTCGAACAAATTAACAATAGAAAAGCACTCACAACATAAATCACACAGCTGATGTTAAAATTTTCATAATAGTGCTGCCAGCAAATTTTTTGACACTTAATTTTAAATTATTTTGATTGCGGTTATAAAATCAAATGCTTAGAAAAGTCATTTAACAGATGTACAGTAAAACGTTTATTGTTTCAAAATCTGTAGCTCGAAGAACTTACGCATTTTATTTGGGTACAGTCAATAACACGCCAGCTTGCCAACTTTATGCTCTATGTTAAACAATTTTCAATGGAATTGAGATTCTTTCTGAGAGTGGTGTATAGTTAGGCGTGTCAGTACATCTGTACATCTAACAGTGTTAGATGTGCGTGTTAAACTAACACCCATATTCTCCCATTATGCTAGGTCCAACAACCAGCTTCCTGATATACTGGTTTACTGAGTAGGAGATCACATAGGAGACTATTGAGTAGTAATAGTAGTTCAATGTAGGAGACCATGATATGTAGGTGAACACTTACCCCTGCCATACCACGGATAGCATTCGTGCAGTAGCGAAAATTTTGTATAAATTGTTATTCGACATGGTGCATATTGGTTCATAAGCTTTTTCGTTGACTGAATAAGTCCCGTTGTAGTAGCAAGAAACTTGATAATTAATAATTATGTAAATACCTACGCAAAAGAATTAATGGCCGTCTTTACCCATCGACACCTAAATTTAAAAGGTTGTATTCTATGCTGGCCTGCGGGCCTAGCACGGGGACGTGGACAAGTCTCTCTCCACCACTTGACAGTGTTTTGTCTCGGGATTTAGTGCGAGTTAGAGCGAGCGAGAGGAAAGATTTTCTTTCCCTCGAAGGAGCTGTGTCCACGTCCCGTGCTACGGGGGCTGGGAGCGAACAAATAAAGTAGAATAGGCTAGCCCGACTCATCCCATGGGTGTCGTAAAAGTCGACTAAGGGAGATTTCCCGGTGTAGACCAAAAAGCACCTTTGGGTACCTGAATGGTAGAAGGCAAACCCCCAACAACAGCATACCCAAAGAGGGTTAGTTTCCTACGGTTTCAGTTGTCGCTTTTTTATGCAAATAGAAATTATTTTATTCACTATTTATGTATTTTGTATTTTAATTAAGGATCCTTAAATATTTAAGGATCGTAGGTGAAAAAAGGGGCATAAGTTTTTTAGTTTTACAGCGAAATACCAACTTATTTAAACATATCATTATGGGCTGTCATTGTCAACAAATCACAAAGCAAGCGGATTCATTATATGGATCAAGTAAGTACTCTACTTAAAAAACTACTACACTTATCACCTGAAAATTATTTCGTAATAGAGTAGGTAAACTTACAACCAGAAATACAATCAGTATTTCAATGCTTGTAAACCATACGAATTTCAATCTTATGACTATTGGAATAAGAGTTAAGCAGCGCGCTCGTGATTTATCTACAAGCTGTACAAGCTGTCTAAACCCAAGCAACTTGTGGGTTGAAATACAAGAAAAAATAAATCGAAATACAAATACATTTTGTTAGGTTTGGATTAAAATTGCTATAGTAGACTATAGTTAAAGTAACTATAATAATATTATTACTTATTACCTATGTTTCATTATATGAGACAACTTTAGAGTCAAAATTTACAAAACACCTTCACGAACTATTAATTTAGGTGTTGTCAAAATTGATAAGGGTTAAATCTGGCCAAAGCCTGTGATTACAAGCAACAATTTATATGGCTATAAAATATTAAATTTTGGTCTAGGTACCTATTAGTATTATTGAAAATTTAACAAAATAAGTACATAAAATTACGATTGTATTTATGAATAAATTTAATTACAATTTAGGTACATATGTATACCTACTCTTTTTATGAACAAAAGAATTACTAGGTTACCTGTTAAAAAAGGGAATATTTGTTTGAAAAATTTAAGACATCAAAAAATGTAAACAGCACCATCTGTTTTAAAGTTGTGGAACTAAATGAGTCATCATCAAGACTTTTTAAAGTTGCCACTAGGCCCCACTAGTGACCTCTGCCGCGAAGTGGCTAAACTAAAATGACTCCATGACTCGCCGGTGACTAACTGACATCGCTACCTGTTGATAGATGGCACAGTAGCACGTGAAGCCAGGTTACATTTTTGTGTTTTCATCTTATTACATTTGTATCTATTTAATTATTTGCTTTTAAATAAATGGTATTTTTTTATCATTTGGATTGTTTTTATAAAACATATCATTTATTTACTTCATTTATTTTTTTACATACAAGTAAAAAAATAAATGATGTATAAACTTATTTTGTATAAACTTTATTTGTAGATAATCCAATAATGCGTAGCCAAAAAATTTGGAAAATGACCAAATTTTCCAAATTTTTCGGCAGTGTTTAGATAAAAAATAACCTACTTCTTTGAACGTTTGAAAGATAGAATGAATCTGCCATTTATAATGTAACAAGAACAAACAACAGTCGACATTTTCTATTTGAAATGGTTTGGGTTGACGTGCTAATCCAAACAAATTGTATACTTAATATTATTTTCATTATATTTTAGTGCGTCAGAGAATATAACACTGTTACACACAAAATAATCCACCGCGTCTCTAAGAAACACCTGTGACCACTATCATGACCTTCAGTTTTATTGTTAATTTAAAATGTTTGAGCATTTTGTAATGAAAACCAAACATTATGTAACTGGTTCATCGCAAGTGTTTCAGAAATCGTATTAAGTTTTGTAAAAAAATTAAGGTACCTACTAACCAGGTGGACGAATTGGCTAATTAAACTTTATTTTTTTGTAGGTACTATTAAATAGAAATAAGTAAACATTGAATAATAATAAAATGTAATAAGTTATTACGCAATCTTAATGGAATAGCTAAGAATTATCCTTGTTGGTGTCAACTGCTCTTATTGGAAAAAAACATTAATTACTAGAACTAGGTACCTACCTATTGAAAATAGTCTTATTAGAATGAATATTGGTCTACTATCCGTTACAATTGTATGTATAGGTACTTTAGTTAAAGTGCCTTCTGCGGCACGTAGGAGTCTTTGTTAATACATTTTGGTCACCCACCCATGCAAGCTTGTGCTAATTGCTTAGCTGATGAAATCACATTCCAACTATGCTACCACTACATTTACCTACTCTATCTATTTATAATTAAGGAAAAAAGACATTTTTCACTCCCAGATGAATGTTGACTAGGTACCTAACTACCTACGATAAGATAGGTAAATATGTTGAGTATCAACCGCTTTACTCAATACCTATTTAAAAGAAAGCTTTTTTTACTTTCACACTGATTTGTTCGTGTCTATTTCCCGTAGTTTTTATTTTCATTCGTATTGTCAAAATAGAGTCAAAAAATTTACCACCTAAACTGTAGTCTTAAGAATGCTCAGCAAATTGATTTATAATACCTAAGTATTTGGTCAACGTTTTAACACCAGTAATGTTCTGTACTCTAATATTTGCACGAGCACTGCTCACTTAAAATAAAACAAGTTTTATGGATTAGACTCGTGCATTAATGTTTGTCATTTTAATTATTTACTGTTAATACCTATTATTTATTTATTTGTGGCTAGTTAAAAAGTGAGGGAAAGAAAATCACATTCGAAAATAAATACTTAATGCAAGAATTCAAATTGCGAACGGGCATTAGGCAGCCATGGAGAATGCCCGATAGGGATGGGACCACGGCGCGTCTGTCAAGATTTTTTGCGCGATTTTTTCGACGTTATTATTATGAGAGAAAAAAAATGCGAAGTCAGCAAAGCGGAACGCGGGGTGGGGGCATGACGAGGGTTCCCCGGTGATTGAAGCGAGGAGGTGGGAGGCGGGGCGGTGACGTCACGCTCTCATAATAGGCCGTGGCGTGCAGTGATGGCCGCCGTTTATCACGAGCGCTAGTTTCCTGCACTCGGCTTGTGATTGTGCGCTAGAAGATTGCTAGTTTAACTAGACGAGGTAGGTAGGTGTCTTGTCTACCTGTTGTTCGTTCGTCGTTTACAAAATATCACCAAACCAAACTACCAAATATGGGAAAAAATCTTATGTGTAAAAATGTAAGTGTTTGCGAACTCCTACGAAACGATTTTTATGCTATTTTTTGCGTGGATATATTTTATAGGTGATATGATAAGGGCAAAACAACGTTCGACTGGTCAGCTAGTAAGTATACTTATAAAAATTAATCCCTTTTTCCCTTGGCATCGCCATAAAGTCAGAGCGACCTTAGCTATTTCATTCATAGTTTTTTTTTTTAATTTTCTAATACATTGTAGATGATTAATATAGAAAGAAAAAATCCTCCAGCGTTCCTCTTATACCACCACATATCCACATAGCAATATACTGCGACTTTTGAGCCCGATAAAAGGCTCGCCACCTATTACATGGGACCTGACATAATTGGCGAAACGTGGGTGCTAGTTCACCTCTGCCTACCCCTTCGGGGATATAGGCGTGATTTATGTATGTGTATGTAAAATTTATAAAATCAGAAGAAAACCAAAACCCTCTGTTATTGTTCGGAGCTCTACATTGGGTATTATTAAAAATATTGGCACGGTTTGTCATACCTGTATAATTTCTTGAAATATTCAACTGAATAAAAATATACTTCAAATTAAGAAAAAAAATCTCATTTCAGCCGAGAGAGACGCCCGTTGTTGGGCTTAGGCCTCACCCAAGGATCAGTTCTCTCTTGTTAGCTGTCAACACTTCATTCTCCATCTATTATGTACTTTTTAGATCTGAGGCATTCTTTGTTTAATCGCTCTTGGAGATACACAATGTACCTACTATTCCGAGCTATATCTACACGTCAACAAGTCAACAACAATGGACTCGTAAATTTTGGCCTTTAAGTCTACCCGCAAATTGAATCTAATTCCTGAGCATTCAGCAGCCACCGCATTGAGGCCCACCTCCGTCACTTCACCGGCACAAATGAAGACAACGCACCAAATATGATTGGCGGTGAAGCAAAAGAAAAACCGCGTTAATTTACATACAAAACAAAATTGCCCGTTGGCATGCGTGCCGATGGGCGGAGCGGTAGTCGCGTGCCGCGGCGCAGTTACCGCGGGAACACCTAGCGCGCAGCACTAGCAACGCCTATCGTAGGCATGCTGGGGAAATTGAAGAAAATGTTGCGATGTCCGCTCCGACTGTGGTTTTCTTTGTGACGTCACGTCTGAATTCATCAAAATCTCGGTAGGTTAGGTATATGTCAGAATATGGCATTTAATAAAATGTCGCAGTCACCGTGTAGTGACGGCGGAGCTAACTATAATTGTTAGTTCTTTGGCGTGTGTCGTATAAGGCGATGAAGGGTTAAGACAGCCATGAGTAATGGGCAGCAGCGTTCTTACACCATCTAGCATGACCCCTACTGCGATTTATGTGCCCGATAACTTGCAATAGGCTCGCCCCCTTCTACATGGGACCAAACATAAAACCAAACATTGGCAAAATTTGGGGGTTTGGTAGGTACTTCACCTCTGGGGATAAAAAACATCATCATCATCATCACCAGCCCTTTAATGTCCCCACTGCTGGGGCACGGGCCTTCCCTATGGATGGAAGAATATAGGGAGATTGGACCATAACCCACCACGCTGGCCCAGTGCGGGTTGGTGGGTATTAGCGACTGCAGATGCAGCCGGGACCACCAGCTTAACGTGCCTTCCGAAGCACGGAGGAACTCGCGATAGTAAATTTTTGGTCACCCATCCTATGACCGACCTTAGCAAACTTGCTGAGTTTACGCAATCGCAGGCCAAGCGCGCCGTGCCACTGCGCTAGCGAGCGCTTGAGCGCTCCTCAGATCAAAAATAACGAATAATTAAAAGTAGGTTAAAGAAAAATCAGGCTAAAAATCAGAAAAATTCTCTTTTCTCTCCCATTTTCAAAGCGAACATTTCTCTCCCGAATATTTCTCACATATTTTTCTTTGTGCAATTGATGGTGATTAGAACCCTAATATGTTATTATGTATGTTCGAAAGTGCGTGTCCTTAGGTCTATTATTGAAAACTATTACAATTATCTATAATAGTTAATTGCTCATAAGATAATAGGGTTATTAAGTGAGGTCGATTGTAGGTGTAATTGTAAGCAAACTCAGAATTGAATAACAAATATTTCACGACTCTCAAGCCGTTTGTTGGTTCAGCTGGTACCCAGGGCTCGTGTACACACTGGCGATCGAGTTTGAAGGTGATGTTTTAAGTAATTGGTTGTTTCTGTGCAATCATTTTGGGTGATACTTAATTATAATATTTACGGGTGGCTAAATCAAGCTATTACTGCCTAAGAGCTCCCGTTTGGTATGCCATCTTTTTGGTAGACGATGGTAAACAATACAATGTTTCTATAGAACGAATGTCAAGTTTTGACAGCACCTCTTACATTTGACACGACGGTCGCCATGGTGTTTTCTCAGTTTCATACATTTTTCTGGGCCATCGCTATAGGTTTGGTCGAATAGTAAGGTTTTCTGCCAAGAGGTCCCGGGTTCGAATCCTGGCAGTGGCAAATGTTTGTGACGAATACAGACATTGTTCTCGAGGCATGGCTATGTATGTGTATATAGTACCTATATTGGAAATATTTATATATGGATATTATATGTGTTAAGATTTCTACTTAATCTAGTGCCTATCCACAACACAAGTGCTTAAGCTCCTTACATTGTGCTAGCTAGATGATTGGTGTGAATGTAAGAAGTATTTATAAATTAACCTAGGTATACAAAATAAGATGCCGTTGGAAAATCTTCATAACCAGCCCTTTACCTAATGCCGCCACTGCCGTCACTGCTAGGTCATAGTCACTGGAAAAACATATTCTCTCTCAAACGGGCCATAACTCGTTCATGGGTATGGGTAATCAGTAGAGAAAATACCTATATACCCCGTGACAAAAAGTCGATTACATAATACGTATAATAGAACGCGCAGTGTACCTACCTACCTAAGAATAAAAATGAAATAACGGCTCTCTTGGACCCGGGGCGAAATTTCTAACGAAATTTCAGTTTTAATTACTTCGAGAAAACTTTCATTGAGATGTTTGTAATTAAAGTATCGTCTGGCGGCCTACATAGTTACCTAATCTAAAACAATTAATTTGCATCTCAAAATATAAATTTATTGTTGCCGTACAATTTTATATCTCCGAGTCTAAATATAAATCATCAGATCGAATAGAAACAAGGCCGCAGACACAAATCGATGATCGATCAGATAAAATAATAAATAATGGAGTCGGGATTTTTGTCCGTGGTTCCGTATGCAGTGGCATTAAATTTAAAGAGGCCTACAGTTTTAATTCGCTTTAATGTAATATGGGAACATATTTAGTGAATAGATAATCAAGTGATACACCACATTGATAGCCGAAATCGGACTGAGGACAAAATAAATACACATTTGTTTGAAAGGTCAATCACAGCACAGATCAAGGTCAATTGGCTTTACCTACTTAATTCATCTGAAGTAGGTATAGGACTGTCCGTACATAAATACATGGCATACCTAGTAAAATTAGCAAATTTTTATAGCTTATTAGACATACATATTCATGTGGAGCTGTAAACATTAACAGTTATAAGGTTATTTGATTTCGAAAGAGGTTAGAAACAATGTTTCCTTCTTGTTCAAATTTTAATCGTCTCCCTGGAGAGTTTCCTTTACCTTACAGAATATCATAGCTCCATATATATAATGCAGGAACTGTTGAGTTCCTACGAAAAATAATGTTTTTACAGCTTTGTTAGGGAAGTGGGACAGAATGAGTATGCTAATAACAGATTTTTCTATATTAGTCGGACATTGTGGGGTCGGACGGATGATTTGTTTATTTTGCCTCGTATTAAATTGCATACCTACGCCATCTTTCGACTTATGATCAGCTGGAGGAGAAACAGGGGCATTTTGAACTAAAAATATCTTTAATATTGTACAGAAATCATTATTTCATTTATATATTAAAACTAAGAATATAAAAAGAAGATATAGCAAGATTGGTTGCAAGACCTATATTTGTATTTTAAGAATAGGTATGCCCATTCTATACATACCTTAAATACAAACATTAGTAGTTACTACCTATCTATATAACGCATAGAACCAGAACTACTCGTACAACAAACTTTTGCTTCTCGAAATTAAGCGGAATCGAAATAGTTTTTGCAACACGATAACTTTGTTGGAAATTGACTTTGTAATATTCCTACAGTGAAATGGAAGTTGGTGACAAAAACTTTTTGTTTTTAAGTGGATGTTGAAATTGAAAACAATGTTTTTTTTGTCCAATAAGATTCCTCAGAACACAAAAATTTTGATTAAAAGCAAAATTTTGATTAAAAGTAGGTATGATATTTTATTTTCGGCAATCATCTAATTATTATTACCTATTTAGCGAGTATCATAGTATGATGACATGCAAAATTTGATTGACAACGGTATGTATTTGTAAAGATAATTTGTCCACAAATTCGCACAGCGTCCATGAGATCTACTATAGCCATGATTATTAAACTTTAATCCATAACGAAGGCCTGTCAGCCAACTGTGAGGAAAATATAAAAAGCTGCAATTTTAAGGTGCCCAATGCTGAGGAAAGGCCTTCCCTTTGGGTGGAAGAATATAAGGAGAATGGGTATGACATACACTAGCCCAGTGTGGACAAGTGGTTGGGTAGGTATTACTGACTGCAGATGTAGCCGGGATCAACGGCCTGAATATTCGTCTGATCTATTTTTTCATTGTTTTATTTTAAGAGCATAATAGTGTTCAAATAAGAATCAAATTATACGTAATAAGCATCATTATTGATTTCCTTTAATTGTTTGATTCTGTTAATAAGAATTTCCATATTTTTTTATTTCCATCACAGCGAAGCGACACATCTTTTGCGCCGGATCCTCCAAAATATTTCGGTTCACTGAGGAACCCTAAAAAAGAAAAAGCAAGGCCGAAATAACATTGGAGAACGATCGCTCAACGATCGCTGCCGGCTAGCAGCCACGTATGAGCACGTTATTCATTACATTACAGACTGTTAGAACAGTAATTAACAATATAACTTAAAGCGTTGCAAAACAAAATAATACTTTTTGTGGCACGATTTATCTCTTTGTACAGTCAACGTCATATATTTAGTGACATCATAAGATTACCATAAATAAATACACAGTAAGCACTAAATGTCGGTCAAATACACGTAATAAGTCATATAATATAGAAACACTATGACCCATGACAAACGTCCGAATTCCTTACACAAACATTTACCAGGATTTGAACCCAGGAGTAGGTACTTTATTAGGTTCTATTCGTGTTTTAGGTTAATTAGTAGCTGTAAATAAGGACGTGTATATACTGCATGGTAATAATTACGATTCCCTACAAAATCGCTGTTTGCCCTATTAATTGCCCTTGAAATGAAAACGATTATCAATTGACAGGCCATATTGTTATTATCTGCTCTGTCTCTGATATCTAGTTGTAACTTCACATTTGATTTGGAAAGAAGTAATGTTGTCTTGGTCCTAATAAAGTCTGTGTCATTATGGCTTCTGTTCGCTGCTGTTTATTTGCTGCATAAGGAAATGCCAAAGAACTCTTTAAACTTGACATGACTGGCCGCCATATACATACACCGTATACCTATATATTATATCTACATCACTCATATGGTTAGATGTATCCTTTCATAAGTCTTGGTCAGCAGTCATAAAATCTTCCACGAGTAGACATCGATGTCTATCGATGCCTTCATTCATACCGTCTTTCACACAACCCATCCATTCATTACATCAAAGATTTATTTTAGATTAAAGATGATTAAAGATTTATGTTGAAATAATTTGGCCATTAACAGAATTATCTTTTCAACTTGTTTGCTTGTGATGATCTGGTTAATCAACACCAAAAAAAAACATCGATTAAATGTTTTTTTCTACAACAAGAAAAAAAGTTGTATAACAAATACATATTGGTAAGCAACAGATTAACAAATACATTAGTAAAAATCATGTTGGTTACAAAATTTGATAGGTAGGTAGCCCTCTCAAATTTTGACCTCACAAGTCAAACCTCAGAAGTCAATACTGGTAATTTGTTAATATAAATTGTATGATTTATATAGTGAATGGATGTGTGATTAGTATTTGTATTTCATTCTTGTTTCCTATTGGAACAATATACATACATAAATCACGTCTATTTATCCTTGAAGGTGTAGACGTATGAACACCCACATTTCGCCAACAGTGCTGCCAGTTTGCCACCTATTGCCATCTAAATAACCACGTATAGGTTAGGTACTCTAGTTGGAAGATATCGATTTATTGCGATTTTACAATAGCATTTATGGTTACAGCTTTGGTATTATCAATTGTGAAGATCTAATTCGATGAGCGGAACACCTTTTATTTATTGGCTTATTAAATATAATTATATCGTAAACGTAAGATACCTAAATCTGTAAACCTACGTTTGTATAAATACTAATATTGTACGCTGAGTTATAGCGTACCTATTATTGCTGCCAATAGAAATTAACCTTATTGGAGTAATTAAATATGTAGAATTGTAATATTATTAAGTTATCCAATATTCACTGTACCTATTATTTTGAATGGTGACTTAGTAAGGTTTTTTTGAGGACTTTGATTTCAGAATTTGGACTAAATAATTTAGAAATAATACAAATTTGTTTATTTGTAAGTGCAAACTTAATACTTCAAATTTAAGGTTAAAGATTGAGTATTTAATCAAAATCTTTCTAGGTTACATTGTAAACGATACTTTATAAGAATACAGTACGTCGTATTTCTATGCATATTTATATTCTGAAAAAAGTCTGTTACAGCTTAGGTTTCCAGGGAAAAAAGACCTTAAAACCGCTACGGAAAGTCGCTATTGAAACTAGTCTGTGTGACCTACATTTAAAAATGTAAAAATAATTTACCACTAGTAACATGGTTCAAAGTAAATTATGTATTTAGATCCAAATTTGTTATTTTTGTGAAGAATGTTTGTGGAACTTTAGTTTACTGATGCTATCTACTTGACTATGATTTGTTGGTGAATTCTAAATTCTCCCGGCATACAAATAATGTTGTATAATTAATTGGGTGATAATTAGTGCTAGACGGAAAGAAAGAATTATTAGCAGTGTAAAATTAATAGTTATTGACCATTATTAATTAATATTGTGTATCTATACTTATCATTTATTATGTAATCAAAATTAAAGGTAGTTAAGAAAGATGACATTTTAAATTTATTTTTATTTTTTTAAAACATTAACATTATTAATATCTACACTAAAAATTCTTATCAGTCTGGATAATAATAATTTTTCTGACCTAATTTTCTTTCATTGTAACCTCACCTATTGATTTCCATCTTTTTATATCAACATAGTTTCACAGAACAAATTAGAGCACCCACCGATATACCTAGAACTAGCCGATATTAAAAAATCAAGTTTCCAATTTCCTGACCCCGCATTCCGTAAGGCCGTTGAATCATCAGTCAGACCCAACAAAACTTCTATCAGAACCAAAAAGTATCCTAATGACGCCGATCGGCTCGCGAGCCCAAATGATTAATATTCAAATCGTCCACCCAATAATTCCGCTTTGCCCAACAAACGATCGGGTGTTACCCTCCCTATAATACACATCAATTTCAAGACTCCGCATGTCAAACCGGCAATCCACCTGTGATCATCTTTATTGTTCGCTAATTTATCAACGTTGCGGCATTACCTATATGGTTTTTTCGCAATTTCCATTAAAACGCTCTGTTTGATTTTTTCAACGGAACTGGTGTTGGCGCTTATAAAATTACACAGTTTAATGCATCAATTATAATTAAAGGAACTCGTTTTG
This sequence comes from Cataclysta lemnata, assembly GCA_963931975.1. Taxonomy (NCBI): domain Eukaryota; kingdom Metazoa; phylum Arthropoda; class Insecta; order Lepidoptera; family Crambidae; genus Cataclysta; species Cataclysta lemnata. The sequence continues at coordinate 4,947,858 of OZ008339.1, forward strand.
CTGTGCACCGGACTTATCTTCGCGAAATCTGTTCGTTAGCGTTTTGTAAAGCTTATAAAAATGTTGTATTTAGAATTACATCATTTTTGATAACAGTGTGGCGATAAACATAAATATTCGCATCCGATTATTACTAACTTTGTTTTACGATATTGAATAGAGCGATTATCCGACAACAATGATTGTAAGCAACAAATCTAATCTTGTATTTTATCCTAATGCATTGGGAAGATATTGGGAAGATAGTGTCATTGACTCATTAATGGGCGATTATGTTTATGTGTATCTTGAGAAAGTTAAGTTGAAAGATATTTTTTTTTCATTAATTTTGATTTCATAACTCTTTGTAGTAAAGACATAATATCTCTAGCTGATACAATCAGTATGCTTTGCGAAATATAAACTAGAAAACAAACAATCTGTCTCTCTGAATGTCCAAATCAAAACATAAACGATCCATTTTCACCATTGAAAACAATACTGGCACTCACTGAAAACAATACGCAAGCCCTGCCCTATACATCACACACAGGCCGAATGCTAATTAAAATATTTAATGAAACTCAACTATGATAGCGGGCCTGATGACGTCAACAAATGATATTATTTCAACGCACGCCGAGGTGGGCGTTTTCGGTTCTGTAGCGTTTAGTTTGATAGCGAAATGTTACATCAGATATTTAAGCAATCATGTTTATGGTTACATAAATGGACGCTTAATTTATTGTTGGATCTGTCGCGACTTCTTGTTTTTGGCTAATGGTTTTTGTGGTAAGATTTTTGTTTGTTTGTTGATTTTCGGCGGCGTTTGTTTCCGTGATTAATTAATAGGCTTCGTCGCGTTGCTTGTTGATTTTCGTGGGGGGTTTGTTGAGGTTTTGATGAATTTCTCGGCGGCTTTTTGAAGCAATCGAAGAAGTGTCAATTCTCCATTTAGATATGCACTTATTAATCTTATCAATGAAATAAAATCCTTTTTGGGGACAGGCGTGATTTATTCATGTTAATTATGTCAACATAATCGAGTTGCGATTAATCTTGATATCATAGATAAAAATATAGTTTTACCACAAAAAATTTCTACACATCTCAAAATGGTTTTTTGTGGCATGCAATATAAAACCTTAAATGCCATTTCGTCTCATTTCCCATCTTACATGAACACTAGAGAAAGAAAAAGATGCGACAGCGTTGACGAACGCACAAAAACATTACTCGCAACCTTTGACCTGCACTAGATCTGAGCAATTCACGTCAACAAAAAACTTTCATCGTCCGAACTGACGACAAAGGGCCAGCATATCTAATGGCGGCCAAAGAAGCCGCCGTGGATGAAAGTCGTGCACTTCACGGCGTATTATCGCATCAAAATCTCGCCATTAAAATCTTATATGCTATTCAGTTTATTAAGGCAGTTTAAAAAAGCAGTTCACCTGATGGTCAGCAGATAGCGGTGAAAGGGACCGTTAGAATAATAGCCCAGTGCAACGTATGGCCAATTCTGGATCATTTATGGGGCAAGCGTTCGTTTATCAACAATCAGCTGCGCGAGCATTCGTCATATCTGGCAAGAATTCATTTGTATCCAAGATCAGAAATGTGTACATATATCAGTGTTGACATTTGTACATAGGTACGGTCAGCACCGAAAGCAGATTTTCGTTCAAATCTCATAACGCTACAGCGTTGGTGTATTCCATAAAAGCACATACTGTAGTGGAAAATTAGACGAATAACACAAGTAATATCAGAAAAAAAATCATTAAGAATAGTTTTAGATAGTTTTAGCTTTGCTTTTAAAATCTTGAACGAACTGACCTGGGACCCAATAAATAACGTAAAATGTGCCAGCTCCGACTCACACCCTAGTAGGGGTTTCGTGAAAGGCAACTAAGTAATGCCAATTGCCTTGAGATCGGCCACTCGAATGGTGGTGGGAAAACCACCAATAATAACAAACCTAAAGAGGGTTGGTTTCAGCATAACCTAAGCCAATGCCTCGAGTGGTATGTATTGAAATGTTTTCAACAATCACTCTCTCCGTTCATTAGTCCCTTGACATGGTTCTTTCTGTCACTTTTCTATAATAAATAATTCACTACTTCACTCAATTTTCCGGCGACTTGAATGAAATGAATTAAGAGGGCAGTGGATAGCTTGATGCACCTGATCGATAAGAATGAAAATGAAAATGTAAATATGGTTTATTAATATAAGGTATGATTACATACACTCACAAATTGTCAAAGAAATAACGTTAAACACTGGAAACGAAAAGAAAACCAGTTTCCAAAATTTAACGTTATAAGCTATACACCAATAAGCTATACAATGAAAGAGGAAATCACAGATCGATATTAGGTATAGATATTGGGCCGCACCAGATAACCTCTGGGAGCGGGGAAGGAAGATAATTATTATCTTGTAGGGGAGACAGGGGCTGGATGTTACAGGGGTAGGTTGTTACAGTGGCAATAGCCGCGAAACAGAGAGTGCAATATTGACGTTAGAAATAGACAAATACTCCTGCCGCCGCCGGCTAGCGTGCCGCAAGAGCCAGTCGCGCCAGCATTTTTGTGAGATGAGCCCGCGCGTGCCGCCATTAAAATCGCAGGTTAGTAAAATTTTACACTTTTAGTAATATTGGTTTACATGCTATGTTCCATAATGGCGGAGATGTCCTTGTTGTGATTTTTACTCCCTAATGCTTCCGTTTTGCAATGAATCTACGTTTTTACAGCTATATTTATTGATATTTTCACTGCATAACCTTAAATGGTCAGATTTGGCGTTGGGGTTAAAAGTTACATTTGCTCGGGGCAGGTAGTGACAAATTACAACCTGCCCCGTGGTGCTTGTTGCCGATTGGCATAATTTGTCTTACATAGTTTTTGTCTTTTTTATATGATGAGGACGTATGTACGAAAAACTGAGGTGCCGGTGACTGCCATGCTGTAAAGAGGAAGGTATTACATGACACAGACGAAGAAAGTGAAAAAGATGATGGTTATTTTTGTCTGATATGTTGTGATCCCTTTGATCCGAAGAAATCTGGTGAGGAATGGGTAGAGTGTGGAGCTTGTAAAAAATTGTCACATGTGAAATGTGTTAATGGTAATGTTATACATTATATATGTTTGAATTGCGAAACTGATTTTTCAGACTTCAGTGACAAAACTGCTTAGCTTTTCTTATAGATCTGATTGTGTTTTTTAAAAGTATAGTTTATCATCTTAAATTTTAAAATACGTATTGTTGATTAGTGTGTACAAGGGTTTCATTGAATGTTGAGCTTTATAATCTAATTATTAGATGAGAAATTATTTTTGTTTTGTTTTTACGCAGGAGAAGACCAAATATTAATTTTGTATTTTCGTTTTATTTTAGAATATTATGTTTTCGTTGTAATGAGGCAAAGACTGATGTCTAGATATATGTTAGGTTAGTTATATTAAGAAAAGTAACTAATTGTGGTTGATTGTCCCTAATAAAAACTCATATAATACGTTTGTTTTTTACTGTAACAACTTACCCCATGTAGTGTAACAACCAGCCCCAAGCACGGGGTTGGATGTTACACGGTTTTTTTTCCACAAATCACACATTTATGTCATTAATATTAGTCTACAACATAACAATTATTTTAAATAAAGATCCTCAATAGTTACTTTATCAAACCAGCCTATACTCAGGTAAAACAATCTCACCAATTAAAAAATATGACAGTTTGTAAAAAAAATGTCACAACCAGCCCCGGTCTCCCCTAATGTTTTAACGAAAATGGGATTAAAACATTTAAAATTACTCCATTAACGGCCCGTTTGATCGAATGGTCAAATCACTGGCTATCGGCCAAAAGGTCCCGGGTTCGAATCCTTCTTCTTCTTTTTTCTGCCCGTCTCCCGCTCTAGGCGGGGTCGGCACAACATGTTTTTTTCTTTGGTCTTCCTCTCTTTCGGCGTCCTTCCACATTCATACCTAATATTCTTCTGCCAACATAGCTTTCATCTCTTCGCATAACATGACCAAACCATCCAAGTCTATCACTCCGCAGTCTCTCAGTCACTGGCACTTCTTTTGAACGTAGAAGTAGTATATTTTTCATATTTATAAAATAATCATTATGTGTATTTAAAATTTGTCCGTCAGCTAGTATCCATAAAACAATGACTTTGAGGCTAACAATTACCCATTAATCCCAATTTGAGGGCTGATGTTTTTGAAAAGTTATGCATTTATTAATCCAGTTTTATTGCTGGCTGTACACTTCTAGTAACTAACTTTCAAATCGATAACAAGTACAAGGGTAATCGATAGCAATGGACAATAACAATTGGTTACAGTTACTGGCCAGTTTTTAATTTATATGTAAATGGAAATTTCACATGATTGCTTACACTTTCTTCGCCATATTATAAATGGCTGTTAATTACTTTTTGTTTCGATTGTGTGGCTTAGTAATTAGGAAAGGTGTGGATTACAAATGAAGGGAAGTAATCAGTTTGATCAGATTAGTTTTAAGAGGAATTAAAAGGCTACGTGGCCTTTAGAGTTGCCTTCGATTACGTTCGCTAAGCAATATTCCAAAAGGTTGTTTATTAGAGTGGTCAATACAGGTTATACCTACAGGATAAGTTCTTCTATGCTTCAGGCACGGTAAGCAGACTTGGTTCCGAATTTCCGATTGCATCTACAGTCGCAAAATATAATACCCACATGCGTTATTTGATTTGGATTGAGACTCTATATATTTTTTTAATATGAATAAACTGTAGACTTTTGTTTAACCTATAAATTGAGTCTAACATTAAAAACTAATTTTAACGAAAATTTCATTTTATATTTTACTCGAATAAACATTAATAACTACAAAGATATTTTGAAGAAGCGAATCAGACATTACAACAATCATCTTTTGAATAAATAAATCGTTTATACACCCAGTATTATTAATATAGCACTATACACAATGCTAACCTAATAGCAAAGGGCTATTAATCAAAACCTTTAAGTAGGTAACATACACGCAACAACATGTGAAAAACATGGTTTTCGATTCGGCTAATGAGACAATTATTGTATTTAACAATAGGCGTTGAATTCTAGTGTGATGACGTCAGGTCCGTATTTATTTTGGGCAATCCTGTCAGGGATCTGTGTAAAAAACCGTAGATGTGTATCTGGTAGAGGTATAGATATCATTCGCAACACTGCCTTTTGTATTTTGTTCGATTTTATAGGTATAGGATCGTGTAGAGTCGATTTTAATTAATATTTTTATAATACATTATAGTATTGGCGTAGGTTGCTTTACGTAGGAATATATTTTGGTGATTATTCAATTTTTTTTGGTGGTTCACCTTACCTCTGTCTACCGAAAGCACGGTTCACCGGAAATATAATTGTAATATTTTTTTCTTATGCTCACATCTTTCATCTAGCCCTTGTTTTACGAATACTAATTATTAATTATATTTAAGTATAAGATATATAAAATCATGCCCAGAGTACAAATGTCTGTTTTCACCACACAAATATTTGCTATCAGGATTTTTTAATCCACAATATCATCTTAGCCGATAGCAAGTCATTTAACAATTCACCCAAAGCTACTGACAACATATTTTAACCAGTTTTAATTTTCCGAACAGCTACGAAAGTTTGACTTGTAGGTACGTATCTCCTAATATAGGAATCGCTTTAGGTTTAATACTAAACTACGTGATTAATATTACAAAGAAAAGAGAACAGAAAAAAATCCCACAGTAGGACAATAATTTTTCAAAAATTTTGTGACCTTTTTTTCTTTGTGACGATAGTAAACATAACAGGTTAAAAAAATATTTTCGTTGAACAGTATTCAGATAAACAATTCCGTTCTTAATCTGCATCAATTTATCACAATATGTTTGGATTTTATTATTCTAGAATAAGTAATTATCATTTTGGAGACCAATATATACTATTGGCTATTCACAGATGGCATAAACCTTTTGGCTATGATTTCAATTTTTTTAATCTATCTCCTATCTACGGGTTTTCAGAATGCATCTACAAAAAAACGACAGCACAAACGAAAAGGCGGTGCCTTCTTCAACAAATAGATTAACAGACATCTCTATTTCGTCGACTTAAGGCGAGAATTTTGATTAATGACGTAAAAAATACACATGCCCGGCCTGTTACTACCTGCTTTTCGGCGACTCCCACAAACGCCGAATATTGTTACGTATGTAAGTAAAGAGAACAATAAAAATTATGCTCTTTGGACCTAATGTCTCAATTAATCACTTGGAGCGGTCAGCGTAGTTTTTTTCTAACTCAAAATTCCTTTATTGATCGTCTTAAATAACTTTTTGATGGTCCATAATGAACATTCATGTTCGAATCGTGTTAAGAGATGTGAGTTTAATTAAATTTTATTTGTTTTTGTTTTTTTTTTCTCTGAAATACAAAACGTGTCTGTTTTTTGCGCACATACACACAGCATAACCTAATTTTACTTGCTAATCTTTATGATTAAAAGTGTTCTAGAGTGTGATTAATTTGTTTAGATTTTTAAACGTTTCCGATTGTCAAAAAAGAAACATGATGTCTTGTAAGCAAATAAATTATTGGAGTTGCTGTATTAATAACTATTATTTATGTTACTGTATTAGGAGATAGGACTTCGGTCCATGTTATCAAAATTACGTTACATTTGTTAGTGATTTGTGATTGAATTAACTGATGGTATGATAAATTAAGAATTAATTTTATTGTGAAAACAAGTTAAGTAATCCTATAAAATACAGTTATAGGATTATTTACCATGTTTTTTATTGCATTATTTATTTATTTTAAATGACTAATATTGAAGTAAAACTTTAAATACCTCACGATTTTCCTAATTGTATTTTCGTTATCAACGATAACAAACATTGTACGTTTTCGTTTAAGCACCAATTTTAAGTCAACAAAGTTGTTTTGAAGTTATTTAGAACTCTACGACCTATTATATCTACGATTGTAGCCGTAGACACCTAAATAAGACCTATTGCTGAATATTCACTTTCTTTACTAAGCCTGAGAATATAGGCACTAAAAAAATATGTAGGTATTGGTATTTATAATTATATCGACAATTTATTATTGTTACAATAAAACGTATTAAGTACAGTGGGTACTTAATTCGTTCATATTGAATGTGAATTATAACTAGTTGTCAACTCACCAATAAATATCCAAGTGGTTGCAGGATATAATCGTCCATCAAACAACTCCATACGAACATTAAACAGATCACTGAATTTGTATAAAATTTACAATTATCACTGGGTAAATGCACTTTTCCATTAGAAAAATATTATATACTCTACTATTTATTCTACAAATATAAATTAGTACAAAAGTCTTTCTCGTATTATAAATCCGACATTATTAAAAATATATATATCACCTGTTTATAAGCATAATTTATTGTATCGTCACACAGCTCGCTCTCAACGAGTTTATTTATTTATGTTCCTCTTAGGATGTGGCGCATGTTTTCGTTCCGTCTAGTTGGTACCACGAAACCGCGGCCGATTTTTTATTCGCTTCTATGCACCCCAGATAGACCGGCGACGGACCGAAACTAATTGATGACATCGTTCTTCTAGACGGGGTATGTCACAAATCAATGGGAAAACTTGCTATTGGAAACGCAAACGAATTCATGTTCAAGTTCGCGCGCAAACTCGATAGCACTATCACTGTACGCACGTCACCACAGCCAGTACATAGCATGTCAAACGGTTTACGAAAATTACATCGGTCGCGGTATAATAAACGTCTGAACCCGCATTGAGCTAGCTGTCAAATCTACGAGCCGTCATAGCCGCTGCCATGAGTGGGCGCACACATACGCGTACATACGCAGTCGCGGTCACAACCACACTGACAGGCTCCAGCGGAGCGCGACGCACACACGCGCACCGCATGATTCATGCATGTGCGCGTCTGTGTGGCCGGGTGGGAGTGCGAACATGCAACGCGGCCACACGGAGTGATGCCCGGCCGCGAGTAGGACCTTGCTTTGTGTCGGTTTTACAAAATGGCCGGTTGTGCTGGAGCGTGCACGCGTCTATCGCCGATCACATGGGAGATTAGCGGAATGCGTGCGAATGCACGCGGGCGATGGGCGGGAAGTCGGGATCTTGCGATGACCTATTCTGAACATGATCTCTCTATATCGGACTCTGCTCAAGTGATTTAATAATGAAAACCCCAAACTGTAGAATCAAATCGATAGCAATAAATATCCCACAAAAAAAAATCTTTATAATATGAAAATAAATACATTACTTTTCTATTCGATTTTAATTTTAACATTAGAAAAATTAGTACAAAGATTTTGGTGGTAAGAAAAATGCCTCAAGGCCATAAGAAGATCATAATTTTTCGAAATTCTTTTTCTAACCCCCAAAATCTTTGTACATTCCTTTTCATTAAATTTTCCTTCGGAAATGCAATGCCAGAAGATTTCCGTATCAAGTCCCTAATCCAGATTCCTCAGCCGACACCTTATTCACAAAATCCGATTTTAAAAGGCAAAACGAGATAGAAGGCTTCCCTGATTTTCAGCTGTCGCTTTATCCGCACACATGCACCGGCGGTCGGGGGGCCCGCGCGAAATTGAAATACGACTTTATGTAAATCAAGATTGAACTGTTAATCGCATGGCAGGCACGTGACACAACACTGTACACACGAAGACGTTCCACGATACGATAATTCCGAACTCATTTCCGCAGACTTCATAAGCGGCGGGAACTTACCTGGAACAAAAGACAATCGTGTTAAAAAGTTTTAACTTCGAATAAACATGGAATATACTCTTTATTGCAATAAAAAATACCTAATTAATTAATTACTTTATAATAATATGACTTTTGTTCTTAAAAAGATTGCTGTTGTATTAAAACAAGAATGTTTAAAGTTTTTATTAATGGAATAAAATTCAGACTAATCTCATAGAAAAGTTTACCACTATTCACCACTGCGAGTTTCACTTTTGTGACTCGAAAGCGTTTGTACTAATAAAATAAATTTTCACATAAAAAAAATTATGCATTATTTATTATTATATGAAGTATACATACTTATTTACTACAACTTTAATTATAATATTAATACCTTGAAAATTTTAACAGGTTTAAAAAAATCCTACTATTGTCTCTAACAATATAGACATTCGTAATGCACTTATCACAAATACAGAAAAATATATAATTATTATATTATTTACAAAAAGTCGTTGGCTCTTGTATCTGTGACCTATTGGTCACGGTATCAGTTCTTTGATAGAGTGGCAGGGTCAGGAAATATGCCACTGTGTTGATAAGTGGGTCAGTGCAACTGAATGAGCTCTGTGTGTATTCTAGTTCAAGTTCATATTAATCTTGGAATGTACAAAGTAGTAACTATCACCTCTAGGCGACGGACGAAAAAAAACTTTAAATCTTCACTCAAATCTCATAAACAAGGCCATAAATCAACACAATTCACTTATATTATATATATGTTACAGTCAAAACTCGTAGCCGGTCAAAATCACTTTTGACTGATTTTTGCAGTGAAAACTGTTTTTGAGTCAATCAAAACCACTTTCGAATTAAAATTAATTTTGACTGCAGGTCAAAATTAATTTTAAGTCGTTGTTGGTCAGTGCTCTAACCTAAATAAAGTTATTATACTATGTTAGTGCAGTATTCAGTTTAAAAATAACAGCTTTGATAATCAATATTATCAATAAACTCTTTTTAACTAAGGCCATCGGTCGAAACCACTTTGACTGATTTTTGCAGTCAAAAGTTGTTTACGCCGGTTATGAGTTTTGACTGTAACATATGGAAACACCTGCAACAAAGTTATTAATTACGCGTAGGTAATCAACACATGAACTTACAACGATAGCGAACGCAATTAAGCCACTGAAAACTTAAACAAATCGCGAGCGATATCAGTAGCGCGGTTTTAATTAAAACGACGGAGCTAAAAATGAGAAGTTTATCAACAAAAGTTGAATAGAATAATTAATAAAAAATTAATTTATTGCATCCGTTAATTATCGGCGGGACGCACGTACTTAATGGGTCGAAAAATAAATTATTTTAGATAAACTACGTAAGTAAACAAAAAGGTGAACGGATTCTGTGTCGTGGGATCTCTGTTGTTTATACAGATAACTGTTGGGAAGACAATAGAGTTTGCTCTCCAAATGATCTGATCAATGAATATTAATATTCTTTAAATTATTCCTTCATAAAATTTTGCCGCGGCAGCGGCCGGCTAGTGCCAGTGATTTGTGCTATTGTAGAATTAGTAAAGGGGTTAGGCGATTGAACGGCTAATTAAGCTACTTGGCTGGGACATTTAAAAACCTATCATATTCATTTATAATTGTGTAGGTACATGTTATCACATTATGTCTTTATAATTATGATACTGAATTTTACTCTCTGTTTGCAACATCATTAGAAAAAAGTTTATTATAGTGTTTAAAAACAATCTAATGCTAATTCACCTCTGCCTACCCCTTCGGGGATATATGCGTAATTTATGTATGTATGTATGTTAAAAAAAAACCAGAAAATTATAGTTATATATAACGTTAAACGTATATATAACGTTAAATACATTTTTCCATAGTATAATCTTAAATACTGGTGTTCACTATTACCTACTAATAGTTTATTTACTTTTTGAGTCCAGGTAGCTCTACATTAGACTCAAACTCTAGTATTCTTAGCTTGACTATCATGTCAAACCACTAGACCGTGAAATCAATGTTTGTTTTGTCTAGATATAACTACTCCAATGGATAGAAACATCATTTGAACATAAACAATTGTACGGCTAGATCGAATAATAACGTAGTATATTCCGTTCGTTCGCAGTTGATTGACTTTACAATAGCGTCGTCGGTGAGGAATCAACTCATCATATCGTGTCACAGTTGAGACATTATTGTGTGTATAAAAATAACACACACATGATACAAATCACGGCTATCTATCCACCGCAGGTGTATTAACACCAAAATTTTCACAATTTATGTTATATCGGGTTCAGTCGTTGCGGGTACAAAACTAGAGTTAAATTTTTCAATTACTAGAGTTAAATTTTTCATATAGTAGGTCCGAAAAGAAACTAGTTTTTGTTTGTGAGACGAAGATGAGTAGACAAACAACAAAATAACAGCTTTAATCTCACAAGCAACAACTTTGTTAGCTTTCAAAAAGGTTCCATTGTACAACGAATTAATAAAAGCAACATCGACCGCAACGTAATTATACACGACACGAGTGGTCCATAATGAAGTCTTCAAACATTTTCCACGAGTCAGATGATGTATATACCGTGAAATTTTTCAAAAATACCACCCGGCAACCTACCAAAAGGTACGCCCTCCAAGAGTTATTACATTAATATATTTACCAAACACGCTTCTATTATTACGTTTTCATGTACTCGTTCACGCATAAATTAAAAAGTTGTCACTTTTTCTTTTGTCCCAACCCTTATTTGGTATTCATATTTGATATTTTGATAATACAAAGGGACCGAGCTTTGAAAACACGAAACTCCACGTCCGTAACTTACACAAGGAAAACCTGTTTCACAACAGAGTATGCTAAAGATACAAATTGTGAAAGAGGCAATCGTTCATGCGATGTTTCTTATCTGACGCATCTCCGAGCTATTCTGAACCGTTCAGCTCGGGAATAAGCTTTTTATTCTAACGGCGGCCCACCTATCACTTCAATTATGGTCATATTGAATGAAATATGAGTTAAGTGAGGGATATCAAAGGGCAACGCGGGGTAGTTGTGAAATGTGAACTTTGATATATGTACTGCAGCCGATCACCCTTTTTAATTTGTACCAAACTAAGGGCCGTAGCGAAACGGGGCCTCGAGTTTAGTAACGCAGCCACTTTTTTATCGATCCGAAATTTCGCCTGCATACAACTATATTTTATTGGTTAATTTCGTTGGAAATTCTCGTGTTTCTTATTGCTTCCGCAACGAATTTCGTGCGACCCAAAAGTCGAATGATTGGACCTATCGGGCATTCGCCGGCAGCGGCCGACTCCAATTTACTTTTTCGGATTAGATACGGCGAACATAATAACATAATTGCTCTAATAACAGAGCGAGCAGCGGTGCCCGGCGTGCCTTACAATTCACTTTCCAAATTGGTTTATTTTTTTACGTCTGCTCTGTCTAAAACTATTATGATTTATTATCAAATTTTCGTGCAGGCAAATTACGGGCCCGTTTACGTGACTGTGCCTGTAAGCTGTTTCTGTCTAACCTACGGCCGAAATTGGCATCAGATAAGGATGCAAATATTACCATTGTTTCTTAAGCCTCGGGCGTTATGTAGCTGAGAATAGGTGGGATGATTTAGAGGCTCTTTTTTTCTAATTAAGTTGCTTAATAATTAGTCCGATTAACATGTTTACGCGGAAGTATTTGACTTTGCTTCCTTAAGCTTATTGTGAGTTTAATTATTAATGAGTTTTGCCCCGGAAGGTCCATCCCGGAGCCAAGCTGAACAAACAACCGTGGCGTCAGCTTAATATGTCAGATTTGTTCAGTAATATCATTGTATAACTTTTTATTTAAGAAAAAGCTTTTGATTTTAATTTTATTTTTATATTTTACATGTACCGAAAGTTTATATCATTCGAAACGAATAAAGGACGGAAATAGGAATAATCGATAGTATTTAATAATAATAACATAATACTATGTATGTATGTAAAAGGTTTCATATTATATGCGGAAGTTGTCCACTTCAAAAACACCTACTGACTCAGTTCTAGGATCTGATATGAAGCGAAACAAACATCTGCGGGTCAAGTTTGAAATAGTGCGGCCAACAAATGTTCAAGACAGTCGGTTGAATTAAACATAAGATCCGTCAACGGCGTACCTATTTACATGTAAAAACGCGGCGGCACGAATGACGATGCCGTAGCTGGAGTGACCGTGGTGTAGTTTACATCATTAGTTTGCTCGAAAATTAATATTAATGGCATGTTATGATTTCTCACGATGGAAGCTTCCAAGTGAAACTTGAACTTGTATACAATCTCGAGTTTTTATCATAATATGATGATGTTTTGATGGTTTAATTAAATATCGACGAAATCTTCGAGGCTGCTAATCGGCTTTAACTGTTGCATAAATAATTAATTTTAGTTAAAAATCTAGTTAGCGTTTATTAATTATCTAATTTCAATCGGTATATTATGTGAAAGGAAGTTTACTTTCCGTCTTAGGTAAAGAAAGAAAGCTTTAGAGCCGCGCAACTAAGGAGGTTTGATAAGCAATGAAGATAAAAGGATTCAATGGACTTCGGCAAAGATTTTACAGCTCACACTGGGCAGAGATGGAAAGGTTAGAGTGGTCAAACTAGAAACTGTTAAGGGTGTGCTGACTCGTCCAATCCAAAGAATATATCCACTTAAAATGAGGTGTTATTCTGAAAATGGTAACTCAATAGCTTTTTAACATAGTTTATGATGAAACCTAAAAGAATGGCAGAACAGAATACAATTGTCACCACCCCAAATCTCTCCCACGGGTACAAGGCGACTAAGGATAAGACATCGATGAGTTTTTGACAGCATCGTTCCTCTTATAAGCAGTAAATAATACACTGCGATTTATGATGATGCGACTTACATGAGTACCTTAACCCGATAGATGGCAATATAAGCTAACGCTAAAGCTACCTAACATAATAGGCGAAATATGGGTGTTACTGTTTCTCCTGGCCTGGCTGGCTGGCTACAATTACTCCTGGTTAAGAAGGTGCTATTTATATGTAAAAATTAATATGCAATGTGTATTTTTGCAAATCAATGCTGCGTTTCGTGTTAAAAGCTTATAAATATTAAGTAGGTACCCGGCAAGCATTGAAAGGAAATTAGATCTTCTTTGAGCTTGCAAGGATACGATTGCTGCGAGTACCGATTGAGAGTCAAATTGTAATTTCAATCGGGAACACCGCGCTTATTATTCCATTGGAGTTAAGTCGCTTCTGTAGATACCGGGTGTAGTGGAGCGGAAGATCAAGTAGAAGAAGGCATAGGGCTGTGACAATAAGCGCTAGGGATGCTACTTGCGAATTAAAATCGAATCTTTCATACATACATAATCATGAGGGGCAGGCAGAGGTGAACCAACACCCAGGTTTCGCTAGTTAGATTCGGATCCTTGTAATAGGTACCTTAAAACATTGCTGGGCGGCATATGAGGAACGTAGCTGCCAATTACTGATTGTTGTTCTTACTCTAAGTAGCCTTGTACGACACCCGCGAGAGATGGTGGTGGTGACAATTGTATCTGCTCTGCAGTCACCACACGGCGTACCACAAATCGAATCTTCTATTCTAATATTCAAGAGCCGATAGAAAAATGCGTTGGATTGATTAAATTGGATGAAGCGAGAGAAGTATGTAAGGATCGTAGCAAGTGAAAAGAAGTGATCTCTATCTACCCCTGTCGAAGAAAGGCGTGATACATGTATGTAAAATAACAAATGACATTAAAATTGACCAGATGCCCCTTAGCTTGAGACAGCGGGTCGCGAAGGACCACGTCTCTCTTTCATTGTCTGAATGTTAAAATTGGCGGACAACTATATAGGTAGGTACCAAGAATTGAACCGAATCTGCTACACAACTAGGTGCAATATTGAATGGAGCGAAACTGAATCGCGCTTGCAAAGTTTCCAGAGCTTTCTAGACATATAGAAGTTTTAAATAAGAGCATTTGGTTCCCAAGTTGGAAGAGAGTTATTTCTTGGCATTTTCTTTGAAATTTGTCAGACGCCCTTAAGTTTTGTTGACATTTTTTTAACTAAAATCGTTTTAAATAGTAGTTAAGCTAAATTCATTAAGCTAAATAAATCACCCTATATTCATCCATCCATATGGAAGGCCTATGTCCCTGCAGTGGGGTCATTAGAAATGCTGGTAATGATGATGAAGTTAAATACTATCAGCTAATATTAAAAGTTGGATCTTAAATTGTATTTCCATGTAACAAGCTGACAGGTAAAATCTGGTTCAAATAGCAACTAGAATTATGTAAAGAAAACGGGAAAAATTTTCGTTACATTTAATGTTCAAATAATAAAAAAAAAGTAAGGACACCATAATTACTATCACATTAAGCCAAATAATATACATCTAATTATACATAAAAAAACATAGTTAAGAAAATCTTGTGTGCTTCTAAAAATAAAATATGTATTTGTAAGTGTACCGGGTGACTTGTGCTACGAGTAATGCACTTAAGTGGCAACGTGATATGAAACAGTAACTACAGAGAAATTTACATCCATCTGTATTCTATAAGCTTCTTTAGTAAGACCTCTTTGGACTACGAAGAGCCGGAGAAACTGTTACCAAATAATATTCACGTAAAATTTTCCCTAATCAATGTTTACCTACTCACTAGTATTTTAGTAGACGCAGTTATACACATTAGTTAATTGGGATGAGAGATTGCTTGCTATATAAATCAAAGGTAACCAACAATAATATTAACCAACGGGATAATGTTTATCCAATGATTTCTGTGTACTAATAATTGTATGTTGTAAGTATAGCGTGATCTATTGAATTTTGCATAATATACAAAGTAACACTAACTTTAATATATTTGTAGGACAAAAAAGTTATCTAAAAACTGTATCTATAAAAACTTTAGTATTTCATACAAGCTAATGCTGTAATATTTTAATATGCAATGCAAATATTTACTTTTTCCGCTAGCAAAAAATTACCCCACGTCGAATACAAAAACTAATATAAAGGGACTTAGTTATGTTTTGCATTGTTTAATATTTTCGTGTTTATTTCGTACTGGAGGGGTAAGCATGTAAATGAGAAATGCAACGCTTATTACAGATGCAGCGCATTTATAATTAATGGAATCTATTACTGGTATTTTAAAAGTACTACCCATGTTCTTTTAATAATAAATCCTCATCGTTTTATAAACGTATCGAATTATTTTCTTGCAAAATAAATCTTATGCCCGTTTTAATCAGCAACACATAGATTTATGAAAATAAACTCAGTCCTCTACTTTGAGATTTCGGTTGTCACTTATTTAAGCAAATATCTGCAATGGCGCTAACTAAGCAGTGCTAGCTGGCTACCCATTCAATGAGAGTTTTCTTTCACCCTATATTAGAGCCTGTGCCCCGCCAGTGGGTCATTAAAAGGCTGGTGATAACAAATGATGATATACGGTTTTGAATCTGCTTTCTCTATTTCACTGCTCATTAATATTGTCTCTAATAATTTCCAAAATAAAGAGTAGAGTAATTCATTGTTAATACATCGAAAAAAATTAACTGTTGCGGATAAATTAGTCTGTTATTAACGGATTCTATAATCCCGTATACTAATTTTATTTAAAGTGTTTTTGGGCATCATTTAAAGCGTCTTTTGAATTGTCCTGAATAAATTTACCTTTGAGTAAATTATCGATTTTATTAATTCTAGCGGGCTATGGTTGCGTAGATTTCCGCTTGTCATAGAGACGTAATCGCATATCCCCTATTATGGATTTTGCATAAAAAAAATGATAATATGTCTTTTCTGAGGCTGTAAACTAAATTTGTCAAAATTCCAAGGAAATTGGTTCAGAAATTCGTTATGAAAACGCAACAGACAGACAGGGTTGCTTTTGCAATTCCAACATTATTATTCATAAATCGAACTTATTCATTGAAGGATGTGAAAATAACAGTTACACACTACCAAATAAAAGACTCCATAACAATACACGGGCTATTACTAAGCCAAGTACGAAGCACGCGGCGACATAAATAAATAAAGTGTCTTTGGCAGCCCTGCGTCCGACACAGCCGTCCGAACACGTTTCAGCCAATGAGTTATGGCGCGGGCCGATGTGACTTTTCAATTTGAAATCATCAACCTGGAATTAATTTCATTTTTGAACCCCATTATTTCTGTTATCTACACGCGGAATCGCGCAATATGCGAGCACCGAATTATTGCCGCAGCGGCAAAAATTATTTTGCGGTGACGACCAACGCAGCTATTGGCGATTTAATTCTGCGACCGTTTTTGTTTCGATTGCCGCCGGGATTATTTACTGCAAGTTTGCATTGGCGCTGATTAAATGAGTCAATATTGATGGCCGGCATTTTGGCGCTTCGAGAGCGAAAAGGAGGTTGCGAGTGGCGCGTTGCGATTCAACCTTTTTGCTGACGTTACTTTTTTTTAACTACGAGAAAGCTGACCTCTCATTGAACTACGGTCTACAAGGGTCGAGTATAGTAATGTACCTTCCGGCCTAAGCCGTCTGAAAATGTGATAACGGTATAAATCAAGTACGAATCGTAGAAATAGGAGATAGGTGAAATCTGCCACTTTTATTTTAAAGAAATCTTTACAAATTTGACAAACTGACTAAAGAAATGTTTACAGAGATACAGACTAGTAAAACAAAATACTTCTTAAGGAATGTAGGAATAAGCCCACCACTGGGGCTCAACGCGGGTTGTCGGTGTCGCCGTAATAACATCAGCAACAACGTAAGTACGGTCAGCTTTGACAGCACGTGGGAACTGGTCTGAATATATTGGAGATCCATCCAATAATCACGGCCTTTTGGAACATTATTTACCTTAGCTTTCCTCGTTTCAGTTAAATATTACCGCGATCACGACACGTCTAACTCGCATCAACGATCGAACCTATTACATACATCTGTCGTTACACTAAAAAAACTTCCGGACCCAGTGCTCATGTGTAGGACACAAATCTGTCACTATGGAGTACCCACAGCAAGACGGTCTCTTGGCACTATTCATAGTCGCAACACGAACTTTAGGTGGTCGTGTCGACGAAAAACTCCCAGAAATAGATGCGCCACCTATAAATTTCATTCAAAATAACGCAGCGAAGTGAATATTTTTATTTTTTATTTCGTCGAGTTTTATTGTGACTATTGAGGGTGTTTGAAATTTTTTTTATTGGCGAAAGATCGTCGCGGGTCGTTGAACTGGGATTCCTCTAGTGATTTAGTGGTGTTCGATTTTTAAATTTGAACCCGGACGGACTGCGTGAGTCAACTCATCAGCTGTAATTCTGAGATATTGAATAAATAATGGTGTAAAAACTAAAATTATTAACATCCTCCTTACATTTTGAATTGGCAACTGCTATTGAAGCGATGTGTTTACAGAATTTGTTGGAACTTGTAACTAGTACATTGACAGGTACATATTATGTATTAAACACGTGTATAAAAACGTTCGTATCTCTACAGTGCCGTTTCTCTACGATTCGACGCGACGCTTCCCTTACATGTCTATTTATCTCAACGATATAATTAGACCGTAGGTATATCCAACAAATAAAATTTAAAAAGTCACATAGGACACGACAATACGTAACCAAAGCTTCAATAACCACACCAAACTGAAAAGTTCCATTGAAAAGCTAATGCTAGTTCTCAGAAAGGCATTTTTCATCGCGAAACCCCGAGAAATCCATCTGCGTGGATATTAAAAAGCCATTCATCACGGTAATGCAAAAAATTCAGATTCACACTCGAACACGGGAGCGAAATCTGGAGAGACGAGGAGCTGTTTCCACCCCCCGGCTGACGGGGGGGCGACCACCCTTTGACAGGAAATGATTGTCTAATATTAGCTTTGTTATAAGGTTCCTCTGTTGGGACTGGAGCGTGCCTTCTGCAATGTTCGCCCGTGTTTTGAATGCATAGATTTTTAATAGAACTGGTGTACAGCCGGCAGCGCGTTAAGCTATTAAAAATTGTCAAATATCTCCAGTCTATTGTCGACCATCGCTTGTATGTCCTAAAGTCTAAAGCACAAAGTCGATTGAGAAAAGTTGACTTAATATTGAGAACCTTACGTCATTCATGTTGACTGTTACATAGCTGCAACTAGACTACAAACAATAATTAATTGTTTGTTTTTTATTTGAACGTTACATAAGTGTTAGTAATATAACTCAAACAATAATTAAAAAAACAAAAGCTTGCACGGAATTTGTAAAAATATATGCTTTGGATGTTAGAAATTTATTTCTACATTGCGAGGGTAGCCGTTGGCTTACAACGTGAAGTCGAAAGGTTAGAGAAATTTCGGCAAGTTAGGTAATGTTGGCCGAGTTGTATAGGCAGCCTTTTCATAGAGACTGGAGACGCTGGAGTATACATTAGCTATAATTATTATAGGTGGCGGATGTATATGGGGGTACTATATTTCTTCTTCTTCTCCCTGCCCTGTTACCTGACTATCAGGGGTCGGTGCAGTATGTTTCCTCTTCCATTCATATCCGTCACACGTCATCAAACCATCCACTCCTTTTTGATTCATATCACCCATCAAACCGGAAATGTGCTCGTGATAAAAATTTATAATGTTATAGAAAAGGGACGGAACAGATCATGTCGAGAGACCGATGAACGGAGAGAGCGATTGGAATGACAATATTCCCAATCCATACCGTTCAAGATTTTGGCTTAGGTTTTAGAGCCGGCCGCCTGCCTGACCCCAACCCTCTTTGGGTATGCTGTTGTTGGTGGTTTGTCCTCCACCGTTCGGGTGCCCCAATGTGCTTATTGGTCTACACCTGGCAATCTCCCTTAGTCGACTTTTATGACACCCATGGGATGAGTCAGGACTGGCCAATTCTACGCTATTTTTGCGCTCCCAGGCCACCATGGAGACTGCTTAAGGTGGTAAATAAAACTGATTACGAAAACATGTGATGCGACTTGAAATGCTGTTTTTCTCACGAATTACTTATTGAAAGGTGGAGTTCTATTACTTATACAGCGAATGCTCAGTGCGATTAGTATTTACACCTACGGCTAGACCTCACCGCATTGTCTGAGCGTTCGCCGCGCAAAAACCGACTCAAATAAATGTAGCCGTCATGTCGAATCTATACTATGGACAGCAAGACAGCATCCAAGACGACTCAATAACGCCGGGCTACGTACGGTCGGCAAAAAACGCGGCTGCCGCTCTCACGGCACGACTCTATTACGAGTTCGCCGCGAATAAATAAAACATGACGGGGCCCTTCTCACGTCCGTATAAATATAAAACACGCGTCGAACGTTAACAGGTCGAGATTCGCCCGGCGCGGAACTTTCTCCAGATGTATGTAGGTACTTACGTCGTAGGGCGAGCGATAGCGCGTCAGGATTCCGCGGCGTGTCGAATTTTCACGAGCAATTATGCGCTTTTCTTCTAACGTTCTAAGGTTGAAAAGCGGCTGGGGAAATTTGTCAACTTCATGTAGTACTTCGTACGTGATGTTCATTTGTTTACTTATTAAGGCACACCAACAGCATAGCATAACAACAGCATTACAGCATAATCATTTAGTATAAGAAAGTAATTAAGTCAAGCCGTGTGGTGACGGCAGAGTAGAATACAATTGTCGCCACCCCAAATTTCTCCCGTGGGTGTCGTACAAGGCGACTAAGGATAAATCAGTGATGAGGATTGGGCA
The DNA here is from genome assembly GCA_963931975.1 of Cataclysta lemnata. Classification (NCBI taxonomy): domain Eukaryota; kingdom Metazoa; phylum Arthropoda; class Insecta; order Lepidoptera; family Crambidae; genus Cataclysta; species Cataclysta lemnata. Next base: position 4,968,433 of record OZ008339.1, read on the forward strand.
GCAGCGTTCCTTTATACCACCTAGCAATCTACTGCGACACTTTTGTGCCCGACATATGACAATAGGCTCGCCACCTATTGCGTGGGTGCTAGTTCACCTCTGCCTACCCCTTCGGGGATATAGCCGTGATTTATGTAGGTATGTATGTAAGTAATTAAGTACCTACCTACACTGACTTTCTTATAGTATTAGCTAAATATATAGTTATAACATGAACACCTATAACAGGTAGGTAATACAACATTTTTCTTATCAAATACGTGCTTCTAAAATACGAGAAAAAATACAGCAAATAAATAAAATATGTATCCGCAGCGACTCAGACGATCGATCAGTTTGAGGATTCCGGGTTAATTATTGTCACATTTCTTCCAAATCAAGGTGAGTCTCCAGCACTTGAATAAAAGAAGGGGCAATGTTTGCTCTCGATCCGTATCTACGAGCTTCAGTGGGCGGTAAACGTTTTCATTTGTCAAGATCTCAATCGGATTCTTCAAACAGGGCCAAAATAAGACCCGGTATAAATAATATCTTAAGAGCATAAGCACACGTTAAATACCGTATCATTCCGATCAGATTGAAATGCAGGTCCGTAGGCATGAGATAAGCAAATTGCATACATTTCAGAGCTCATTATTAATTAACTTAAAATAAAAACCATGGTAATTAATCGGGAAGTTTTATCAAGAACTGTTTTGCATCCAGGGCGAAATAATAATATGTGTGTTTATATTATATTTTACATAAATCACGCCATCCTCCCTTCAAGCCGGATCCAGACAAGTGTAAAGTGTAATGTAACACGAATTCTACGTTACGGACGGCTACATGTAACGCTCGTAGTGCCGTCCTAACGTAGAGCTCGTGTTACATTACTCGTTGGAATACATTACACGTTACACTCGTCTGGATCCGGCTTCAAAGGTAGGCAGAGGTGTTTTAACACCCGCGATTGCCAGTTTATTCCAGGTTATGTAATAGCGGGTGAGCCTATTGCCATTCACCGAAAGATTGAATTGCAGTAATTTGCAAGATGGTAAACGAGGAACGCTCCTGCCCACTCTATGTTATATGTGTTATAACTCTTACTGCCGCACTGAGAGACGTCAAATAACAATAATGAGTACTTTATGTCAAAAAATGACAATTCAAAACTAGTCGCTATTCTTGCCGGGTCTATGGTCTAGATTTAATTGAAATTTTTTGACATTAAATACACATTAAAGTTATTTGACGTCTCTGAGTGCGGCAGTTAGTAACGCTGCTGCCTACTCTACGTTATATTATTGTTGTCTTGTACTATTATGTAATAATATTGTAATATTGTGTAATATTGTATTTAATATTGTAATATTGTATTCTTCTCTGCCGTCACTACACGGCTACGCGGATATCTACCCATGAGTACACAGTATGTTTCTGTCCGACTTCTTTCCACGTTTGTTTTTTCAATAAATTCATTATTTACTTTTGCATTCGTAATTATACTTCACACTAATTTAATTTATTGTAATATATCCACCTTGCTTACTACGTCCATCTCGCACGCCCTTCCCCTGTACCGTCGGCATAAAAGTGTTGCTACCGCTCAAGCAAGCGCCAGAGAAATTTATTGCAATTATTTGCGTTGTTTATAGCGATGCGCCGTGTGTGGCTGGCTGACACCGCGAACTATTAGACAGTTCTGCGCCGACGCAATAAAAAGCAAACGCGCGGTCACCGGCGATACATTAACGCGCTCCTCATAGTTGGCACACCGCGGATCCCGCCTACTGGCACACCAAACTCTGCTAGTGATGGCTACAACGCGACACTGTCGATAGACGGTGAAGCGTTTGAATCGATTGCTCGTCACCGCGTGCCAAGGAATCGATCTATCGATGTCAATAATTAGTCGTTTATTCCGCAAACAACTGAAAATCGTAGTGGAAATCATAAATACAATTAGCCCGTTAAAATTTACAAAATTCTACATTGCTTTAAATAATATAAATATCAATCAATTAATTGCGATGAGGAATGGACAGCAGCGTTCCTCTTATACCATCTAGCAATAGCAATGTACTGCGACTTTTGTGCCCGACAAATGGCAATAGGCTCGCCACCTTTTACATGGGACCTAACATAATTGGCGAAACGTGGGTGCTAGTTCACCTCTGCCTACCCCATCGGGAATATAGGCGTGATTTATTTATGTATGTATGTAATCAATTAAACATGGTATCAAAAACATTTGCTCTCAACATTTTTTCAATAAGATTTTTCACTTTATTTCGAAATTTATTTATTATATTATAAATAATACCGACATTCAAATGTATTTTTTTTTCACCAGCGAATTGGATCGTTTTATTTGTAAACAAATGAAAACGCTTCCGTCTTCACGAAGGAAACTCTGTAAGCGGTTGTGTGTACACAAACTTAGAGAGATGTGAAAACACGTAAGAGTGCCTAAATTTAAATTCTTTGTTTTCCGTTTGTTCTGTTTACTTGTATCAGCGCGCAGAGACTCATTCTTATTTTATTTAATCGTTCTACGAACATTTTTTTTTGCGTTTCAAAAGTATCAATAGACATTTCTGCAGGCGTCCTATCAATAAAACTACCTTCAGATATCGTTCTATTATTTTTTTAACTAAATTCACTCAAACGTATAGTATTTACGTATCGTAATTATGTAATTACGTATATACCCTGAAGTACGTACCCTGACGTACGAAGTCGCTTGATTATTTCATTTAGAATTTTCTATACCTTTTAAAAGAGTTCATGCTATGTGCCTATCCCATCCGATAGACAATTGATTTCACAGAATGTGTTTTTTTTTTTAACACCCATTCTTGCCTTATGAGAGTAGTAGGATATTATGTCACAAATTCTTTGACAGAAACATTCAATTCAAAACCAAATTAAATACGATTCGTTTTAAAAAATAATTGACAAAAAATTTTATCGACGACAAGTGACCTATTGGATAGGCACGCCAGCCATCACTGCCCGGAGCCGCGCACGACCCTTTTTATCATCGCCACACGGTATCTTCAAGCCATTGTTTCTTGAATTTCAGCCACAAGACAGATGGCAGCAGCGTCGCGGAATTCCCAATCACACCAGCCGACTCCAACCCTCCGTTGATCCTTGGCACAGCGTTAGACGGCAGTCCAAACAACTGCAATTCTAGCCAGTCCACTTGGCAGATCATTTTAGCCAGTACAAAGTGGTATAATAATCTGCGAGTTCAAACGGAGCAATGTTGATTGATTAATTCCTGCGGTTATTGTCGAATAGCGATAGCGATAGCAATAAACGTGTCGTTGGATGCATTGTCATTTCCATCCCGTATTAATAGCGCCTGATATTTCATAGTCACAGTTTCACATATTAATAGCATCTGATATTTCATAGTAATAGTTTCACGTACGTGGTGGTGTGGGGAAGGTGGACCAAAACGGACATACACCCTAAAGCTGATACCCTCGGGCATAAAATTAATTTTCAAAACTGATAACTTCCTGTCAGCCTTATTGGCTGCTTCCTTCAGAGGACATCTCAAAATTGAAATTCTATATCTCCTTGGCTGGAAAATATGATACACCGTCTGTGTGTCCCTTTTAGGCCCCTTCCCCCTACAGTATAGTATAGTGCGTAGCAGGGGCCCATTAAATATCCGGGGAAGGATCTGTTATGACAGGCTTATACAAAGTGGTGGCACATTGTGTCAGTGTAGGATATATAGTGTGCGGCGACGAATATTTATTTATTTATAACACCGAGAGGGGCTGTAAATTAGCAGTGAATTTACGGCGAGCAGGAGTAGCGATCGCGCGCTGTTTATTTTCGGCGCGGGCGCATGATTTAAACAGTTCCCCGAGACGCGCGGAGAAATTGAAACCGAACGGAGATTTGTGGCTCGGGAAGCGTAACGCCGTGTTAGATAGTGTATCTCACACACGGCGCCAATTAAACATGATACATTTAGCTGGATTCATTTTCATCATCTCCAGCCCTACAGCGGTGCGGTGATAGAAAGAAGCTGTAGGCATCATGTCAAATAGTTCCTCCAAACACATTGCATTATAAAACCGATAAAAACGTATAAGGAGGCAAAATCACTACTTAGATCTTAATCATCTCCAGCCCTCTTGTGTTCCCACTGCTGGGGCGCAGATTTGCCTATGGATGGAAGAATATGAGAGTAGTCATAAATCACGACGCTGGGCCCGTGCTTAATTGGTGGGTATAAAAGACTGCAGATGCAGCCGGGAATGGCTCAACGTGCCTTACGAAGCACGGAGGAATTCGAGATAATATATTTTTGTTCACCCATCTAAAGTTCGGCCTTAGCGAATATTGTGCCCAGTTAACGCAATCACAGGCCGAGCGCGCTTAGCTGCGCTATCGAGCTGCTAAGACCCCAGTTCATAAGATCATTCTTAAGATAGGTCCCTTTAATTTCAACGGTACGATATATTATACTGTGTCGTTATAGACATACATACATACGTCACGCCTTTCTTCCACAGGGGCAAGCAGTGATCCCTTCATTCTACTTGCTACGGTCCTTACATACCTCTTTTGCTTCACCGAATCTCATAAATATCCTTAGCGATCATTGCGCTTAGTTACACGATCGTAAGGTAAGCGTGCTAACAAACTCGCTATTGAGCTCCTCATTTAGCTTGTTTACACCGCAAAAACAAGAGTGACGGTATTTGCAATAATGTTAGTAAAGATTGTGACATTTCGAAATTGTCAGTGCGTTCGTTTTACACGGCAAAACCTAGAGTGATGGAACCTGCAGTAATGTTGGTAAAGATGCGACATTTCCAAATTGTCTGTGTGTTCGTGCGCGGCCAACGTATTGTATTCGTCTTCCTGACTTTCAAACGATGCCACCTGACGACTGGTGCACTGCCAACGGCCACTCGAACTATTCTTAGCTGGTTTGTTACTGCCTTAGTCCATTTGCTATTGTCGTGCTCAGCCAAATGCACAGCTGCCTTCGTAATAGTCCTAAAATTACCAACTGAGGAGTTCGCCTCGGGACTTTGATCCGAGAGCGTCTTACGGTCTCGCTAATAAAGTTCAAAGTGCAGTAACTTTGGCGTTCAGTAGGATAGTTTCCGGTGGAGAATTTAAGTTTACCCCGCGATAGCCTAAATCAATGCTCCTTTGGATTTATCATAGACTTGTTGGCGAGCGACGTCTATTTTACTGAGGGAATCGTGAATAGCAATTAGTTTTTTCTGAGGAAAGTTAAACAGCAATCTCTAATTTAATACATAAATATTTATCCCGAAGGGGTAGGCAGAGGCATATTACATCGTACACACAGATTTAATCTTACCTATGTAATGGGTCGAGTCTTTTGGTATCTATAGGTTACAAAAATTGCAGTATATTGCTAGGCGGTATACCTACCAAGAACACTGCCACCTCTCCTTCATCACTGTAAACCTTAGTCGCTGTGTACGACACCCGCGAGAGAGATTGGGGAATGTGAGTGGTCATTCTCCTCTAAAAAGGTGCCCTAAGACATTTCTTCTTCACACACCAAGAGTGGTGGTGACAATTGTACTCTGCTCTGCTGTCACAGACGGCACAATACAGACGATTATGATTTTTAAATAGGTAACCAGAAAGAAATAAGAAACTTCATATTGTCAATTGGACTAACATCTACCTATCATAGGAACCTCTAGTAAGTAACATTACGATTTTCAGTCTGATTATACACAGAGTAATTTTCGGTACCGCCATGGCATTGCCCCTTCGTAAGTCACGAAAACCACATTCAACTGCGCGTCGTATTATAAGAATACGTGACCCCAATCTTTTTGGTCTGATAGATCTCGTCTCGATTATTTTTTGCAGTGATAAATAGAAGTACGCTCTCATGATTTGGAATGATGATTTCAATTAGATTGTCTAGAACGTTCCAATCCAATGGTTAAATATAATATCAGTGGGCAGCTATTTCAGGTTTACAGATATAACGAGGAATATATTGTGAAGAATAAGAATAGATACTACAAAAAAGCCAAAAACACTAACATAAATACTAAACGCCCTAGCAATGGAACTCTTTAAAGTATAACTTGTTCTGAACCAACTTCATTTAATTGCACCTTATAAATTTCATCCCTACACCTGGATTATATTTTAACTTTCACAATACCCACTTAACAAACCATTTAGGATGCGCGCCTATAGTAAAGAGCTACTACTAGAATAGATGCGAATAGCTAGAGCAATTGATAAATGATATTCCATTTAGACATTCATAATCACCCTATTATGCAGAAATTATCGTGTTAAGAGAACAGAAAAAAACGCACGCAACACACCATTGTTTACTCAAAGTCGAACAAATGGGGCGAAAATTTATAACTCATCAGACGTCTTGGCAGTGTCAAGAGGACGTTTTTGTTGCATCGTCTAAATTATTCGAGTAACGATGACAAATGGTTGCAAAACACAGTGATATTTGGCGGACGAAAGTGCAAATTGTGTGTAATGACAGTCAATTATGATATACGGGTGTTTGGCCAGTATGCACGTCAGCGGTGGTCAACTATTACCTAGTTGATAAAACACCACCTGCTTGCTAACCCATAGAATGTCCATGCTAATGGCTCCATTGGAAATTATTATCCCCTGCGTCATCGTTGCGCATTTTCCAATAACATTTTTATGAGATTCCCGTCACCGTGCAAAGGGCAAACGGGTTATGCGATCGTCTTTCGAACAAGTGAATGTGGAGTGTGGACATTCTTTTGTTTTTTTATTATAACGCTTGCAACAAAAAAGTTTCCAAATAGAAACCTTTAGTGGTATTGCTAAATGCACTGCAGCTACATCGAAATAATTTTCAACACCAGCCAGGCACAGCTTTCCGTATGTATGGAAGGACGTAGGGTGAATGGGCCTTAAACCACTACGCTGGCTCAGCGCGGTGGTGGTGGGTATAAACGACCACAGAAGCAGCCGGGAACAACGACTTAACGTGCCTTCCAAAGCACGGCGGAATCCGAGATAATAATTTTGCTCACCCATCCAATGACTGGCCTTAGCGAACGTTGCTTAGTAGGCCGACCGCGCTAAGCCACTGCGCTATCGAGCTCCTCCTCCTTTGCTTCAATATAATGATAAGAATAAATTAAGTAGGTACAACAAAGTCCCTCTATCTACACGTGCACGTCTGAATCTACAGATGCCTCGTAAATTTCTTTTGTTGACCAAAGTAGTTATTACTATAAAGCAATCAACTTGTAATTCAGTTAGAGTCCGTTATTAAGCGACCGAAATAAGCAGTCATTACGCAGCGGTGGACGGTTTAAAACAATTGTGTGTCAGACACCGTAATTACTGACTGCTTACATGATACACAACTTGTAGATACATTTTCTAATTTTGTGTAATGCCAAAACTGAACCTTTATCGGAATCGCGAGCTCCGGAGCGTAGCAAAGCCATTGTGCTTGTAAACACAAAAGAATATTCTAGCAAATTCTGGAGCGAGGCGCGAACGGCGAGCGGGCCCGAGCGGTGACACGATATCGCCGGGCCACGTTCATACCGCATAAATCACGGGCCCGCTTGTTTTACCAATAAAATTGATTCTTTCGCGACTCCGGGGGACTTGAACGTTCGCCGTTCGTAAATATTCAAATTTCGAAAACGGAATTCGCTCTGAATAGCAAGTTGTCCGCTTTGAATTTTGCAGCGGTAAGTGTTGAAGACTTTTCTGGAGAGATCAACTGTTTCCCGGAAAAGCATGGACAAACGAGACATAGTAACTAGGCAACCTGCAAAAAAGATATTGTCATTTTTTATTTTGTTTTAAATATTGGTCCCGTCAAAGACGCATTTTCCGCAATCCAGGCGATTGGCCTAAAAGTCACTCTTTTTCTTACACTTTTCGACATTTATTTATATTTTTTGATTTTTATTACAACATTATACAAATTAATGTTAAACGTTTTGTAATTTTCGTTAAAATAAAAAATTGTGACCATTTTTTTTTGTACTGATAGAATTATATTATAAGTTAGGTACGTAATACATAATTATACCCTATCTTTTCGTGAAAAAGTATTACTTATGTAATACATTTAAATTTTATACATCTAATTGTAAATAAGTTGACAGAATTTCTTAAAAGTATTTCTGATATGTAAGAAAGACATGGCCCGATTTATTTAATTGTAACATATATAATGGGAGACCAGCATAAGTTTGTTTCTTACTTGTCAGTCAACGTAATATCCGCAATAAAGCACGTTGATCCAAGTATTATGGCGCCCCCTTGCACGGGGTTTTATTAAAAGACAATGTTTTAAAACGGCAATAAAATTGATAATGAAATACTTCATAATTCCAAATTAAAAAAACCGTCGCCATTTTTCATTAACGGCTCATCGATACATCGAAATGATTGATGATAGTGAAAAAAAAAATGTTTTGGAATCGCGAATTATACGGCCGTGATATAAATCAGTGTATTCAATAGATCGATCGTTACCTAACAGGCGCGTGCCATTCGATTCACTGAACTACAATTTCAATATCTGTCGCCCCTACCGAATAATGATAAATCGAGAGTTTTGTATCGATTACCAAATTGTATATAGACGATTAATAGAATATTAAAATGATGTATATTACGAATCGTCGCATGTGTTATTATATTTGCATTTATTAAAACATCATTGTGCGGTTAACGGTTTCACGCATGTTTGATGCCTTTTTTAGTTTATTTTTAACTAATCCTCTATTTCGACTATAGGATAAGCTGTGATGGGCCATAACAATTTGAATATTTTTTGTAAAAAGCAAAATAAAAATCAAAGTTTAAAGAATGATTTTTATGTAGTCATATTATTAATGATGTGACGTGTGCCGTGTGGTGACGTACAAGGCGACTCAGGATAAATCAGCGATGAGGAATGGGCAGCAGCGTTCCTCTTATACCACCTAGCAATAGCAATGTACTGCGACTTTTGTGCCCGATAAATGGCAATAGGCTCGACACCTATTACATGGGACCTAACATAATTGGCGGAACGTCGGTGCTAGTTCACCTCTGCCTACCCCTTCGGGGATATAGGCGTGATTTATGTATGTATGTATATTATTAATTATACAATTATATAATAACAGAGAAAGAGAGTGCTATTTCTCTAAATACATAAATATTGGGTATCACCGACAATTAGAACTGTATATTAAATTGTTTCATTGGTAATTATTAATACGCGCAATAATTAACAAAGAAAATAAACATGTTTCTTCCAGCAGTCCTATATGATGTGCTCTGTATTTATACGTCCCTGGAATGGGCTTTATTATTTATTATACGGAAAACAGAGCAAACTAACCAAAAGTGTCCGCGGTACGGAACCAGCGGGACGCAACAAAACAGAATGAAATAAAGAAAATAGAACACCGTGTGTTGTCGCACCAAAGCCGTGGAGACGTCCATTTCTAAATGACTCAAAAATAGAACTTCCAAATTTGAAACGCAAAACAAAATATCATTATTTTTACACAACTCCATGTGAACTATATTTTCGCTGGCATAAGTCACACAATGACACGAAGTTCTTATCAGAAACAAAAGACGACTCCGTGACACTCTTCGTTCGATTATGCAGCAGTCGACATCAAACACGGAGTCAACCGACTTCCAAATTAAAAATGGAACGCTGTTGTTTCATCTCCACTGTTTTCAGTGCCGCCAGAGCGAGACAGCCACATCCGAAAAGGAAAACGTGACAGGAAAAACGGGACAAAAAAGAGTGAGTGGCGTGTACTCGCCTCAGCGGCGGACTTCTACGCATGGGGCCGCTGGACAATGTTCTATTAAAAACTACCGAAAACACATTTTTCTTTTTCTTTTTTCTTTCTTCTACATTACATAGATGAACATTCATTTCGACTTCCAAAGTTTTTAAGAGATACCATTCCCTTGTTATTCAATAATAGCTAGTTAATATTTTCATACCGTCATATAAATAACAATTGTACTTATGTATTGTACTTATATGTATTTTTATAATTGTAAAAAAATATTAAAAAGAATATGTAAAGCAAAAAACGACTACGAACCAATGTCAAAAATAAAGTTTTCAATAGCTCAGTTATGGATTGTCTGAGACCAGAATATTTAATTCAAACCTCTTTGACTCAAACTCCTTAATTGATTGTAGTAACATAAAAAACCAAATACGTGTCATAAAACTTAGTTTATGACAATAACCTAAAGCTCTAACTAAGCCATTAATATTGGCTACCATTAAAAACTGTATTTTATAATCGACTAATTGATAATTTAACTTTAAAGTAGCCGACATAGCAGAAGTGCGATTATGCTGTTAAATTGAATCACAATGATCATAAAATTGTCACTCAAATATTTATGGAGTCGTTTAAATTAATTAACTCCTCATAACATCCACTTAATTGACAATTACGCAGATTGTCTTTTACGATATTCACTCATCATTTCTGATAAGCTCGAAATGGCGACAGGTTACAGCAACTAAATGTGACCCAAGAGTGTCACTAAAGTTAAAAGGAAAGATCTACAAGTCTGTTATAGGACTTGTCGTATTGTGTGGATCGGAATGTTGGGCTGCAATAAAGACGGATTAAAGAAAATTGTATGCGACAGAGATAATAATATTGAGATGGATGTGCGGAGTGACAAAAATGGGTAACATAAACAATGGAGGGGGAGTCTAAAAGTGGCGAAGTGACAGAAAAGTTGTAAAAGTAGGACAGAAAAATTTGACATGAGTAAAACGTTATGGATATGAATGTTGATGAATTTCGAAGTAGAGGAAGACCATTGTGTGAGGTTTGAATGAAGATGAGTGTAGATGAGGAGATAATTAGTTGCAGAAGAAAGTGCAGAAAGAGTACATACTGCGCCGACCCCAAATAGGAGGGGTAAAGGCCAGGCAATTGAAGATAATAACATACACAAATCACGCCTATATTCCCGAAGGGGTAGGCAGAGGTGAACTAGCACCCACGACAATGATAATTATAATATTTATAAGCTATTTACTAGGTGTCTGTTTATATTTATGTGTATGTTCAAAGTATCAACCATACAGTTCCGCCTGAATGTTATTATAGTCAGCACACATACGTATTACTTAGGTTTCCCGGAGCGCATATGTGAGCGTCGCAACCGTTTCCCGCCGCATTTTCCATTTGCACTAAAGCGAAAGCGACTTTCCACGGCGACTTTTCACAACAGAAAAGCTGCGCGGAATTGTGGCAAAATAATAAAAAAAAAACAATGAACCAAGAGAAATGGAAATAAAAATTTGCTTTGTCATAAATCATGAAACGCTTCCGCCCGGTTGCGCTATTACAAAGAAAGTTGTATCAACGCTACGGAGCTTTTGTTGCGGCCGAGATACGAGTGGGACAGCTAATTATTTAGCTGCCTACTCTCCCGATCGCTCGCTGCTAATCCAATTCCTTTGGACTTCGGGAAAGCTTTGTTTGAAGACAGTTTGAGGAAAACGCTCGCCAAAATTCGACGTCCCCGAAAGAAAGAAAATAAGGCTACACAAATCTGGAACTATGGGTATTGTGAGCAAATGGCGGAGCTTAACGCATCGCTCGACACAAATCCCAAGCGGAAAGATTCCATTAAGAAAATCAAAAAAGGTCTCTTCACGGGGCGCGACTATTTTCATTTAGCAAAAACAACCCATAAATTGTCATCTTAACGAGATTTCTGTTTTTGCAGCGTCCGCGCCCTAGAGCGTTGGTGACTAGCAGTTCGCTGGTGTCAGTGTTTCGCGGCAAATATTTTGTCAGCGGCATTTATGAATTGGAAATGGTTACAGTGTTGCGTATTGTTGCGGCATCGGCGCCGGGGTGCCTACCTAATAAATTGTTTCCCATAAAACCGTTTGCGAGGTTTCGTAAATGTTTTATCACGTTCTCGACGTTACTAAAACTCGTGTATTGCATAAGCGGGTTTCGCTGACATGATCGGTTAGCGTGTTAAAAACTTATTGGGATTAGTCAAATCGACGGCATAGCAGTACTCAATTGTCACCACTCCCAATCACTCCCGCGGATGTCGTACAAGGCGACTAAGGGTAAAGACAGCCAAGAGTTATATGCAGCAGCGTTTCGCTCTTACCACCTAGCAATATACAACGATTTCAGCTCGCCACCTAAGTATTACATGGTAACTAAATTAATTGTCGAAACGTGGGTGTCAAATAGACGTAATTTATGTTTGTGTGTAAATAGAGATTAAGATTATCTATAGTAAAAAACAGTGGTAGCAGAAGTATTGATTATAACGGCCGAACGTCCAGCAAATTCCAATCAAGCTTTCGTGGGTTTCGTATACCTACACCTATGGCAGATAGTGTGCGTAGACGCATGCGGCTTGGCACGCCAAGCGGCGCATGCGCGTCAAGACATCAAACCGGCGCGCCACCGCATGCAACTGCGGTTATTTATTGCCAAGCTAACTATGTTTATAGCACTTTATGTTACCTTTCAGTCTACAGCTAAAAAGCTTATGAATACGTTACAAACTCTTTTGCTGCTTTCGTTTCCTTTATGAACTAGCAATTGTGTAAAGGTAATAAATGGAAATTTCACTTTTTACGCGCTAGGTGCTTTGATAGGTAATAATTTTGTTGCGTTGCCTTTAAATTGTGGATGGTTCTGTTGAAGTACGATCTTTTTTTGTTGGCAGCATAATTATTATGATTGCGTAGCAGTTGTTTAGAGAAAAAAACAAGATAGGTTTTATTAGAACTTAACATTTTTTTGATATAATAGTAAGCAACTTTAAATAGATATGCAAGGATAACAGCGCTGACCCTAACGAAATAGGACAGGCGAAAGATGATAGAAATTCTAAATAACAACGTAAAAACTTTTATTAGAACTGGGTATTGTCTAGAAATAAAGTAAGAAGATAATTTTAACTGCCAGCCTAGTGGTCAGCGAACCTGGCTTTAGAGTTTAGATTTCTATATTCAATAGATTTATATAAAACGATTTGCCATCCAGGGCGTTCGCTTATCTCTACGTACCTAAGCGTAGTAGCAGTTTACGAATACGGTAACTTTTTATCTGCAAACGTAAGATATTATCATAATTTTGTATTATAAATATAGCTTTAGACTGATGTACTAATCTATATCTATTACTACCCAGTCCCTAGTATGTACACAGGCTTAAGAAATGAATCAACTTTATTAATAATTAATCTATGATTTGTATAATTCGCCTCTGTGTGTGTATATATGTAGCCTATGTATAATTTGTAATAATAATATAGTCGTTAAAATATAGGGTTTTATTAATCTAATTATTGTTTATTGTTTCGTATTTTTAAAGCACGTACTTTTTGACAAATTATTGTTAACTAATACCTGTTGAAGGCGTTCATGTAGAAACTCTACATTCGGCTAACAATTTAGTTAACTTAAATAATTAATAAATAACCACGTAACAGGTATATCACAGATATAACAACTTCACAATTAACAATCCATTATGTACAGCGACAAAACCAAAGTTCGAGTCCACTCACCAATGAATTAAACAATGATCTCCTAAATAACATCCAGCGTGGCAACAAGCTGGCTACAGCCTGCACTAAGACAGAATAAACTCCGAATATCATAATTAAAGTGCCGTTTCAGCCGTCACGTGATACCGTTGCCCAAATTATCCGGGCCTCTTGTCATCTTGTCCCAATCCAATATGGCGCCATAAATCCTGGGCCGGGGGGCGGTGGTGGGGGCATGTCACTCAAACTTTCTCTGTGCCCCATCTTACGCTCTCTGGGGTGGGTACGGACAGACACACAATTCATTTTTCGTTTTGTATCGTTTAGTAGGTGTATTTTTATCGTGTGTGATGGTGTCTCGTTCGTTATCTAAGGTTGGCTGTGATTATAATATGTTAAATGTAATTATTAATAATTGTTTCTTAGGTCATTTATTATTTTTAATTAATAATGAAAATAAAAAAGGACGAACGGATCAATTTAATAATTATACTTATTTTATTCTTGTTAGTTAAATAAATTAAAGTACCTACTAGGCTTATCATGAATAGGCTAGTTGACAAATTTTAAAAAATATGATAAAACTATACCTTTGTTTCTAACTTACTCAAAAATAAATTATTTTAATAAAAATAGGCGTTTTACTTATATATATTAGAGCGAGAAAATTATAGGAAAATATTTTCTTTTGCCCGAGGAGATTTTCTCCACATCCCGCATCTACGGGCTTCTGATTGGTGTTTAGTGTCGCGTGGCTTGCCACTTTTTGCCGATTTAATTTTTCAAAAAGAATAATAATCTTTACATAATAAAATAAATGATGTTATATTTTGTTACCTACATATCATAATTAATCATTAAAAACTCTAGGCCAACCGATTTATTCTTAGTGGAAACAGGCCTATTTGAGTATAGGCCAAATTTAAATTGTACTTAATACTGCTACCCTTTCAAATAATTTATATTATCTATTAATTGGTGGATTTATAAGTATTTTTTAATTCCAATCTATAATTTATATCTGTTAATAATTAAAAATTCAATTATTGACAAAGGAGATCTAGTAAGCTCTCTATAAAATATTTCGAGAAAAAAAGAATTATAACACTACTAACTCTACACCCTACATTCACTCAGAAAAATTGATTTTACATAATCAACGAATTCCTTTCACAGCGATGATTATTGTTAATACCAAATATCGTTTTAAATTTTGAGAGCACCTCTGCTGACGCTACTTTGCGGAGCGCGCTTCAAGGGATACTCAGATGGAGTTCGAGAGTGGGATGAGTAATCTCTTTTGTTTTTCTAAGAGCATTGGACCTACACGATTATCGGCTTGTTTTGTATGTGCTTTGAGGAGCGGTGTGTACTGTGTACTGTACACAGATTAATCATATGGAGATACATATATTTCTTTATCATTTTGAAACACATTCGTTATTTTAAAACACACTTACGTTAAGACTTGAGGATAAAAGGTCACTGAATCCTGCGTTGTGGTTTAAACAACGCATTTTATATGAGATAGTCAGTAACATTTATTTTTGTTTACTGTCTGCATCTGTCCTTGAGTATTATAAAATAAAATTTAATTGTGATGTTATAATTTCCAATTTACGCTTGATAAAGAAGTCATGTCTTTTGTGTGGTTAATATCAACAAGAAATCCATATACGGAAGGTAATAGGTAATTGGAATATGTAACGATCGAACAAGTTCTATATTATTTAATCTTTCCTCCTCGCTTTTAGTTGCATAGCGCGAAATACAATCTATGAGAGCAGGTATCTATTCCATCCCAAGTAAGAACCTACGAAGTAAGAAAGAAGTAAGCCTAAGAAGTAGCAAAATCGAAAAAGACACTAAGGATTAATGAGTTAAGTCCTACTTTTGAATAACACCAATTGCAGTCCCATTTTCAATACGAAACTTTTCCATCCCCTCTGTATTAGCTGAATCAAATTTGTACCCGGGTAATCTTGTTAAAAATCGCGTGACCAGTCCGGGTTACATATTGCTTTTCAATAAGATGACCATCCATCAAGGCGTCTTAGCACCCTAGGGGGCGACTATATTAGAAAGCCTTTTGTCAGTTCCTTACATAGGTATACCTTCACTACATAACGTGTGGGATAAATACCATTAGAATTACTTAGAAACACTTATAGGTATTAAGTATGTATTTATAAAAAGGAGTTCATAACCTTTTCACACTAAATCACATTTTTTAATATCCTAATACATATTTTAAATATACTTATGTTACTACTTGATAATTTCAAGGGTATACTCGTAAGTAGTTTTGATATTTATTTATTTTTCTTTATATGAAACAAAACAATATGTATTAAGTTGCATGAGAATTAATAGAAATATAAAGAGAATTAACTACTTCCTTAATATTATAACATTTCTTTGGTTATTTAGATCACGCCTATATCCCTGAAGGGGTAGGCAGAGGTGAACTAGCACCCACGTTTCGTCAAATATGTCAGGTCCCATGTAATAGGTGGCGAGCCTAATGCCATTTATCGTGCACAAAAGTTGCAGTACATTGCTGGGTGGTTTAAGAGGAACGCTGCTGCCCATTCCTTGTCACTGATTTATCCTTAGTCGCCTTGTACGACACGCACGGGAGAGATTTGGGGTGGTGACAATTGTATTCTACTCTGCCGCCACCACACGGCCAATATATTTTTATAAAAGTTACTACCTTTATGATACTACTACTTGATGCATTCACGGACAGTGAACGTCCAACTATGGAGGTCATAACAATCAACTATTTATGTCTCTTTTACTGTTTGAGAATATGTTTTCAAACTGAATTCACATACAATGCTTAACCATTATTATTCAATTATTCATTATTCAAGCAGTTTTGTTAATACCTAATAATTTATTTAACCAATGTATATGAATTAATATTTTTTATTATTATATTTAGACAGTTTATAGGTATTGTGACCTATTCTATAAAATTATAATGAATTAGTTATCTTAATATTGTTGTGGCATGGGGAAAGAGAGATCTTTGACAACAAAACTTACACCGTAGTATACATACTTTTAAGGCTGGAGTTCGCCAACGCTTAAAGGAGGCGATTATTATTTAGCCGTCTCTTGTTGACATTTTACCGTATGGAAGAACTGTCAAGGACTGATGGTTATCCTTTAGTCGCTTGTTTTGCGTGTTGGTGAACTCGGGCCTTATTGTTTCAAACCTTAACTTCTTACTTTTACTTTTGATCAATTCAAGTTTTCACTAATGTAAATGCAGCTACTTAATTTTAATGGTCGTCCAAGATACAGGCATTGCCTAGTTTGGAGACCCCTGGTAGCTCAACATGTTCTATGTGCATATTTGTTCCTTCACTGTAACCATGTGCCTACTAATTATCACGTCTAGTTCGCAAGGAAAAAGAAATTAATGATTTATTATTATTATTATTGTTATTTATTTTTGGTAATATTTTTTTAAATTTACTAGTCTGTCAAATTTTCGCAACTAGTTTGACCTTTACTTTGAAAATTTTAAAGTGCATAAAATAACGAGGAAAATTGACCCTTAGTTTTTTTGTACTGCCTTTCTTACCTTTCTTTTCGAGGATTTTTATTACAATACGTCATGTTCACAGTCGTTTTTCTATCTAATTACTACCTCGACATAATAAATTATTCATAAAAGCAGGCATCTTACATCTGAAAGACTACTCAATAAAATTCACTTAAACGCAACGCAACAAAAAATAGTTGCCTACTCAATTCACTTATCTACATGTAGCTCATAATCAGTATTATTGTTGTGTCTATAAGAAAAAAAATCCAATTTAACTCAAATCTTCAGACGATTCCATTCAATTTCTGACTTTGTTCCGTACGTAATTAAGTAGTATAATGTTCATCTCTACAAATCGCTTTGCAATTTTATTGTGAAGTCTCAAAAAGGACTTAATTGCCGAGGACGTTAAGACCGTACTACACGCACGTGGAATTCTGTTTACATATTTCGCTTTTACGAGCGTAACGGTGAGTACCTACGGAACCATGCGGTCGATCGCTTGGGTTCAGCCAGAATTAATTATACAAACAAAAGCGCGCGTTATTGTTTCCTTTTGAATTTGGAACTGTTTGGACGTTTTGCGTAATTTTTGAACTAAACAGTGTCACGTGTTTCTTTTCAAATTGTTTTATTGTTTCTGCTAAATTGTTTTATTGTCTTTTACAAATACTGTGAACAAGACAAACGGTTCCGGGGTACGAGTATTTTAATGGTGGTGGAATTCTGATGGATCTTGCGCAGTTTTAAAATGAAGCACGTTGGAATTCAGTAATAGGCATTCGTCTATCCGCTACACATTTATTTACTTAATGTTCATGCTACTGATTAATGAATACAACATAGATACTAGAATGTGAATATTCGCAATGTGAAACTTTAACAAATTGTTATTGCTTAGGCCGACTCTAATTGTATCAAATAAATTTAGATTAATTCCGGTAGATATTATTTATTTCACGCTAATTTTCTTTTCAGTGGGTACCAATCTTTGTGATACTATTAAAACGCAGGGCATACGAGAGTTTATCGTGTTTATATTATAAAATAAACGAAATAGTTTTTATTACGAGATTTGAACTTTACCTATATCAAATACTTTATGGTTGTGAATCTATTTTTTAGTTTGACATAGTATCTACTCTTTTTTATATACCTACCTATTAGCATTATTTATTTCATACTCAATATCGTATACTCCTACTTCAGTATTCAATAAATGTGTGCATACAAAATACTGATACAAAAAAAAAACAAATTTAATGTGGTCAACTAGCATGTCGCCTAATTTCCCATTACGGACGCAGCTATTGTTTGTAGTAATTTATGTCGGCAGTAAAAATATGATTAGCGGGCACCGGCGTATTGAGTCGTCACACAGCGGGACTTTTACGAGCTCATTTGGGCAATTCGGACCCACTTCCTCGAAACTGGGGAACCAGCCGAGCAAGAGCCGCGTCCCACGACTAGCCACCTGAGAGACAAGGTCAAGTTACGATTGCCAGTAATCTCGGGCGAGAACTGCTTGGTACCGAATTATAAAAAGGCAATGAGCTAGTTGTAAACTTTATTGGCGTCATAAACACGCGTGTGAATCCGCGGCTAACGTGTGAGCGGGCATCAACGAGCCCAAATTAATGCAACCGCGCGCCTAATTAAAAGAAAATGTCGTTCGAAACAAGCCGTACCTAAAAGTTTACCGAGAGGTGGCGGCGATATAGGCAAAAAAAAGACTTAATATCTCAAATGTCAAAATGTGACATTGAGTGATTTGTAGCTAAGCTCCGCCTGTCCTACGTTTCAAACATCACCGCTCGGGGCAGACAGCTGAGCTCTAAGCTTTGGAGAGCGCAACGGAGTGCATACAGCTGTCCCGCTCACACCCCGCGGCTCACCCGCTTCCGTCTCAGACGGCGGATAAGACTATCCTATTCTATAAGCGGGTCGTAGCTATCGCCATAGTTACCTGAGTGCTTTTGTGTAGGGTTCAAAGCTTTTTCTCCATGCAATTTTTGGTGTATTATAAAAAGATTTTGTGAAACTTGCACAAGAGATTTCGCACTGTGCCGTCAAAATTCGGCTTTTGATGATAAATACTGTGAATATCTCACGGTGAGTTTTGTCGTGTTTCGAAAGAATTTTATTCCATTTCCGCGCGGGTGACTATTTAAGAATAGGTAGGTATTGCTACTCACTGAACAGCAATATTTATGTCTCCCTTTTCGTTAAACGTACCTGAAACATAAATAAACATTGTTTAATATTCATCGCATAAAATTACTCACACTTCGGAATTTTCAATTAGGCATGTGCAACAGTAGCTCATGGGATATTATATTAATATGCGATAAGACAGAAGTTTGGAATCAATTCATTAAGGCAAGTAATTTAATTGATAATGCGGCATCTGTTTTCTATTCATGCATAGTCTCTCTGTGCGATCTCGTATTTGCTAATATTTATCGATTTGTAGATATATTGAAAACGTATTCACAATCTCCATGTTTAATTGATTAATCGGTTGTAGCTATAAATTGATAGTAGAGACATTTAAATATGCTATCTGTGACTATCGCAGATAAGAGTAGGATATTCATTCACTGTGGTTTTTAACCATTTGAAATTATAGAGTTTGCAGCTCTATAATTTCAATTAGGTAGTAGGCAAATATTGAGAGTGTGAATTTATTTACAATAGGTATCTACTGTTACTTAATAATTTTTATAATTAAAACATAAAAATAATTAAGTAACACACTAACCCAGCTTTATTTTGTAACGTCTAGCCCAAAATAAGCAGTTTGAGTGCTTGATAACAACAATGAAAAATTATTAAAAATATGCGCTCCTTCATTGGTCACCCGATATTTTTCTATTTCATTCAAAACTAGCACCTTTTCGATGTGATGGATGGCGTGAATCAAAAGGGAGTGGGTGACTTGATGTAGTCTGACCGATATGTATCAAAAGAAGAAGCATACTATGTGTGCCGAAGACGTTGAATATAGATATTTTTTTTGCAAAGATATTAAATACATAGGTAATATAGAATATTACACAAACGTATAAAAAGTTATGACTTGTACCTACCTAAACACACACTGAAAGTCTATGTTTTTAATAAATCATTCAACTATACATACATCATTCAATCATTCATACTTAATTTTATACCACGAAAAGAGAAAAAACGATCGCAACACTCCCACAACTGTCACGAAATTCGCTACTTATTGATTAGTCCATTTATTTTTTACCAAAATCCAATTAGACGCCGCCAGACAGTTGGTAAGCTTTGTTCTAACTCATCGTCTCGGGTCCCCACTATATAGAGATATAAATAGCCTCACTTTAAGTGGCAAAGCATGCCGACGTTGTCCCTTCTTCCGTCCCTCTGATAACATCGCATTAGGAGAACAGAAAGAATAACCGTTTGCTACTGGCTTGTGTCAGTATAATACGATTATTAGATATAAACGATTTCGTAAATAAAACCTACATGAATGGATATTATAGGAAGTTTCTGTGTGAAATAAATATAAGAGCTTAGAATTTAATGATAATATGTACCTATCTGGGAATCATTTTTCTGTGTTGAAATATTAGAATATGACGCCTAATAAAAATTAATTGGACTGGAAAAAACGTCTAAAAATCGTTAGTTTTTTACACAAGAGTCTTGAGATAATCGCCAAAAAATTATTCAGATTTCACAATTTATTTTTATGTTATGGAATAAATTTAAATACACAATAAGCTTTACTCTTATACATTATATATTTTACTCTTATAAGTAACGTTGGAAAGAGTACTTTCCATTATTTAATGGGTATCGTGAAAATGCCTTAATAGATTAAAACAGGACTCATTTGAGTACTAAAAAAAAATTGACAATATAATTGTTTTTATGGTATTAGGTTTAGACTTTCTCGCATTATCTAATCCTGAGCAAAAAAACTATAAAGTATTTTTTGGTTTTTGTATTCTGAAAAATCAGTTTCAATCAGTTTTTGACGAATTGTTTCAGAAATCAGTGCACACAGCGAGCACACAGACAGAAAGCAGGGCAAAGGGTGCTCAAATCGGCCGGGTCGTTCGAGTGACTAATGTAATGGCTGAACAAACAGCACAATGATAAAGAAGCGCCGTCGTCGGGCGCGGTGTGTGGCTAGGAGTTATTAAGTAACCCGCTTGTACACATATAACGGGTTTTAGTGTAATTAGTTTGAAATAAGAATTGATATTAGCGGCATGAGCACGCTGTTGTTGATAGCGGATGCCATCGTTTTAATTTCGTTCGTAGATTAAAAAATTAACTTGGTCACTACAATCAAAATTTATGTTATCTACGGTCCAATCGTTTAAGTATTTTAGTTATTAATTGTCAACTACATGCGACATGTGCCTACCTACGAGATTAATAAATTGCATTTAACACGAAATAAATGTCTGTTTTCACCATAGACTCTTATCTTTGAAGCTGCTTTAGTCGCAAGATCGATATTATGTTGCTTATCATTATGCTTAAAGCAAGTAAAGTGTCTTAGGGGACAGATTTTTTTAAAAACGAGCATAGGTATAATAATTCATTATTCAATACTATCGGGGACATAACTGTGGTTGCTATTGGCCAGCATTTCAACTTGAACATTTTTAATAGCTCGCCACTTTTCTATATGTTAACAGTAATAATAGTCTAGTTTCAATACTATATGAAATTCGGTTTCTACCAAGTAAGTAAAATTAATGATGCGAATAGTTAGTCTTTGTTACCTCTAAGTGGTCATGAAAAGTCAAACGCCAACGTCTTCAATAGTAGATACTTCAGAAGTTGTTTCAAGTTTCAGTTGAATTCGGAGCATATAAAACGGTCAAATTACAATCTTAATTAATCTGACATAAAGTGCAAAACGGTTTGCGAAAATTCGACTGACTATCTAAGAAACCTAACATGCTGTTAACATTAAACTAATTCCTTTTTAAAAATTCTGGTATTATTAAATTTGACAGTGTCTCTGGCTAATTCCACGTACCTAATTACAATGGAAATGCGATGCTATCGCAGCTGATAGCCATCAATGTAAGACCAACGAGCCACTCGTAATTCTAGTGTGGTTTTGCAGCAATTTGCCCGGGAGATTTTTTTTGCATCAATTAGCATTCAATTCGAAATTCTTAGCGGGAGTCCTCGCTGGGACTGCTTGGTTCCACGCGTTTTGTAGTTTAGGCTTTTTAATTATTTCTCTATTTGAAACGTATTGAGCGTGTCGGTCGTTGAACCGGCAGTTGTTTTTAAGCGCCGTTGTTGTATGAGCATGGAATCAAAAATTTACTGAACAGTGACAATTTTTTTTACTTACACTCGTTATGAGGACAATATCTAAATCAGGGTAGGTATGTATATTGTGGTAGCATATAGGTACAAATATAAATTTTATCAATCTACTTTGTGCCATAGTTTCTCATAGTAATTCAACAAGTCAAAGTTGACCATCGTATGTAAACATTTGACAGTTTTCGGTAGTCTGAAGTTTTGCCGTTGACCGTACGAAAAATACCACCAGTAGGTAAATGTGATGAATGAGCATTTTCCAAAAAAAGAACTAGTGTGGGGGAAAACTCAAAAATGTGACCGTGAACCTTTAGTGTATAAAAATAGTCATTAGTTTAATATTTACGAAAATAAGTAAGATTTTTTTTGAATTAGACTATTACAGTGTTTAATACTTTTCAATCATTAAAATAATTATTGAGCTAAAAATATTACTCTTTCTTACTTTTAAACACGGAGGCAGCCCAAAATGGGGGTACACTTTTTTGGAAAACGCTTGACTACAATATGTGAAGCAATATTTTACATACATGCATACATATCCTCATGCATGCCAGTCGGTTTCGGGTACTCTTGACCTTGCCTTTTTTAATAGACTCTCATTTTCATTCTGAAACTAGGCGTTTCCCTTCACATTTCTACATTCACTTAATTTTTTTCACTACGAGAAAACACATCAAGTTAGTTCGCTCGGCTAAGTTTATACAGATATGTCAAGGCTCCGCAGACTGACGACATCGGAAGTGGCGTGGGCGGGAAATGAGATGCGAGTGTGTGCCACGCCTCACTCCGCTATCAGTTTTAGTTGCTGTGTTTTGAAACACTTTTGATACAAGCCGCAGTTGCGACAGAATCTTTTGTAAGAGCTACCGAGACTGGAAGCCTTAAAGAATATAGTAATGACGTTTGTGCAGTTCTTGTACTCGAATTACATACATACATAGGTACATAGATCACGCCCATATCCCCGAAAAGGTAGGCATAGGTGAATAAGCACCCACTTTTGGCCAGTTAAGTTAGGTTCCATTTAATAAGTGGCGAGCCTATTGCCATCTATCAGGCACATACATCACAGTATATAAGAGGAACGCTGCTTCTGATTCTCCTCGCTGTCTTAATCTTAGTCGCCATGTAAAACACCCGCGGGCAGAGATGGGATGATTGTATTCTGCTCTGCCGTCACCAAACGGCATGTATAAGTAGTTACTGACAGATCATATTTACAGATTTATTCTGAATTAATTAAATATTTATCTCATTTTCAAAGAGGTAAGTTTGGTATTATTAATGAGCTGATTCATATAACAGGAAATGTTCAAATAATTTCTCTATGTCAAGCACCCAGGAGGTCCGCTTATCTGAACATCACTCATAGCTCTAATGTAGTGATCTTCGGTATATAATTAATAAGACATAATATACTAGTTTCTTACATACGACAATGTTAATTTGCTCATTAGTATTCGGTTGTCATTTGTCAAACACTCGTTATGTAGTAACTTCGGATAGATGTGCGCTTTATTTTTTTTTGCCATTTGGTAGATATGAATATAAGCTCCGTTGGGATTTTTGACGTGTGGTAATATTTATGTGTGTGAATATTATTATTAGGTATCGTCTAAACTAAGGTTCGTATAATCTGATATATAAAAATCTCGTGTCGCAGTGTTTGTTATCAAACTCCTCCCAAACGGATTGGCATGGCTTTTATTTAACCCCTGTGTGATAAGGGCAAAACGAAGTTTGCGGAGTTAGCTAGTTAAGTATATAATAAGAACTGTTGTTAAAAATTATCTGTCTGTTAAAGAAAGAAACGTTTATGGGGACAAAACCACAAACAAACAAAACCATCAAACATGTTACTAATTAGGTAGGTTCTTGTTTGAAACGGTCCCAGCTCAGTATGTTGCCAGCCTCGCGACTAGCGTTAGCCTTCCGCTGGATATTATAATTATATATTACCTGTATACTCAAGATTTGGACCACTATAATGATAAAAGGAAACCGATAAAAGTAGGTAATATTCGGCTTTTTTTAAGTAAAAATTGGTCGCCCTGATTAGGTATAATTATCCATCTTGTTCTTGTTTCACGAAGTCTTAAGCAAAACTTGACCACGGATACGTTGGCGTGTCATCCAACATACATACAACATACCTACATACACTGCGTTCAAGGGAATCGACAAAAAATTGCCAAATAAATATAAACACTGCATTTAATACGTTGGTGCAACAGGGCGATCGGTCGCTCTGATAATAATTCGGTACGACGCCCATTTCCTACAAGCAACCACATGTATGTCTTTGGATCACCTTACCGACAATTCCAAATTAAGCAGGTGGTAAAGTGTAGTCTTTTGTTTTTAAACGTTAAGCAGGTATTAAATAAGCATTTTTATTGATATGACAGAAACGTATATGTACATTTATTCTTGAGATGTGAAGCGCAAGAACGGTAAAAAAAAATGCGTGGTAATGAATTACAGAATTAAAGGGATGTATGCACATTTAACTTACAAAAATAAATCACGGCTTTTTATCCCCAAAGGGCAAGGCAGAATTGTATTCATCATCATCGCCATCACCACAACAAAATGAATATAACTGCCATAGCCGACTTTTCCATAAGCCAACTACAGTAAGATTCTACACATCTTGTCTATTAGAACAGCAGTTGAATTCACTGTCTCAAGAGTGCTGTAAACAATATCGCATTATGTCATCATGCGTGGTACACATACCGCGTTATACACGCGTTCGTATTAATTAGCGTCTAGACTAATTAACCGGTCAATTTTCGCGACAGACGTCTTCATTCTTAACATCGCAACTGTCATATACATATATCGCTTCTTTACTACAATAACGTGACAAGTCCAAGAATTGTGTTATACAAGATAACACGTTATTTAAGTAAGTGATGATGGTAAGCCGTGTGGTGACGGCAGAATAGAATACAATTATCACCACCCCAAATCTCTCCCGTGGGTGTGATATCAGTGATGAGGAATAGGCAGCAGCGTTCCTCTTATACCTACCACCTAGCAATGTACTGCGACTTTTGTGCCCGATAAATGGCAATAGGCTCGCCACCTATTACATGGGACCTAACTAATTGGTGAAACGTGGGTGCAAATTCACCTCTGCCTACCCCTTCGGGGATATAGGCGTGATTTATGTATGTATGTATGTATGTATGTATGATGATGGTAAGTGACGATAAGGGCCGAAGATGGAATCAAGCTTCACCTGGAACCGTCAACCACCGAGGTGCTGGCTATCTTATCACAATTGTCGAAACACAATAATGCTGTTAACATTATTATCATGGCTACAGATTTTTGTTATTATGGTGGTAAGTAAATAGCAATTCTACGCAGGATCGAACACGGAATTCACGAATCAAAACAAACGTTCCGCCACCAAATCGGCGTGTCCCCGTAATACCGAATTCTGGGCACACTCCTATCGAAGGGTCCTACTCGGTAAGCGTTAAACCCACTAATACATTTCCAGCTTGCGCCGACATCGGCCAAAAATCAGGCCAGCAAGCGACGCCTTGCATAACAAACAGGGTGCGAAACAAAATTCCCGTGGATCTAACATCTGCGCGTTCTGGGAGCCTGGTAAAAAACAAAGGTAAAAATATGCGGACGTAAGAAAAATTAATGATTTTAATAGGAATGATAGCGATAATATTATATTCTTTTTATTAAGTGAAGGACCTGACTTTTGAGAAAATAGAAATAAATATTGTGATAACAGATACATTACATAAATACTTATACATATTTACCTATATAAGTATGATGATATTATAGAGTTATTCATAATAATATACACACATAAAACACGCCTCTAACCCGAAAGGGCAGACAGAAATGAATTAACACCCACGTTTCACCAATTATGTTAGGGTCCATATAATAGGAATGACCCTAGTGCCATCACTACTATCTCGAGTTGGTTGGTATGAGAATAACGCTGCTGCCCATTACTCTTATAGCAGTCTTAACCCTTTAATCGCCTTGTACGACACCTGCGGGAGGGCTTGGGGGTTGTGACAAATGTATGGCCACGCCACATGACTTAATCATAATAGTATCAATATTAGTTGATATCTTACTACAACTGTATCAAATAGTTATATAATACTTTTGACCAAGAAATTGAAAAGGGTATAAAATAGAGCGTTATTCAGAAATCAATGTAGGCACATGATAACAATGTTCCAAACAGTTCAATCATATCAATGTTAAATTAAATAATTAATATATCCGTAACGTTCCACTAGAATTCAGTATCTTTTGAGCATTTGTACTTACAAGATTAAGGTTAATCTACAATGCAATTACTGCGGTCCAATTAAGACAAAGTTTCTTAGCAAATTACGGGGCAGAATAAAATTATTGTAAGTATTTAATAGAGTTGAAAACTCGCGTGCCTACACTAAGATACTATGCGTATGACTAATTATATTTGATACAAAAAAAACTGTAAACGTCAAGAGATAAAACGTGAAAATATATTCACTGGCGAATTCTAAGCCGTGGAACTTCAAACATGTTCTTTAGACAACACAGGCACTAAAATACGTGACCCTGAACATAAAAAAAATATACTCATTGTTATTGTTACGAGCGAATTGTCTTCTAATTATACAAAACAATTATAAAAGTACACCGTTACAATCACAACCAAAATAAACTTATCTTCATTAGAGCTAAATTTAGAAAGAAATATTTCATTTTTATGACTTATTATTTTTTGAACAATGGAACGGGATGCATGTGTTAGTTAGCGTAGGAAATTTATGACAACTATTTTCCTTTTGTATAATTGACATAAAAAACTTGTTAAATTTTACAGAACAGAAGCACTTATTTATCTGAGAATAAAACTAACCTTAAAAATAGTTTTTTTCTAGTATGAGATCATATAATATTTAATTAGATTTTGTATACGTAAAACTATACTGCTTACTGCCGTATTGTTTCCATAACTTTACTTCCTCATGCATCTTATTTACATAACTATAAGGTCAGTTTATCTAACTCCAGCTATCAGATTAGCCTAGTCCAAAATGGCGGTATAAAATTATTGGTATGGTATGGTATAAAAACCTATAAAACATTTGAGTATTTTAGAAATTGACATAATAAGTCTAGTTTGTAATAAATTAAAAAAGAGTGTGATTAATAAATTTAAAATAAGTGGGCTTAATATTTTTTGGCACTAAAGATAAATATTAGTTTTATTTTTATTTGAGTAGATTTAAGATGTTACGACGTGTATTGATATATTATGCTAGGTATATATTTATATAATAATTATAATTATGTTTAAACTTGTAGGTGGTCTTACAAGTTTAGTTTACCATAGATCAATAATATCATTTTTCACAGACAGGAAAATATAAGAAGACATATTCATCTAGCAACTCAATTCTAGAGAAAAAAAATCAATTTTGCGAATTAATCTCGCGTAGGTATGTTTAGATTTTTGGTATTGTTATTATTTATCTCGACGTCGAATTTCAAATGTGTAGTGATAATGAAATTATAAGAGAATAATAAAATACTTATCCTATAACTGGAGCAGTAACTATAAAATGTTGTCATTTCAATCAAGTTCTCGGTTTGGGTCTTTCGACAAGGTCCTTTCCATTACTTTTCTGGATTGCATGATGAAGTCTGACCGATTTTGTGAAGTCGGTAAAAAAAACGGAAGTTCCTTCGATTCCCCCAAAAAGAAACTTCAACAACAACACATCGCACGATTCCAGTTCGGTTTGGTTTAAGTCCTCACACCCAAAGTAAAAAAAAACGATTCAATCATCAACTAGGCAGATAACGTTAGCAAGACTTAAACGACGTGAATGACGGTATACGCAAATAAAATCGACCGCAAACTGCACTGAATCACCCAGTAGTCTATAGTAAAAGCGACGGGATTCCCTTGGCACTCAGTTGGCCCATTAAATTCCCGTTTACGAGCCACTTACAGCTCGGAGCTCCCAACAACCGCTGCACTCGTAATGCCGACCTTAATTGGTATATTGAGATTAAAACCTTGTAATTCTCGGTTTTATGGTTTGTTTCTGTCAATTTTCACACCTAATTGCCACCGCGATCTTAATTTTTTTACGCCCTGTTTATCTTTAATCATACGGGGCAATTTTTTTTCAAGTATAGGTGTTTGGGCATGTTAATATTTAGTTCTATTTTATTTTTTACACGATTTTCCATCCTGTAGGTAGGTAACTCTTTGCGATCGGCTAACTTTATGCGAAGTGACCATTCTGCGCATGGGTTAGTCAATTAATAATCGCTTTAGCTCTAGTCTGTAGTAAAAAACATAACTAATTGAGTTACACGAACATTTATATCAATGTGTTTTATGAAAAATAAAATGGGATATCAAGTATTTCAAGAGTAAGACTTTTTGGTCTTATTTGTACTAGTGATATTTAATTATTTTTCTAAGAATATTAAAATAATGAGCAGTATTTTATTAAAAAGAGTAATATATAGTATATTTTATACGTAATGTATAAATGTAGAGTTTTTAAGAATTACTTATAAGTAAGATTGGTTAAAAGAGTTCTATGACCAATGAGAGGGACCAATGTACCTATTGTAGGTTTAGGTGTTAAAAGACATCAACGAACAAGGTAGGCATCGACGACAATCGAATGGTGCTCGGAAAAGTGTTATCGGTGTTATCGGAAAAGAGACCCCAGGTTCTAAGCCTGGTATGGCCAAATGGTTGTGCGATGAGCACATACATGCTGATTCTTTTGTTAGTAAAGCTATTACAAAGCTTCTTTTGGTTAGATAGAACAGCGAAGTCCACGAAACATCTTAAACAAATATACGGTGTTCTTATATGCGCACCAAGTCGGGAGTGACAATTACAAGTCTTGAGTAATAATCAAAGTATCACGTAGATACGCATTTAGACACCAACTACGCCACTCAGATTAAACTGATTCCATTGCTCGGCAGTATTTTAATTACTCGTTTCGAGGATGATTTATGTTATGCCCCAGACTTTAATGGCACTAGTGGTGGGACTGAATGGTTTTTTGTGCGTCAGATCGTTATCAAAACCCTCGTGCTAAAGTTTAGCATCGAATCAGCTGTAAAACATCATCGGGCTTTTTGAGTGGCAAAAGTCGATATACCTGTAATAACATTTCATTTACAGCACTGTAATGACCAAATAGCTAGGGTACAAACAGTCCCTACGTTTGGAAGAATGCTTACGAAGAATTCTCAAGAGGAAACCCATCAGAAAATAATAAAAAATAGTTGAAATTATAATTGTATAAAACTTCCGTTGTTGTTTATAACTAAGGTCATTTACTCTCCCATAAAGAAAACTTCAACAGCGTCATATCTCACGATTCAAATTCGGTTTTGGTGCAAGTAGGTATAAGTTTCGTAAAAGCGTGCGAAATCGAACATTTCGAAAGTGTTTCGAAATATGGAAGTCGTTAAGATGACGTTTAGTTGCGGCCCCAAAGCAAATTGGACTAGAAAATGAAAATAAAATATATATAAATAAAACGGAGCGCGAACGCGGTCATGGCTGCGTTCTCGAACTATGGAAGTTCGGTTGCCCAACACATAGGTGATATCTACCGGTGAACAGGTTCATTGTGACTAATCAATTAATTTGAATAAAACTGTGCTCTTTTGTGACAGATGTGTTTTGATAAGAAATAGTTCGTCTTTGTCTGACAATGCACATTTTGAATGTGCGGTGTCTTAAATGCCGTTGTATTTTTGTCATTATGTATAGTATAAATAGGTACTGTAAAATCTCACAGACAGACGTTGATTGCGCAGCATATAGGTAAGAGATATAAAAGAAAACTTTAAAATTGGGTAATTGAACTGTTTGACTTTACTTCAATTTTGTATCAATAACTTTAATAAAATGTGTTCTAAATTAATTTATAGACAATTGAATCTAATTATTTTAATGTTTTCATAGGTCTCAGGCTTAAACGAAAAAGGTTACTTTCGGTTTGAACTTGTATTTTTAGTTGTTACAAAAAAATGCCTATAATTTTTTTGGGAGAACAAGGTTTTACGCTAACTTATCTGACATATTCAGTGAAGTCAAAATCTTGAGTCTCGAGTAACTCACTGGAGATTATCGCTCACCCAGCTCGTCACCTTAAAATCACGACAACCGACGGTGACACAACATGCTGTTTCACAACATTGTTTTCCAAAGCTCTAAGCTCCCCGCTTTCACCGACCACCCCGTAAGCCCGTAACATTGTCTCAAAGCGTTCGCTTGTTCACGAAAAAACGTGAACATAACTAAATGCGCTTGCGCAAGACCATTCACGCGCACCATTGTTGCGAGATTTTGGGACCACTCCAATAACGGGCAACGTTAGACGCGAGATAAAACTGGACTAGACTCTTTTGTGATTGCGGACAAAGAATCGTAAATTATGATTTACCGAAATTTCTATTCCTTATTCATGTAGAGTAACAGAACAATTTTTTAGCGAAGGAAGCGCCTTTTTGTGGGTGAACAATTACGAATAAAACCTTTATTAAGAAAAAAAAATTAAAACAAAACATGACTTCTCATGACTGTCCGTTGTTTGTTTTTTGTTTAACACTAATGTATGCAAATGCATTACACCCAAGGTGGACTATTTAATAATTACTTATTTATTTAACACTGATTTATGTTGCCGTTACTTATCTAAAACATTTCATGTCGAGGCATTGTTCATTTTGTGTGGAGGTTAATTCTTTTACTAGGCCATTTTTCCGGTGCGAGGTTCCCATGGGCTTTCGACGCCACTAATGCTGCATTAAGCTGCAAATTAGGTGATGTGTATGTGAGAATTGAAATTTGTATGCATTTTCCTAGTTCTAGACGGCCCGCTAAGCTGTCCGTTTCATTGTTGATATAGCGTTCTCTCGCCTTGTTTATTGCCATTGAATAGGAAAATACAGCTTCCGTCTCACATGGATACGAGACACTTAATTCGGGTGCTTACCAAACGATTTATTATCAACGTATAAGCCTGAACGTAAACGCGAAAAGGAGCAAGCAGCTATTAATCAAAGTTTCGACTCGGATAGGTAGCGTTCATTGAATTCTGTACTGCTAAGTTCCGCTGTTGTATTCAAAACAATTGCGTTCGATTTACGATCGGAATTTGTTCAGGCTAAATTTAAATTGTTAGCGGGACAAACAATTTGAGTATTGCTCGGAGGGCCTGTCCCGCCGCTTGCCTCTGCCACCTATCGTGATTTAGGAGTTTGCCACCACGCTTAAATCATAGCCGTGTCGTGTTCGAGACAGTGCGCGTATACTTTTTGCATTCGCAGTGCGCTCTATCCGATACAAGAATCACTTACCACTTTGGTAAGGTGCAATGTTTGTTTTGGTTTGCAATTTTGTCGCGTACCGCCTTGAAAGCGATTTCGCAAATAAACGGGTTCAATTAAAATCTATCTTAGCGAATATAGGATGATAATTTTTTTGGTAAAACTCACACGGTTACTTACCTAGATTTCTGTCGGTAATCTTACGTAAGCGGTTTGAACAGTGTCGTTCTCGATACAGCGACTTAAACTACAATCACATTGAATTCATACAAAACAGACCCTGTATTTATTCGTATGTAATTAAACTAGTGACGCTACGGTGCCGCTAATAAGTTACATATTATTTTGTACTTTTTAAAAAATACTACTAATCAAAAAACACTGTTAAGGGGGATATTTTACACGATTGCTTTGTACTGAACGAAAAAGAAGCACTTGTCGCCCGTCTATGTAATGGTCCAAGTAGGAGGAGGATTTGTCGAACTTATTCAGTTTCGTGGCGCGTTCCGTTCGTTAGCGTGCGTGGGGATGTCGCGCGCGCGTCGCGTGTCGTCGCCGTGTCGCGCGTTCCGTCATCGCGCGGCGTGTCGAATGTCGTGCGGGCGGCGCCTCGGCCGCGCGCGGCGCACTGCCGCGCCGCCGCCGCCGCGACGCCTCCCCGCCCCGCGCATCTCTTCCCGAACTTTGCTCGAGTTGCACTGGCCCTTCGGGGACGTCTGTCTTGTCTACCACCGAGCACTGGGCACGGTGGGCGGGTGCACTTGGCATAAGCGCCACTTTTTTACCTTTTCGCGTGTTGGCGAACTTTGCTCAACTCGCGCTAGGTCTTCAGGGATGGCCGCCGAGCGGTCACGGAGCACGGAGGGCGCTTGCACTTGGCATAAGCGCTACATTTTTGTCTTTAAGCGTATTCGTCTTGGCTTTAAAGTATCAGCTAGATCAAGAGTACCTACTTGAAACCGACGGGCATGCATGAGGATATTAATGTGAATTGATGAACCGAAAGTAAGATTGTAGCAAGTGAAATGAAGTGATCACTGCCTACCACTGTGGGCGTGACGTATGTTGTATTATGTCTTGGTCTTAGGCCGTTAAAGTACAGTATATATCGCACCGTTAGAATTAAAGGGACCTATCACAAGAATGGCCCTATGAAGTAAGGTCTTAGGACTGGTTGTTAGCGCAGTAGCTTCGCGCAGGGCCTGCGATTGCATAAACTAATTCATGTTCGCTGAGGGCGGTCATCCAATCGGCACTGGTGGGTTATGGCCCTTCCTCATTATATTATTACTCCTAGTCGACTTGTAGAGAGATGTAGGATGCTAACAAGTGTATTCTTCACATATCATTATAAATGCTTCGGCTTCTAAGCCTATACACCTCTGACAAGGAAGAGTGCATCGAGGACTTCATTTTACCATATTCCACCCAGTCCCGACAAATATTCCTCTCGGTTCACCCCTACTTTTTATAGGGCATTAAAATTTCCTTCAATAACATAAAACTCTAGCGGAAATTTCCGGTGAATATCCTCTTTGTTGGGCATTAATACAAGCGCCAATACACCCGGGGGAAGCGGAGAGCTTTTTGATTAAAAATTCTTTCGCAACTGTTCACGACATAGACTCGTCTAAGTGGTCGCTTTGAACGGTTACACAGCGTTCTCGGGGTGGGGGGAAGAATTGGGTACGCTCTCGAAAGAATTCTGGATGGCGTTTAAAAATATTGATTGGTAATTGAATGCTGGGACTCTCAAACCGAAAACGAAGAAGCTTGCTTAACCACAACAGTTGGATTCTCTGTCGTGTACATATTTTGGATGTACATTAAAAAGAATGTGATGCCGTGTGATGACGGCAGAGCAGAATACAATTGTCACCACCCCAAATCTCTCCCGCGGGGTCGTAAAAGGCAACAAAAAGACTCGTAATACAGTATTCAGGAATGGGCAGCAGCGTTCTACCACCTAGCAATATACTACGACTTTCGTTGCCCGATAAATGGCATTAGGCTCGCCACCTATTTCATGGGACCTAACATGTACGAGTATAATTTTGGTAGATTTTACGTGCCTAACATTATGTACAGAGAAGTATAAATGTTTTGTTATCTTCTTGGCACGTCTTCTAACGCTTATTACCTTCGTTTGTTTCCATTTATTTGAACATCTTTAATGAATATTTCAGTGCCTATAATTATGCAACCTGCTTGGTCAATAAACTCAAAACAAAACTAGTTGTCAGTTCGCGTGAAGCAGCGACCGACGACCACGATGAGGTGATTCCGAATTCCAAGCATAGGACCGCATGGCGCGGGCTGTTTACAAGCCCGCTAGCATCTTGATAAGATAATGAATTCGTTGTCGGCGTAAATTTAGTTTCAGACCAGAAAACTAGCGTAAACGTTGGAAATGCGTAGTGCGGCCGATTGCCCCCACGACTTAAGTGCTAGGCGGATTAGGTGCGACCGAACTCATAGTATGGGACAACGGTTTATTACTGAATATAATTGGATTTTTATAATCAATTATCTATCTACTCAGTTTACCTATATCATTATATGCCGTATGGTGACGGCAGAGTAGAATACAATTATCACCATCCCAAATCTCTCCCGTGGGTCTCGTACAAGGCGACTAAGGATAAATCAGTGCTAAGGAATGGGCAGCAGCGTTCCTCTTATACTCGTACAACCTAGTAAATTTACTGCGACTTTTGTGCCCAATAAATGGCAATAGGCTCGCCACCTATTACATGGGACTTGACATTATTGGCGAAACGCGGGTGCTGGTTCACCTCTGCCTACCCCTTCGGATATAGGCGTGATTTATGTATGTGTGTATGTATTATATGCAATGCTATAGGTAAACAAACTAAGAAAACTTTGGGACGTCAATAGAGAAAACGCCAGTGAAAGGCCTAGTCGGATCTTTCTGATCAGTTAATTATTTTATATGTATATATATCTATATCCCCGAAGGAGTAGGCAGAGGTGAACTAGCATCCACGTTTCGCCAATTATGTTAGGTCCCATGTAGGTGGCGAGCCTATTGCCATTTATCGGGCACAAAAGTCGTAGTACTATTGCTAGGCGCGCAGCGTTCCTCTTATACCATAAGAGGAACGCTGCTGCCCAGTCCTCATCACTGATTTATCCTTAGTCGCCTCGTACGACACCCACGGGAGAGATTTGGGGTGGTGACAATTGTATTCTACTCTGCCGTCACCACGCGGCATTTTATATGTTCTTGAAATAAACTAAAGTTAGTGTAGTATCAAAATCTTATCTGTCGTGTAAGCTGTTCTTTCTCTAAATATTGTATTAACGAAAACAGAGCCTGTTAAAAATATGATTAGGTAGGTAGGTACTTATCAATATTCGTAATATTTAAGTTTTTACAATAGTACATATTTTGGATGAATAGCGATATCATCAAGCCTAACCTAACATTGATATCATTTAATTATTATTCTACTAAAAAAAATTGCTACATATACAGAAAAAAATATTTTAAATTGTAATGAAATTATTTAACAGTTAAATCTATTTCGGCACTTTCCCGAAGAACTCGCGGGGTCCACTATGAATACGGGCCGGGTCCGCCGCCTACGGCTCACAAAGGGCCCCTAATCGCCCCCCGTCCCCCGGAAAAGCGTGACGACCCACAAATATAATTTTAGGTAAAACTTTCCCCTATTGTTATGGATGTCTACTGATTTTCGGGTGCATTGAGCCGGGGGGTAGCTGTGTTTTGTTTGATGTGTGAATTTATGGCGCTGTAGCTGATCGTGGTTTAACATTTGAATAATTATTTGAGAACGTACCTACTCATAGATGTTAATATATAACAGAAATGTTCTTATTTTTGAGTTGCAATAACTAATCCAGGAAATTCATACAGTGTTATCTAGTATTCATTTCTAGTTGACGCCGTGAATCATTTTCGTTGTTTAAAATTTAATATATTACATGGGATCTAAATTAAATTACACTTAGGGGATTTATAGGCCTGATATATGTATCTTTGTATGTACAATCATATGTTCCCACTCAGGTTATGGGTACAGCAAGTTTTAAAAAATAAAAGCTTTTGTTAAAACCTTTTCATACTTCCATATATATCGATTACATACATACATACATATATCACGCCTATATCCATAGGTGAACTAGCACCCACGTTTCGCTTAGGTTAAGCCCCATGTAATAGGTGGCGAGCCTATTGCCATTTATCGGGCACAAAAGTCGCAGTAGGTACATTGCTAGGTGGTAGAAGAGGAACGCTGCTGCCCATTCCTCATCACTGATTTATCTTATATATCGAATAGTGGTCATTAAATCATCTACTCCCTTGTCAATACTATTCCTATTTATGGATGTATGTAACATTAATTAATTAGTAGGTGCACTCCTGACACTCCTGACGTCTACGGCTCTACTTCACTTTTTTTTGTAACTACCGTCTTTGAATCCCAACTCTTGTATATTATGTGATTCCAATTGAATTCAAAATAGGCAGGTACAATAGAAATTTCGTGTCGTTCCAAAT
This sequence comes from Cataclysta lemnata, assembly GCA_963931975.1. Classification (NCBI taxonomy): domain Eukaryota; kingdom Metazoa; phylum Arthropoda; class Insecta; order Lepidoptera; family Crambidae; genus Cataclysta; species Cataclysta lemnata. Next base: position 5,004,810 of record OZ008339.1, read on the forward strand.
TCAAATGAAAAGGAGCACAAAACGCCAAAAGCCATTACGGGCACTAACGGCCGAATATGATAGTGGGGCATAGACAGCGGATGCGGCCGCGTCACCGGTCCACACAATCGCGGCGCACTTTTTAATTTATTTCGCCCACAAAAAGCTTTCCGTTGCCGTTTTATTTTCATTTCAACGGAGACTTGCGCTGTAGCGGGATCTCTATTTTTATTTGTTCCGCTCGTTGGTCGATTTTTTCTCTTTTTCAATTTCGCCCCGATCGACGCACGGCGAGGCAGACGGATCTCATTTTAAATTGAATCCGTCCGCATTTTTCCTTTTCTATGTAACAATTCTAATTGGTGTTATTTGCATGTGAATCCCTATTGTTCAGTTTATTAGGAGCGTTGGGGCAGGTGAGCGATGGTGATCGATACGCTCGCGTGATGCCGCCGTCTTTGAATAAAAAAAGCTTTTTGCAAATTAGAAATTTTTCTTTCCGTGTGGCTTGGTCACTCAGGTCACCCAATAGGTCAAACTAAGTACCTGAGTATTTCTTTGTTAAATTTAACATTTTCGTACAATGAAAAAAAAATTACATTGAGTAGGTACTCATTAAAGTTAATTTTTGTCTCTGAGTGCGGCAGTTAGAGTACATAGTGCGTATCATTAAAGTATCCTTACAGTATTCTAGAATACATAGATATAAGTAAGTTGCAGATAACACAGTACCCATCGCTGATTTCAGCCAATCCTCCGAAACGTATTCAATAAAACACGCCGCAACGATTGCGTAAGCCGATTTTATTAAACTTCAATTAAAATTGCAAATGGCGTGCGTCCCTATTCGAAACTCGAATAAACTGTCACGTTGTCGGATCACATGCGGGACGCTATCAAGTATGTGGGCTTGTCAGGTATGCGTACAGTCAGCAAACGACTGGTTGAACGAATGATGGTCTGTGACGTCATATTTCGTTATTCGGATAACATTTAATGTAATCATGGGAAGGTTGTCAATTAAACTGTTTGCGTTTATCTGATAGAAACGTTTTGGAATACATAAAAATAAATTAATAAAAGATTAGGTACCGCTGGAACCCGACATGCTTACTTCAAAAGCATGTTAGTGGATACCCTAATGGCTTTATAATGTCTCTATTCTCTATGAAATAGCGACCTGGAGGTAGCCACGTGAGGCCATTTCGACAAAAAAGTATTGGATGGTGTTCATTCGTTTTTGTAGGTAGGTAATTTTCGCTTGCCGTCTTAATGAAGAAGCTTATTACAAGTAAGAAGCATTATCGGCAACTACAATTTAATTTTGAAAAGTTGTGGTTATTTCTAGTCATTAATATAGATGTTTTATTTTTATTTTTTACAACCTTTAGCCGAAATTTTATATCCAAACGTTGGAGCCATGTGGTGATGGCAGAGTAGAATATAATTGTCACCTCCCCAAATTTCTCCCGTGGGTGTCGTACAAGGCGACTAAGGATAAATCAGCGATGTGGAATGGGCAGCAGCGTTCGTCTTATACCACCTAGCAATAGTAATGTACTGCGACTTTTGTACCCGATAAATGGCAATAGGCTCGCCACCTATTACATGAGACCCAACATAATTGGCGAAACGTGGGTGCTAGTTCACCTCTGCCTACCCCTTCGGGGATAAAGGCGTGATTTATGTATGTATGTATGAAAAATGCATCTTCAGTTACTGCATTTTTGATTAGGACGACAGAATACCTAAGGGGAATCGAGTAGGTATAGGAACTGGCGATAGCAAGATAGTCGTGTAATAATTTTCAAAATTATCCCATTACCATCAGCCTCATTATTTCCTTACTTATAGTTTCTGTATGTCCTTACGTACGAAACTTATTTTATAGATAAAAATATCCGATTTGGGCTCCTACCCCTAATGTGGTATTTTTTTAATGGCAAATGATGCAAAAACCATATGAATCAAAACACATTACCACATTGTTATACAAAATGATAAAACTGATGTTACTCGGAAACAATATCGATATTGAAATTTAATTTTGTGATCATCGTATTCGATTGCGAAACCGCTCATTGATACATAGTAAACGCGATACCGTCACTAATAAATATGTATCGGAGCAGGTGCGTTGGCATGATTAACTGGGTGCTGGAAACGATTTTTACATCGATACATCGGTTTATCGATAACGGACTCGCGAGAGATTAGCATCAATTCCGGTGAAGGTTATATTACTAGTACCTAGTAACGTTAGTACGCTTGGCTTGTGATTGCACAAACTAAGCAATGTTCCTAAAGGTAAGTGTTTAGATGGGTGACCATAAATATATTACCTATCCCGCTTGCCTCCGTGCTTCGGAAGGCCCGTTCAGTTTTTGGACGTGACTGCATCTGAAGTCACTGAATCATGCTCCCTTCCATTTACAGGCAGGTAAAACCTAAGCTATAACCTTGAGCAGTATGAATTGGAACGTTCCTATTCTAATCACTCACACCGTTGGTCCTTTTCAGAAATTTACATACATACATACATAAATCACGCCTATATCCCCGAAGGGGTAGGCGGAGGTGAACTAGCACCCACGTTTCGCCAATTATGTTAGGTCCCATGTAATAGGTGGCGAGCCTATTGCCATATATCGGGCACAAAAGTATCGCAGTACATTGCTAGGTGGTATAAGAGGAACGCTGCTGCCCATTCCTCATCATTGATTTATCCTTAGTCGCCTTGTACGACACCCACGGGAGAGATTTGGGGTGGTGACAATTGTATTCTTTTCAGAAACTATCCATACATTAATCGCTAGCACCTTTCCGGTATGATGGATGATATAATCAAAAGGGAGTGGATGACTTGATGGCGTCTGACCTAGGTATATCAAAGAAGAGGAAACATATTGCGCCGACCCCAAATAACCTAGGAACATGGCAGGATGATGATGATGATGATGACGTAGCATACTTTAAGAGTTTAGAATTAGGACCTTAATACCTAGAATAAAAAAGTCAAAAAGATTTTAAAATGGCATGAGCTGTGAGCCTCTCCATTATACAGAATTATTTTGTCTGTTAGGGACTAATATTTTACAGTGTCGGCCAAAGAAACAGTCATTTGAAAAACAAAGTAATTTTACATTGTGAATAATTGTTAGTAGAATTCCACTTCATCCACAAAAACAATGTGTGGTATCAACTCATGCATATTATGTAGGAGCAGGTGCGTCGGACATGATTAACTAGGTGCCGCGAACGATTTTTATATTGATACATTGTGCGATAGCTCTCGGTGCACGCGCGGTTTATTGACTAGGAAAGAAACAAAGAATTATAGAGCCTGTTCACAAAACTGCGAATTGGCGCGATGCGAATTCACAACGCAGAAAACTAGAACGTAAATTGATTGGTGCGGCAAGGCGGCGAAACAAAGCAGAATGATATGCGCGTCGATTCGCAAGTTCCTACGATGCGGCGTGGGAGTTCGTAGATTATTACGATGCGACGTTGCATCTCAGATTTGTTTGTAATCGCCCATAAAAAACGTGTACTAAAAAGTCTTCTTCTTTTTCTTCCTGCTCTGGGGGCCTACCGCCTAACTCGATTGCTAAAGCAAAAGCTATAGTTTATGACGTCAAGCTGTCATTTCGCACCAAATGTACCTAAACTATTAGCTATAGCTTTGAATGAATGATCACCGACTGATTTTGTATGAATTTGGCACAAAATCCGTACTGCCTAAAAATTCAGGATGGCTGCTATAGCCGTAAGCAGTGCGTTGCTATATAGCTATCATCAGCAATCGAGTTGGGCGGTAGGCCCCCTGGTCCCAGTCTATCTGGGGTCGGCGCAGTATGTTTCCTCTTCCATTCATATTGTTCAGAGATCAAGCCATCCACTCCTTTTTGATTTTTATCATCCATTACATCGGAAAAGTGCTAATTGCTAATGAATCAATGTAAAAAAAATTGTCTGATGACCGAAGAGTATTGGAATGATAACATTCCAATCCAAGCTCAAGATTTTGTTTTATGTTTTGGGGGTGAATCTGCTCCGGCATTACTCAAGCAATCTCGCGTCCCCTATATAGCTTTTATATAGCAATACGGCTCATAATCGCGTTGGTTTTTAACGAAGCTCAGTATGATGAGACTAATTAAAATGTATCGCAGGCTTTACTGTGACTAATTATATTAAAGAACGCTCAAGTGATAAGTGTGGACGGATTGAGGGAGCAGCGATAAAATAAAGGTGCGTCTACACGAAGTTATCGGTATAATTGCAGGTGTTTAACAACTTGATTGTTGTAATCTTGTAATTGAGTGTGACTTGTCAGTTGTATCTTCGTGGCGGATTTATAGCTCGCGTGTGAACTTCGCTTAAGCTAAACCATGTTTATATATAGAATACCTGTGTTGTAGTGGTGCATTTGCTTAACTACATGCTGGTTTTTTTTTTACGTCATTCAAATTTTATAGTATATCAGTCTAATTTTAGCTTTAAAAACAACCGGATATCCGTGGTTACATCCTTTTGGTTTAGATAGTCTTAAGCTTAAGTTTATATTTACACATACATATATAAATCACGCCTACTTACCCCCGAAGCGGTATAGGTGACGAGCCTATTACCATGGAGCGGGCAAGTAAGTCGCAATATATTGCTAGGTGGTATAATATGAAATCTGCTGCCTATTTACTTATCGTAGTCTTAACCCTTTCGTAGCCTATACGACACCCACAGGAGTGATTGAGAGTGGTGACAATACTGCCGTCACCACACGACACAAGCTCATATTTATGATATACCTAAAAACGTCAAAAATAAAGGCAAGTCCTCTACCTACTTACCTAATCATACCAATTCATGTTAAATGTATTAGCAGCATACATATTATATTTCAAAAGATTAATGACTATTCGAATTAAGTTGATTAATGTTTTAACATGAGCTGATAATACTATGAGCTGTTTCTCACTGACTTTAAAGAATATTTAAATAAAAACCCGTTTTGCTAATTCATTTTCGTAATAAAAATATTCTCACGGTACTCAAATCGATGTTAAATACAATCTAGATATGATAACGTTTTCTGTAACTTTTGTAGTTGGCAGGGTTGTCAACTTTTGTTTTGTACGTACTAGATTATTAATTATAAGCTATAATAAAAATAATACGACTTGAAATACATAGTTCTTCATAATATCCAACTATCTAATATTTGTAAATCATTTATTAATTATTTTATCTCACCGACACATCTTCTAGGTTTTGTAATAAGAATATTACCAATAAATCGGTTTGTTTTTTATGAACAATATTGCTAGTTTGTTTGTTGCATTACTATTTTATTAAAGCAAATAATATTGTGTTCATCAAAATAAACTGAACTGCACACCAAATTATTATTAAATGTTCACCAAAGCAGCGATTTGGTGCGCATACAGTATTTTTGATGCGCTTGTTAGGTTTTTTCGTTGCTTAGGTAAGGTTCATCTGATCAATTAAATACAACCCTTTTATTATATGTTACTAAACAAAATTTTCTTTTGAATGTTCATGTGACAACTAAACGTGATTTTGAGAAAAAAATACTACTTGTCATACATACATACATACATAAATCACGCCTATATCCCCGAAGGGGTAGGCAGAGGTGAACTAGCACCCACGTTTCGCCAATTATGTTAGGCCCCATGTAAAAGGTGGCGAGCCTATTGCCATTTATCGGGCACAAAAGTCGCAGTACATTGCTAGGTGGTACAAGAGGAACGCTGCTGCCCATTCCTGATCACTGATGTATCCTTACTTCTTGTCACTCTTATATAAATATACATATTTAGGTATAAATAATATACATAGCTATAAGAAAATCCTCATTTGCATTGCCTCACCCGGATGTTTGGAAGCCCTGACCGTATTCTGGAGGATAGAGCAACAAGTCTAGGTAAGCTCGGTGCGTTCCGAATCCCGCGCGTTACATAAATTTGCATTCATTATTTCAACCCGATTTGATTCATGTGCCAGCCAACGTTCGCTACTTTACGAGACATGGCATTGAATAGAAAAACGCAGTGCCGTCGCTAATGAAATCAAAATTGGTTTGAAAATAGAACATTTCGTTTTAAAAGCAATTTACTTTAAGGGGTCTTTAGCTTGGTATCGAAGAACTTTGAGCAATATCTTCGTTTGTGAAAAGAACTTTTTATAAGACCTCAGATTAAAAATCATCCGTTACCACCACATATTGTTTTATAAGAAGTTTTAATAGGCCGTCCACACTTATCTCTTACCAGAAGTAGGTAGATATATTAAATTTAAAAAAATACGATATTGAAAATCACAAGAACACGTCTGTAAGAAGAACGTATCCTATCTAAGAAGTGAAATATATTTCTTCACTTCAATTTTTCAAAGAGTTACGTTTATTTTAGAAAAAATCAGTTAGAAATTCAATTTTAATTTCCCCGGTGTTACAAGAATCGAAATAAAAAGAATATCCGTTATTCTTCTTAGGAAAGTCACATGCAAAGAGACGTGTTATGCGGCTTATTTCTGATTTTTCGTTTGAGATCTCTTAAATAGACTGCGATTTATGGACGGACGGAGTGCTATTTCCGTCAGGCGAGTTCGAGTCGAGATTTATTTAAATTTGAACCAGGGCCCAGGACAGAAGTCGAAGGGAAATTTTAATTGGATTATTAACTCATTGTTAAGTTTGACTCAGCATTATAGAAATTAGAATAGATATAATAAATCACGATTAACTTTGTTGTTCGAAAGGAAATTGCGCTGTGAATTTTCGCGACTGTGTAACTCTGTGAAAATGCGTTGGCTTTATCAATGACGCTAATTAATCTATGGCGAAAATAAATTCGCGCCTATTTGTTTGCTTGGGTAGGTACGTTCTTGATAATTTAGTTGTACTTAGTTTCAGACAATTGTTACAATATTGAGCGATCGTTAGCCTCACAAACTCACAAATTGACAAAGGATGCGTCAAAGTTAAAACTAAACCTACAAAAAGGAATTGCCATAAGAATAGGGAAATAGTTTTTGAGGGTTTTTGGCTTGGCAATTTGAGCAATTTCTAAATATCAAATTCTCAGACACAGCTTATACATAAGTATTGCAAAATATACGCTCTTTACTAGCACATTCAAACTACTCATGCAGCGTGGTTGGTTTTTATGTGTTTGTGCTGTGTGTGTGTTTTAAGTGCTTATTTTGGTGTATGAGATGATTATAGCTATAAAACATAATTGTATTATTAATTATAATAAAACCAGCAGCAAACATTTCATTTGGGTATGTCTTAGATACTTGTGACCAGCATTAATTATTTGTTTTTTTACTAAGCTCCCAGAGAAATGGGAATATATTTAGTTACCGACTTGACGTGATTAGAATTTATTGTGCACCTAGTTGGCATGTGATCAAATTTCCCGTAAGCTTGGTGATTGATAGTGTATAATCAAAATTACTAGGTTCGTATGTCGATCTGTGTAGTTCCGAAGAGACAAAATAAATATTAATGATACTGGGATAATTTTGGATAAAAGACAATGAGAACATAATAACATGCTAACTTTACATTGCCATGTCTTCATTACCGGCCATTTTATGTCCCCACTTCTGGGGCACACACAGGCCTCTCACTTAAGTAATAGACAGTAAATCCGCTAATGTTGATAATCCCGATATAGTTTCACCATATAGGTAGGCTAAATATTTTTCTTCCGTAATACACACATAATTACATAAGAAACTCAACCCAAAAATGTATCAAATCATTACATCGCTGATCGCAAAAATAAGCATCAATGTCATATAATTAGAACACACATTTTTGAGCCGTGTCTTTTTTGTATCTGATAAGAGATTTCATCGAGCCTATTAGTTCGAAAAGACACTTTTACATTAGAACTTTTTTGAACGGTGTTAAATATCACAGATTTCATAAGAATGCAACCTTTCACAGTGATAATACTGAGGGACCGTTTAAAACAAAATAAATTTGGGCCTCACATAAAGCTTTCGACACCGACATGCCCAGAATCCGAGTCAACTCGCGTAAATCACCAAGTTTGGTTGAAAAAAAAATATACCGCCGAAATAAAGAGCTCACGTGAAAGTTCAAAAATATCAGCCGTGAATATAATTATAAGAATGAACACCCGCTGGTTTCCTGGCTTCTATGACCACTACTATTGTCGTTTGATCAAATCTAATAATGCAGTGCCGTGAGCTATAATTTAGTTGAGCTGAACTTGAAATTGCTCACATTTTAGTGACGAAGTATCGCGATTCGAGTGTTAGGGCTGACCCCACGATTTTTACCAAAACAAACGGCAACAGCTGTCTACAGATACGCCATTTTGATTTTTATCTATCTTTTTTTGTCGATACGATATTATAATATTAAGTGAATCGGTATCACAAAAGGAGATCAGTTTTATTCAAATAACAGTGACACCTCACCACTTGATTTTATGAGAGTGGTAAGAGTGATTTCTAACCTTTTTTATATTGTAAATTTAACTATTTAATTATTTCAAAGAAAAATAACGCCCATTATTCAACATTTTTATGAAGATCAGGGTGACTTATTTTTTTTCATAACCTACTATTGTCATTTTCCTAACGGCACCAATAGTAGTGGATTAGAGAAGGACTCTTTACATAGTTATAAATAAAAGATCTTTCTGGAGTCCTACCTGCTGCGGTGAGACTTCTGTCTGTGAATTGCAAATACCAACTGTCTCAGGATGTAAAGTATAAGCCCCGAAACACCGGGGGCTGACAAACTTTTTTATGACATGAATTTTTCAATATAATTCATTCACAGTATTTTTGTGATAGAAAACCTTGTTATAATGGCATTCGTATTAATACTAAAACAAACATTAGTGGCTGAAATTTAACAATAATAATAATAATAAACCTGTTGAACCGTGCGTAAATTTTTGCAGGAAGATCCTATAGAGGCAGAAAATATCAACCACTAATACTTACCAATGAATTCCACTTGGCTTTAGCCCGTGGTTTCATTATGAACCAAAATATCAATTTTGAGAAAAAAAAAGATAATAATAAATAACCAGCTATAAGCTGAGAAAAATTAAAACAAAAAAAAAATAATAATAAATTTTATTAACCAATAATATTGTAACAAAATATGTTTCGAGACAACCCCAGAAAGTGTTGGAGTGCCTCGCTCTTACCCCAGTGCTTATTATACATTATTGAGTTATTACTTATTTTAGTACTTAAACAATTAAATTGATGTTGCTTCGGATAATATGTGAAACGTATATTATTCAATGTTCTTATTTCACTGACTCCCTCACCAATCAACTTACATCGCCGCTCAAATTCAAATATGCTTCTAGCATGTAGTTCATTCCTCTTACTCACAATGGATGTCCAACATTGAGCGACGAATAAGACTGGTGGAGATAAATGTGTTATGCTTTCACATTCGATTTTTACCTCAACATCAAAATGTTACTGTTGTAATTTCAACCGAAAATTTACAAACAGATAGTTTATCATGTGCTGTACAATGTGACTAACATACTTTATTATTATCGGATATACAACAAGTAGTTAATAGGCAATTCGATTAGTTATAATAAACTAACAATATTTATTCGCCATGCTTGATATGAAACAAAATTCGCAACTAGCTACGCATTTCGAAGTGACGAACTATGTTTTAAGAGCTACTGCTCCGAAACACAACAAAACTTACACCTAACTCTTTACAAAATAGAGCTCTTAATTGTACAAGACACCGACATTCCAATTTGCCAACAAAATAGGGCCAAGTTTAAACAATAGTGTTTATAACCATGATGATAATCAGCGTTGGTATAGCAATTAAAATGGTAATTAATATAAGTAGGAAGCACAAGCGGAGCCGGGTTGTAAAACGAAGGCGCGACCGACGAAAACAACCATAAAACTCTTTTATAGGGCACAGAGTACGATACGGTATAGAGACTGGACTACTTGGAGATACTGGCACTTTATTCTGCATATTGACTAATAAGTTCGTGACTGAGGTAGGCAGTGATGGTAAAGGTAAAGATTGATCATCAGATGGATCACCAAAAATTATAATAGCTCGAACTCATAACTTTTCTTGAGTAATTCCCTATAACCCATTCCAGCCAAACCCATATGCAATAGCGGTAGATATAAAGTTAGTTAGTGCACACAACGAAACATTTTACAATGTGTATGACGAATATAGAAAGGGCGTATCAAATGCATATAGGAGGCTAGACGGATATATAATTTTAAATATAAATAATTGAACGCAGCAAATATTACAACCTCGTCAGAGTCATTTTATGTGTATATTTTACAGTTAATTTTTTTACCGTTAAAGTGTATATTTTATATAGTAACTTTGTCCAGTTTTATTTGTCTTCCATTTTGGGCACTTAGCGAAAAATATGCCTACTCAGACTCACCCCAGAGTGTAGTGAAATTCGACTAAGGGTGATTCGCCGGTGTGAATCAATAAGCACCATAGAGCGCCTGAATGGTGAACAGCTTGGCTGTAAAAGCTATCTACGAAGGAGTAGGCAAATATAATGCACCGTCTTGTATTATTAAATTTGTCAGTTCCACATAAGTCTTCGTATTTCAAATGATACAGTTTAAGGCAACCTCTGAATTTATGCACTACTCTGTGCCCTTTATGAAAGCTAAGGTGTTTCACAAATGAAGTTGTAGCGTAAATACGTTTCTATTATAAATAAAAAACCAGCGGATTAAAACGGCGACCGGTGTTCTTTTAATTTTAATAGAATATTCCACATCAGTTCCACCGGCCTTTCACTTTGTATCTTTAAATTATTTTGCTGTTCATATTGTTGCTGTAAAACGTTTAAGATACGAAATTAAGATTATCCAAGACTGTTGTGTGAACTCCTTCCCACACATCGAATTTTGAACAAGATAATTTATATTTTATAATGTGATTCAGTATTTTTTGTATTTGAAAAAAGGGAAATAACTGAAAATATTGCGAACCTAATCTATAGCGCAATCTCCTCTTCCTCTTCCCAGGTAATCTGAAATCGACACAATAAGTTCATATCGGTCAGAAGTCATCGAGTCATCCACTCTTCCTGACACACTCTACGTTATTTTTTTTACTACCACCATAATCAATCCTTTTTTCAAATACGATTACAAACTAGGTGTAAGTGAATTATGAATTTCCAGCGTTGTCAATTTAATTAGCGATTGGCAGATTTTTAGTTTAATAGAGTTATACCATTACAGTTTATCGTCTGCTTTATCTGTGCTCTTATGTTTCTTAATTTTGTTTTCCCCAGAAAGTTTTTGCTCCGCTCCTGTATCGTATTAGCAGACAGTTCTCATCTAGGATTTGAAAACAAAAGTAACGCAACAAACCCCCAGGCACGGAGGAACAAACAAAATTCTCCGTAAGTTTTAAATCCTTACTATTTTAAAGCGCTAAAAGCTCCAGCGGTTTTATTCCGAGGAAAAAACCTTTGCGAGTTCGCAAAAGCGATAGACTTTAGGTTCCTTGAGACTAAAGTTAAATATCCATTTAAATCTTCGAGGCTGCCGAGTTCCCTTGGGGTTTCAGCGCTGCAGCAACCATGTTACGCTGTACAACTTTACAGCCAAATTGATTATATAGTTGATTTGGCAATTTATGAGTCGAGGGTAGCCTGTTCGTTGTGCCCGATTAATCGATTGATCGCTCTTCATTGAAGAAGTAATGGATGCTAAACAAATATTAATTATCAAGTATTTTTCAAACTTATGCCTTGATTGCTATTGTTTTTTTATCGAGACAAGCTCAATATCCAATTCAGCTGTAATGCAAATATGGTTTACGTTTGTGTGAAGACACGCTTCTGTATATCCGATAAAACAAATACGTTTTCAATGTAACTCGTAACGTAATTTCCCAAGAGCTTTACGTTTAACGAGACGTGAAAATAATAAGAATGGAAAGAGACCACATTATCTAGAAAGCATGTTCCAAGAGCTATATCGAACTTGAGACACGATCGGCGTATTTAACTCGGTAAATGTGTGATCTTATGTGCACTATAAGGAAATGTTGGATGAGGTACGCGAAGGTTGACTGACGAAATTAACTTTGGTCAGATGAAACATGATAATATAGCCAATAGCCTAAACTACGTTTAGAACTACATTTAAAATTGTTAGATTTTGATAATAATCTATATGTCTTCAACGATTATTATCATAAAGTAGGTCTTTGTGCCAGTCATGTTTGTTTATCAATGCCAAAGGGAAACATTTTGAAAGTAGTGAAAATTAAATATATGCTTAAATATATGTTTGGCCGTGTGGTGACGGCAAAGAAGAATGCTCTTCCACTCTCATGGATGTCGTACAAGGCTACTAAAAGTAATAATATATCCCTGGTGCTATAACTAGAAAATCACTGCGAATAGAGTGCCCGGTGAATGGCAATAGACTCGTCCCCTGTTACATGAGACCTGGCACTTCAGGGTCAGCTGGTGACATATATGGGTGTTAATACACCTTGGGAGATTTTAAGTATGTATGCTAGTTTGATTTCATATTTCAAGCAGGCAATACGACCTATTTTTTTCATAGCCAATGGAACGAATTCAAAAATTTCATTTGTTTTTTTTTCAATCAACGCCAATAAAGCGCGGCCGCCGCTGGCTGAAAGAAAGCGCATCAAGCGACAGAGCGATACTCACCTACCTAACAGTACATAGCTCCGTCGACGACGGCACTAAATCAATACGAGGCATCACGCCCCCCAACCCACCCTCGGCCGGTCGCCGAAAGCCACCACCCTTGAAAAGCTCGTGAGCTGAGCTCGTACTTCTGTTCGGCTTTTGTGGAGGTGTAGCTCGCCCGGTGCCCCTTGGGATTTGTCTGATCGCTCCAATTGACAGTTCGAAATTCGAAATTGGCAGTGCACTTTTTAAGTGCAAGGAGGTTCGCTTTTCTTGGTCGCTCTAAATGAAACTGTTTTTTGAACCCCTCTTATTTAAAATAAAAAAATGGGCAATGCGCTTTCAATTGACAGTTGATAAATTTGAAATTGGCGCTGTACTTTTTAGGTGCAAGATGGTTCGTTTTACTTGGGTCACTTTAAATTAAATCACCGTTTTGTGAATAACGCTTATTTAAAATAATAAATGGGCAATGCACTTCCAATATTGACAATTCGTAATTTGAAATTGGCACTGCACTTTTTAAGTGCAACGAGGTTCGCATTACTTGGTCGCTCTTTATTAACTGTTTCATAGTTCTTTCTCTCTTAGTAAAAAAAATTAGCAATTTACTTCCAATTAACCGATCGAAATTTAAAATTGGCGCTGGATCTTTTAAGTGGAAGAAGGTTCGCTTTACCGGTCTTATATCTTATAGAAAGTTGAAATTTAAAATAGGGGTAATGCACCTTTTTGTTTGGTTGTATTTAATAGTGTACTGTAGAACACTAACCAAGCAAAACCGAAAAAACCTACAGATTGTTGTTTTGATGTGTAAACAAAAGTACGTCAGACTATACAAACGGCTGTCAAGTATTGGATTGTCAGCCGTAAATTCTTAGAAGTAAAGCGCATACTCGATTGATAAAATTCAGTAATAATTAGATGTGCATTCCGTATTTTTGTGACATTGTGAAGAAAAACATTATTTTCCTTTTTTATAATAAAAAGTAAAATAATATTTTAACTTTATTATTTGTTTTAATGTTTGGTACTGTAGTAGTTCCATGTATTGTTCGAAATTTGAAACAGCATTTGAACGTTTTGAATATCTATTGCAGAGTGTATTATTCCATATTTAAATTGCAAAGAGTGAGGAGTTTTATTTATTTATATTTAAAATTGCCTTTTTGATTCACTTAATAAATTATTGTGGTAAATGAAGTATTAAGATAGTTGAACTAATTTAATTGACTATTCGATTTTAATTTTAACATTATATAAATGTTAAAAAAACCCACCTTTTCTAACTACCAAAATCTTTGTAGTCATTTATTTGAATTTATATTTTTGAGATATTATGACAGTATAATTATTATTGTTCGTAATTACAGAAACTTTAAAAATAGACAAATCTTACCTACTTTAAATCCAGTTTGACCAAAGCTATCTACGAATAAGAAGAATACTTACAAAATTATTTAGGTGCATCATCCTCAAAGCACTAACTCGCCTCGATCCTTCTATAATTATCAGTAATGTTTCTACTAAGCGAGTGTATAAATCAAACATGCGACGCTATTGTTCGATTCGTGTTAGATTGATAAGGTTATTCCCAAGCGTGAACGAGACAGATATCCATTCAAAGCTTTCTATTCATAAGTGATTGTATATGCGAAAAATGCAGAAACTTGTTCACCTCAACTCTCGTAGGTAATCTGAGTGTTCGATCCCAGCAGTGTGACTTTTTAAAGTAAGAAAAAGGATTCGAAATTTTTCCTGATACTACACGGAAGCCCATCAAAAAGTTTTTGCGCGCTTTTACATTTAGAAAGCGATTTTCTTTCTATTTACATAACAGCTTAACCCTCCAAGCAGGCAGCGTTTGTTCCAGAACATTCAATCCATTAACTCTCCGCTTCGATTGCACTCTCAATATTTTTGGGGGAAAGTTCAGTAACTACTTAAAGATGTAAGAAAGTTGGTATTGAAATTTAGTAATCTATCAACTTTATACTTAAGGATGCCACTAATGTTGTGATCAATGTTTCTGAAGATTACCTGAAAAAATTAAAAATAAAACATTAATTTATATATTATTGTTAACATTTAAACAATATTTATAGTATTAACTCATGTTATGTTATTTTTGTATAGATTTATAGTATTACTAATACGAACTAAGTCATATATTATTGGATATCTACAAGGTAATAAGTCCTCCTCTTAATATAACACCTACATGTGATATTTATATTCTTACCAAGAAAAACAAAACCAGTTTTTATTTAACGAACTTTATTTAATAAAATTCGTTGAATTCTTGCAACTTTTACTTTTTACATAAAATAAGTCACATTTCAATAAAGGCCCGTAACAATATTAGGCACAAAAATAACGTCACCAAACAGATAAAAACTATTCCAAATTCAAATTTTAATAGGCACGTTTGGAATCCGAGTGGCAATAATGAAATAAGCGCAGGACAAATATAATAAATCTTGCCACGAGACGCGAGGGCGGCGCGGCGACTTCCTCTTTCGATATTTGAATTTAATTTAACGTTTCGCATTGTCAATTCGAATTAAAATTTGAATTTGGAACACGTTTAATCTGGCATCTTTGCGATACAATTAAAGGGATTTGTGACAAAAATATTATAAAAATATTGGCTTAACGTAGATATTTCTATAGCCGCTGTCTTTAAAAAGAATACTACCCACATACTCCTACTGAGACACGATAATCAAAGCTCGTTAAATATTTTGCAGCAATATTACCATTTTACCCATAATAATGCTACCATAGAGGTAGTGCCGTCATGAAGTATTTTTGTTGTAGCGGTGGCGGTCTCCGGGTGGCGATCGTGTTTCGCGTGTTTACATCCAGGATTATCAGTATGGCTAGCTCACGGCCTGCTTACTAAGCCATGGGCACATTAGGAGCAAGTACTTACTCTAATTATAACCTAAAATGCAGATATCACATTTAAGTCTAAATTGAGCTCACTATTGAATTTTGTGACACATTGAGGACTATAGTATAAAACAACCAATATACCTAAGAAAAATGTAAGTAAGCTTCAATAAAATAGTTTCATAAGCATGTCGCCTATTAAAACCTAATAAAATATAATCATAAATTATTTTTAAAAATATAGAACAAAAGTGCTTGTTCATACAGTCAAGAGTGGTGGATTTCTACTGCATCAATTTGAAGTTCTATATTTACTTTTAATTATTTTTCTATGCTGGCCTGGGAGCGTACAAATAACGTAGAATAGGCCAGCCCCGACTCATCCCATGGATATCGTAAAAGTCGACTAAGGGAGATTGCCCGGTGTAGACCAATAAGCACCTTGTGGAGGGCAAACCACCAATAACAGCACACCCAAAGAGGGTTAGTGTCAGGCAGGCGGCCGGCTGTAAAACCTAAGCCAAAACTTTGAGCAGTATGGATTCCAATCACTCAGTCCGTTCATCGGTCTCTCGACATGGTTCGTTCTGTCTCTTTTCTATACATTCATTCGTCACTACCACCTTTACAGTGTGATGGATGATATGAATCAAAAGGGAGTGGATATACATTCATTCGACACTACCACCTTTACGGTGTGATGGATGATATGAATCAAAAGCTTGATGACGTCTGACCGATATGAATGGAAGATGAAATATACTGCGCCGACCGCAGATGGACTGGGAACAGGGCTGGGAGAAACAGAAGACTTGCTTTTAATTATTATTAACAGTTTTATTTACCTTCTAATAGCATTAAACGGATAGGAGATCTTTCTGTCTGTAAGTTATTTTCAAAGCTACAAGAAGCATTGGTAAAATTGTCGACTTTTGAATAATTATAATAGGTAATTGTCGTTATTTTAACAATCGTTTCAAATACATGTCTTATTCTTTAATTTCCTCATCGAAGTAACTATTATTTTGTATGGTTAGTGTTTATTATATTTAAAATAATTTATTTCTCTAGTTAGGTTGTCTAGTTTTCTATCATGTTGTCAGGATCTTGATATTTTTTACATAAAGCAGCGACCGTCAACATGTTTTTTTAAACATAAAACATGTTGACGGTCGCTGCTGTCCTTTCGAATTTTTTCTGTCCTTTTTGTAATAATTAATCCAAGCTTGATATAAGTAAGCATTGATCATCTTAGCTAAAATGTTACAGATAAATATAGTTTAATAGATTATCTCAGGGAGTGGGCCCCCAACCTAACTTGCCGCGACGATGATCAGATTCCTCACATATCTATGCATCTGTGTGTAGGGGGCTAAGTTTTCAGTTCTCGCCGTAGATACAACGAGTCGTGACTTACACTCGCCGACTATGTTATAATTACATTAGATCACGGTCCAGATTGGCGTTCCTAATGATAGGAAAAAGTTAGTACGTACTTTTAAAGTCTACATAGCACTACATCAGTCTCCGTGTTAAGTCCACAACAGAATCATGAGAATAAAAAGAATCTTTGATAAATGTAGTACAGTGTAGTTGTATTTTCCCTACAAACCATGAAAATTTCCTTAACCACTTGTCACCACGGCGGCCTAGTTATTGATTTATTGAGCTCTCATCAATAAATTCAAAGGAATATAAAATCAGGCATAAAGTTCTTAATGTTTGCTACATTAAGGCTTCGGCAGTTTTATGAATTATCTTGAACATGATAACAAATACAAAATTCAAACTTGAATAGGTATTACTTTTTCGTAAATTGTAAAATTCAAACTTCGAACCTGTAAACTTCACGAGAATCCTTTTTCAAAAATTGATAAATTCAAATTCTGAACTCATGAGAACCCAACCGTACTGCAAACCCGAAAAGCGCGGCAAAGCGACCAAATCAGAGAGCGATCGTGCGGCAAAAACCGTCTCGTATCCCGTGCGTACAAAAAAAGGCCAAAAATTGCGGTCCTAGCGGCAGCCGGGAGGGGCGCGAGGGGTGGGGACCGCTAATAATAACAGCACGTCACCCCATCACTATGGCCGCACCTACTTGCCGACATTTTGAATTTTGTACCCCATAGCACTTTTACTGGACTGTTTATATTATAGTAAACCATTAACCATCACAGTAATATTCATAAGGTGTCTCCTAACAACTGCAGTTGTAATTTACTTTAATTAGTCTTTTTTTTAATATTGCTGACAACAGTTTAACAAGATAAAGTTGTGTTTAGGTCTTAAATTCCAGTTTTCTAATATGCTGACATTTCAACAAGAATTGCCACAATATTTGTGTTGTCATTCCCAAAAGACTTTCTGAACTCGTTATGTGTGTAGGCAATATAACAGTTATTATTTAAAAGAATTCCTTAATTAACCACATTATTAACATTTAAGTAAGATTCTACTATTCGTTTAAAACATTAAAAGTTATTTTTTTTATTTAAAGCAGTGAATCTATTTTTACAATGTAATTTTCGCCATAAATTTCACAACGCCCATAAAACAACATGAGTACCTTTACCGGTAGAGATCGGACAGATGGCTGAGGTTGGAGTGGTAAACAGCTAAGTTTAAGGTTTATTTACAACTTATCGACTTTTATAGCGTTACCTAATTGGTATTACAAGCCTGTCATTATAACAAGGAGTTTTTTGGGAAGAAACGTGGTGAAGTAATATATTATGTCATTCTTGAATTTAAAACATATCTAGATTGTATGCCCGAAATGGGCAAACTGTTGTGACTTACTTAAGCATTAATACCAGCAAATTGTACACAGTTATAGCAATAAATATCTATTCTATTCTATACTATTCTTCACATGTCTGTGAGTTCTAACCTATGGGGAAAATTATTATCAAGCTGCATTGTGTGCTGATAATGATAATCTGTGTCCGTTCTAGATATTGAATACTTACCAAACTTAACCCTGTTTAAGGAGCGTAAGAATTATGTAGTATAAAATCGTATTAAAGAATCATATTATAAAATGGCAATTGTTGTAGATTGTATGTATTTAAAAATTATTGTAACATAAGTCGTAAATGTTGTACTATAGAGTATAACTCTGTTACCATAGAGTAAACCTATGTGAAATACATTTTTCAAAACGGGACTTAACTAAGAATAACATTTGAGTTTGAAAACCACGTTTTAGGTTCACGTGAAATGAACCAAATTAAACCAGAAAAATCAATAACATTTTTCAAAATTCGAACATTACATTTTTTTTGCAATTCGAACGCCATTAAATCAAAGGCAATGCTCTCGAGCCAACGACTCCAGTTGTCCTTGAAAGGTGCAAAGGCGGCCTTGAAACATTGTTTATAAACAAAGAATGTTATGCAAGGAGCTCGTAAACGCCGAATGGGTATAAAGAATGACGTTTTACGGCGGCATTATGTGGAGGAGCGAGATAAAGCGTTTGTTTTCGGTCGTAAATAGTCCGCAACAGGTACCTACGGAGTCGCAATCACGCGTGCGACTTTCACTTTCGTCTGTTATCTTCGTGCATTGATCTCTTGTTCCTGTTCGGACCCGGTTTTTGTGCTTTTTGACAACTCCACGTGAAACAAAATGCAAATTTGCCGTCGTTGGTACGACTTAAAATATATTAAGGCTGGTTTTATCGCAACCTTCAATGGCCTTAAATTCATATCAAAATGAATCAATTGGCATTAAAGATATATTTGTATTAAATTCCCAAAGATCTATTCCGATAGTTCAATGCTTAGCAACAGGAAATGATTGGAAAATAATGCACTTTTGAATGACGCAATGACCAATTGATGCAAAAAAATAATTACATCTATCGGTAATATAACCCCCGTATAAATTTTCTGTTCGTGAAGCCAAGTTATAAAACCAATGTTAATAAAATGTCTATGTACTTCTTAATTAGTCTTAGACTCCACAAAAATATTTTGCAGAATTTGTGTTTTGGCTAACAATATTAATAGTATAAATCATAATAATTGTGCATTATTTTGAGTTACGTATTTACAGGACAGGTAAAGTTATTAAAAAATGTCATAGCTCCACCAACTAAACCAGCCGTTATTAAGTTCGGGATAGCAAAAAGTATCCGAGTATTATTTCGTTTTTTACCTTCGGCCGGAGATCATATTTTTAAATTTGGAACGGCACAAAAACAAAAGAGCCACGCCGCGCACCACACGTTCACTCGCGCCAGAAAAAGAAAAACAACTCCTAGGGCTTAATTGAAGAGGTCGCATTATGAATATTCGGCGGTCGTGCCCACGAATCGATACGTAATTACATAGTGAAAATAACCCCACATAAATTTGATATCAGACGGAGGGGCGCGGCTAACACGGCCCGTGGCTCTATTGTGCTGCGTTGCTCTACCATGGCGTTAGGTGATGTCAGTCACTCTAGCTAGAGACGGCACCCAAAATACCCGAATAAATACACACCGAACTCATGTTGCTATTGCAATCACTTCTCTGGTATTTTATTCAAGCATTTAACGGCGTGTTGTCAACTACTAAAACAATGCAGGGCAATATAAATTCTAACTCAACATTACTGTAATCCTGTATTAGGACTTAAATATAGCATTGAGCATCAAATTATTAGAACTATATTTAGACATTTTATGCTTTTAAATATGACATAAGACAATACATTTTATGTTACAAATGTTTTTCTACTTATATGCAGATAATGTAAAAGATTGTAAATAAAATATTGAAAATTATTATTACTTGCAATATACTCGTAGCATAATTCAAGTTTGAAATCTTAATTGGTATCCGTCGTGTATGTAAAACATGTAAGTTACTTAGAGATTAAATAACAATAAAATTGGGGATCGGAATAATCCATGACATTGTAATTTTCAATAGTATAAAACATTACATCGTTAAGCTTGCCAGTATTTCACGGATTAGAATCGACACCCAGGACAGGCCTATTTAAGAAATCACTTAATTGTTAGCCATGGCTTCAGCTTTTGACAGAGATCTCCAACACAAATCATTAAATCATACTTATTTTAATTATAGCGATTAAATACTCCCGTATGAATAGCATTTTATTTAACGCTGTCAGCAAGAATATTTACTTAGCAAACAATATTTGTTTCCACGCTGACCTGGGGTCAAAAAAATGTTGAATGTACCAGCCAAGACTTACCCCAGGGATGTCGAAAAGTCCACTAAATAAGATTGTTCGGTGCAGATCAATAAACACCTTGGGGCAGCCGAATGGTGCTGGGGAAAACACCAACAAGAACCTACACAAAGCGACTTTGTGTTAGGCAGGCTGCCGGCTGTAAAACCTAAGCCAAAACCTAGAGCAGTATAGATTGGAATGTTGGCATCCCATCACTCTCTTTGTTCATGGGCCTCTCGATATTTCTAATCAGCTTTCTATACATGAATAGAAAATTGCACCTTTCCGTTCGATATGACAGATAATACGAATTAAAAGTGAGTGTTTGACTTGATATATTATTCAACAATGGTTGCTTTACTTTACTTTATAAGCCAGAAGTATTAGACCCATCATAATCTGAATCTTAGTGACTTAGGTTAAAACCCACAAAAAAGTGCATGCCTTCCCCTAATAAGAAGTTGCAATATTTTAACTTAAACTGAGCCGCCTATACATATTATTACATTTGTCTTTCAATCTAGTTTTTGGGTGTTATAACACTTCTGCCTGTATGTATCGAAAGCCTATTCCCGATCATAAGACGAAACAGAAACGTCCAAACCCAAAGCTTTACGCAAAATGAGTCCTGTATTTCTGAGGCTGCCACCAATTTATATGCGTCTAACCGATATTAATGGAAGAAGAAACATACTGCGCCGGCACCAGATAAACTGGGAACGGGCAGGAAGACGATCAATATTTGTGTTATTGCATTTCATTTGTACCCAGATTCAAAAACTCACGCCAATGTGTCTATTATAGCGAATCATTTGATTACTCTCTCTGTTGAGTGTAAAAATCTCAACAAATTTAAGGCGAAAAGTTCGTTGAAAATGTACATACCTACTACGATACATTTCGTTCGTTTTAGTTTCGTTTGCTTCCGTGAACGCCACAACATTGTTTCTATCTAATTTCTGGCGGTCGCATGCCAGGCGGCAGTTTCGTAACGATTTAGATTAAACCAGTGCCAAGTTCCACGAATTATTAAAAAAATTGGCCGTGAAATTTCACCTTCGACGCGGTGCCCACATTTCGAGTTCGTTACCAAAGTCCGTTGAAATCCACACTGTTTTAAACGTTTCTAACGTTCTTTTCCGTGTTGCTTTTTTTTTTTCATTTGATGCGTTAAAAGGTAACGTCAACTATATATTTGCCTTTTTTGAAAAATAATATGCTCTTCTCAGCAATTACTTCACGTTTGCGATCGATAATAACAAAAGACAGTGAAACCAATTACCAAGTTATCTTACCCGCATATCAAAGGGTCAAACCACTTAGGCGCGATATTGTCCAATATACGCGGACAAAAACAAAGCATCCTCAAGTATAATCCATGGGGGTATTTCTCTTAACATCTGCTTATAGGAATCCGACATGTCGCATCTGTTGCTCCGGCGTCGGTATTCTTTTTTCGAAATTTCAAATGCGCGCGAGTTACTCCAATGGCAGATGTTCCCGTTCCCTATGACGGCATCGCCGACTTACATTCGACCTTAATGCATGGCAAGTAAAACAGTTTTTAAAAAAAGGCAGGTTCCAATGAAAAATTTCAACTTTTTACTTTTTTATTCGTCCTCGGAGTTTGATTATGACATTCGAATTTTAAATTTGCCGGCGTTTTCGGGCGGTGCGGTAGCGATTACCATAGATAACGGTAAACGGGGTCATTACTACGACCCTTCTCTAATTTCGGGGTATATTGTAGTAATGCGATACATTCATCAAACGAATGGGGAGCTACTTTTTTTAAGTGTTCCTACATTTTGTTTTATTGCTACCAATTACTTAATAAGTTCGCTATGAAAATCAATATAGTGGTGGCTTGGTGCATTAGAAGAAGGAAATGTTTGAACTCCACCCCACACGAGGAACAATGGGAGCAGAACAATTTAGAACTAGAGCAGGGAGCCCCCGGGAGCTTTGCTAAGCCGATTTCCCATAAATTCAGATCGACCACTTATGTGGAGAAAACCCCAAAAAACGTCAAGCATTAAGAGAATCTAAGCTGTACTGCTCATTGATAAGGTGTATTTTTGAATAGGTTAGTTATTAATTCAACGTAATTATTGCGATAAACGAGAATTTAATGCTGTTATTCCATAAAATGAATGTTTGTATTTTTTAAAGGTGAAGTCAAAAACCACTGTTTAATTTCCTATATACCTACATAAGGTATTCTTTCTCTCTGGCCCTTGGAATTAAGATATATTTTTAATACGTAGGTACTATAAACAAAATTATAACATTTTACGAAGCAACAGGTCTTAGTCAGTTGTGCAGGACATTTACATATATGGGAATTATAAAGTACTAAGATATAGACATTAGAACAAATGGCAAGATTTTTTCTGCCTGGTTCTTTTTTTAAAAAAAAAAACACCCATAAAATTATTTTGTAGACAGGATATGTCATCTGCTATATACTACTTACCTATACAAATTTTCATGTGTATTAAGACGTAAAGATTTTTCTTTTAGTACTAATAAGAACAAAAAATAAAAATTCAAACTAATCCACGATGCAACTAATAACATCGACACTCGAGCTGTCGAGTTGTCGAATTTTAAATCAATCGTACATTAACAGGCGTGGCGTGTGTGTCTACGAAAGAATTATTTCTTTGACCCTCAAATTCAGTAATTTAACTTTCCCCCTCCGGATAGCATTTCATTTACCTCTTCAACCGATACGCAGCGTGGGATAAACTAATCTGGCACAGGAAATTGATTGGAGTAGCCCGACTCTGATAATAATTTTAATTTAACACAAAATTCCAAATATAAGATAACATACACATGTCTCTATAAAGTTCTCAGCAAATAGATAGGTAAGCGATCGTATTGTTTTCTTCATGCAAATAAGGTTTTAATTTCATAATACAGATTTAAATTAATCTAAACAGTATATTTATTCATTATACGTTTTTGTGGTAAACACTTTCACCTTACTAGTACCTATCTACAGCAAAAAAAATTTAAAACAGGAACTGTGCTGCTTTCAAGCAAAATAGCAATAAATGCGTCATAGAAATTTATTTGGGACTCTTTACTGTTTTTAAATTGGTTAGCGATGTGATTTTTTTTATATATCATAATATGATATAAATGAAAATGTAAATCATTCAAAATTGTAAATCATTTTAAAAATTATATAAGCAATGCTTAATTACACGTAATTATGATTATGTTAATTATAATAATGATTATGTTGTAGTTTACCACTATGCACAATATAATCCAAATCCCCGTAACTCTGTAGTTACTTGCTTGTGAACAGCATATACAGCATATACAGCATCTACAGAATATACCTACTACAGCAATACATTAATGTGGCCACTGCTGAGGCGCAGACTTTCCCTATAAATGGTATTAATATAGGTACATAATAATAATTAATCGTCATCAATTAATAGTAAGATATTTTTTATTTAGCAGTTTCTTTAATTTTTTAACATCCTAACAGACTCCAAGGAGTCTTCAGTGCCGATAATTCCCTCCATTGATTCGTAACGCCTCCCGCGCCACGCTACAATGCTCGCGAGTGAGCCCCGACATTTACCATTGTGTTGTTGTCTATGCTCCGTTTTCCGCTATGCTCTGTTATTTATGTCGCGATCCTTATATGCCAACATCTGTGTCTAAATCATGAAATTTAAAGAGATAATCTAAGCGTCCAAACGAAGCTTAATAAGAGATTTGTAGGTAGTATTTCCTTTTCGCTAACATTATAACTGAAAAAAGAAGAATGAAAAGAAAATTCTTCCCCCATTATTTCAACAGATTACCTTTTGAGTTCTTTCTTTTAATCTGAATGTGTATTGTATGTATTCATCATCATCATCTTCCACACCCATTTTTCATTGGGGGGTACCCATAGAAAATAGATGTGGCATATCAATAGAAAATTCTGTCCAAGAAACACCAAATTCCAGAAGTCAAATACATCTAGAAACAACTATGAAAAAGTTTCAGCACTGAAAATACTCGGTAGAATATAAAGTAATTAGCAACAAATAATTATTATTTTGATTTTTATTTGAACATTAAGTATATTAGGTAACATTAGGTATAAAAGTTAGAAAAATTATCACGAAGAAAATTTTGGTCGTGATGCGGGAATCGAACCCGCGTTTTGGGGCAAACGCCACTTGCGGGGCAAACGCCACTTGCAAACGGTTCGATTCCCGCATCAAGAATATTTTTTTTTTTATTTTCTAACCACATTTTTTTTGGCAACAAATAAGCCACTCATGTTCAAACAAGTCTTCTAATCGTTCTGCAAATGCATAGACCACAGGCAAATTTGAAATAAGAACACAATATAGTTCCTCAGCCATGAATAAAAATAATAGCCACGGAGACCGCTGACCACTTCGCACAGTCGTTAGTGCAACGGCGTAATGCACGCTGTCGAAAATAAACAATTATTTCCCGTACGGGGGCGCCGCGAGCACGCTTGCGAACAGTAGGGTCCTCGGGGGTGACGAGGAGACGGCAGTAACAATATTTTCAGAAAATCCTTCATATTTAAATTCCAAGACAAAAGACAGTGTTTTCATTCAACGTAGGTGTGTGTCAAGGAGAGAACAGGGGGCTACCGCCTAACTCGATTGCTGATGATAGCTATATTGCAATGCACTGCTTACGGCTATAGCAGCCATCCTGAATTTTTAGGCGGCACGGATTTTGTGTCAAACTCATACAAAATCATTCGGTGATCATTCGTTCAAAGCTATCGCTAATAGTTTAGGTACATTTGGTGCGAAATGACAGCATGACGTCATAAACCATAACTTTTGCTTTAGCAATCGAGTTAGGCGGTAGGCCCCCTGTTACCTATGAATACCAGGAAATTAAAGTTTTCTTCTTTGATAGTCTTAGGGCCTGTTTCACAATCGACAAGTAAGTCGTAAGTAGCTTACTTGGCAGATCATTTGACAGTTGTAATATGAAATAAATGTCAATTGAACTGCCAAGTACCTAAGCTACTTCGAACTTACTTGTCGATTGAGAAACAGGCCCTACATATAAATGTCTCTTAAATCAAACTAGCATTTACCTAATCTTCCATCGTGTCTAGTTAGTCAAAAATATTCAATAACAATCACTTGATAATATAAGAAAAGACAGGTAAGGCACGTCACTAATTCATTTAAAATGGTATTAGATAGATATTGCAACACACGGTTATTATTTACTTGACTTGTTATCTTATGTGTAATGGAAAAGTGGTGAAAAGTGTAATGGAAATGTTCAATTAAAACTTTCCGACCACAACACATAAGGAAATTAATAATCGAATTCACTTCATAGCGTCTAATAACTTTGCTGAACAACATAAAGTTATTGGACAAAGGTGACGTTGCCGCTGACAAGTTCAGAAATCTCATTTGCCACCTTTTGCCCTCAGAGCATAGCGCGGCGGCACCGAATCTGATCACTGACCCATGAAGCAAACAGAAAGGAAATTTTCTTCGGGCAAGGAAAATACGACAATATAAATAACTCCATCGGCCCCACTCCTACATCACCCTATGACAAAAGAGTTATCGGTGCGTTGAAAACAAAAATGGCGTGCTGATTTACGGCGGCCCGTATTAGAGCCGTGTGATTTGGCTGGAAAAAATACTCCTGGAGGTGAATTAGCTGTCTGGATGCTGCCGAGGCCAGGCACGTTGATTAGGGTCAGCTCGATTAGGAGCTACAGTGGCACTGATGGAAACAATGCTTAATATTGTAGGGTAGTCCGAAATTTTATGGATGAACTAGTTGATCCGTGTACTTTTGCTTTTGCTCTTATCACCTAGTCACACGACCTATTCTCAGATCTGAGAACTAAACACACAAAATTTCATAAAAATTTTATAGTTCGATAACAAAACACTGTGATACGAGATTTTTAATAGTTTAGATAGATGTTTCGTACACTCACGTGTGATCCATCCAAGGGTAAGCAACTGAACCGTGTGCATTGAATACACTATGATAGATTACAAATAAAGTTCCGTGTGGTGACGGCACAATACAATTGTCACCATCCCCCATCTCTCCTGCGGGTGTCGTATAAGGCGACTAAAGGTTGAGACGGCGATGAGTTATGGGCAGCAGTGTTCTCAGTGCCACCATTAAGCAAATAACTGCGAATTGCAATAAGATCCCCTATTACATGGGACCTAAAATAAGCTGGCCCAACTCGGATACATCACCTTTGCCTATCCCTTAGGGAAGAAAGACATTTGCCAGCGCCTCTAACCACACGACTTACTATGAAAACAATGAAATTAATATAATGTTTAATTTTTTTTCTATTTAAGGAAGCAATCACAATTAATTAAGCATATAAATACAAAATAACGTAAAAGAATACAAGTTACAAATGAAGTCGAACTTACCATACTTGAATTCAAAATAACATTGAATACTTTTACTGGAGTTAAAGGATCTACAAAACCTAGCCGTGTAAAGTGTTTTCATCTTCTTATTTTGTATTGAAATGTACCTAGATGCTAAACATTTCAATGTGTACCGGGTCGACAACGTTTAACGACGTCAATCTCAACTGCGGAATGGTCGTCGGGAGCAGCATTTAGCTATAAAATACTAAAACAAACCAACAGTTCCGGCGATTGAATCTTACAGCTATTTATTGAAAACGCGGCTTCATTTAAATCTGAATTGAGCTTCAATCAAACACTATTAAACTTCTAGCCATCACAAAACGTTGGATCATTAATTGACCGTCTTTAAAAGACTTGGTCGAATGGTCAGATCGCTGGCTATCAGCCTAGACCAGGTTCGAATCCTGGCAGGGGCAAATGTTTGTGATGAACACATTGCTAGATCGCATAAGAGGAATGCTGCTGCACATTCCTCATCACTGTTTTAACCTTACCTAGATTTCTTTAAGAGCTTTTATTAATAGTTCAAGAATGCACACATTCACTTTTGGTTCAGTAAAAATTACATTTAAGCTTTAACTTTCTGAAAAGGTCTGAATTCTTCCCACCCTCAATTTTGATCCTATTGCGTATCTAAGGCTGAAGTTACAGTCGGTGTAAACTCGTGATAATGCCGACAGTATCCACGCTAGGATCTGCGGTACTGTGTCAATACTATTGTTTTATTGTCTTGTAGCCTGGCCTATCGATTGATAGCGATTTCAATCAGTGCCCGAGCTTCAGAGTTATGTGATTCACTCCACCAGAGCCACTCGAAGTCTGTTCCCTTTTACAAAGTCGACCAAGGCAATTTAAGGAGTTTCTCTACATGTATTTTACATATCTTTACCTAATCTGTGGTTTAAAAAATATGATCCATTCTTGACTAATTTCTGATCGAATCAAACGTACATTTCTGGTAATTCAGTTCTGTAATAATTCGCTTTAGTAGGGGAAAGTAGCCAGAAGCGGGCATACTTCCTAAACCATGCACTCCCAGATAGTACCTGTAACAGAAGCCGTTCCAAGGGATCATGTGGACTTCAATTTCCACCTGCCTGCATATAGTATTTATATTTTTATGACATAAGCGTGGAGTGACGTAGGAGTAGAAAATTATAGTCCCCACCCCTAATCTCTACAGAGGGTGATCGGAGTACAATTACTATAATTATTTATACATAAATCACGCCTATATCCCCGAAGGGGAAGGCAGAGGTGAACTAGCACCCACGTTTCGCCAATTATGTTAGGCCCCATGACGCAGGTGGCGAACCTATTGCCATTTATCGGGCACAAAAGTCGCAGTACATTGCTAGGTGGTATAAGAGGAACGTTGCTGCCCATTCCTCATCACTGATTTAACCTTAGTCGCCTTGTACGACACCCACAGGAGAGATTTGGGGTGGTGACTATTGTATTCTGCTCTGCCGTCACCACGCGGCAATAATGATTATTCGTTTTATTGTATTTTGTAAGCACTGTCAAAAGCGATACATTACGCTACGGATTGGTAATTGGAATAGAAAGCCATCGGTTATGAAATTCTTAATTATGTGCAAGGAATTCTTTGTCTGATTAATTTAACTGCAAATGTAAATTAAAACCACCCCAACCGTGAACCCGGCTAAAAACTGCAAGCGAAAACACCAAAAATGACTAGAACATAAATTTGGTTCGACGAAAGCGAAGATTAGGTAGCAAGTGAAGCCAAAACTCGATATTGGGTGAATAATCGTCGCCACTACCGGCGCGGTAGCGTCCGGATGTGCCAGATTTATACCCGGGCGGAGTCCGGAATACCCGGGTAGTTCCCGGGGCTCGGACGGCGTGTACCGTTCATACTGGGCCGTGCTCTCTTCATAAAGCACCCGATATGTCCTCTCGCCTTGAGGGCTGGGATTTATGGCGGGGAAATGTCATCGGCGCCCGTATTTCGGAATAAATCATACGTGTTTGCTTAGTGGCGGAGACGTCTATATCGTTGCAGGCGCAATGCGAATGGACTCCGGCGATGGGTCGACTTGGACATCAATGTTTAATTGCAACTGGATTCGCGCGGCTTCGTATGGGCTGTTATCTGATTTTTTTTTGTTCAAGAAATTAGTAAAGATCTTTCAGATCAAATAGGTATAGATGGAGAAAAAATATCGTCATATTGACAGCCAGCCCTGACCTCCACCAGGGGTTAACCAAAAGTAGTCTAAGGGCCAGTTTTTAGATCCGTAGTTAATTCAACCAATTGTTAAAAATGGTAACTAATCGTTAAATATCAGGCTGCTATTTAACTATTATTACTAATGTTAGTAATGATAAAATATCAGCACGATATTGTTACTGGTGGTTAATTATCAGACTGATTATCAGATATCAGAATGAATTTTTAACAATTGGTTGAGTTGACTACGGATCAAAAAACCGACCCAAAGGTAGATAGCCCGATGTGACGATGATCAAGAGTTAACAGCAACAACAGCATACTCAAAGAAGGCTGGTGTCAGGCAGGCGGCCGGCTTTAAGAACTAATCCATGATGGATCAGAATGTTGTCACGTCCCATCTTTCCCGCGTGTGTCGAACATGACAACCAATGGTAAAGACAGTAATTGTGTAGGCGATCAATGAGCTTTGCTATTATATCTACCACCTAGCAATAAACTACTATGTTATACATGCTGGCAACGGCACGTCCCCTATTACATGGGACTACCAAGGGGCATACTACATGCCATGCATTGTCAAAACATGAGTTTTATTTCACCTCTCGCTTCTGTGATAAATAAGCATGGCCTATGTACCTATGTATCTATATTTATATTTAAATTAAATCATAAGCCATATAGAGCTGTGACCTTGATTTGGACGGTGATAAGCAATGATGTGTCAACCCACAGAAACCCATATTCCGAGATTTCGACATAGGTTGATAAAGCATCATTTATTCTACAATTTTCAGAAGTGTTCTCACTGACTTGAAACACTTTCTTTAACAAAAAGATAAAAACATTTTTTAATAAAGTAGCATTTCACATCATGTTTAGAATCTTTGGGCGCTATTTTCTCAAATTGGTATTCATGTGGCTTGACACATTATGGCTTATCTACGTCCATGTATGTAGTTCGTTGTAGCCTCCTTCTTACGTCTAGAATCCTATCCTAGCTACGTCTAGTCTGGCTTTACTCAGGTCAACGCAAAGGTCTGAGGTACAGATGAGTGTTGTGTGCTCATAGTGACCAGCCATGCGCGTGCAGATAGTGTAATGCCCACTGACTCCGCTCTATCTAATGAACCCGATGAATCCGACCCCACAATTCGATATGGGAGCTCTGGCGTGGATTTGTGATTATTTCGCGGCAGCCACAAGCGATTTAGTGTTGGAGACTTTGCTACAATTCGTTTTAGGCTGAGCTTCTTATCCCTACTAAATACACACGAGTTCGATAGCAAACACTGTGACACGAGATTTTTATTTTAGCAGATATGTACAAATTATTTCAATTGAACTATTAATTCAACCCTGCCGCCGAAGTTGAATGATCAAAAGAATATTTGTGAGATGAGCACGGTAATTGTTTCTCCAGTCATAATTTTTAATGAATATATGGCAGTTAATTTAGAAATTAAACTGTTGGTAACTACAATAAAGAAACAAAACGTACCTGTTTACATCCTAAGGATTGCAAGGATAGGACAATCAAATGCTTCACTATACCACTTTAATGTTATCACTCATGTAACATAAAGTTTCCACTTGCGAAGTCTAAAAAACACATACCTAATTTGCACCATATGTAGGTACATATATACCTAAGTAGGTACGTTACTTATGAAATTGATGGAAAATAAATAAATCACGCGTATTATTGAAAATTAATAATTATTTTACAGAACATTGTCCCTATACAACACTTCAAATTTTTTTATTGACATCGGTGCCAAATCATTTCAAATACTAATAGCACTTTTTAGACCGCTACAAATGTATATAAAATTATAATTGTAGACAATGACTCACGGGAGATGTCATCTGGCTACATCGCTAGAAAACGAAAGACTACCGATTGCACCTTACCGTCAGGTAACTCTCGATAAACAAACGACTAAATTGTATAGATTTTCAACAAAAAAAACTCAAAGAATTAGGTCAAGTTCATCTGAATAGTAAATTTATGACCACCATTGTCAAAAGCGTTATGCAATTGATGGAATAAAAGAGCAGTAGCCAACAACTCTGGCATGTTTACGGATTTCAAAATTAGCGTTAACGTTACAGCTTTCACTTTTATTGTAATTGAATAAAGGAATTGCAACCTGCATTGTTATTGTTTTCTTTCATGAGCTGTTTGAAATTGTTTGAAGAAGTATTTGAAAAGGAATAATTGTTGCACAGGTTGCGTGGTCGCGGTGCCGATTTCTTGAGAAAAATAAAGAAAAAAAATCTCTTATCAAACAGATTAGAGATATTTTTTGTCGTTGCGATTTTCTTATAGTTATTAGATAACCAGCCATAATGTTCGCCCGGGTTAAGGAAACCCCCAAAAAACCAATATTAATAAAATTATTATCACAATTCAGAACATTATTCCATTATTGTGTTTTAAAACGAATAAAAATTAATATCGACAGTTACAACAATATAAAAAATTTTTTTTTATATTGTTGTAACTGTCGGTTGAATTGTACTAATCAAGGCATTTCATGAACATTTCTATCCAAACTACCCAAACTACTAGTTTAACAATTGATTCTATTCAATATTTCATTATACAAAGCTTTTAATATTTTCGGAAGTTTGGTTCGTTTTAATCTATAAGCGAACATTGCTTAGCCTAACGCCATCTATTCGTTTCATCTAACAACGCAACAAGGTTAGAACCACCCCTGGAGTCTAAAATAAGCATTCCCGACCGGGAAATAGCACCCCAAAGCAACCCCGATCCGAATCATTTAGCACTGCTCTCCTAGCGCCATCTCTGGGATGGTGCAGAAACTTTTTGAAAGCTCGGAACTTCCGTAGCATTCCGCTACAGCGCCACCGTCGATGGAGCTTTTGAATGAAAGTTTGGAAGCGTCACAAGAATAGGTTTTAGGCGATTGACCTTAGAGTAGTTTTTCGCGTGCTCGCCAACTTTGGAGTATGCAAATGTTGGTGGCATTACAAGGTTTTTTATTTAAAACGAATGACCACTTTGCGGCATGGAGTGCATCGCTCAATTTGTACAAAGGCCGTGACCTTAAACGTGTCAATTCATAGTTCGGGCTAAAGACTCATACCTACGTAGCCTTTTTCGCGTGACGCCCTAGCACAGTGCCCTTATTTTACATAAACTTTCACCTGCTTCTTCGGGTTTTGAAAGTTGGCTAGTCTCAACTTGTTTTTGTCCCACACCTACGTCTTTGGTGCGAACATACGTAGCATATTAGTTTTTAAAAAGTGTTGTTCGTTTTTGAGCGATAAGTATAGAATCGTGAAACATTCAGAAAACTACGGTTTTTTTTTATTAGCCCGATGCCGGTTTTATTATTACAAATATTAATAATAGGTATTACAAATAACACAAATGATTCAAAATAAGTACTTTTTGGGCCTGACACAATAGCTTACAAATTGTAAGAATACCTACCTAAGTGAAATGGATAATCAGAATTCAGTTGTTTGTTTTCAATACTGGACTGGATTGACCTATGACCACGAATGAAAACTTAATTTTAAAACTCTTAAATATTGTAAATGATGTAATAATGATGATATTTTTAACGACCAAATATATGTAATTTTTGCCATTATTACTAATATTACTCCGAAAAACGCAACCAATGGAGGCAAAAGCTATCCCTACTATAGTAGTTTTGGATCAAATAAGAATATAACATACATACATACATAAATCACGCCTATATCCCCGAAGGGGTAGGCAGAGGTGAACTAGCACCAACGTTTCGCCAAATATGTTAGGTCCCATGTAATAGGTGGCGAGCCTATTGCCATTTATCGGGCACAAAAGTCGCAGTACTTTGCTATTGTTAGGTGGTATAAGAGGAATGCTGCTGCCCATTCCTCATCATTGATTTATCCTTAGTCGCCTTGTACGACACCCACGGGAGAGATTTGGGGTGGTGACAACTGTATTCTACTCTGCCGTCACCACACGGCACTAAATAAGAATATAAGCCGACAAAATATATAACATACACATACATTTGCTCACCTCATGCAGGGGTGAATTGGGAGTGTATTTTCTTAAAAAAATCATACGCAAACGCAAAACGACTCCCCTAGGAATAGCTGTCTGCGAATTCCATTTCCGAAATCCAAGAGACGCCCACTGTTGGGCACAGAACTTCCCTAAGGATCTCCAAACCGATCGATCGTGCGCTGCCCGCGCCCAGCGAAATGCTAACGGGTTATTCGAAATGAATGTGGGTGTCAGCATTCTCGATTGAGATCCTTTCTTGCTATCGACCAGTCGCGAATAAGACGTGAACATAGCGTATTTATGAGTTGAACAATATACTTGTGAGTGCCGTGATTTATGTAGACAAGGACGCGCGAGGCACCAAGCCCTCGCCCGGATAAAAAGGGGACTTGAAGCGCGAACGGGTTTTAATCGTTCAGGTTTTTGGTTTTGGCGTTGTAATTTTTAATGGCGCCTATACTCTCGCTCGGGTTTTGTTTTCTAAGAGGTCCTGGGTTCGAATCGTGGTAGGGGTAAATGTTTGACGCGTAATGTCTCGAGTCGTTTATGTAGTTTCAATTTTTATATAAAATTATTAGGTATGTAAATATGTATATTAAAATTTGCCTATCATCTAGTTTTCATAGTAAAAGTGCTGAGTGTTGACCAGTTGTGAAGCAAGTCCCAGGCGCTGTCACTGACTCCCGTCTCTGCCACACCATGGGCCCGGCACGTGCACGGTGGATCCATGGAATCCTCATAGGCAGCAATGGGTATTGAGTATTGATTTGATTGATTTCATAAAAAAATATTTTGATTTACGTTTAAGAACGAAAACAAGTACTCGGCTAGATGTAGATAGATTATCTAATTTAGAAAGTGGTTTAAACCACCCGGCTTTTCCTCCATTTTATTGTTGAATCTACCTATTTTCAAACAAAGACTTCATAATTTATTAAGTACAGCTATTGTTGCTATATCAAATGGGGATTTCGAGAAGAGTTTTTCAATTAAAAATTTTGTGGAGTTCAAGAAGAGTTTTTCGATGAAAAAATTGTAATTAACTAAAGCGTCGATTGAAAAACAAGCGGAGTAAGTACTCGTGCCGACTTAATGATGTTGATACTTGGTGCCAGTACGTGACAACACGACAAACTCTCCGAGATCACACAGAGCGACGGATCTACGCATTTCTGAGCCGCACATGGCGAAAACTTCTTTTTTGATCCATTACTTAAATTTCTTGCGACTAATTATCTATCTGCTGACATTGAGTTGATCGCAGAGCTCTGAAGATACAGAAACGACTTTTCGTGTTTTATTTTCAATCAGTAAAATTGTTTCGTAAATTATACATGAATTTATGATTAAGCTCGACCTAAAAAAAACTTTACACTAAAAGATCGAAAATTAAAATTATATTGTGACTTATAATTTTTTTTGCACTGAATCAATTAATTTTTAGTATGAAAAGATTATAGTCTGCAAAGAACAAAATATATAAATTATTAAGTAAGTAACTACATAATATTCATTATTTGTTATTTATTTATTATCTGTAACATTTCATCTTTTGCTATAAAGCTTAGTAGGTATAGCTTAGATTAATGTAACTTAAGCATTAGTAATTTTAGGTTTTATGTTTCTTTTTAAACACCATATTGGATGTTCAAAAAATAGGTCATGTTTTTCATAAATGTCACAGATGTAAATTAATTTCGCTGCGATACAAAACCAATTACAGATTAACGTGGAGTGTAGCCGTAAATCACGCCTCGGTTTAGCGTTGATAGCCACAATTACAAACAATGGATGTTGCTTTTTGCTTCTAAACAAAGGGCAAAGAGAATCAACAATAGTGGTGCGAGTGTTACGTTGTGTTACAATAATGGTATCGATTATAATTTGCGTGCGATCCAGCCCGCGATATGGGCGGAGGCGACACGTAAGCGACAGCCGTTCGTAATCGGCGCCGCGATCGGCGTTTGCGCAGCTCACCGCACAATGCTATCGTGGCGCTGCAATCGCGGACATGCCCCCTCGCGCCATTACGATTGGGACGTTCAACGTGTACGCACCTATTTATGGCAGCGAGGATGAACTATTTTTAGAGAGGAATCTTAATGAAGCTATGTCGCGCTTGGGATAGTAATTAGAGTTGTTAGAGCCAACATTTTGCGTTTTAAAGTTATGGCACATAAGCTCATTCAAATTAAGATTTTTTTGCCTATGTAGTGGCCTGATATTTGGTAATTAATTTTGCCTTTATTCAGGGGTTAACAGGTTTGTAGGTTAAACCTAGTATCCACTAGACCCTACCTACCTTTAGTGTCTAAAAAGTAAATGTCCGTGATAAAAAAAACACTTATCAATTTTACCTAATCAAATCCGAATATCTAGTGAGAATTGTCATTAATGCACCACACTCTGTGACACAAATTAAGTTAGCCTGGTACGGGCATGTGATGAGGAGGAATTTCACTTAGTGTCACTAAGAATGAGGACAGGAAGAAGAAAATTCTGTGACACCGATTTCATAATGACCAAAATACGAAAAAATCACCGCTATTTAATTATGAGAGGAAGTAGCAGTATTATTATTAAAGCTATCTAATCCAATTTCCTCAATTGATCACCATTGAAATAGTGGTTTAGGACGCCAATATGTAAATATCCAACAGGTAGGTTCGGTTGACATAAAAATACGTAAAACCATGGGCTGCAAAGTGGAACTTGATTCCCATGGCACATTTTCTACTTAACATTCGTAATTCAAGCGCTATAAACGACGTTCACCTTTTGGCCGCGCAAGATGTAAGCGGTAGCGTGTCTGTTTCCAATAATTTTTGAGGTTATAACTTATAAGTTATAGAATAACAATTATTATATATGGAGCCAGATTGGCACAAACGTAGCTGTTCCATTCTCGCTTGCAAATAAAAGAAGAAAGCGACAGCCCTGACGTTCTCTATAAAGCCGTAAAAGTTATAAAAGGAGACTGCCCCGTGTAGGTGTAGCTAAAGTCACCTAGAAAAAAATCAACATACAGAGAGCTTTTGACGAACGTTTACAGAGGCCAAGGTTCAGACTTTGTTAAGTTAGTGTCATCTCAATCACTCTCGCCATTCATCCGTCTCTCGACATGGCATTGGCTGACTCGATGACATTTCCAAAATTAATGGACGGGGAAACTTTGCGCTACTTACTTAGAGGAAGATGATATAATATGACATTTATAGTAAGTTTTATTAAGTAAAAATAGCGTCGAGACGAATGAGAAAGAGAGTAACCAAAAACTGGTCATGCTCTAGGGAGGAGCTCGCTAATGCAGTGGCATAGCGCACTTGGCCGATATGCGATTGCGTAAACTAAGCTACGGTCGCTAAGGCCGGTCATTGGATGGGTGACCAAAAATTTAATATCTCGAGTTAAGCCGTTGGTGCCGTTGGTCCCGGCTGCATCTGCTGTCGTTAATATCCACCAACCGCACTAGGCCAGCGTGGTGGGTTATGGCCCAATCTCCCTATATTCTTTCATCAATAAGGAAGGCCCGTACCCCAGCAGTGGAAACATTAAGGGCTGGGTGATTATGATGATGATGAGTCATGTAAAATATAAAGACAAAGACAAGAAATCCATTGGAGAAACCACCAAAAATAACCAAGCGCTTAATTATTGTTGGTGGCAATATTTCATAGCTCCCGCTCAAGGAGCCCTATAAATCAAACGGGAAGCACCGTAAATAGTTTTCCCACAAAAACGGGGGGCGCTGTCACCGGCAAAGGCATTATCCTGAGTACAGCGCCAAGCGAAACTGTCTCTAGACCCAAGAAGGCAGCGATTAATAAACGCGGCCGTGTCAATAAAAGTCACCGTTCGACCATACACATGTCCCTTCCTCGCCAGCAGGTGTACAGCATAGGATGCGATGTCGGTATAGGGCTGACAATGACTTAGAGATGGGAAGGACAAGTAATAAATATTGTGGGATTCCATGGAATGAACTTGATTACTTTGCCATAATTTTTATCGATACCGACCTAGTTTATAATATTTGTTCATTATTTTTACACTATAAGGTAATAAAAATTACTCATTAAGTATTCATATTTGTTCGCTGGGCACAGGGATGTCGTTAAAGGCGACTCAGGGTTAACCCAATGATGAGAATTAGGCAGCAGCGTTCCTGTTATACCACCTAGTAATATACTGTTTTTTACGTACCTGATAAATGGTAATAAGCTGACGCCCTATTAACATAGGACATAGGTATCTAGCGTACCACATTTGGACCCCTACTAAGAAATGGAGAATTCGAAATAAAACCCCATACAAACCATCTGGCCAGCCTGTGCAGGAGGGCAATTCCTTCTTGCTTAAGGAGAGACAATTGATAGTTATAACATTGTTGGCTAAATATGGATGTTCAAACACCTGTGCCTATCCATGTAAATAGACAGGATCTATGAACATTTGACATTCAGCAGTATTCATATGTGTTTTCATGATATGTCACTGAGACGGATAAGTCTTGCCCGGCTTAGAACTTGCTCCTTTTTAGAATTATTTATATTAAGTTAAAAGGTACATATTTACCCTCTCTATATTTGTTTCTGCTATACCTAAACCGAAAGTGAAGATTAAAAAAATCAATTTTGCTTTCAACTGTGCCCTTAGCTGCATCGCGGATGACATTTGAATTTGATAGCGCAGTACCTAATCTATAGGACTTCCAAGCTAGACTCGTGTAGCTATATTAAAGTCCTTGGTCGAATAAGTTTCAAAGACACTGGTTGGATATCGATTCCGAAATAAGTTTGTTAGTCACTCGAGCACAGAAGCAATTCCGAAAGCGATTATTCATTCAGGAATTTTTTGCGATAGATATCTCGGATGCCGAAACCGAACTGTTGGCTTAACCCGCAGTTTTCACAGCAGGAATCCGACAAAAAGTTGAAAACCGCGGCAGCCCTAGCACGAACACGTAGTGCTATGTAAATTTCCCGGGCCGCAGACGGATCCTGTCAACATTTTCATACCGCAATATCGATACTGCCGTAACTTAAGCAACTTGGAACTATTATATTTAAACATCGACCAATTAGGGAAAGAACTGGCTGGCGGACATCACTAATCCATAAAAATTACCTTTATTGAATTGGATTCTTTTGAGGTGCTCTTTCCAAATAACAGTGCTATTGATTTGTAAAAATAGAAGTAGCGTCATATTTTCTACCATAGATGTATACCTATATTCTACGTTTGGTGGTTCAAACACCTAAATAAATATAGAAAATTTCTGTATTTAAATACCGAATCTGTTTCCTATCAATACAAGGAGGTATGTATTAATTGGTGTAACGTGAAAAAAATACTAAGGCTTTGTTTTGATATAACAAAATTAGCTCATCATCCAAATCAACAAACCACACACGTGCCATTGTACAGGCTCCCCTATACGGTAGCACATAATGCTCCAAACCTTAAAACATAACATAACACAACACAGGACGCTTAACTAACTAAACTTGAATAGGTTGCAGGTGATTTGATAAAAAACCTTTCACAATAAATACTTGTTATTCCGTAAACATTCCCAAAAGCTTTTTATGCTCTTCATAACCTTGTGAAGAGAAAAATTTTATTTCCCTGATTATTTTCTACAGTTAAGCTTTTGCCGTCCTGTTATAGTTAAAAACTGATTAAGTGAGATATAAGTTGCAAGACTAGTTCTTACAACTTATGCGTCTTGACGATTCATAAGTGTATTGTAATCATACCAGATATGAATAAATGATATTTGACTTTGATATAATATGCTTTATAAATCATAATACTACAATATAATAAAAAAATAATAAATGAACAATCATTATGCACACGACCACGTATTACGATCTGCGATGGTTGGTAATAAGGACTAGATTTAGGACTTAAAGAGTACCTTCTTCAAACAAGTGTAATGTAATAATAAATACAAAATATTAAAAAAAATATTTAGACTACCGACTCAGTGCAGACCGAGATCGCCAACCGCTGTGACATCTATTCCTAATTTAATCAATGATGACGCGTCTTTATTTTTTAACAATACCAGGCTATTCGCTAAATTCATTCTGGTCTGATGCACGTTACTCCTCACCACTCCTCTACGCTCGACTGTAAACCTAGAACCGCCACCCGATACCACGTGAACACTAGCGAAAGCTACTGGCGCTATAAATTGCGCCTTGTTTGTTTTTAAACAAGCCATGTCCCGATACCATCGGGCACAGAATGGTGACTACGGTAATTGTACTAACGCCAGTCAGCGTATCCGGCTAACGCACCAACGTCAATATGTCAGGCAGGCGCGCGGCTAGGTGTTTAACGATGCAATAATTTGCATAGGGGGCCAGCTGAGACACAATCTATTCTCACGTCTGTCACTTGCTGCCTTTAAAGGCTCCGATTCTAATTTGATTTTATTGCTGAACAGCGACAGGTTTGGGTGTTCGTCATAGTTGTGTGACTTGGCTTCAATTGCAAGTTCTGACGAAACGGTATCAATTTCAGTGTAGGTAAAAATTTTTGTCTCCGTCTGGACTATTCATTAAATGGCAAATATGTAGTTTTGCATTACGTTAATATGTATCGATTTTACTTCTAGAGATCCTTTGTTTTTCTTTCTATTAACCACTCCATAAAACAAAATCGACACACACGCAATACCTGACATTTGAAAAAGTTGGGACTTTGTCAAGGTTCGAATGAGTCAAGGCAGCCATTATGTAATATACACTACACGGCATGTCTCAAAATGAGCGTTAACCTTTCGGTTCTCGATCAGTCTATCTTAATGTGGAGTATCAATTTGTAATGAATTGTAATTGAATATCATTTCATGTGAGAGATAAGTCTTCAACTCTTGACTTTTATTGGATTTTTTTGCGTCAGCTTCAAAGGTTTATCGCCTATTGCAGATCCAATTAGCCACCCTCGGGATCCCATTAAAACGCTGTTACAAATGTCATCTCACCATTAACTGTTCCTTCATACGCTGTTAAGCATCAGCACTAACGGTTACCTGTAAAAAAAACACAAAAAGTTATTGTTTTATTATGCATAACGAGACCGCGCGAGTGTGAAAAGAAACCAAACACGTGATAATTGAAAAACGTACGGAATCAATTAAGAGGTTGTGCACCAAGTGTAAAATCAGGCTTCATTCAGCGTTCGCGCGCTTACGAAGCCGGCGCACAATCTGACATTTATGAGTGCCATAAAAACGCTCAAGTAGTGACTTTTACTACTTGTTTAGTGAACATAAATGTCTTTGCCTTCCCCGCGCTCAACGTCCTCCGTATTTAAAAGCGCACAGTTTCGTGCACAGTTTTGCTCCTTTTGCCCCTTTTTATTTACTGTTACTGTGCTGTTATGCAACTGTATAATGCTTTGGTTACTTTTCAGCGACAATTTATGGTTGTCGTCTTTTGTCTTTATTTTAGTGCTGTGAGAACATGTTTGTTCGAGTTTTGTTTCGTGAATATTTTTGAATTGTATCAAGTGACAAATTGCATTTTATTGCACTGGCGCTTTGTCTACATAATTTACAAGAAATACTATATAAATTTCATCCTATTCATACTTTCCTTTTAAATGATTAATTGTCCAAGTATTCTAATTTTAAAATAACAGCTTCAGCATCTTACTGATAAGAAAGTTATGAATAGAAATTTATCGACTGATACTAATACTATACTTATACAAATCATTTCGCTAATCAGAGATATTGCTACTAATTATTTATACAAATGTAATTCACCATCCAAGTCTTTAAACAACGATATCATAGCTACATCATAATTATTTCCGTTCAAATAAACGAACGAGACAAAAAATATGAATATAAAGTTATATTAATCCCATAACTTTACGTGTACAAAAAATGGACTAACAGAGCATAGTCAATATAAGCGATGCTATTCCCGTTAAACAACATCTGGATGTGTATTTAGATTGTGAACAGCCTAGCCTTTTAAAAGTCGTCCATATAAACAAGTCCATAACTTTGCAACCTAAATTACAGGTTTTGGCGAACGGTAAGCGTTGGTGGCCATCAACCCAATTGTTTGTTGATATGTATTCACCTATCGTGCGATCAGTAGGTATTATAACACTTGAAGTCGGGCCACCCACGGTACGCTTTGCCTACATACCACCAGACGCAGTCTGACGAGGAATAATAATGTCGCACTGTGTGAAGGCCGCGCGGACAATAGAAGCTGTTGATTGCTTTTTATCCTTTCTAGTGTGGAACGCACAGGTGAGATTCCTGGTCTAAAAACGGCGCATTGCGCAAATTCTAACCTCTAAATCTAGACGCGCTGACCACGTACCGGCCTTCCAAACAATTACATTCAACATCTTCAATATATTTTTGATAAATTCTTACTTAATTTTTTCAGTCGGCTATATTTTTTTGATAAATTCTTTCTCCATAATTGCAGGGATGGAGTTAAAGAAACAATCTTGAAAAATAAGCTGCCAGCCTGAATATGCAATATCAATGCAGTGGTCTAGGTATATTATAGCATTTTTGTAGCCTACAAGATGGCACTGTTAAACTGCATGGACGTTCTCTGATATTTTCATGAACACTATATGGTTTTTACGAGTTTAACTCGCTTAAATTTAAGTATCATACATACATACATAAATCACGCCTATATCCCCGAAGGGGTAGGCAGAGGTGAACTAGCACCCACGTTTCGCCAATTATGTTAGGTCCCATGTTATAGGGGGCGAACCTATTGCCATTTATCGGGCACAAAGTCGCAGTGCATTGCTATTGGTAGGTGGTATAAGAGGAACGCTGCTGCCCATTCCTCATCATTGATTTATCCTTAGTCGCCTTGTACGACACCCACGGGAGAGATTTGGGGTGGTGACAATTGTATTCTACTCTGCCGTCACCACGCGGCAAATCTACAATTTAAGTTAACACGCGGCAATTTAAGTATCAATGGCTATAATAATTGATATTATCTTTTATACAGTGGCAGATGTCAGATTGAGACGTGCCTCAACTGAACTAGATATTATTAATGAAGTCTAGTCTAGTCTCCCTGTGACCACGGCTGCTGTGGAGTAATCGTCTTGATGAATAATGACAAGTTAACGTCATAAATAAACATACGATATTTATGTGTTTTTTAACTGCAATAACTAGTATTGCAGTTAAAAAACACAGAAAACTACGTTATGGTTAGTCACTGTTAGTTTAATATAATCATATTAGTTAGACAGTAGCAGTAAATATTAATACGAGTAAAAAAGAATCTAAATGTCTCCAAATAGAGACATTAAATGCATGCAAACGCCTTATTAACATTATTTATTGCATACACAGAAATGTTGATTAATGTCTATTAACCGTACAATTGAAGTTTTCCAGTTGACATTGTGCATCATTATAATCCATCACGTAAGCGCGTACATTTATTTTATTAGCCTCAACTTTGTTTACATTATTTATGATGACGTGAGGTGCATCTTCAGTAATTCTGCAGGTGGTTATTTGTATTAAGTAACAACTGCTACTATCGATTTGTCAATACATTCCTGGGCGTCATTAATTTTGTTCGTTGTTGACGCTGCCTGTAATTTGTCAAATGCAAATTCTTCGAGTGCTAGAAGAAAGAGTGAGTAGGTACTATTCATTGAATATTCCTGCTCACTTGCACAGAGTCTGCTGTAATGAATGATCACAATATTTTTTAAGAACATCTTCATAATCATTTATTTCCCTGTAGGTATTCAGAATTAGAAACGATATAAAAGCTCTGTTTATTTAGAACATAGTATCACTATTCCTTTTAATAACCCACTAAAGTAGTACAGGAATGAGGAATATATGGCGAATGGAACATAACCAAAGAACAAATGAATGCAACCTATCATACAAATATTTGCCCTTTCCAGGGACCTTCATGACCAATAGACAGTAATCTGGTCATTCGCGTAGGCTGGCCATTAAAATATGGTGATAAATAAGTACGGATGTGGATAAACCATGAGCATGAGAGAGCACGAGAGGAAGACCGAAGAAGCGATGGATGGGTTGTGTGAAAAACGCTACGAGGAAGAAGGGACTACATGCTGAGCTGATGTATAATACAAGGTAATTGAAAAAAAAGACACATTTTGCACCCAACCCACCACATAACATCACCTAGACGAGAAGAGATGACGAAAACGATGTTAGTAGGGGATGGGGAAGAGGATGACTTCACAAAAATAGATGGATTGAGTAAAAGAGGACATGAATAAAAATGGAG
Source organism: Cataclysta lemnata (assembly GCA_963931975.1). NCBI lineage: Eukaryota > Metazoa > Arthropoda > Insecta > Lepidoptera > Crambidae > Cataclysta > Cataclysta lemnata. Next base: position 5,048,588 of record OZ008339.1, read on the forward strand.
TGGATGATTTTATGACTGCTGACCGAGATGTATGGAAGTGTAAAACTAACTCCACCGACCGGCAGCTTGGGACAGTGCAAGCGAATGATGATGACGGTGATGATCAGACGGACAGCTATACCGTTTGCTATTCTCGGCGCGGCTCGATTATTTCCCGCTCCAAAAGAAAGTCCTTCTGCATACCACAGTAATGTATTCGTCCGCCAAACGATACCTTGTTTTCGCTACAAATTAGACAATTAGGAGTCGGCCTGTGACGCTAAATCTATTAAATTAAAGCTGAGTCCGCACCGGTCACCTACCGCGTTGATTTTTTAATCGTATGTATGCAACGTGCGAAACGCGGAGCCATTTCGCATATCAATGCGTTCAGCGATCGACGAAAAAAAATGGCGGCGCGTGTCGAACAAGATATGTGAAGTGACGAGTTGTTTTGAAACAATTATTGGTGTGACGAAAAGATAATTCGTGACAAATTGCTTGTGTTAATTAATTGCATTTGGCGACTTAATATTTCGATGCACATCCACAGTGTTGTGTTTTGAGCAAGTTTGGCGTGTTATTAACTTTATCATATTTTTTCAGCGTAATGTACTACAGCAATTTGTGTAATTTTTTTGACGGCATTGTTTACATATAATAATATAATTTATTTTTGCTGAACAAAATTGTTAAAAAACAGGTGCAAGTCGGACTCGCACACGAAGGGTTCCTTACCATTATTAGGTGGACAGTGCGCTACAAAATTCGTTAATGAACTATACCAAATATTAAATTATTTGTTATGAGACACCGAATCTGTGTTCGCCCTTAATATACCTATGGAATGATTTTATAAACTGATTATTTATTTTTATTAAATTATTTGTTATGAGACACCGAATCTGTGTTCGCCCTTAATATACCTATGGAATGATTTTATAAACTGATTATTTATTTTAAAACTTCAAAAAAATGAAATCGGTAATCGTTCTGAAGTTATACCGTGACCAAGGGAAACAGGGATTCTTTTTTTATAAAATTTATAGACAGATTAATATTTTGCAGCATCAAAACCAATATACCTAGGTACTTATAATTCAGGGCCATAATAAACACAGCGGCTGATTTAAGGTGTTTTATACATGGGGCGTGCCGAACGCGCGGCGAAGCGTGAACGTGCGTCGATTGACGCTGATCTATAGTTGAGCTGAGTGCACACTGGCGATTTATTGCGTCTGTAATCTATTTCGCTTGTAGCTGTGTTAGGCTAGTAGCTTATAACGGACGTGATGAACTTGTGTTAGGCAAATTAATATTTATACGTGCTTCGAAATTAGATCGTTTTACAGCGATATTTATAAATAATAACAAATCTATGTGGTCACGCAGTAGTAGGATTGAAATTGTTCTACAATACTTATTATTATAATAGGATATACATAGATCATCCTAGTTAATTTATGAAACAATTTAATAATAAACAAAGTTGGTGATATTTGGGTGCTAGATAGATGACAATAGGCTCACAACTAATATAGGACCTAACGTAGATGGTGAAATCTTGGTACTCACATGTCTTCGGTACGATTTATGTATGTATTAAGAGATTAATAAGACAAAATTGATGTATTGATACTTATTAATATGATTTGTGTATGTTTTTTGTGATTACTTTACCGATCTCTCAAAAGTATTAATATTATTTATACCTATGATTTTCTTAATCAAGTTACACCTTGGAACACTTACGAAACCGCTCGGTTAGCAGATGCCTCCACGCCTTAAGCTGAAGCGGTATCTACCGGGTAATTAGTTAGATAACATTATCAGCCTCCAGTCAAACGCTGATCGCGAACTATTTATCAAGGCAACCCAATAGACGCAGCTAATTGTACAGACAGATTAAGGATTCATGTGTTTCATTCGCACGGAAACTTAGCTAGTTAGCGTTTGTGACGTCGCGATTTGTTTCGCTATCAGATTCTTTCATTGGTTGATTAGGCACCGGTTGTTTTATATCCTCACCTTGTAGAAAAACTGGCTAGCTACTGGACATGCAGTATTTTTCTTGATTACTATGCGTCAGGGCTGCTTGGGCCCTTTCCTCTGGACATAGAAGTGGTCAAGTGAACGTGGATATTATAACTCTCATTTTATACTAACTTTTACCCGCAGCTTTGCTCGCGTTGATGTCTTTTATAAAACTGTCAAATTTAATATCGTTAAAAATATTCAGTCTATTTTACTTGCTCATGTTGTAGCTTTCTATTAGTGAAAGAATTTTTAAAATTGCAATTATGAATTAACGATTTGACAGTCCTTGCACATCGCACTTTGCGACAAAGTAAAGCATTTAATTAGACTACCCGTTACATAACACAAGGCTTAACAATAAACATATTTGGTGAAAGGTGAAAGATTCACCTCTGCCTACCCCTTCGGGAATATAGGCCTGTTTTTGTACGAATGTATGCATAAATTCTCTCTTTTCTAGTAGAAAAGAAACACATTCGTTACGTGTCGTGTGTCCCAAGCCTTACAATCCCATGTGCGCTCGCGTCCACCGGCAGACGATTTGGACCAATTCCGACTACGCACTGGTTTAAATGTTAATAGCCAAGTGTCGAAATTATTAATTACGCCAACGTCACGGGGCCGTTACGCATGCAGATTGGTGCGCTAACGAACGATCTAATATTCATGGTGGATTTAGATTTCGCGATGCCCGCGCATATAGTTTGGCCGGCGCGTTGTGTGTGATCCAATTTGTATTAGTCACTTTAAATCTAGAATAGCTCAACACGAGAGTGGGATTGAATGCTGAATGCTTCGCCTGGTGTAGTTAGTTGTATTACAACGAAGTAGCTAATGCGTTTGGAGTTTTTTTACGTTTTGTTGTGAATCCGAACCGAACCGAATCGTCTTTGAAAAGTGCCGTATTAAATACCAGATAGAAACAAAAGCTTGCACAAATAATAAATTATGTTAGGTCTCATGTAAAAAGGGCCATATTGAACACGGCCTTTGCTCCAACAGTGGGGTAAAGGCCGCGATAATTGAGATATAATACACCACACTGGTCTGATGAGAATTGGCATTGACTGCAGATGCAGCCGGGACCAATAATGGCTAACAGACCTTTCAAAGCACGCTCAGTTTTCTCTGGTGCTCTGACATACCTACACGAAATATTGAAACGAAAAATTATTCATTACCTATCAAAAGGTAGAGGTGTTTTGTACCTATATCTTCATTTTGTTTTTATTTATAAGGAAAATTAAATTAAGTTAATAAAAATTACACCTATATACGATGCAATATTAAATATGATTATCAATTAAACTAATAGGAATCCATTTCAAATTAAAAACTTAGCGGTTGAACGTGAAATGTATTTTAGACCAAATAGGTAAGAGATGGATGGATTATGCAAAGGAGGATTGCGATAGTAGTGGATGAGAAATTGATGAAGGATAAAGAGGAGTAAAATAAGAAAACATTTTGTGCAGACTCCTCCTAGGGGGATAAGCTCAGGAAGAAGAAGAAGACGGAAAACGGATAAAATTTTTAAAAGAAAACCGTTAGAAAAATCGCCGGTTGTATGTGGAACTTAAAGAAATTTCAAAATAGGCTCATTAGATATTCATTATTATTTACAGATGCGATGACATCGTAAAATAAAGTTACGAGCGAAGCTTTGTTTATTTAATGCACGGCTAATGAGAGAGGTCATGTAGCCACGTGCTCGAACCTAATTTAAATTTCACACACGTAACTGTTCCTGACATTTTAATGGACATAATATCAAATTCAAGCGGAGTTATTTATTACTTGTTCACTGTCACTGATACTGCGATTGATAAATCGGCCGATGGGTTCAATTTGGCCCTTATTAGCTGCATGGTAAGGTCGGTTGTCACTACAAAGCGAATCTGATAAGGAACAAAAACGTTAACTACAAATTGATGTCGATCAAAGATAGCTTAATATGAAATGGTACGTGAATTGAGCAATATTTAAACGACCCATTTTGCATTAGCGTATACAGTTAAGTACAAATGAATATTATTACTTTTTCTTTAAATAGATAAAGAATTGTGTTATTGAAATAGGAGGCAGCGTTTCTCTTATACGACCTTGCAATATTTCTAGTGCCCGATAGATGGCAATAAGCTCGCCCTACTAATAAATGGCGAAACATTGGTGTTATTTCACCTCTGCCTACTCCTCCGGGTCTAAACTTGGACGTGATATATTTATGTATGTACCTATTATCCTATTGGTAGCCAGCAATACAAAACGAGAGGACATTGTACTGTGCAAAAACTTTCTTGGTTGTTGGTGTTAGGACCCAGTCCCATATTGTTTAGAGTGTACAATGAAAACCTAGGAATAGCTATTTACACTTCCCGGAAGCATATCGGTGTCACAGTGGGCCCTACATTAAAATTCAGTGAACACTGATCCAGGAGTTATCACGTATCGAATAGAATGGAGTCATAATATTTTATGATCCCTTGTCCGCCTTACCAGTCGACGCTTCGGTGTTCGAATTTTAAACGTATACCGATTGGGATTATCGGTGCCAGTATAGGAGGGTATCGATGCAACGCACTTGACTTAGAATTGCTGCGTAAATAAAGCTCCTGGAATATTTAGCATACTCACCCCCAAATACAGAAACGTTACTCAAAGTTTGACTCCTGCTTAACATTTAAGTATTGCCAAAGTTGACGTTTTTCCATATAAATTCTGACAGGTATTGTCCACTTAAAATATAATAATAATAATAATAAATCATTTACTCACAACCCAACATCACAGATTAATTAATAGGTAAGTACAGTTACATTAGATCTAGGGTTTTATAATTAACGTGTCTCAACATGGTAGACCCCTGACCCCGAAACTAGTTTTACTGTATTATCAGGGTCAGACTATGAACAGTGCTCTAAATTGAGAAGCATTTCTGAATTCGTGGGTATAATACATAAATCACGCCTATTAATCCCCGAAGGGGTAGGCAGAGCTGAATTAACACGCAGGATAGGAGAGAGCCTATTGCCATCTAACGGGCACATGAAATCGCAGTATAGGCGGTAAAAGAGGAACGCTGCTGCCCATTCCTCATCGGTGTCTTTACCCTCAGTCGACTTGTGCGACGCGAAACCCGTGGTAGAGATTGGGGGTGGTACCAATTGGATTCTGCTTTACCGTCACCACACTGCACACATTCAAGTAACACAAATTAATTCTATTCTGCCATCACCAAACGATTTTTGACATTCAAATAACACAAGTAAAGTTCAATTTTGCCACTAAAACGCGAGCAGTCAACGTAGAACGGGATGTGGAGAAAATTTCCTGGGGGAGAAAGAAAATATTTTCCTCTCGCTCTAACTCCCACTAAATCTCGAGACAAACCACTGTCAAAATCAGGAGAGATATTTTGTCCACGGCCCGTGCTAGGCCCGAAAGGCTCGGAGTTTTGTCTCCAAGAAGTAGTACAATGTTCGAATTTGGCCTTCATAACGCATTCGCTTTTGTAAAGCCCCAAGAAGTGAACACATTTGATCTGTGCCCCAAGCACGAACTTCTCGAAGATTCGAATCGTAATCGTATCGAGAAAGCATTCAAAAACCAAAACAAAAGACATTCTATATTTTAAATCGAAAATTATTAATATTGCTTAATTAATATACGTATAATTTTTTTTAATCAACATAAAATTTACTTTTATAGCTGATGAAAATAATTAAATAATTTCTTGATAATAATAAATATTTGTTTGATTTAAGAACGCTTTCCGTGACTCTTTTGTTTTTGACGTTTTGCATCGGAACTTGAAGGATGGCTATATCTGCCAAATATAAAAATTATCATTCAAACCGTTCATTCATATATTCAAATACATTGAGTGCTTTGTCGATGCGATTACGCTACGAAACTTCGAAGAGTTCGTGCTAGAGGCACTGGTTTTGAGAGCGCAGGCGACACAAGCCCTATGCCGTATGCTGGTTTAATTAAAAGTTATCTTGCGGATAGAATGCGGCCGGTTCCCTTATAGCTCGGCCCGATAGATGCATAACGCTTGCGTGTTATACCGAATGCTTATTTGCTGTATTGTTTGCCGGTACTGGGTGCATAGAAGGTGGCTGTTTTAAGAGGAATGTGAAGCTGTCAATTTTACTACAAAAAGCGATAACATTTTTATCCCCGGAAACATAATCCAATTTTAATAATTTTTGGATATGTTGTAAATAAATTATAAAACTAGGATCGTACGTTTTCATTTTTACGAAAAGTGCTAGTATCGAAAGTTGTTAGTATCGAAATACTTATCTTTATTAGAGTTATCGCTCGAGACAATTATTTAAAATGAAATGCAGGCATTACTTGTTATTAGATCCCTGGGATTATGAAATTTGTGAGGGATGCCGATTTAGACTTAATTTTCTTAAAAATCTATGATGAAGGATTGAAAAAACTTTTAATCAGGTATTATTTTTTATTTTTTTTAACTTTTTGAAAATGGTTATTTGATTGTACTTAATCCGTAACATTTCGTTAATATTCTAAAGTTTCTTGAAAATGTACATCCTTATGTAATTATATTAAGAAAACTATATTAAGAAGCCACCCCATCTCTCCCGCTGGTGTCGTACAAGGCGACTAAGGGTAAATACAATGAGGAGCAGCGCTACCATTACCTATACCTATAACCTGCCCGATGGATGGCAATAGGCTCGCCACCTAATACAAGACGCATCAAATGTTTTAATTCACCTCTACCTACCCGCTCGGGAATAAATAGGTGTGATTTTTCTATGTGTGTTAATGTATGTATGTATTTATTCTGTTTTGTGTATGTGTGTGTGTTAATTGAAAATAAAACTTTACTCTCAGACTAACAGATTTTATTGTGTGGACGCTACCGTGGATTAGAACGTCGCAGGAGCAGGCGGGCAGCTTGCATATGTTCAAGTGATTTTTCACGGGTAAGAAACCCGTGTTCAAAGGGCACGCAGCGGTGTCGCAATCACGATCCTCGATCACGAACGCTCCTCTAGTATTTATTCAGCATTATCTTAACCGACCGAAGCCTTAATTTAGAACCGTACCAACAAACACTTAGAAGCCAAATTGCTGTAAATCGCCGTGTTACTATTTCAGGCCACCTTTCCACGGTGCCGTTGGAGAAAATTAGACCCTAATCTCCGGGATTAAAGGCTGAAGTGTGCGCACAATTAAATTTGTCTGATAGCAAAATGTCTCTAGACCGTGTCGCTACTAGCCTTAAATGCATTAAGTTTGTTCTAAAGATAATAATCGTTGCGAATGCTTTGTTTCAAAGATAGAGTTGTTGCCGTCAATTTATTTTTGGTCAAGTTTTGTTGGACTTGTTATTTAATGCCTGCTTCAATGCAAATTATTATTTATCTACGCTCGGTAATCTCTTGCGATGCCTGATTGCATTATTGACTTAAACCGACATTTGAGGAAATTGGATATTACCTTTATGTTGATAATATTTTGATTTATGGTGTTGGTGGTATGTCGAAGGGTAGAGAGTTAGTAAGGAAATTAAGTAAGTAAGTACCTAGTAAGAAAACACATAATTATATTTACATGAATCATACCTATTTATCCCCGAAAAGGCCAGCAGAAGTAAATTAACACCGATATTTCGCTAATTATGATAGGTCCCATGTACGTAAACCGCAGTTGGTACCTATATTGCTAGGTGGTATAAGAGGAACCTGCTCGTTACTCGCTGTCTTTACCTACTCTTAATCGCCTAGTATGACACCCGCGTATGCTGTCACTCCCACGTATGTCGTCACCCCCGCGTATGTACCTATTCTTCTATGCCGTCACCATACGGCAATGACATAGGTACATACATAATTCACGCCTATATCCTCGAGGGGGTAGGCAGAGGTGAACTAGCACCCACGCTTCGCCAATTATGCTAGGTCCCATGTAATAGGTGGCGAGTCTATTGCCATTTATCGGGCTCATAAGTCCCAGTACTTTGCTAGGTGGTAGGTATAAGAGGAACGCTGCTGCCCATTCCTCATCACTGATTTATCCTTAGTCGCCTTGTACGACACCCACGGGAGAGATTTGGGGTGGTGACTATTGTATTCTACTCTGCCGTCACCACACCGCCGATACGGCAATAACCATACCTATATAAAACTTATAAATGGTATAAGATGTTGATATGAATAAACCTAGAATATCGGCTAAGTTCGTGGCTTTTATATACCTACCAACCCAAAATTAAACCACTTCAGAAATATATGAAAGGAAAAAATCCCAAATAAATTTACCACTCTTCCCCTAGAGTGGTGAAAAAATCTGAACTATTTCACCTGGTTTATTAAAATAATTTCGGAGGAGTGCGTGAGCTCCCTGAAAACTGTCTTTTGACACGCAACGTGCTGGCTACCAAGATATTTCTTCTGTTGGCAGACCGAAAAAATGCGATCTCTCAACCTTTGTTGCTATGGCCATAAGAGTCATTTTTATTGCTCTACAGTAACTATTCCTCTTGATGGTATTATGGCAAATCGTGTCAGCATTTCGGGAACTAATCAGTAGCTGTGCCTGTCCCTCTAACTTATTGCAGCGGTACATTCATAAACATAGATTAGGATTTCTTATGTTTGGCCAGCACGAAAAAAGTAATTAAGTTCAAATATGAATTAAGTAATGAACTTTTTTCCGACTGTTTCTGTCTGAGCTGTGTTTTATTTTTTCGTTTATTTTTAATTTATCGGCCGTTACGAACCCCTAGGGGATGATAAAGGTACTTGTTGAATTACCTTGTTCCAAAGATATTTTAGGCAATTTAATCATATTTCCTTAAGTCCTTTTCCTTAAATACCAATAACAATGATCACACAGTTCTACTTTCCTTCTTTATGTAAGAATATTCGATAAATAATTGCTGAGACACTACTTATACTTAGGTACCTACTTAGTTATATGTTACCAATGATCAATCATTAATCACTTGCTAGAGTTTTATTCTCTTGAGATGTAATATAAATCATAGCCTATACTACATTATGCCCTCCAATAGATTTTAAGCCATTATCTGACTTAACTTAAGAACCAAATAGTTTCATAAATTGAAACAACTTTCCCATTGTTTAAGTTTATAGTATCACTTACAAAATTGTACCTACCTAATTACTAATCAATCAATTACTATCAGTCAAGGATGTAAACCAAATCCGCAGCTGGGATAAAAAATTCAAATATTGAACCGAGCTGTAAAAAAAAATTACACGGCAAGTTTCATAAAGTCGAAATCTTAAGACAATTTAATTCCATATCTACTCAGATTACTAAGAATACAGAAATATAGCTTGAGCTATTAAACGTAGCCCATAATAAACGATAGAATTTAACTATTCCACCGTTCTAGCATCGATTTATAGAACAACATTGTCACCGGCACACCCTTACATCTTGCGGAGATATTTCTCAGAGGGGGCTGGGGGTCGGACATAGACAAATGACGCGCGCCCCTGCCGGCGGCATGAGTTATTGCCGCCAATCGGGAGCGCGCGCGCGAGCCGCCATTTTTAATTTTTAGGGGTTGGCTACCCCTGTCAGTAGTATTACGATAGTGTTGACGTCATGAGTAATGGCGCATATTTTTAATACATTAAAATGATTTCCATTTTGGGAACAGGTGCGCCGAATTCTATCTAAATGCATAGGTAAGGTAAATTATTAATTTCGGAAGATATTTTGGTATTTTAATTACTTAGGTTCTTCTTGGTTGGTAGGTAAATATTATTATGCTACATAATAGGTACCTAGTAGAAAAGTTCATTGAGTTAGTATACTTTAGGAAACTAATTTGCTAATAGATAATTCGAGTTTTGATTGGAATGATTTACAATAATGTATGAACCGAACATTTTCCTGCCTAACACCACAGCGTAATAACTTATACAGTGATATACTTACACACTATTGGTTAAGATTTCATTTACAATGTAGGTACTTACTTATTGTTAACAAAATACCTACTGCCGTTTTATTCAGTACCTACTTATTACAATACTTAATTCATTGAATCCAGGACGAAGTAAATAAAAAATCTACGATGTAATTAAAAAAATATTGCAATCATTATTGTTAATCATGAAATTATGATGATACACCAAATATAATTAATTATTCGCACAAGTTCCATTAAACAGTTGTCTACCTACTGCCGTCGTCGTTATGTTATTCGCTACTGTTCGATATACTGTAAATGTTTGAATAATCGCCCATTAAAATCGACTTTGATGCCCCATAAAAACTAATACGTTCATAATCGTCTTGTTCAACGAATTGAACCATAAACGAACATCATTTTGGCGTAAATCACGCCCTCTAACGCCTTAATACAGCACTACGGTACGGGACCACCGCGTCACTATCGTCTCAATCTCGCTGGGATGACAAATGGCCGGTTTTATTGCGGTCTGCCGCTTGTTTATTTACTGCTTTATAATAGAATGTCAATAAACAACTCTGATAACTGCGTCGCGCAATAAAATAATAATAAAACATGGCGCTTATTCCGAGCGAGTGTGGAGTACTCTCGCGGCTCGTTGTGGAACTATTACCGGCACATCGCCATCTAGTGGCGCGTAGATGAACTGACGCGTATTTCGGGCACTTTACAAGAATGATGGGCTCACATGGCGGCGCGGCGTTAGTTTTTCTTTTTTGTATGATAATAAAATTATCAAGTTCACGAAACGCAGCGTTCATTTACGTAACGAGTTTAGACAATTTATCACGCGAATGTCTCATCAATAATTCATTGATAATAACATAGAGGGATTGACGTAATTAGTCCAATTACGGCCCACCCAGTATATTTTCCGCCCCGTTCGCTGTAAGGTAGTAATTGAATTATTTATCGACTAAGTTAGGAAACGGTGAGATAACGCATTCTGCATTATATTTAGTGCGTACAGTCGAGCCATCCCATGTAATTAAAGGAGAGTTAATAGGGACAATAGGCGGGCTCACCCGTGATCATTGCTCTGATAAAAGCACTAATTTAATAAACAACCTGTTATAGGCATACTTTTTATTATTTGTAATTAGTATACTCTTATAAACAGCTGAGTAACTTATTAACATAAACTTAATAATTGACCTGGATGCCTTCGGTATAGCATATTTTTTCTATCACTAATCAGTAATGCAAATTCAATGTATAGGTCACCAGTCGATAGTGCTCATTTAGAATCGAGTAGACAATCAGATAGTCCGAATATTGTACACTATCAATAGATTAGACTAGGGAATTGCTGGCATGGGTGTAATTCGAATTCTATACGCGATTATGAGGATGTTTATCATCATGGACTAGTGAGCTTTACTGATAATTGTGTGCCAGATACAGAGAGATCATTAGATACGACATGATTATTAGAATTTTAATGGTCATCATCAGAGTTGGGTGAGTTTTATTTCAATGTTATTCTTATAAGAATATATTTCGTACTGTATTATTTTCATATTTCTGTGGTTCGTATAAAAAAAAATAATAACACCTTAAACTTGAAAGTTGGTTTTGACTTAGCGAGTAAAATTTTAGTAATTGAAGCCCTAAAAGTTAGAGAAAATCTTGTCTGTTTCATTTCTGCAATATTAATATTTTATAAGCTATACGATAAGGTTTTTATTGTTGAACCTAAAAATAATGTGTCAGCACAAATAGGATTTAAAACTAGTATTAAACTTAAGTCTATAGACATTTTAATATAAGTATCAAAATCTCCTGTCACAGTATTTGTTAAAAATCTCCTCCGAAACGGCTTGACCAATTGTTATGAGATTTTTTGTGTATATTTGGTAGGTCTGAGAATACGTAGGCTATTTTTTATACCCCTAGCTAGGTGATAAGGTTAAAACACCGTTTGCCGAGTCAGCTAGTTCTTATATATCTTCTTCTCCCTGCCCTGTTCCCAGTCTATCTGGGGTCGGCGCAGTATGTTTCCTCTTCCATTCATATCAGTCAGACGTCATCAAGCCATCCACTCCCTTTTGATTCATGTCATCCATCACACCGTAAAGGTGCTAGTGATGAATGAATGTATAGAAAAGAGACGGAACGGACCATGTCGAGAGGCCGATGAACGGAGAGAGTGATTGGAATGCCAACATTTCAATCCTTACCGCTCAAGGTTTTGGCTTAGGTTTTTATATAATTTGATTAAAACTTGGTCGTGTGGTCACGGCAGAGTAGAATACAATTGTCACCACCCCAAATCTCTCCCGTGGGTGTCGTACAAGGCGACTAAGGATAAATCAGTGATGAGGAATGGGCAGCAGCGTTCCTCTTATACCTAGCAAAGTACTGCGACTTTTGTGCCCGATAAATGGCAATGGGCTCGCCACCCATTACATGGGACCTAGCATAATTGGCGAAGCGTGGGTGCTAGTTCACCTGTGCCTACCCCTTCGGGGATATAGGCGTGAATTATGTATGTATGTATTAAAACTTATCTGTTGCGTTGTACAAATAAATGTATTAATATATATTGAGTAGTATTAATTTTTTTATTTTTTTTTTATTTTTACATTTTATCACTAGTGGCCGGGGTCTCCTTTTAAGCAAATGCATGCTTGTGCCAGGACAACTTATCTGTTGCGTTGTACAAATAAATGTATTTATTTATATTGAGTAGTATTAATTGGAGTTATTATACATTATTATGGGAGCAATTATCCGTCCATTGATCACTGGAGTCCTACGCCAGTTTATAGCTCCTCCGGCCCTCCACCCCCCGAGCACTCCCTTCCAGACCGCTTATGCTAAACTTTAGCGTTAACACTTGATTAGCTACACAGCAATTTTGTTTGAAACACAAGCTTAAGCAGGAACGTGCTGATTTATAGTAGATATACCTACCTATTTACATGGTTAACTTACTACCGCAAATTTATACTGACATGTAGCGAATTTAGTAAGATAGGAGAAAAAGGTAATTTTGATTCCATGGCGACGTAGTTCGTAAATTCCAGGATTAAAAAGAATTTATTTAGGCTTAGAACCCACTTCAAAATACATTTTCTTATTACTACAAGTCTTCATTTAATTTTAAGTGTCCGCCTCTTTCTTAATATCATACAAAAATTTCACGATATCTAGTATTTGTTAGTGAAAGCAAGTGGTCAGTTCCCGGTGAATGGCAACAGGCTCGCCCTCTATAACACGGGTCTTCAAATAAGCTGGCAAAACGCTGGTGTTACCTACCTGTGCATTTAGGAAAGAAAGTGTGATTTATATGTTACAGTCAAAAGTCGTATCCGGTCAAAACAACTGATTTCAGGCAAAAGTAGTTTTGACGATGGAAGGACGGATAGAGCAAACATATTTATGTCTGCCTGAAATCAGTCAAAAGTGGATTTGACCGGTAACACCAATAACACAATAAGTGGTCAGTAGAGAGGCAACTTAATATGTCATTTTAATAATCAGAAAGATGGCTTTACGGTCTAGAAATGGCTTGATCATTAACCTCAACTGTGTGGCAGTCAGTAAGCGTCTAGTACGGAATGAAACTACCTACATGAGGGTTCAATTATAATTTAGGGTTGCACCTAAGCTCCGCTAATGTAATGCGAGTTGCACAGAAGGTTATAACGGCATTTTAAAGAGGCGCCGCGGCGTATTTATGGCTCTTCTACACGGTGCATGTAGCTTGCGCATGCTGAAGCACTTGCGCTGGTTATACGCATAGTGTAAACGATTCCAGTGACTCGAGGATGTCTCTGCTCAAGTAACATGGTGTAAGCTAACCTGCGCGCGCAGACATGCTGACAGCTGAAACGAACAAGACCCATACACAAAGTACTTACGCGAGCACGTGTAGCTTGATCAAGTAACTTGCGCAAGTAGCCCACACCTTTGGTTGTGCACTGATGAACCAACTTGAGCGTGCTACTTGCGCCCGACATACCGCAGGAAGGTCGCGCACGTAGTTGTCAGACTATAATAGCTCGCGCCTTTACTTGCTCCAGCTACTGCACAGTGTAGAAGCACCAGTGGGTACCTACGATACCCGGCGAGGCTTTAATAATTTCGCCGGGAACAAATGACGCTGCTGATTAATGATTTACGTACACAATTCCGCTGTCCACGGCGTGTTGTGGACTACGCTGGATATATAGCAGTGCGTCCGCCCAACTGTAAACAGATTTACAATGAGGCTGTTGTTTATATGAGGCTGTATTAATTTTAATGCGTGAACGGTCCGACTGCCGCACTCAGAGACGTCAATTAAATTTAACGAATAGTTAATGTCAAAAAAATCATTTATATCTAGACCATAGACCCGGCAAGAATAGCGACTAGTATTGAATTGAATCATTTTTCGACATTAAGTACTTATTAACATTGATTGACGTCTCTGAGTGCGGCAGTTGCCTATGCGTTAAGTTAAGCTTCAACCAGGGCTACTCCCTGGAGTAGTTCCTATCCACCAACAACTGCGGGAAGCGGCGCCCTACAACCACTCGCTGCCCTCTCGTACGTAATGGTCCTATGAGCCGCAACCAATTTAAAAGCACAATAATCAGGTATGAAAATCGATTCAGTCTCGTATCATGCTTTGTTAATTAATGTTTTTGAATAGATATCTTATTTTGATAAAAGAAGATTAGTTAGTGGCTTAAAACTGGCGTTAACTCAAATATGCTTAATACAAAATCTTTGTTAAAATGAAGTCAACGTAAAAGCCTTTTTAGTTTTACAAATCACCGATGTTTAAAGTTGTTCTCTTGTCTATTCAAGAATAAAACCAGAATCTATATTTTGTTTTTTTATGTTATTTATCACACCACCCTAGAGTATTGTAGGTACCTATAGCTAAATTTGCCCAAATTATACAACAGAGATTTGCCTAAATTATACACACATCGGTACCTACGAACTGCATCAGTGGCCGGTCAGGTGGCCCTAAAGGCCCACTCGGAAGGGTCGAAGCCAGCTTGGCGTTTTGTGTGATTTATGGCACCCTTATTGATACTGGCCGTTTTAATTTCGAATCGGTGAGAGTGCACAGTCTAAACGTTTGGCGACTGAAAAAGGCATCGGATGTTGAGGATGGACTGGTCTTTTTAATTTTATTGTTAGTTGTTAATTTGGCGATTTCGTTGGTTGCTGTACCTACCTATTTACAGTATTCTTTGAGAAAAAATGTTTATTTTTTATATATTTTTAATTCACAATCTATTATCTACCTATGTACGTTCATATAATTTAACGTCGTAGTGTTATATAATATTTCATTGTAGTTTTAGATAGATATACACTTTCTGACCATCCGAGCGGTTTGGTCGGATGGTCAGATCGCTGGCTATTAGCGAAGAGGTCCCGGTTTCGAATTCCGGCAGGGACAAAGGGTTGTGTGACGAACACAGGTATTTGTTCTCGATTCTCGCATCAGGAGAATAATTTTTAAAATTGTCCTAAACTCTTTTTCTATGTAAGTAGGTACAATGTCAATTCATAATACAAGTGTTTATTTATGCTACTACCTAATTTGGACTAAATGATAGGTGTAAGTGTAAGACATATTAATTTATTTTACAGCCGTGACATATTAAGTAGGCATACCTACTTATAATGTTACTAAGTAAAAGAGTCATACAATATGTTTTATATAAAACAAACACTCGGTACAAAGCCCCATAAATACGTAGAGCCGTTCGCCGATTGTAAACAGAGTACGGACTTTTCTAAGCATCCGTTCTTCGGAAGATTTAGTTGCGGTATAAAATTGGCTCCCATTTAGCATCGGCACCGATATCACAATACGGACTGCCAGCCGATTTAAATTTATTTCGGACGTCGGTAACTTCCAATTTAAACCTCTTAATCCGCTATGATGTATGTCGGTATTCGGCGGGATTAAAAGTTCCACGGAAAATAACCGGGGAAACCTTTTCCGGGGTCGGACGGACCCGGCCTGGCGCGGGATTAGGCGGCCGGGATTGGATATACATAAATCTCGGACAAGGCTTTCGGGGCGACGCAATTAAGCCTCTCGCACTGATATGTCATTTTGACGAGCTCCCGGCTTTACTAATCGCGGCGTGCGGGGGTTGAAATAAATAATTTCAATATTAAAATTCAGCCGCGTCGCTGCCAGGCGCACAATGGTCGCGCCGCCGTGCATGGCGTCATAAATAATTCAATTTCATAGTAATAAAATACGCGTGACCAGCGCTCCGGCGTGAAAACTTTTCAGCAATTACGGGTTGAATATAACAAAAAGCGTCGGTCGATCCGACACGGGGTCGGTGAGACCGCTCGACACCCGTTATTCATGCATCAGCTTGCGGAGAAGGGTTGCCGCCAGTGCAGCCCTGATGACTTATAGTTTGTATTAATACGCTTCGAACACAGAAATCCAATTTAAAATGGATTTCATTAATTTATGATTTCATTAGGCGCACGCACTCTACGGATATGCTTTCATGTTTTAATTAAAGAGCCTGCAAGTGACTCTGTTTCTGCTTTTGTTTAAATAAACCATTGACTCGTAGAACAATGGGAGTTGATACCTAAACCTAATGAACTTGCATTATATTTACATTATTACTAGCTGTCTCCGCAAGCGCAATTAGATATAGGTAATACCTAGAATGTAGGTATATTATAATGTACTATACAGTTTCAGCATAAATATCGGTCACACATACCTATCGCATTGCTGTAAAACTGACTTTTGCCTACGTAAGTTCGAATTAGCAGCAAAAAGTGATGGAAAACACTTAAATGTCGCACCGTTAGAATTAAAGTGACCTATCTCATGAGTAAAGATTTTCTTAGAATTGATTTACGTCTGCATTTGGAAGCCTGGTGTATTATTTTGGTATTGCCAAGCTTAGATAGATATCCAAATTGTATATCTATTACAAATTTGAAAGGATCTAGAGCGTAGGATAGTTTAATTATTAAACTTCTTGTACGTACCGTCCTAATCATTTTTGTGATATATAAAATTTGTTTTTCAACTTAGGCCACTCTAGTTCTAACAATATAAATTATACATACATACATACATAAATCACGCCCATATCCCCAAAGGGGTAGGTGGAGGTGAACTGGCACCCACGTTTCGCCAATTATGTTAGGTCCCATGGTGGCGAGCCTATTGCCATTTATCGGGCACAAAAGTCGCAGTACTATTGTTATTTGATATAAGAGGAACGCTGCTGCCCATTCCTCATCGCTGATTTATCCTTAGTCGCCTTGTACAACACCCACGGGAGAGATTTGGGGTGGTGACAATTGTATTCTACTCTGCCGTCACCACACGGCTAACGGCGATACAATGTATCTTATACCTTAAACAAGTTAAGAAGCAAGTTCATTCAACATAAGTACGACAAATTAACACTTTGTCTAATTAGGTACCTACTGAAAGACAAACATGTTCACATGAGAAAATAGAAATTTATTTCGCAAAAAAAACGCATTTAAGATTAAGATTTCTTAGTCCCATAGACGCAGAACAATTCTTCGCAGAAAATCAACACAAAAAGCAGTGAATAATTACCACCGACGTGTTGCCACTCAACTCGACTAATAAATGACTGATTTACGAGGGAATCATTAAATCAATTAGCCACGCCCACCTCGTAAGGAAAACACAGCATTACAATATAGGCAGGTTATATCTTCTTACGTTTGCAATATAATCTGTACCTTACCTATTTGTCGCTTGTACATTAATTAATAAAATATTTAGTCCAAATTAAGGTGACTTTGTTTAAAAATGATGACGTAGTCAAAGCGATAAGTTTTTAAGAATGAAAGTCAAATTCCTTTTTGTTTGTTATTTTAACCATACCTACCTATAATTGTTAGAAAAGAATTTATTTATTTTTAATATTAAAAGAAATAAAAAAATGCATATCGCAATGACTATAGGCTATGTATATATGACTATGGCCTATAACGAAAATACCTTAGTAGGTATCTTTTACTTTTTTGGAAGAAAATGTAACAAAGAAAATTTTGATTCGAAAAATTATAGGCTTGATGCGGAAACTATAATTTTTCCAACTTTTTTAACTACAAAAAGGCGTGATTTATATATACCATTCATGCTACGTAGGTACCTATAACTACTACCCAAATAGAAAATGATGACATTGTCATTCACTTTTATATTTATCATGCATAAGACTGCTAGCCATTCTTACATAATTAATTATATAAAAAAGAGAGGGGAAAATACCGCACGAAAAACAAAATCGTAAGACGAAAACACAAGAACCTATTCCATACTTAGCTACCCGGATGTGATGAGCAAGCAGCCATTAAAATTAGGGTTGGGCCACAATCCCGCGCTAGGGCCGGCCCGCCGCGCCCCGGGCCACGAAAACAAAAAAAAACAGAATCGAATCGAACAAACACACAATGAAAAACTGCCGGGTACAGATACCGACGAGATGAGAGATTTCTCAATGTCCGAATGTTGTTCTTGTTACTTGTAACTCAATATTGGACCCGGACTTTCTTTTATTGCTTTTAATATTAATGTTGCTACGATATTTCGTAATATATGAGCTCGAGTACAGCAAGGAGATTGTGTATTTCATTTCGGCGAGTTTGGATTGAGTTCTCTTGAATAGAATTATGTTAAAAAATCTTCTAAGCTTAGGTATGTATAGGTACCTAAAATTACCTTTAAGTATGTTATCATTAGGAAGTTGTTAACAATAAACACCTAAATTTTACTAATCATATTTAAATATGTTATTATTTTTTTATTGATAGCAGTTGCAAATACTTTTGAAAATTAATATAAATTATTTTATTACAGAAATGGGTAGATAGGTGCAGTTATTGTACAAATATTTAAAAAAAAAAATTGTGATAGTCTGTAAATATGTCCCAGAATATGAAATACCTAAGTGAGCAACTACAATTTTCCAAATAAAAAGGTTCTTTTCTTCTCTAAAGCACATAACATACTGCTTATGTATAATTATTTTTATGTCGAACTACTATCGAATATGATATGAACGTTCAACTTTCTTGATTTACAAAGCTTTTTACTTTGAATAACCTGTGAATTTAGACACATTACAATAAAAACATTTTCCCGATACTTTTTTAATAAAAATTCAATTACCTAATTATTGCATTTTAATTGTAGAAACGTAGCCCCGAACAATTTACGACCGCAACTCGCAACTGACCACTCTCTTCGCCAATCACAAGCCCCGATACTCGATTACATCGGGTGAGTAAAAAAATCGGGTTGTTTCCCAAACATCTACTTAATAACGGGCACGAAATTAAAAAGCAATTTGGTAACCGTTACTAATTTAGAGCGAAGCGAGCTCTCAATTTGAGAGGGAGGGGAGGCAGGGGTGGGGCCCTAATCTAAAAGCTGTCAGATCGCAGGCAGATGTGTCCGCTGCTCGCTGTGTGCACCCAGCCTTATGTACAGCACCGCGCTGTTCATCATGCAGGCTGTGTTGAACTTTTTGTTTTGTTCATATTTATAACATTATACTAAAGAGGTTAAGTAGGAAAAATTGTTTTACCTTGATTCTAACTACGCTTTTTAAAATTTGGTATGTCTATGAGGAATGACCTATTATATTTTAGGTATTTTTAAAGACTTTTGACTTGATTTGCAATGTTTTCGACAGTTTCCTGTTTTATCTAACACTACGGTTCAGTGAGAAATTGGCTGTTTAATATTGCCTCATATTAACATTCATGTCTTATTAGACCTAACAGACCAACGAAGCCTCTACAGCACATAAAACCACACTCCTTAGCTCAAGCGAAAGTCTTAAAAGTATCAACTAAACCTCATTAGTAAGTAAATTGGGCTAGACACGAAATATCCGCTCAGTTCAAAAAAAGAATCTCTATAACTCACTGCCCACATTCGGGACAGATTAAAATCTTTTTACAAGACAGTCCGTATTTCCGTGCGCCTACGCTCGCTCCTCTAAATTTAAAATTCGACATCGAAAATATGAACACCTTTTTGTTGCTCAAAAATAGTAGGAAAAAATCTCCATCCAGTAATTAGCATAACATTGTTCCGTTGTGTTCGGTTTTTCCATATCTGGCGACAATAATAGACGTGTCTATTTTATGTTGCTGTGTGTTTTGGCTTGTCCGAACCACCGGCGGTCATAACTCCACTGATTTTATTGCGAGTTGCATCCATAAAGTTGTCAGACGACGAAGCCTTCGAAACTTTGAATTTCAATAGGTGTAGGATTAGATAAAAGTGTGCGATTAAATAAATATTGTTGTATACATTCTTAATTAAAATCCAAACAGGTATTCTTTTTCACCTAACCTCGGTGTTGGCGAAATATTTTATTTCAAATTATTCGATACGGTCGCCGGTGTTCGATAAACATGTCATCAAATGGGTATTATAATAATTTCGAATTCGATTTATGTTCCCGGTGAATGGCAAGAGATTTACACCCATAACCTGCTAAGCTGAGCTAAAGGAAAATTAAAGTCTTGATTTTTTGGGAAAATGTTTTGACCTACCATGATTTTCTTTCTAAACTTCCCAGGTTTCGAATCCAAATATTTTATTACTAAACGTTTCCACACAAACAACACCTTAATAGGTGAATAAAAAATTCGACAGGATCTAATTTATCACAATATCAAATATGATAATATCTTACCTAAGTTCTCTATTTGATTGTTGACCTTACCTATTTCAATTGAAATAATTTGCAAATTTGTTTTAGAAAATTTGGGGGTCAGTGGTACCTAACCTAAAAACAAACTGAACAGTCAAAACGCACCCTGACAATCCCATTTCGAATACAGAATCTAAATTCGAAAGAAGTTTCCAAAGTATTTTATTTCCGAGTAAGTAGGCAGGTAATTAATTAAATTTAATTAACGTGTGTGAAGGGTAATTATTGTTTCAAATTTAGACACGGTAGCTGGTTTCATACAATTGAATCTGTGTGGGCAGCTAGCTTTTTTATTAAGTAGTAAAGATAACTTAATAATTGTTTTAGAGGAACTGGATTCTTTGGTAGCTTCCGTGAGCTCTTTGTCTGCTAAGGTAATGGATGTTTGCGAAGTCTGCCGATCAGACGGTGGCAGAAGCTTATTTCGATCAAGATCGAGACGCGATTCGATCGATTTACCGCCAAATCGCTTCGATGGAGACAAGGTGAACAGTATGATTATATAAGGCCTTGAAACCAATTAGTTGTTCATAATGGTAGCGGTTTATTAATGTGACCGATTCTCTGCTGCAGTAGCTTAATGATGCTCCCAAGATTCATAGAAAAGTTTTAATTTAATTTCATAGTACAATAATAATATTGTTGTATTATGGATTCCTTGGTCTAAAACTCAATTATTTAAAACTATTCGATTTTTATTTCAACATTATATATTATAAATGTTAAAAAAATTAGTACAAAGATTTAGGTGTTTTCTTGTGTCAAAGTGTCTTGGTTGGCCGAGCGGTCAGGCACCTGCCCGGATAGCAGCGGACGCGGGTGCGATTCCCGCATCAAGACCATAATTTGTCGAAATTCTTTTTCTAACCACCAAAATCTGTGTACTCAATTATTTATTTATTTATTATCAATTAAGAAGTTGATATGATAATGTTTTATTAGACTAGACAAGGATGCATGTGTATGTATTCATCATAACCATCAGGTCTTTTTAGTGTTCTCACTGCTGGGGAAGAGCATTTTCCTACAGATGGTAGAGTATGGGTAGGAAGAATGGTACCTAATCTACCGTTTACTCATAACGACTGCAGACTGAAGCATACGTCAGTAACTCGAGATACCTACCTTATATGTTTTGGTCACCCAAGGCCGGCTATTGGCCTTAGCGAATAATGCTTACTGCCGCACTCAGAGACGTCAATTAACATTAATGAGTATATAATGTCAAAAAATTTCATTCAAATCTAGACCCGGCAAGAATAACGACTAGTTTTGAATTGTCATTTTTTGACGTTGAGTACTACATTGACGTTATTTGACGTCTCTGAGTGCGTCAGTAAGTCTACGAAATCGGAGACCGAGCGCATAAGCCCCTTCGCCATTGAAATTCTCGTATAGTTATGTATTAACACATTAATACATACCTGCCATGATGTAGGTGCATTAATGACGCCAATTTATCTCCGAAGGGGTAGCACAGTTGTATCACGCTGATTTCACAAACTCTACCTATCAGAATTATCAAAATTCTAGGCGAAAAATTTTGGAACTGCGTTTATTTCCAATATGAATTTGAATGTTCACCAATGGACATTTTATATTTAATTTACACATCAGTTTTTAATATTTAATTAATATAAATCTTTGAATGTAATTTATACACCTACCTACTGTTGCTATGTATAATATGCTACCTAAACCGTGATTTACGGCCAGTTTCCATTAATCGATTCTTTTTGTAACTAATTTACGATTGTTGATAGACTCACGCTCAGAATACGATACCGAATTATATAATCAACAGTGGCTCTTAATTAAAGAATTCCATTAAAACTGAACTTGATTTATTTTCTTCCATTTTTGAGGTGCCGTCGTTATTGAATATGCTTAGGTAATATATTCATACATTTAGTTTGTAATTGATGTGTAATTTTCTACCTAGCTCTCTTTCTAGATTAATCAAAGGGAAAATAATCCATCGATCATAATTATTGAATGATATGTTCGATATGCTACTGGTCAGGATTTTATTGGAATATATTAAAAATAAATTGATTGGATATCAATTGATAATTTTTCAATCAACATTAATTTTCACATATTTCCTCTAAAGAGCAGACTATTGGCTCTGAATGTAAAATATAAATGTTTAAATTAATTATAATAATTTACAATACACTGTATAGGCTGTGTTCCCCTATTTCTAACCAACTTTATCATAAATCTTGGTGACAATGTTATTTTTCTAGTCAACAGCCTTTCTATTTATTCTTTGAATCATACTCGATTCGAATTCGAATTCGACTAGAAAAATAACATCAAGGTTAACAATCTATTGAAAAAGAATTTGGTTTTAGACAACCAGACAATGTTGACAAGTAATTTATAAAATAGTTGAATAGAAAATTTGTATCATCTTTTGCAATTTGAACTTTAATAGACGCAAGCTACTAATGTATTGTGATGAGTTCTTTTATCAATATTTAAAATTCTATAGCTATTTCTTATGTTGACTGTAAACATAGGTCGGATCTTGGAATAAGGTTGGTTTCTTTTTTTCTGCCTTATTATTATTCGTATTTGAAATTGCGTGGGTCATGAAGAGTTTAACAAAACCATTTCGACTGCGGACCGGTAGGCCGCACCCAGTGGATGTTACGAGAATAATCGGTTATCTATTATTCTATAAAATATACTTAATCTATACGTCGAATATAAATGATAATGAAACATACAACCAATATGTGACTCCACAGAAAAAGTCACAACGAGCGACTCTTTAAAAATGTTGGCTAAAATTTATTTAAGAAGTTTTGTGGTTTATACAAATAGAAATTTAAAATCGGCTACCTCTATTTTATAGCAGTACCCAGTAGGTAGGTAAGCATTTGAAAAATATGGTCAATATTATTGTAGTTTCGAATTAAATATGTGGGTATCTTATAATAAAAAGTTTAGAATGTATTTCAAATTATTGGTTACGGAAGTTATTTTTCTAAGGGTGACATACGCGAATATACCTAATCTTCCACGAAATTCCACGACAGTCCTGCTTTTTAAAAAAAAAAAATACTCTACATGAAAACAGTATTTGTTTTATAAATTTTCTAAGCCTTAATCTGCGAAACCAATATTTTAACCAGAAGCAGTTGCAAAAATACAATTGGCATCAATGAAAATCCGCGTCGTATTTTATTGGCAGGAAAAATACACTTTGATAGCAGTAGAAACTAGAAAACATTTTTTTCTTTATCAGCTTTATCCACAGATTAAGCTGTAGTCCTGGTTAGCTATAGCGCTTTTTTAATGTGCACATTACCAACCTTCATTGTTCTTCTTCCTCTTGGAAACGCAAAACAAATGACGGCCCGCGTCAGCGCGCTCTCAAAGCTTGACGCAACAAAGTAAGAAAGAAAGTTCCATTACCCACGGGTGTCCACTTTTTACGCCGTTGCTCAAAATCCTTGCCCTGGCGACGTTTCAATAGGGGCCAAAAAATAAACAATAGAAATAAAAACTGGCAAGGCCGGACGGAGCCAAATGAAAGAACTTCGTAAAAAACGTTTGACACATTTTTAGAAACATCAGGCACGCAATGTTCGTTGGCGCGACGCGATCGTAAATTTCATCGCAGCGTCAGAATGAAAAAGGGGACATCATTGTTGAAAATTTTAAGCGCTCGCCGTGATTTCGGGTTGTAATCACATCGCTTTGGACTATACCTACGTGAGCTTATTGATGACTGTATGAGTTTTGAGGTTTCACTGCGTTTTGTCGTTTATCCAACCTTGAACGCGACACGTGTAACAAATACGTGTGTTTACGTTTTAATGCTATTTTCGTGGATTTTGCCACAACTGCATACTTTATTGGAGCGCTAACAAGACTATCAAACACATCAAACCGAATAAATTCATTGTGCTAAAGATAGCGTCTATAATGGACTGACAATGCAAACATTTTTTATCTTTTTTAATCTCAATTACATAGCTAGTCAAATTAAAACAATCTGTTTGTTATTTTAACATCATAGAGTAAGGTGAAAAAAAATGAATTTTTAAATTTCTTCTGCTTGAAATAAGTTCATAAATATTTGATAAAAAAGGGTAATAGAGATCACCGCGAATCCTCAAAAACTCATTCCATCAATTACATTTTGCTATCAGCTTACACGAAATTTTATGGTCATTTTGCAAATCAATAATTAATTCATTAGTCTTATCTTATATTTACGGAGAATAATTTATTAAGTAGTTAGGTACTTAAGCAAAGAAATGAGACTCAGTAAAATAATACCCACTTGCTACCGCTCAAATTTCGGCCTCATACATCCCAAGAGAACCCGCGTCTACCCGGCAACAATCTCGCGCAACATTTTTATCAAATCTCCCAGACCTCGCAGATTCCCTTCGGCAATCAGAGTGCTCTGGTTATGGCGGGCCCCCCTATATATTTCCGTTGCGGATAACAGAAAGAACTGAGCTCTTATCCGTGGCCATGATAAGAATTTCATTTCCTCACGAGTGAAAGCCTGGTATCTAAGGAAGAGGAAGACAAAAGTGGCTGAGTGATAAAGCGGCGGATTCTGTGCAGGCAGGTGGCTCGAATATTGCTCCGCGTCGCGAGGAAACGCCGAGGAATGCTTTTGCTTTTGGCTGTTCACTTAAAACATTTCGGAGGGCCCTTTTGATGCTCGAATTTATTGTGTGAATTAGTCGGGAATCCGAGATGAGTCCGGATTCACACTTTTGGTTTGGGTGCGCTTGGCGTTAGTCATTCATTGGAAATAAATTATAAATTGGAATGCGTAAACAAAGTCTCCCTTACTTAACTTTGAGGGTGTAAAAAATGTTAACTTATTCAAGTAAATTAGGTTTATAGTAATTCAGTTTATAGGTGTGGGACTCGAAGATAGATAAACGTATTTGAAAACCTATAAAATCTTTTTCATGAGGAAATTTCGGATACCTAGTGCCCTAAATATTTAAAAGTTACCTAGCTATCTGAATATCATATATTTTTTAAATCATGTCATTATCATACTTTCATATAACTAAATTTTTATTATTTACGAGACTAGGTACTAAAATTTCAATTCAATTAGATTCGATTTGGTTCTATTTAATTTATTAAGCATCTAAACATCAAACAATAAAAAAAATTACACCAATATCGTCGTTTGTGTGTTGTGATATTAAAACTATTTCTATTCTATTCTATTCAATAAGTACTTTAACAAATAATTTCTAGATAGGGATGTCCCTATAGCTATACGTTTTTATAATATTACAAGTATCTGCTCAAAATGTCCAACCCATATTGAAAAATGTTTATAAGCAAATAAAAAAGACAAAATTGACTTCGAGGAATAACAAAGCGATTCAGACGCTTTGATTTTATGAATTCCCAAAGCTAGGTCAGAACTTTTGTTTCGGCCTGGGCAAAAAGGGCAAATCGACCTTTCATGTCGCGCACGCGGTATTGAATCCTGTCTTCTTTATCTTAAAGTTGTTTCTTGGATACGGATATGCTATCATGTGATTCGGCTTTGCATTTAGCTCTGGGGATCCGGATGACATCTTTTATCGCGATACATTCCGATCCTTTAAAGAGTAGCGATGAGCCGCGAATCCTTAACTTATTTAAAATCAACAAAATATTGAAAGGGTTGTCCGATATTTTTGATATTTAACGAGTTACTAAATTTAAAATTATCATTAATTCATAAAGAAGTTAGCGATTTGCTACTAATTAGTTAGGTAAGTCATATTTAATATTGACAAAAGTTCAATAAAACTTTCATATAGGTACCTATCATGCATTTTTGAAGCAAATAATCGCATTTATATTTAAGTTCAACTAATGTGGCTGAAAGTGTAAAAAATGAAGAAAAAAAACAATAAATAAAATTATCATAAACACACTGAATAGATACTTACAATCGATAATAATCCTTAAAAATTCTGCAATAAACCACTTAAGCGAATAGTCGTCGTCACTGATACACTATAACAATTTTCAATAACACCAAGAATACACAAAACAGACCAATAAAATTTTCTCCTATAAGATCACCATCAATTACTATTAATTAATTTATTTATCAATCGATCTCGTTTTTGAGTTCACATTAAATAATTATGGCCGATATAAAGTTCGTTCCGCATCCACTTGAGCAAACGTATGGTCTATACAAATCCTTATTTACAACTGACACTGTTGTTCATACTACAGAACACAACAGAGTCGTGCTCCGAGCACACCTAGCGGAGAAGGCATCTACCCAACCACGTATTATAAAAAAATCATGCAACTATAATGCCGACATAATCAAAACGGATCCAAATTTTTTAACACAACTTCACGACCCCGGCATAAAAGCTCGACTGTAAAAAAAGTCACGAGGTAGGGGAAAAATTTCGTAAGCCATTACGCGCTCTATACAAAAGTTTTGACACGAACACTTTGCGCTTGGGCAGTCTATTTTAGTGGGGCGCGAGACGGCGATAGTCGGCGGGCGGCTAATCGCGTACGTGCGACCGAGACGGATAGACGAATGTGTGTCGCATTTGAATAAAGTTTAGGGGACCGAAGCCGCGGGACGCCGAGTAGGTGGTGGTGATAAACCATTCGTAGCGAGCGCGCTCCCAAATCGAACACGTTGAGTAATAATATTTAAAAAGCAAGATTTGTTACCTGTCCACCGCCGGCAGATAATGCCCGGCGTTTTTTTGGTGAAAAATACAATTAACTAGCTCGCCTCGTAAATCATTTCGGTGTACAACTTTAGGGGTCAGGTTGTACAATTATATTTCGGCCGAAAAAAGAAAGGTGACGGTAATAGAAAATTGTTGCGGCGCGTTTCGGTGGTGCGGTTGAATGGAACAGATAATTACGGCATTAGCCACAGGTTGGTAAAAACGACGAGACGGGAGGGCTCGAAGAAGAACCTCGTGCTGTTAGGTTTTTTTGTGGACTTCTTACGAAAACCATCGGCGCCTTTTACACTGTGTTAAAATTAAAATATTTCCAGATAAATTATAAGCACGCAATGAGCACCGCGCTCATTGTTTTAAAGGGCATCATAATGAATATTTTGCGAAGATTACAGACATGAGCAGTAAATCTGAAAGCTTTTAAATTTTACACCGCAGCAATAAGAGGTGAGCACTCAATCGAGGTAATTTCAAAATTGCGACCTGCCCCAAGCCTCAATTACGGCGCGGTCCGAAGGCACCTCGTGCCGCGATCGCACCAATCGAAAATTGCCCGACGAGACGTCTCGGAAATTGTTGGCCGAGCGTTTTCAGAATTGCGCACCGGCCGACAAATCGGGACCCGACCCGAACAACGCAAATTACGGCCCGCTACACAACTCGGCCCGACTCGAAAATTGCACCGAGAGCACTCGCGATCGGGAGGTCGTGCGCGCTCTAATGAAGACGTTAAGCTAAATCGTGGAGGCGCTTATAGAATGCTTATGGTGCTTATATTGATTTTTACGGGAAAATAATTTTATTAAGCGCTCTCTGTCTCTCTCTCGCGATGTGGGCGGATGGCGCGCTTAGTTTCTCCAAATCGAAAGCCGACTCGAACTAAGTCGAAACAAAGCGATCTCGAGAAAAGGGTGATAAATCTTTCGACTTTTAAGTCGAAAGATGTATCGGTGTGTGTGTATTAAGCGGTGTCACTATAATCAACACCAGCGATTTAATTTAAGTGACATAAACACGAGGCTATCTGGCGCTGGCATCGATATTAAGGGTGTGTTAAATGACAAACTGCGTACCGGAGAGAAGTGCTTTAAAACAGTGTAATTTTTAATGTTTATCTTGGGATCAGGTTGGAAAATTGTGCGTTGGAAATACTTCCCGATGACTGTTTAAAATGCCTCGGCTGCGGCACGCGAATTAAGTGAATCTCCATATTATTAAAATAAGGGCATTCTTGAGGACACTCGCTCCAAGATCGCGTCGCTACGTTATGGTCAGCAACAAAATTAGGTTAACGTTTTCAAATATCATAACATCGAAGCTTAAAAATAAATTAGTGATCAAAGTGAAAAAAAGACAGTCCATTCTATCATTTATAAATAATTCTAGAGGTTGAAATGTTGTAAATGTTAAGCTACCAACTTTTGACGCTAACCGTGTGGGTAGGTACTGTCAATGTAAAATTTTCTCAACCAACTTTGCGCTTTACGTCAAACATTTAAGGTTGGCAATCTCTTAGAGGTATTTATTTTTGACAGTTTTTTGCGCAATACCTAGTAAAAGGCCATGTAGGTATTTTGTACTCCAAGCCACTGTCTTCGGTAACGGTTCGATATAATTTTGTTCTTTAACATCATACTATTAGGTATAATGTCCTCACAAATGGTAGTACTTTCTTTTTTCGAAGGACCTAGGCTGTTGGCCGACAGGCCTTTACATCATCTACCGGGTTTTAAATTCTAGTACTAATTACCTAGACCGTTATTATATTATTTGAATAGTAAACAGAAATTAAAGCCGACGGTTTATTCAAATTCTATCACATACCTACACTCTCGCGCACGATGTAAAAGTAAATTTTAACACGTCAAATGTAATTGAAATTCAGATGTCGATGAATATTCATAGCCAGAACAGCATCAACGGTGAACTAAAATTTATAACTCGCGTAATTATTCTAATAAGTTTGTTGGTTAAATGATATTGGATAGTTCTTGTGTGTATTCAGAAGTAAAAACATGTTTTGTAAACACTAGACCTATAGTAATACTAACGAAGGACTATAAATGTGACCAGAATCAACAGCGTTCCGAGTCTACTTATACTGCCTTTAACGAAGCCGGGGGAAGGCGAGCTCTGTCACATATAAGAGAAGATGTTAGCCGTGTTTGGGTAAAGGCCCATTCTTCTTATATTCTTCCAACCATAGGGAAAGTCTGTGCCCTACCATGGGGCATTAGTGAGATAATGATGAGGAAGAGCTTAGACGGAAAGAAAGCGTTAATAATTATTGAGAGAGTTACATATTATAGCTCTACATACCCGTTCGAGTATATTAGGGAATGGTCTTAACTAAATTTTCTATTTTTCCTCTATTCACTCCAGTTAGATATCGTCTCCTTAGTCACTCCATTTACATTCATGTAAGTTCTCATTTAGGCACAAAACATAATAAATCACACTTGAACAATTTAAAACAAGAAGAACCGATAAACATCGATATTTGAACCTGAAACAGCAAACAGTGCGAACGAGCCTTGAAATATTTATTAAACTTGTAACAAAGCAATTACAATCCACCCAAAGATCGATATATGAAGAGCAGCGAGCGACTCCATTATGCGTCGTATACGCGCGTATAAATAAAATATTAAAGCTTTATAATCGATTGAACACACCTCTTGATGAAGATATTACAACGAACCCGTTCTGGTTATTTCTGGAACGAATGCATATATCCTATAGGCTTAGATTGTGCGGCAACTGTGTATTTTATTGACTTCGGAACAACCGAGTTCTGGGCTATAAATCAGATTAACAGAATAGACTTGTAGTGAAGCGAACGCAATAATACATTTTAATATATCTGGTTTAAAAACTGAACTGGCCTGTGAATATGATGAGCAAGTCTAGCTTTAGACAAGATGAATCTTTCAGACAATGCAAAGAATATTAGACGAAAATCTGAACTATGTCAAAGATAATAAATCGTGGTAATTGGTGTTAATGCAATGTTATTTTGGTTAGGCTCCCGTCTCTAAATAAATTGAAGAGACTATAATAAATAATTTAGACTATAATAAATATCAAGCATATTGTTGATATAAGAAGTTTCTTCTGCTCCATGCCCTACTAAGAAGCAAACACCACAAATTGTGGCCACCAGATTTTTAATTTAATCATTTACATTTAATAAAACTTATACAGAATGATGTTACAGAGACGCAACAGGATAACAACGCGTAGTTCATAAAACAGCGACACGTCAAGACCGCTAATATTTTAAGGGCTCACCAGATCCCGGCAGTAATCTAAACGACCTTTTCTAAAACTAATAAAAGAGCTCGTTAAAAATAGCCACTGAAAACTCTCGAGTGTTTAACACCGGCTTTATCTAGAAGGGTAAACAAGAAGCGCTCCTCGCCCGCCTAATCATAGATATCCATCAAGTTTCACAGTAAGTATAAAAATATACTCAGCTGAATTTATTTTTACTGGTTACGTCTATTTTACTAGTTTCCCATACTTTATGCTCGACATAGAACCTTTTCTATTATGCCTCCTGAGTGATTGTCAGTCGATTCGGCTTTTTATGTTCCATTACGATTTTATACTTTCTTTTATTGTTTTGGCACGAGCGTGCTTTACGAGTGTATCAGGATGACCTACAGTTATTGGTGTGTTTTTATTAACGCCAAAGTTCTAAATTGGAATGTTTTCCTCCGATTTTATAGGTTATTGCTTTGTCCAAACAGTCAGTCGTCAGTCATTCGCCACCGACACGCTTTCGATCAGTTTTCTGTTCCCAGCATTAATCTCATTGGTAGTCTTTTAATTTCAGCTCGTTTCTTCCAATGTTTCATTGAGATATTACAGTGTATAGTTGCAAAAGCAACAAACCCCGCGGTGTTGCAATGGCTTTATAATTCTGCACTGATTACAAAGAGGAGCCGGCGGCCGCAATTTCGTCTTGTACCGATCGGACTGTACATAAATTATCAGTTATTGATGAAGACATTATACTTGTGCACCGTACAACAATTAAATACTTTTTGGGAGCGGCACAGTTGATGCGAGGAAACTGAAAAACCAGTTCCCTGGGACGCATCCCGTCCGGTCCAACATCACCGTACCAATATTAATTAACCCAGTTCGCGAAATTTCGTATTAAAATTAATCAATACGGTTATCCATCATACCAACACAAGAAACGCGTCACTTTGAATTTTTGGCGCGAACAAGAAACGTCTTGTTGTTGAGCGTGCCAGTAACGAATCTGTCGAAAAATGGCTTAATTGGATTATTATGTCAAAGGAAATTGTCGTTGATTAAATGGAATACGAGGCGTTACTATTTTAAAAAAAATAACAAGACAATAAACAATATGGAAGCAGTGAATTATTTTTTATCCATCATCTGTAAAATTATGGTTATTGAAAAATCTATTTGATGCTCTAGATCGACTATCAAAAGAGGCATTAGTGGATTCTTTAGAAATTTGACGTGCTTGGAGGTGATACAGTTATATATTTTATATAAGCATGAAAATTTAATGGATGGTATTAGTATGGATGGATGGAGTTTAATTGTCGTGTGCTGACGACAGAGAAGAATACAATTGTCACCATCTCCTAATCTCTCGCGGGTGTCTTACAATGCTAGTACGAGTTAATAACGTGGAATGGGTCAGCGTTCTTGAAGTACAAACAAATTACTTAATATGATTAAAGTTCCTGGTCTATGGCAACAAGCACATGGAACCTGAAATAAAATAGTGAAATGTGGGTGTTAATAAGCACATTCCGCATTTTAGGCTTTAGATTCAGAAGACATTCACTCATTGGTCCTAATATAGACCTTCGAAAGATCTTCTTGGTTGCCGTGAATGTCCAGATCAATGCTTCTCAATCAGCTGATACTAAAGATTATGAAGCAGTTGATGCAACAAATAAAACAGAATTAAAACACCAGAGAAATTCATATCAAATTCTGCTTCTGGCGCAAGCACGCCAAACTCGCCAAGACACGTGTTTTGCCCGTTCATTAACAAACGATTGTTTTCGCGTCAACTTTTGCACTTCGCTGAATCTGAAATAAGAATGCTATTCAGAAAAACGAGCCACAGTCCCCTGAACCAGTTCCATCGAAACCCGATGCTAATGAGGAAAGTGCGATCCACATTCGACTCGTACAAATTAGTGGCAGTGCAAAAATTTTAAATCAGATATCAACGGCATCAATTGTTTGTCCTTGCGACCTTTGAATAATATAAGCAAATAAACCATTTACGAGTTTAGATAGTTAAAAAAAACATGTAATATCACATAAGATTAATTAAGTAGAACGACAGAATCCGTAATGTTCACAAAAATAATAATAATATGGATTCTGAAAGTACGAATCTTCAAGAAAGAAATAGTTATGCTAAACCAGTAGAACTACTCAAGGCTTCCGAAATTTAATGCGAAAAGCTACGGTCCACGTACTCCCAGCCTAACTAAAATTGAATTCCTAATCCAACAACATATACAAAGTCGGAAGATCACATACCATACATTACTTGGGGCGACGGAATCCACGATATTATTTGTACCGTTGTGACCGTTATGAGTTTTGACGTAGTATCTGGCAGTGGCGCAATTAGGCTCTTATTCTCAATCGTCTTATTCTTTAAATAATCGAACAATCGCTTTGAAAGACACTAAATGATTTATGGTGCTCGCGCCTTCGCTTTAAATAAAACATCGCCGTAAGCTTTCAACTCGGCGTCTACGAATGAAAGTCACGATTGTAATTTTAAAACATCGATACGCATGTTTGACGATTTTATTATTTGCAAGTGTTATTTATTGTGCTTACAAAAGGGTGGTTTTCGTGTGATGGGTTTCTCAAGATCTCACGAATGGGAAGGCTTGTGGTTGCTTTACGAATACATCTGTCATTTGTTCTGGTATCAATAGCGTGTTCTCATTCATGTGTTGGAGTGTGTCGTCGGGACAGGCCGAGCCACTCGAAATAGAAGCAATGCCGACATCGCATGGCTTGTCTGTTTCTTGTCCTATTAAAAATCTAACCCTTTTAACGTCTTCATCGAGATAAATGTTGACGCATTGTTTTCTGGTATTATAAACTTCAACTCTAAAATATCTTTAATTATTTTTACGCTTGTATTAACACATACGTACTTAGTTTGGAAGTTTAATTGTTTAGAAGCTAAAATTAAATCTCTATTGAAC
The DNA here is from genome assembly GCA_963931975.1 of Cataclysta lemnata. Classification (NCBI taxonomy): domain Eukaryota; kingdom Metazoa; phylum Arthropoda; class Insecta; order Lepidoptera; family Crambidae; genus Cataclysta; species Cataclysta lemnata. The sequence goes on from OZ008339.1 coordinate 5,082,261, forward strand.
ATTTCGTAAATCAACAAATATGGTTTAATAATGTCGCCATTAGCTGGAAACTCTTTTTATTGTCTTCCATATCTCTAACATTATTCCTATAAAAGAAGCCAAAACCTATTCTCAATTGAAAGTCATTCAGACAGAGTTCCCTAATCTGTGTACAGCGTCATCCCACTTGAATATGGAATTGAGTCGTCAGTAGTTAATACAGAAACAGAAGTTATATTGCCACTATGGCAAATGACATGCTTCTCCAAAGCAATACTCCTTTTCCTATCTTCAGTTTCAGATATAATTGATGTTCCCCTATTGTTATTCTTCGCCGTTACATATACAACATATACTACAACAGATCTGCCATTGTTTACGAACCTCCACTCTCCACTGTGACCCATACTATTATTTTATAGACTTCCTAACTGCCACTATATTACGCCCATACAATTTCACTTTGAACTTGCACCCGAAAATTGTTTGTGAATGGATTTTATCGGGGTTTTAATTAATTTTGCACATTAATATCCGATTAGATGGCTTCTGATAACTAATTGTTGAGTTAATTAATTAATTAGGCCGTAATGTCGCCGGATTGTTCGAATCTTTCGTAAAATAGAAAGTACGTTTAAAAACTTTTTTGGATTTTAACAGTGTGTGACTTAAAACGTCGCTTAGAATAAATTTTGTTTTAAGGAGAGATTCCGATAGTTGACGTAGTACCTACTAAATTTACCATCCACACGTGTATGTAAATGTTGGGTAAACAAAGCAAAATTTAACCAGAGCTATCAAAGATATTTTTAGTGATTTACCTATAAAATATGTATGTAAAATCTAAATAGGCAGGGACGATTTGCAGTTTCGAAAGATTTTAATACAATAATCAAAACAACTGAAGATTAGAATGTAGGTACCGTTAAAAACATAACGAAAAAAGAGATTTCATTAAAAATTATGCTTGATATTCATAGCTTCTTACCATAATACTAATTATATTCTTACTGAAGCGGTACCTATGTATTTATTACGCGTCCGTAAAAAACTTATACCTAAGTAAAATAAAAGATAAAGCGCAACGTAATAAAAAATAGTTGTGGATAAAAAAACACTCCGCCAACTTCCGTGGCTAGTGGCGAGCTAAGTAAAAAACCTTCCACAAGAAATTTCCCACTTGTACCAAATTCTCGGTAATAGTTTGTAGTTCATCGACATCAGTGGAAGTCTCTGAGCGAATAGTTTTGTCGCGAACCGATGCTTTTTGTTGCTACGGAACCGGTCTTGATATCGAGTCGATTTCGGACGCGGGAAATATTCGATGCCGGCTATTTCTATTTCTATATTTATCGACTGTCGAATCGATATTTAATGCTTCCTCGTTCTGGAGATTAAAAGATAATAGTTATTACCGAGTTAACACCGCGTTTGTTTATTTTATTCGGATTAGTAGTCGCCTCTTACGCAGGTGCCATTAAATTTTATTAGGTATATGAATATGATTTTATTATGTCTTCGCAAGACCAAGAGGTATTGTGTTTCCCTAAAAGTATATTTTGTTGGTGCAGGTTATACTGTTAAGGTACATCATCATCTCCCTGCCTTTTCCCAGTTTATCTGAGGTCTGCGCAGTTATTCTTTAATTATATTCAAATCAGTCAGACGTCATACCTAATAGCCTTCAATTCTCTCTGGAATGGAAAGGTACTAGTCAAGAATGAATAGGTATACCTATAGAAAAGTGATGGAAAGAAGCATGTCGCGAAAGTGATTGAGATGACCAATCCATACTGCTCAAGGTTTTGGCCAAGGTATATTATGCTTAGCAAACTTATTATTATTGAATTTAAATTTGTTAGTTAATTTTCTGAATAGCAAATTAAATAACAAATTTAAAGAATCTTGTCCTATATGGCACATTGGTACTGATGCAGTCATCGATGGAGTTCGGCGTTCGCGCAATGTAAGCGAAAATTCCCCGCACTGAATATTCCTTGTATGTGACCAATGTCAGCCGAGGCTTCTTGATGAGTAACAATCTGATGGCAATGATGAGGCTACCTGACACTGAGGTAATGGTGGTCCGAAGTTAGGTATCCAGGAAGTCTTGTAAATTACTAAGCAAACAATTTTTTTTTCAGAATCATAGAAAGAAAATTACATGACGTACTATTGACTGTACATAAATAACTAAAGAAAGATACCTAACGAAAGATACCTTAATATAGATGGAAACTTTCGGTAAAGAAAATTAATTTCGAACTCAAGCAGATTTTACATGGTTCGATGCTAATTATCATGTAGCAGTATAATTACATAAATGAGATATCATGCCGAATCGTAATGACCGGTTCCATAAGCTTACATGCATCTAATTAAAGAGCTTGCGTGGAGAGAATACGAATGAAAATGAGTTGCCGCATCGGAGTGCTTGCTTGGTCGTGGATATCGGGCGAGGTTTTGGGAAACCTCAAGCTTAAGCGAAAATCGCTCTTAATGAAATAGCTGTAAATACAAAATAATACTGTAACGCTCGGCCTGAGATTGCGTTAAAAATTATTGTCTCGATGCGGAACCGAACCCGCGTCCTCCGCAATCCGAGCTGCTGTACGCGTAGGACGCGGGTTCGATTTCCGCACCAGAGAGCCAATTCTCGCACAGTCGAAATAATTTAGAATTCGAGACAAAGTTCTAATTCGAATTTTTTTCGATTTTTAAGCTATTCTGGACAAATCGAGAACAATTTATTTCGAAGGAAAACCGTCTGTAAAAGAAAAACTTCGGGTCGTCGGCAGCGGTCGAAATTTAGTTTCAAATTTCGAGATTTAGTAATCGAAAGAAGGGTTCGAAATTTAAACTCGAATTCAAAATAATCTCGTATATGGCGAGAATTGGCCCCCAGGACAGCAAATATTACCGCAGTAATTTTTCAAAATTTTTCTGACCTCTTTTTTTGGATAATTCTTAGTAGGTATATCAAGCAACATTGTCAAAAAAACAAGACATGGTAAATATATTAAGAATACACACAGCGACAAAAAATGGTACAATTACTAAATGTCAAAATGATAGGGCATTTACCGCACCATGCAATCCCGACCGAAGAGAGGGCTTCACCACTGGCAATCAAAAATGAACAGTAATTTTAATGGACTTCCTCGTACGCCGTGGTAGGCGAGCGGACACAGAGAAATCTGCCCATCCCTACCCTGCCCTACCCAAATTACTCAATCCACATCCACAATTTGCGCCGTAATGAGTGTTAAACGTCAACAAAGCCCGCTTATTTTTCATTCGGAACAGGTAATTTTAATGCATATTTAATGGGCGACTCTTGGCTTCAAATTCACTATGATAAGGTGTGGCCATAATGCATGCAGTTTGCCTCCGCGTTATTTATCGTGTGATTTTTGGCAACAGCCCGTTGTGCTGCTTGGCGCGGCTAGATGTGCAATCTTCATAATGCCTGCACTTTTGTGGACTATCGCGCGAGCTCTTTTTTGATGCTTGGACACGCCAATTCCGTGGCCAAACCGCCATTGGCTAAATTAGGGCCAAGAAGGGAGCGAAAAAATGTTCCATTCTAAAATATTATTATATTTTAAGTAATTGAGGCCATATTATGTAACCGTGTTATGTAACCATATATGTAACCATATATGTAACCATATTATGTAACGGGAGAGCAGAATTCAAATAGACGTGTATACACATACACTGCGTTGCAATGAAAATGGTTACCTACTAGAAAAACTTCAAAATCTTCGTTAGTAGGTAGGTAGGTACTAAATAGCACAAGGAAACAAAAATTAAATTGTAATAGGTACCCTTTTTTATTATTCTGACGATTTTATTCAGTAGACAACATCTAAAACTAAAATATTTTTTGTTGATGAACTTTTTTTGCAGTGTTTTGGTATACCTAATCATTATGTAACAATATACTATGATAATTCAAATCAAATAGATGATTTGAATTATCATAGTATCAACAAGGTTACTGACATTATACCTACCTACGAGTATATACACATATACAAAATCGATTAATCAAGTTGTTTCTATTAATTGCTAACAGAATTTTAAGATTCCAATAAACATAAATTTGAATACGATTTTTGAAATAAACTCAACGAAATAAAGTTAACTTGGCAGGGTAATAATTCAAGAAACAAACATTTTAAAATAACATGCATAATTAAATTACTCACTTTGTATGAACTCTGGGCATTAGCTGTACTCGCTGGTCAAACATAAAAGATAACGATCGGTACTTAGAGAAACAAAATAGGCTTTTACCCTGAACCACTTAAGAACGACAATTACCCACGTTAATTGAACGTGCGAAATTATGAAAAAAATTAACAACATCGGCTGCTTTATTAACGTTATTTACAACGTTATAATTGTGAATAACGACGCGTTAGATAACGGTGTTTAAACTTACGAGAACTTTCACCAACTGCGCACGTACCTGCGGACAGAAAAGTTTCTTAATTAATTTGTTAGTGTGAAATTTTCGTGAATCGTTTGAAGTATGTAATGTTGAGGGTCATGAATAATTCAGCACAGGCCCTGGTAGAGACGCTTAATTGAGAGAGCAGCGAGCTTTAGAGACGTGTGATTTTTTTTTGAGTCAAACGTTTGTCCAACAAGGTTTGGCAAAAGGCGACTAAGGGTTAAAGCAGTGATGAGGAATGGGCAACAGCGTTCCTCATGTACCACCTAGCAATGTCCTGCGTTTTTCGTATCCGATAAATGGCAATAGGCTCCCCACCTATTTCATGGTACCTATCATAATTGGCGAAATGTGGGTGTTAATTCACCTCTGCCTACCCCTTCGGGTATATGGGCGTGATTTTGTAGGTATGTGTTAAATATCTAATTACTTCTTATGCTACTATTAATATGCTCAAACAATAAATCCGACAAAGCCACCTTTCCGTTATACTTTACGTGTAATTATGCAAATTCGGATTCATTTTTGATTGGTTAGTCTGTTCATCAGCACCAGTTCTTTTATGCCCCCACTACTGAGACTGAGAAACAACGGCTAAATATGCCTTCCGAGCACAGAGAAACTCTAGATAATATATTTTTGGTCACCCATCTCATAACTGACCTTAGCAAACATTGGTTAGCTTACGCAATCGCGTCGACCGAGCGTGCTAACCGAATGCGCCATAGAGCTCCTATAGAGCACTCAATTATGATTGGCAGTCAATTTGACAAGAGGCTTCGTAAGTCTCGTTGAGATCAATTTGATTGTGATGATTCTAACAGAAAAATAATCATCTTATTTTAAAGGAAGGTTGTGAATCATCTTTTATAAAGTTTAGTTCATTTTCGAACGAGTGTGATAAGCATCTGCTATCAAAAATTCATCTCCCAAATAAAGCAAGCAATGCAACCTTAAACAAACAGGTGTTCATATTTAATTTATTGCAAAATTTTCGGAACCGAACGAACACGGCCGAATAAATCATAATAATAAAGAGGTGACATTTATTTTATTTACCTACGTGTTATGATTTAGTGGCGTAAGTCCGAAATACCGATGGCTAAGCAACGCCCACGCGTGGTCCTCACAATAAATCATGATGCGACATCTCCAAAATGCCAACTTTAAAAACATGTCTGCCCGCCAGTACAGTGCTGGTAAGACAAGAAAAACAAACAGAGAGAGAAAAAAAATATATAAATTACTTTTGTATACCTCCTTTCTTCCCCGTGCCGAACGAGTCATAAATCACAGAAAGATAAGCATAAAGAGATTGTATGAGTTGGGTACTCGGTGTAGAGCTGAAGTTTTCGTATTTCGTTATCTTGCGTCAAGCGGGACCTACAAAAAGTTAGCCGCCTACCTACCGCCTTTCTCCGAAATAGAGAACGGACCGCGTCGGTGGCTAAGCATGTATGTTGTACTCCCGCTAAGGGCCTGTTTCACAATCGACAAGTAAGTTCTAAGTAGCTTACTTCGCAGATCATTTGACAGTTTTAATATGAAATATATGTCAATTGAACTGCAAAGTAAGCTACTTCGAACTTATTTGTCGATTGTGAAACAGGCCCTAAATATTTGACCTACTTTTCATTGATGCACTGAATTCAATATTAGATAAATATTGTGTTTGGAAAAAAAATTACAAATATCATACATCAAACATGTCTATTTATCCCCGAAGGGATGGGCAGAGGTAAATTAGCCACCGCGTTTCGCCCATCATGTTAGGTTATTATTATACATATAAACGTAGTAGTCACGTTGCTCCAATTATAAATTAGTTCCCATGTAATAGTTGGCGAGCCTATTGCCATTTATCGGGCACGGAAATCGCAGTACATAGCTAGATGTCATATATGAGGAACGCTGCTGCCCATTACTCTTTGCTGTTTTTTCCTTAGTTGCCTTGTACGACACCCGCGGGAAAGATTGGGGTGGTGACAATTGTATTTTGCTCTGCCCAGCTCCGTAAAATTCCCAGTTATAACTTATTAATCACGGTAATTTCTTCGAGGTTGCAACAGGAATGCTCATCTTATGCCCATTCTTCATTCATAATTGTATTATTTACATAATAATATAATACTTACTGCCGCACTCAGAGACGTCAATTAACTTTAATAAGTATTTAATGTCAAAAATTTTCATTCTAATCTAGACCATAGACCCGGCAAGAATAGAGACTAGTTTTGAATTGTCATTTTTTGACGTTAAGTACTCATTAACGTTATTTGACGTCTCTGAGTGCGGCAGTTAGAAAATATAATTATTTAATGCGTCTCAAAACAGTAAAGAAATTTTTTCTCAAAAGTAATCCTTGTATTTTTTCACTTTAGCGACAAAATAGGTCAGTGAATTAAGTTTGAAGTCCCAGATTCGAGACCCGGTAAGAGATGTCTCATACATGTAGCAGATTGTTAAGGACCGTGTTGGCCAAGCCGATCGGCCATCGTTTGACACCTAATAAATCTAGTTGATTGCGATAAATAAAAATTTATTAGCTAAATACAAAATTAATTATTTATAACCAAGTTGCCAGTACAGCTGCGCATAGCTATGCGTAAATGTGAACCTGTATGAAACATTTATGAGTTATAGCTCGTAAGCACTTCAAACATTGTCATACTTTTTTTGTTGCTGAGGTGTAAATCATATATTTTCTATATCTTCATTTAATAGACAGGCTACGTTATTCATTTATTGGGATTGCTAATATATTGCCAATTAATCAGAACAGGATTCCATTCTATGGTATAACTTTCGACTTTACTTTAGAGTAAAGCAATAGCAAAACTGAACATATAATGTAAACATAACTTAATATGAATTTGATTTAGATTGCTCTTTTCTAGTGTTAGTATTTTTACTACTTACACTAGTAGGTAGATACTATCGGGCGGACGTTTTTCCTATAAAGTATTAAATAGCACAGCTTCTATCTACGATAGGGAAAACACCGCAGACAAGTAATCATCAGATTAGCTTTTCTTAAAATTATAATTGAATATTTAAAACACTTTCTTCACGTTTTATCTATGTAGAATGTCGAATCATCACCATTTATATACTCATTGTATAATCATAACGTTTCAGGTGAAAAAGGCTCGTCCCCTACATAGGAGCTAACATAGGCTAGTGAAATGTAAAAATGAGGCAAAAGCGTGATTTTTGTTTGGAAGTATGTCAAAACTAGTCGCTATTACTACGAAGTCAGAAAAAGATGTCAGAGCAATTAAACCAGAATTGTTAGCGAAACAAGTTTGCAGATGAACCCGGGAGCAGAAGTAGTGCTCAATAAAAACCAGAGGGCGCCTTTCTCGCCTCCAAAACCCGTGATTTATGTATGAATGTAGGTATATCAAAACTAATCGCTATTCCTAAGAAGTCAGATGAAGAAGTCCTATGAAGGTCGAAGGTCTATGAAACTAGGTATGAAACTATTTTATTTCAGAAATAATAAAGATTGACGTTAAAAAGAACACTCTGAACTAGGAAGTTAAAGCAGTTGTCACAGCATTTAAAACAGAATTGTTAACGAAACAAGTATGCCGGCTCGCAGACGAACCCGGGAGCAGAAGCGGTGCTCAATAAAAAGCGAGAGGTCGCCTTTCTCGCCTCCTAAACCCCGGGTGACCAGGTATAACGAATTGCCTCGCGGCAACCACATGAGGCGCTATTTGTCAAGCGCAGCGCCTACCGAGCAATTAGATTTGTTAGCTTGTACCCTTGGAGTTTCATCACACCCCTCCACAACAGATGCTTGGACTAATAACCTCTCGAAGTTTCGCCCCCACCCAGCCTCCCTCAGCCCAACTAAGATAGATTGCTCCACCATTCTTGCAATTTTCCTGTCGTATCTTCCCTCGTAAATTCCATGTGATATATTGGTTCGGATCTCGCGATGCGACCAGGACCATACTCGAAATATGATAACAGTTATTTATTATTGTTCTTATTGGTTTTCTATGGGGAGGCATGTAAAGTGTCTTGTATATAATGGGAAACCGTGCCGCTCGGTGATGATAAAAACATAAAATTATTAATCGATTACGTAATAGCCGATCTGTTATTAATGTACTTATTTTTACACCTACATTATTTTATACACACAATATTATGGCATTTGTTTCCTAAAAACGATCGTTGTTATAAAAGAAAACCTTTATTTCCTTCTACGAACATGTGACTTTCCACTTTAGGTAGTGATATAAAATAAACTTAGGTAGTGATTCTGACAGTTTGGATATAATAACTAATATATAATTTATTGGGCATTAAATTTGCTTATGTACAAACAAATATTTCAACTTAAGTATACAGAGCTCCATGTAAATAAAATATAATCTAAGTCATACTTTTAAACAAAATAAAACTATCACGACTTAAAATAGAAACGTTGGCATCAATTTACTGCTTACCCAAGGCACAGTTAGGTTGTTATGAAATTAAAAGCGGCGGAATTGGTAGCAAGTCGACAGCGAATTTCCATATTCTAATAGCAATAAATCGTTATTGTCATCAGATGGCACAAATGCCATGGGGTCGAGAAATATACGAAAAAGCGAGGGGCCTTGGGTGATGATAACGCTCCGAGGCGCCCGGTAGTTGGGAGATGTTATTATTCTTTGAAAAGGAATTATTTTCTAAACGTTTTTATGGCTGTGTTATCAAGTTATTATGGTGAGTTAAACTTTTTAAGGATAATTACATAAGTTCATTTATAGTAACTCGTCTAAAGTATTCAGATTTAGAAATATTTTGGTGTTTTTTTTTACTAACGTCGTATCTTCCAATTGTAAATAATTACAATTTACAGTAAAAACAAGAAGCTTTCTAAAGTGTGGTATCATCTTCAGCGGCCCTTTATATGTCTCCACTGCTGTGGAGAAAGGTATTCGGGATGGAAGAATATATAGGGATACTCATCACGTTGGTAATTAACGACTTTCAGAAGCAACCGGGACCAATATCTTGACGTACTCCCTAAGAAGTAAAGAGGAACTGAAGATAAAATACATCGAAAGATCGACCTTAGCGAACATTGATTAGCTTACGTAATGAGCTGACCGCGCTAAGCACTTCACTCAACTATTAAATGGCATGTAAAGAAACTTATCACCATTGCCGTCGTCCTCTTACCCTTATCAAATACCAATAATCGCAATTACTAGACAATTAGTTATTTCAAGTGGTGCTACCCTTTATCTAGTTAAGTGTGCGATGAATTCCACTGCTTATTTCAGAAGCTTGAAGCAGTAAAGGCCTTTAGAGAGCACCCCTTACTTTTCCTTTCTAGCATCATCAAACGAATGCCTTTCGCATTGTCATTTGGTGTCAGCTGAAGACATAAACAATTGGAGGGAAACAGTTCCCTCGCAGACAGCGGAAGTTGCTTGAGTGTCGGCGCCGGAACTGTTATTGCCGGGACGACTGTACATCCGGTCGTGGAGACTTCAAGTCTACTCCTGGTGACATGGATATGGTTCCTATGTGCCTTACCTATATGGCGAAGGACTTCGTATGGATTGAAAAATATATCGAGAATTGGCCATAACCCGGGACGCTGGCCCCGTGCAGATCGTTGTGTGTTAGATTTGACAGCTTTTGGTCACCCATCCATAGATCGGCCATAACGAACATTGCTAAGTCTGCACAAACGCAGGCGAATGCGCCAGCAACTGCGCCACCGAACTCCTCAGTATAATCGACATGAACGAAAAAAAACGTCAAAATAAAAGTATATTTTTTTTTGTTATATTTACGTAGAAAAACGTAGCGTTACAAAAGAGACAGAACTCAAAATTCCATTCCTGCAATATTGTCATAAACTCAGAACATAAAATGTTTCTAAGTATTTTTTGAGTTGCCTCTCTCTCTTGTACCTATTAAATGAGCGAGAGGTATGCTTAGGTGCGTTAGCAAATTTAACAAACAACGCTGGCCAACCGAACGATTCCACCACATTTCTTCTACTGTTTACATCCCAATCCAATTCACTAACACTCATAACCTTAAGAACTCGGAGAGCGCGAAACGATTTTTAATACAGCCGCCACCCCATAATGGGTCTTTCGCGCCCCGCCTGTGGTGACATTTGAAACCCACCGCTCTGTACAAAAAAACAAAGCTAGAACATTATGCAAATGCCATTATGTTCGCATTCTGTACGTTTCGCCAACTTTATGACGCGAATAGAAGGGTTAAGACAACTTATATTGAATGGAACTTTTCGATTCGCTTTTGTCTTTTATTGTAACACACTGGGTGGTTTTAATCCCCTTTGAAATAGAGTGTAGTGTTATGTATTTGACGCTGTTTTTAATTAAGGTGTGGCTGGCGAATACATTTAACTGTTTTTTTAGTAGCTACAGTGATTTTTGGAAACAATTTATTGTAAGTGCTGTTGTTGGTGGTTTGCCCTCCACAATCGGGTGCATATTGGTAGCAGCATACCTACCCCAAGCAATGTCCTTTACAGCCGTACTCAAAGAAATTACTTTAAATTTAAGGGTTTCCTTATCCTTAAATAGCTTTTCGTCAGTCGCT